>CM042226.1:8724050-9324050 GCA_023566465.1 Cottus gobio | reverse complement strand
GGAGGCCTGTGTTTCGTTGAGACTTTGGTACAACTTTCTGACGAAGTCCGGGCTCAACCTGGGTGCCTGTATTGCAGGTACAGCCCCACCGCTCTGAATATTGACTTGGTAGTCTGGTACGTTGTCCCTCTCATTCTCATCATTGAGATTCATAGCCTGTAGCTCGGCGACACACTCCAAACGATCCACTTCAACTTCGGGTGCAAAAGAGTTCCATGCATCAATTGCTGGGCCTTGCTCTCGAATCTTTTCCAGTGCTTTGTCCATTTTTTTGCTATGACATTCATATGTCTTCCGCATCACATCAACCAAGCATTTTACAGTAAAGCCCCACTTTGAACCATTCTTGTAGAACTGCTCATAGGTTGGGTGTTGTTCAGTTTTCAGGTCATCGTTTGATCTGTGTGGGAAATACAGTTTGAGCAATCGCCTGTAAAACTTTTCTGGTTGTTTCTTTTCAGAAAAGCGGGGGAATCTGATAACGGCAGGTTTTCCTGCAGTTCTTTTTTGTATGTGTCCTTTGTCGTGCAAAAGGGGAATAGCATTTTTCCCCTTAACTTGCTGGCCGTAGAGAGTCCTATACTCTGAAGCAAACTGGGCCAAACAGATAAATTCTAACTCTGGTCTTTCAGGTCTTTCTGCATATTTCTCTGGTAATCCTGACATCCAAATTTCCTCTGCATCTGGTGGCAATTCCTTTAATCTGCTCATGGGAAGACTCATCTTCAGTGCGTCCTCCTCAGTCTGTATGAAGACCACATTGCGTGAACACTTTTTGAGTGGTAAGCTGCATGTCCGTGCAACAGACTCTTGAGCGCTCACCTGCCGTTGTTTGGCATATGCCTGCATTATCTGCTTCATTTCATCACGTTGATTCACATCGGTTTTCTTCACATCACGAATTATGTCATTAAGGAACTCATTCATCTCATGTTCTGGCTTGGACACATATGACATCATGTACGCGATGCAGCTGTATTCGTCAACCACAAATTGAATATCCATGTTTGCGTTCCATGCCCTCAGTAAATTTGGATTGTATCCATTGACCCAACAGTCATTTGGATGACGCTTTAGAATGAGGACATGGCCAACAGTAAGATTAGTGACACATCCAATGTAGTCGTCGTAGGTCATGTTGCATTTCTCCAGCAACTCTGCCAAGCTGTTGAATGAGAGTTTTGGGTCACTAATCAAATCCCTCAGTTTTTGTAGCTTAGCCTTGGCCTCCTTTTGTTGCTTGAGAAGAGGTCTCTTTTTTGATTTACACTTTTTGCTTTTGGCCATTTTTCCACTTTTTTCCTTTTGTCCACATTTTCCCTCTTGTCCACTTTTGCTTTGCTTGTCACCAGCTTCATCATCATCATCATCATCATCTAAGTTGATCACAGGTTCTGTGACGATGGTTTTATCCATGGGTAGTTTAGGGAACCCAAATCTGCACAAGATATTGCCTTTCTTGCATGACTTTGAATGATTCCTGCTGTGGACTTGGACCTCTGACACAATTTTGTGGAGCTCAGGGTCTGCCTTTGGATCAGGCATCTGGCAGGTTATGTACTTGTCAATAAACGTGGTCATTGTTGTATCAAGACTGTCTCCCATCTCAGGTGCATCTTTGACCCAAACAATTAAGTGAATATGTGGGCTTCCTCTGGCTTGAAACTCCACTCGATAGAAGTAATCCTCTACTTCACCGATGGGCTGTGCTGGTGACAGGATCAGATTTGTCATGAGCGCATCAACTCTTTTCTCAAACATGCGCATTACAGTGACTGGGTTGCTTCGAAGAATTTCGCATTTCGCATTCCAGTCGAGCTGTGAAAAGTCAACTTGTTCGCCTTGTTGAGCTTTTATGACGTCAATGACCTCAGGCCATCTCATTTCAGCAGCAGAAAATGTCAGGAAAAATGTAGGCTTTCCCAACTGTCTGACCATAGCATTGAGATCTTTCAGTGTTTTATCCCAATAAGCTGGAGTGCCTCTCAGAGGTTGCATGAAGCGTGTTGCATCTTTGTTTCTTATCAGTCTTTCCACCTCTTGATCATCTCGAAGCATCCTACTGGAAATATTGCGACCATCTTTGGTGATAGGTTTCCCTTTACGCATTTGGATTGACATGCTGTTTGTTGCCATATTTGTTTCCGCCACAAACTGTGCGAAGAACAGGTAACTCTGGTCATTAGCAAAACGAGAATCTGCAGAGAACAGCCTGGCATTGAAGTACATGCTGGGGGACAGTTTAATTTGTCTGACCTCATCCAATGTGTTCTCTCCGGTTGGAAATTGCACTGGGAAGGCCATGGCTTCTAGTTTTGGTATGGAAAAGAAGCCAACAGGTTTGTTTCCTTGGGCGGGTGCAATGCTGAATATTCCATTACCGTATGATAAAACTTCCTCTGCGATGTCAGGTGGCTGCATGCATGTGTCCAGAGCCAGACCAGGTCTCAGTTCCTCTTTGTCTTTCTCTGGATCTTTGGACTGCTCACTATTTGCATCTGCACTGGGTTTTATTTCTGATGTTTGTTCATTTGAGTTCTTGGCCGGCTCAGCATGTGCATCTGCATTGACCTGTTGCGCCTCCTCTTGATCACTTGGCTCATCGTCTGGGAGAAGGGTGAATGTAGCATTTTCATCTATACATACATCTTTGTATTCGGAATGCATGTCTTTGAGTTTTGATAGTGCTGCTATCACATTTTTCATGTTGACTGTGTAGTAGTGCTGGTACCCCTTGTATTGAAGCCGGCGTTTTAATTTGACCTGCAACAGCTGGGCCTCGATACCGGGTCTTGGGAGACTGTTCACTGTAGCTTCAACCGCTGATGGCACACACACAACAGCACCGTGTACTGCTCTTTGCTGTCCTTTGGGTAATGCAACTATTTTGGCAAACGGTAGGATTTTGGCTATCAGCTGTCTTTCAAGTACGTTTAGATCACCCAATTCTGGGGGAATGGATGCCAACTCCAATTTATTAGCAACTGAAACCGATGACATGCGTCCTCTGATCAGGTGGTTGTCACAAGTGTGGCAGATCCACTCCTGCTTTCTGTCTTGTGGAATGGTACAGGCGGCAGAGCATTCATCGTCACAAATGTGAACAAATTTTCCCGTTAAGCAAGCAGCTACCACATCACAGTTTTTGACATATTTTGACCGGTTGCAGCGCTTAACTTGATTTGGAAATAGGGTCCTGTGACAAACTGTACAGACATAGGTGGGTCCATGCCGAATTCTTTCAGAGAATGAAGACATTGCAGCTTGCATCACATTGTCGATCACAGGTTGGGCTTCAACTTCTGGCTGTGGAGTTTGCTGGTGGCGATTTACAATCTCTCTGTATTTCTTTTTTATTCGGAGTGAACACTGCAACTTGTGATGGATGTGAAACACAGAATTGGTAGTCAACTTTTCTCTTTTGTTCCGGGTACAGCGCTGTATGTGACGTCGCCTGAATGCAGGGTCACTTTGATACTGTTGGTTACAGCGCTGTATGTGACGTCGCCTGAATGCAGGGTCACTTTGATACTGTTGGTTACAGCGCTGTATGTGACGTCGCCTGAATGCAGGGTCACTTTGATACTGTTGGTTACAGCGCTGTATGTGACGTCGCCTGAATGCAGGGTCACTTTGATACTGTTGGTTACAGCGCTGTATGTGACGTAGCCTGAATGCAGGGTGTGTATTGTATCTTCTGACTATGTAGAGTTTCTTTGTCTTTTGAACTTCAGGGTCAGAATGGTACCTCTTAATCTGTTGTGCATTGACTTTTTCTTTAAAATCTGCATAATGTTGTTTGTATAATTCCAGCTTGTGTTTGCGGTAATTTAAGTCTGTGGCATATTTATTTTTCAGGGCATGCAATTTTTTCATCCGAAATTCTGTAGCTGAAATTGTTTTGTTTTCTGATGTCCTTGTATTTGTCCTGCGCATAGCTTTTTTTTGCCGGTTTTTATTTAATTTGGAGATATTTAGTTGTGGTTTTCCTGTTTGATCCAAATATTCTGGCTGTCCTTTGCCTTTATTGTTCTCTATGATGTTGGCATGTTTTTGTGGGATAGCTGAAGGAATCTCTAGGACCTGAACATTTCCAGTTTGTAACGTGGTTTCCTGGACTTGAGCAGTTGCTCCTGCTTGAGGCACAACTGAGGAGATGTTTGCACCAATCGCAGACAGCAAGGTGGAGGTTTCAAAGACACTTTTTTCAGGTAGTGGTAGAGCTGTAGCTCTCTGTGTGATAGTCACATCCACTGACTGTCCAGGATGTTCACTGGAATGGTTGTCAGATTGAAAAGCAACAGGCACAAACTCATAGGAGGAAAAAGCACCGCGGCTTTTAAACAGCTCGTGTAGGTGGTCAATCATGTTACTGAGATGACTGAAAGTCATCATAACTGCAGCTCCATCAGGGCATGGCAAGCCTGCTGCACTTCGTGAGTGAGAATCAAACACTCCGTACCGCCCTGATCTGTCACGGAACACTGCAATGCATTCTGGAGATACAATGATGATAGCATGGCTGACATCAGTTGACAGACACTGAAGTTGTTGGGCAAGAGTCAACCAGCCATCAGGGCCATCTTCTTGTGCCTTTACGTATCCACACCTCACAGTGGACATGCACACATTGTAGAGATTTGTGTCAGTTAGAACTTGCTTTGGCATTTCCTCCACGGTCAAGTGAGGGTTTTGGAAGGTCCCATCCAACATAAGCTGGGTTTTAACGCCAACATAGAGTGAATCTCCCTTCGCAAGCACTCTGTCAAGGAAGGTTGTGTTGAACTGTGAACCTTCGTTGTGGTAGGCCAGAAAAGTGAGCGCCATACAGGTGCACTGGTGATTTCGTGAGAATTTGTTGTACCTCTGATCACCTTGAGAATGAGTTGCTCTCACAGACTGAATTTGTGGACATTTACTGCTGTGTGGCTTCTCAATCTGAACCTCATTATGGAGGGGAATGAAATCCCCTACCTTTTTAGCTGGAGAACGGGAGCCAGAGGGTGCATCGTCCTCCATCCAAACATGTCTTGGTTGTGGTGGTATTTTGCGAACCTGATGACACAATACCAATGCAATTAATGAAAGGTTAACATTATGTCAAACATTGCAACCACTAAACAATTAAAACATGAAGATTCTGTAGCCAAAATCACCTTTTGAGCTGGAGAATGTGAGGGGCTGGGTGCTTTTTCCATTACCCGGAACGGTCTGGCTGGTGGAGGCGTTTCAAACATCTGACAACACATGACACCAAGTTAATGAAACTTTAAACAATAATGCAAACACAGTATATTGTCATTACTTGTGGACAAGTGTGTCAAATGCAGCAGAAAGCCACGCATATACATGTATTGTTTAGGTACCTGTTTGTCGAAACTTGGTGGAACGGCCTTGTCGGCATCTTTCAGGTTGGCCGTTGTCCAACGCACTTTCTGGGCCTGTGATCTCTTCCCCTTCCTCGGCATCTTTCAAAAAATATTGTGATGAAAGTCAATTTCAATACATTTATTGTTCAAAAATGTTGACACTGCTGATAGTCATGCAGTCGTCTTTACTATTAAGCCCACTCTGGTCTGGTTTAAAATGTGTGGAAGGTGGCATGAGCATTGGCTACAACTTGTGCAAGAAGCTTTATAAGTCTTGTATTTTAACATGTATTATTAGTACTGCTGTTGAAAGCACGTTTCAGGTAACTAACCGTGGACTGTAGAGGTGGTAAAGGATACCGGAGGATAAAGGATACCTAAACTGGAAGAAACGTAATGTTAATTTCTAAAACAACAATATGAAAGTCAGAAATGATAATCCCAAAAGTAATATTCTTTTTTGATAACTGTCCGCCTGTGACAGAAACCATAAAAACATGTCATCAAGCAGGGTTGGCAGTACATTAAAATATCTATTTTCACCTTTAACTGCTTCTTGATGATGAGATGATCTGCAGCTGCGTGTGGTGGCCGCACTCCTCCGGGCTGTCCAGAATCTGCCTGATTACACACAAGAGAAGAAGAACAAGGCTCTGGCCGAGACCAGGGTTACTGCAGCACCACCTAGTGGTGGCGTTGTTAAAGCACGTTTCAGGTAACTAACCGTGGACTGTAGAGGTGGTAAAGGATACCGGTGGTAAAGGATACCGGAGGACAAAGGATACCTAAACTGGAAGAAACGTAATGTTAATTTCTAAAACAACAATATGAAAGTCAGAAATGATAATACCAAAAGTAATATTGTTTTTTGATAACTGTCCGCCTGTGTCCTAAACTAAAGTATAAAAAAATAAATTGTATTATAAATCTAACCTAATGTAATACTGTCCTCTAATCATAAATAATGAATGTAGTGAAAGAAGTAATTATTATTATTATTATTATATCTTGAAGATGCTGGACACAGGAAAGCTAAAGAAACAAGTAAATTGCTAAACAAATAAAATAAATGACCACGTACTAAAATATGCCACAACTACTGAGATGGAAAAAGTTGGTGCCTTTTCAGGTTTCAGAACAAAAATACATTTTAGATGTTACTTCAACACCCTGTATTCAAAATAGAATTACACTAACAAAGAAACCTAAATTGCTTACCTGAAAAGGTGATGCAATGGAGTAAAGATGAATATCTAGGTGGTGAAGGTGTAGGTGTAGGTGAAGGTTTGTCTATAACAGAAACCAACCAGTGAGTTTCACATATAACTGTAAAAGTGTAACACAACGTATTGCATCAGAAAGCATAAAAACATGTCATCAAGCAGGGTTGGCAGTACATTAAAATATCTATTTTCATAGTACTTGATGCTACTGATATCGCTCACCGGTAAAGAACTGTGCAATAGCCGTCAATCTGTGGGTCAAAGAAAGAACACAACGTATTGCATCAGAAACCATAAAAACATGTCATCAAGCAGGTTTGGCAGTACATTCAAATATCTATTTTCATAGTACTTGATGCTACTGATATCGCTCACCGGTAAAGAACAGTGCAATAGCCGTCAATCTGTGGGTCAAAGAAAGAATTAACTAAACCTTGAAAATAAAATGTAGCTTCGCTCCATGTTACAGGCATTCTTCAAACATCACTCACTAGTAAATACCTGCTCAACAGCAATCAATCTGTGAGTGAAAGCATTACCCAAAACTTCAGTTGGTTTGTTTTATTTTACCAAAAATGAATGTCCATGTTTAAAGTCAATATTCGTCTGAAATGCCATGAAACACTTAAATATAAATAAAAATATATATAAATGAACTTACATACATTGCCTTTAAAGTAAAAGCAGGGCCGTTGAATTTAATTTATGGCGTGGACCTTATTTATTTTTCATTTTTGATGGACTGAGACAGCACGAGGGCCGGGTGTCACCTGCAGGCCGTAAAATGCCCAGGTCTGCATCAAATGAACGATCAGAGAGGGAAAAGACGGGGGTGACAAGAGAGGGGGGAGAAAGAGGGAGAGAGAACGAGAGAGGGAAGATAGAACGAGAAAAGAGAGAGAGGTGAAGAGAGAACGAGAGGCAGGGAGAGGGGAAGACAAAACTGCGAGAGACAGACAGACTGACAGAGGGGGCGGGATCTAGATCTAAAGGCGGGAAAGAGATAGGCTGAAGTTACGGAGAGACAGGAGGAAGATGGTGCCTCTCACACACACACAAATCTAAAGGCGGGAAAAGAGAGCCCTTTGGTTGGGGCAAAAGACAGAGAAGAGTGTTGAAACAATCTATTTCAGCCATTTTGTAAACCAAGCATTAAAAATCACGTTAAAATCAGCACTTTCCCTTTCTCCTCTCAAAGACTTCAGTTGGTTTGTTTAAATAAAATGAATAACCATGTTTAAATCCATGAGTCAGTCACAACAGATATGAATAAAAGCAGCAAGCAGAACATCAACCCATAATGCAATAATTAAAATCATGATAATATCCGACAAAACATCTTTATATTGTATGCCATTTTGTGCCGTCTAAGAAAAAGCTAGCCAAATGCGAACATCAAAATCACAACTCTGCTCTCCTTTCCGATACTTCAGTTGGTTTGTTTAATTAAATAAAATGAATGTCCATGGAAGTCACATTCCGTCTCAAATCCCATGAAACATGTTTATATCTCAGCCTAGACTTCTACAACCTAAAAATACTGAGACTAAACAGTCCAGGTAGCTAGCTAGCTAAATACATAGTTCATGAGTTAAGTCACTTACCTTAGACAAGAGTCAAAGAGGCTGGACGGCTATGCAGTAAAGTACTTAACCGAAAGCCAAATAAAGAAACAGCCAATCACACGTCTAGTATCGGGATTCGTTGTGTTGTCCATTTCCCCACAGCAACAGCACAGCAACAGCACAGCAACAGCAGACTCATTGGGTGAAAGGTGGATCCAAGCAGTGAACTCTGGTGTTCAGAGCCTATCAATCAATACCAGCCCGTTATGTAGCTAAAATAATTGACAAAAGAATCCTGGCCGCACAAGTCAATATAAGTGAATTTGTCATGTTTATATATTATATATGTGGTACGAGGGCGCCACCACTAGGTGGTGCTGCAGTAACCCTGGTCTCGGCCAGAGCCTTGTTCTTCTTCTGTTGTGTGTAATCAGGCAGATTCTGGAGGTCCAGCGTCGAGAGATTGTTATTGTAGCGTACCCCTCCGAAAGATGGTCTGCACTTTGACTGATGATTTCCGACGTGTTTTATTGATTCAGAAACCAACGTAAGAGCTTGTGGTTCTTCGAAGGAGTACTAAAAATACCGTCTAAACCGTAACTTTCTATTTACACTGCGCACTACGCGACTTCCGTTTTAACTTTGTTTTCCGCCTTCAAAATAAAAGCATATAATTTCAAACAGGAAACCAGATACATTTTCTTACAGCAGACGAAAACATAAGCAACAGAACACAAAATTGATTGACAAACAGCCCTTAACATCAGAACAGAAATTGAGTTACTTACAGTTATGCCTGCCTGCATGCATGTACCGCAACTCCGCCGACCGACAAGCCTAGACCCACGTGTTGGGTCTTCACGAGTCCTGAACACGAGCACGAGCACGTCCAGAGGCGCCTAGACGAGCGCCGTTTTCCCCGTCACGAGCCCACATCAGGAGCTGCCGCAGCGAGCCACTGCCTTCGCTACGCCTCATTCCTTGTTTTTTCCGTGAGAGCGAAAATAAACATCCAATTCTACCACCTGACATCACTTGTCCGTCGTTTGCTTTTGGGTCCAGGCTACTGGACCGTTACAATATATTACACAATAAATATGAAGATAAAGCATAGGTGACTGAAAAGTGACTCGAGAAAGCACCCAGAGTTTAGAAAATATGCCATTTCATATCATATATATAAATGTAATATAGTTAAGATGATAAAATATACATTAAAGAAATATATAATTTATTTTTCTTTTCAGTGTACTATCATAAACCAATATGCCACTAACACATTTATGAACTTAATCACAAGGGTTTTCTGTATATTATTATTAGGGCCGGGACTTTAACGCGTTAATTAAGATTACTTAATTATGGGACTTTAGCGCGTTAATTAATGACGCAAAAAATAAATAACATAATTTTAACCACACTTATTTTTGCACCGCGGAACGTTTTTCAATGAATGAGTTTCAACAGACCGATTATACAGGAGCACCAACTAGCGTTCTCGACTTCCGACAACAACAAACCACAGTGAACATGAACGAAGAAGCTGACGAAACCGCTTTGCTTGGCCCCGTGGATGGGACATTTTATTTTAAAAAACGAAAGGATGGAAGCGTCGACAAGAGCATGGTTGTGTGCAAGCTATGCAACAAGGAATTTGCGTATCACCGCAGCACATCGAGCCTCAAATATCACCTGAACGCAAAACATATAGGAGTTAGCGTGGACCTTAGCCCGACTCCGAGTAAGGTTACAAGGACCCACACCCAACCCACACTCCAGCAGATGACTGGTTTCAGGACCAGGGTAAGTAAGTCCACGTCTGAAAAAATAACCAACGGCCTGGCTCACTGGATTGCACTCGACTGTAGACCACTTGGAGTGGTAGAAGATAACGGCCTGCAAAATGTACTACAGATTGCGTCGTCTGACCCAACATACGAACTGCCATGCAGAAAGACAGTGCCAAAAAGAGTACAGCAGCTTTATGACAATGAAAAGGAAGATAAAGAGAATTTATTGGAGAAAGCTGATTGTGTTGCCCTGACTGGGGATCATTGGACCTCGGTAAGCAATTCAAATAACTTCTCACTGTTCTCAGGTCAAATATTTATATGCAATTAAGATGCGATGAATTTCGATTAATTAATTAAAAAGCCTCAAATTAATTAGATTGATTTTTTAATCGAGTCCCGGCCCTAATATATAGATTTAATATAGTTAAGATGATAAAATGTACATTAAAGAAATATATAATTTATTTTTGTATTCCGTGTACTATCATAAACCAATATGCCACTAAGACATTTGTGAAGTTAATCACAAGGGTTTTCTGTATATTATTAGTATTTAGTATAGGATGCAAACCATTCGGAATGTTCTCCATAAAATGGCTGGGGTGCATAGAAGACACACACATACACACGTATATTTTTATTTAATTTAATTTGCAGAGAGCTAATTAAGAATCACTCCTGTTAAGAGAAACACACTTATCACATGTATGTCATTAAAATAGTTGAATATAGCTCAATAAAGCTGAAAATAGCATAATATAGCTTAATATAGCTCATTTTAGCGAGAGAGAGAGAGAGAGACAGACAGAGGGGAGGGGTGGGAGAGACACAGAGAGAGAGAGAGACAGAGTGTGTGCGTGTATCTGTCAATCAAAGGTTTCCAAGGTGATAAGAGCAGTTGGTCCTGTGTGAAACTGCTCTGATTAGCTCATTTGAAGCACCTGTGTCACCAGGGTGAAGAGCAGACGAGATCTTAAGACTCGTATGTCTCTCTATGTATCTATAACAAGTATATGTGCATGTCTATGTCTGTTAATGTAGGTTAAATAACTAAGTGTGTGTGAAACTGCTCTGATTAGCTCATTTGAAGCACCTGTGTCACCAGGGTGAAGAGCAGACGAGATCTTAAGACTCGTATGTCTCTCTATGTATCTATAACAAGTATATGTGCATGTATATGTCTGTTAATGTAGGTTAAATAACTACGTGTGTGTGAAACTGCCCTGATGACCTCATTTGAAGCACCTGTGTCACCAGGGTGAAGAGCAGACGAGATCTTAAGACTCGTATGTCTCTCTATGTATCTATAACAAGTATATGTGCATGTATATGTCTGTTAATGTAGGTTAAATAACTACGTGTGTGTGAAACTGCTCTGATGACCTCATTTGAAGCACCTGTGTCACTCAGCAGTTAGTCTTTCCCACACGCGCGCGCCATGGTTACCATGGCGATTGGGGAAGCACAGCTCTGTCCCTTAGGGAGAGATATTTAATGAAAACAACCTGTCAAACTAATGAATTTGATAGGAAAACCGTAACTCCGTATGAAAAAACGAAGACATCGTGAGAAGCACAAGACTTTTGTGAACGTTTACGTGTACTTAAATGTTTGGTGGGTTTAGAAATGAGCGCTTAGAGGCAGTTCAGAAAGAGCCCCCGTTTGCTCATTTAGAGAAAACTCTGCTCCGATTTAACATGGGGCTGAATGGAGCGGTTGGCTGACTTCATGTCGCTTTCTTGCTTTTTGACAAAAAAGTAAATGTTTTTGGGACTCCACGACACATTTGTACAAGCAAGCACAAGATTTCCTACGTTTTGTACTATAAATTATGCCTGTAGAGTGAAAATTGTGGCAGTAATGGCAATTTACAAATATTTATTTCTGATGAATCTGAAGCTTTCTCGTGCTCTAGCGATGACATCACGTGCTCTGAGCGTGCACTTCACGTGCACTTGACCCCACACACACCCATTGTAAATTTTTTCGCCGTTTTTTGCGTTTTTCGGGAAAACCGCCGGTCGAATCTCTTAGCAGGGTCATAGCACACGATTCCCGATCAGGCCGCTCGTTTTGATGTATTTTGTGCGCATGTGCTGGCAACGCTCCGGGATCCTTAGTGGTCCAAAGTTTAGGCGGAAGAGGAATAATAATAATAACTAGAAAATTTCGCAAGAAATTTTGAAAGTGTGGCGCCTACTGCCGTAAGATGTTGCAATATATATATTACCGGTAGTGAGATGTGTTGTTGAGGTTATTGAGGAGTCATTTCTGTATTTGTGATGGACTTGAGAGCAGCGTTGGAGTGCTAAAAGCTGAAGCTTACATTTTAAATATAAAAAAGCTTAAAAAAGTTAAATTAAGCTGAATATAGCTTAATATAGCTAATAGCTGAAAATAGTTGAGTATTGCTGAATAAAGCTCAATATAGCTCAATAAAGATGAAAATAGCATAATATAGCTCAATATAGCTCATTATAGCTATAAATTAATGAACGAAGCAGAATATGGCTAAATATAGCTGAATATAGCTAATAGCTGAAAATAGTTGAATATTGCTGAATAAAGCTCAAAATAGCATAATATAGCTTAATATAGCTCATTTTAGAGAGAGAGAGAGAGAAAGAGAGAGAGAGAGAGACAGACAGACAGAGGGGAGGGGTGGGAGAGACACAGAGAGAGAGATACAGGGGGAGAGGCAGACATTCAGAAGTCAGTTGCCCTATGTGTGTGCGTGTATCTGTCAATCAAAGGTTTCCACGGTGATAAGAGCAGTTGGTCCTGTCCTGACGAGCTGGTGATTCGAAACACCTGTGTCAGTTAGTGACTGAGAGGGAGACTGGACTGTAGATTTAACCAAAACAACCTGTCAAACTAATGAATGTGATAGGAAAACCGTAACTCCGTTTAAAAAAATGAAGGCATCGTGAGAAGCACAAGACTTTTGTGAACGTTGTCGTGTACTCAAATGTTTGGGGGGTTTAGAAATGAGAGCGCAAAGGCAGTTCAAAAAGGGCCTCCGTTTGCTTCATGAGAGAAGATTTTGCTCCGATTTAACATGGAGTGTAATGGAGCAGTTGGTTGACTTCATGTCGCTTTCAGGCTTGCTGACAAAAAAGTAAATGTTTGTGGGATTCCACGACACATTTGTACAAGCAAGCACAAGATTTCCTACGTTTTGTGCTATAAATTATGCCTGTAGAGTGAATATTGGGGCAGTAATGGCAATTTACAAATATTTATTTCTGATGAATCTGAAGCTTTCTCGTGCTCTAGCGATGACATCACGTGCTCTGAGCGTGCACTTCACGTGCACTTCACCCCACACACACCCATTGTAAATTTTTTCGCCGTTTTTTGCGTTTTTCAGGAAAACCGCCGGTCGAATCTCTTAGCAGGGTCATAGCACACGATTCCCGATCAGGCCGCTCGTTTTGATGTATTTTGTACGCATGTGCTGGCAACGCTCCGGGATCCTTAGTGGTCCAAAGTTTAGGCGGAAGAGGAATAATAATAATAATAAGTATGCAGGAGAATATAAAGTTGGGCTGCTGCAAGGGCTATGAGCCCTTGCTGGCAGCGCCACACTTAATAAGTATGCAGGAGAATATAAAGTTGGGCTGCTGCAAGGGCTATGAGCCCTTGCTGGCAGCGCCACACTTAATAAGCCCGCAGGAGAACATAAAGTTGGGCTGCTGCAAGGGCTATGAGCCCTTGCTGGCAGCGCCACACTTAATAAGCCCGCAGGAGAATATAAAGTTGGGCTGCTGCAAGGGCTATGAGCCCTTGCTGGCAGCGCCACACTTAACTAGAAAATTTCGCAAGAAATTTTGAAAGTGTGGCGCCTACTGCCGTAATAGCTGAAAATAATTGAATATTGCTGAATAAAGCTCAATCTAGCTCAATAAAGCTGAAAATAGCATAATATAGCTTAATATAGCTCATTTTAGGTGTAAACTGCTGAATATAGCTCAATATAGATAATAGCTGAAAATAGTTGAATATTGCTGAATAAAGCTCAATATAGCTCAATAAAACTGAAAATAGCATAATATAGCTTAATATAGCTCATTTTAGCTGTAAATTGCTGAATATAGCTCAATATAGCTCATTATAGCTGTAAATTAATGAATAAAGCTGAATATGGATAAATATAGCTGAATATAGCTAATAACTGAAAATAGTTGAATATTGCTGAATAAAGCTGAATATAGCTCAATAAAGCAGAAAATAGCTTAATATAGCTCATTTTAGGTGTAAACTGCTGAATATAGCTGAATATAGCTAATAGCTGAAAATAGTTGAATATTGCTGAATAAAGCTCAATATAGCTCAATAAAGATGAAAATAGCATAATATAGCTCAATATAGCTCATTATAGCTATAAATTAATGAACGAAGCAGAATATGGCTAAATATAGCTGAATATAGCTAATAGCTGAAAATAGTTGAATATTGCTGAATAAAGCTAAAAATAGCATAATATAGCTTAATATAGCTCATTTTAGAGAGAGAGAGAGAGAAAGAGAGAGAGAGAGAGAGAGACAGACAGACAGAGGGGAGGGGTGGGAGAGACACAGAGAGAGAGATACAGGGGGAGAGGCAGACATTCAGAAGTCAGTTGCCCTATGTGTGTGCGTGTATCTGTCAATCAAAGGTTTCCACGGTGATAAGAGCAGTTGGTCCTGTCCTGACGAGCTGGTGATTCGAAACACCTGTGTCAGTTAGTGACTGAGAGGGAGACTGGACTGTAGATTTAACCAAAACAACCTGTCAAACTAATGAATGTGATAGGAAAACCGTAACTCCGTTTAAAAAAATGAAGGCATCGTGAGAAGCACAAGACTTTTGTGAACGTTGTCGTGTACTCAAATGTTTGGGGGGTTTAGAAATGAGAGCGCAAAGGCAGTTCAAAAAGGGCCTCCGTTTGCTTCATGAGAGAAGATTTTGCTCCGATTTAACATGGAGTGTAATGGAGCAGTTGGTTGACTTCATGTCGCTTTCAGGCTTGCTGACAAAAAAGTAAATGTTTGTGGGATTCCACGACACATTTGTACAAGCAAGCACAAGATTTCCTACGTTTTGTGCTATAAATTATGCCTGTAGAGTGAATATTGGGGCAGTAATGGCAATTTACAAATATTTATTTCTGATGAATCTGAAGCTTTCTCGTGCTCTAGCGATGACATCACGTGCTCTGAGCGTGCACTTCACGTGCACTTCACCCCACACACACCCATTGTAAATTTTTTCGCCGTTTTTTGCGTTTTTCAGGAAAACCGCCGGTCGAATCTCTTAGCAGGGTCATAGCACACGATTCCCGATCAGGCCGCTCGTTTTGATGTATTTTGTACGCATGTGCTGGCAACGCTCCGGGATCCTTAGTGGTCCAAAGTTTAGGCGGAAGAGGAATAATAACTAGAAAATTTCGCAAGAAATTTTGAAAGTGTGGCGCCTACTGCCGTAATAGCTGAAAATAATTGAATATTGCTGAATAAAGCTCAATATAGCTCAATAAAGCTGAAAATAGCATAATATAGCTTAATATAGCTCATTTTAGGTGTAAACTGCTGGATATAGCTGAATATAGCTGAATATAGCTAATAGCTGAAAATAGTTGAATATTGCTGAATAAAGCTCAATAAAGATGAAAATAGCATAATATAGCTCAATATAGCTCATTATAGCTATAAATTAATGAATGAAGCAGAATATGGCTAAATATAGCTAATAGCTGAAAATAGTAGAATATTGCTGAATAAAGCTCAATAAAGCTGAAAATAGCATAATATAGCTTAATATAGCTCATTTTAGGTGTAAACTGCTGAATATAGCTGAATATAGCTGAATATAGCTAATAGCTGAAAATAGTTGAATATTGCTGAATAAAGCTCAATATAGCTCAATAAAGCTAAAAATAGCATAATATAGCTTAATATAGCTCATTTTAGAGAGAGAGAGAGAGAGACAGACAGAGGGGAGGGGTGGGAGAGACACACAGAGAGAGAGAGACAGAAGGAGAGAGAGATACAGGGGGAGAGGCAGACATTCAGAAGTCAGTTGCCCTATGTGTGTGCGTGTATCTGTCAATCAAAGGTTTCCACGGTGATAAGAGCAGTTGGTCCTGTGTGAAACTGCCCTGATGACCTCATTTGAAGCACCTGTGTCACTCAGCAGTTAGTGTTTCCCACACGCGCGCGCCACGGTTACCATGGCGATTGGAGAGGCACAGCTCTGTCCCTTAGGGAGAGATATTTAATGAAAACAACCTGTCAAACTAATGAATTTGATAGGAAAACCGTAACTCCGTATGAAAAAACGAAGACATCGTGAGAAGCACAAGACTTTTGTGAACGTTTACGTGTACTTAAATGTTTGGTGGGTTTAGAAATGAGCGCTTAGAGGCAGTTCAGAAAGAGCCCCCGTTTGCTCATTTAGAGAAAACTCTGCTCCGATTTAACATGGGGCTGAATGGAGCGGTTGGCTGACTTCATGTCGCTTTCTTGCTTTTTGACAAAAAAGTAAATGTTTTTGGGACTCCACGACACATTTGTACAAGCAAGCACAAGATTTTCTACGTTTTGTACTATAAATTATGCCTGTGGAGTGAAAATTGTGGCAGTAATGGCAATTTACAAATATTTATTTCTGATGAATCTGAAGCTGGTTCGTGCTCTAGCGATGACATCACGTGCTCTGAGCTGCCACATACACACCCATTGTAAAGTCAGAAATGGTCTGAATATTTTCCAAAACTTGAACAAATATTGGAGGAAAACTGTGCTAGCTATCAAAAAATGTCCAATTAGGAAAATAAAGTCCATCCTTTTGTTAACGTTTCAAAGGTTTAATCATTTCTCTACGTTAAAGTATGGCGAGTCAATATGGCCACAAAGATGAGTGTTTCTTTTGCTCTCTTTTCGCCGAAACCCCATGTAAGCGGATGGGACAATTTCTCGCCGTTTTTTGCATTTTTCGGGAAAACCGCCGGTCGAATCTCTTAGCAGGGTCATAGCACACGATTCCCGATCAGGCCGCTCGTTTTGATGTATTTTGTGCGCATGTGCTGGCAACGCTCCGGGATCCTTAGTGGTCCAAAGTTTAGGCGGAAGAGGAATAATAAATAACTAGAAAATTTCGCAAGAAATTTTGAAAGTGTGGCGACTACTGCCGTAATAGCAGAAAATAATTGAATATTGCTGAATAAAGCTCAATATAGCTCAATAAAGCTGAAAATAGCATAATATAGCTTAATATAGCTCATTTTAGGTGTAAACTGCTGAATATAGCTCAATATAGCTCATTATAGCTGTAAATGAATGAATAAAGCTGAATATGGCTAAATATAGCTGAATATAGCTAATAACTGAAAATAGTTGAATATTGCTAAATAAAGCTAAATATAGCTCAATAAAGCAGAAAATAGCTTAATATAGCTCATTTTAGGTGTAAACTGCTGAATATAGCTGAATATAGCTGAATATAGCTGAATATAGCTAATAGCTGAAAATAGTTGAATATTGCTGAATAAAGCTCAATATAGCTCAATAAAGATGAAAATAGCATAATATAGCTCAATATAGCTCATTATAGCTATAAATTAATGAACGAAGCAGAATATGGCTAAATATAGCTGAATATAGCTAATAGCTGAAAATAGTTGAATATTGCTGAATAAAGCTCAAAGTAGCATAATATAGCTTAATATAGCTCATTTTAGAGAGAGAGAGAGAGAAAGAGAGAGAGAGAGAGACAGACAGACAGAGGGGAGGGGTGGGAGAGACACAGAGAGAGAGATACAGGGGGAGAGGCAGACATTCAGAAGTCAGTTGCCCTATGTGTGTGCGTGTATCTGTCAATCAAAGGTTTCCACGGTGATAAGAGCAGTTGGTCCTGTCCTGATGAGCTGGTGATTCGAAACACCTGTGTCAGTTAGTGACTGAGAGGGAGACTGGACTGTAGATTTAACCAAAACAACCTGTCAAACAAATGAATGTGATAGGAAAACCGTAACTCCGTTTAAAAAAATGAAGGCATCGTGAGAAGCACAAGACTTTTGTGAACGTTGCCGTGTACTCAAATGTTTGGGGGGTTTAGAAATGAGAGCGCAAAGGCAGTTCAGAAAATGCCTCCGTTTGCTTCATGAGAGAAGATTTTGCTCCGATTTAACATGGGTCTTAATGGAGCAGTTGGTTGACTTCATGTCGCTTTCAGGCTTGCTGACAAAAAAGTAAATGTTTGTGGGATTCCACGACACATTTGTACAAGCAAGCACAAGATTTCCTACGTTTTGTGCTATAAATTATGCCTGTAGAGTGAAAATTGTGGCAGTAATGGCAATTTACAAATATTTATTTCTGATGAATCTGAAGCTTTCTCGTGCTCTAGCGATGACATCACGTGCTCTGAGCGTGCACTTCACGTGCACTTGACCCCACACACACCCATTGTAAATTTTTTCGCCGTTTTTTGCGTTTTTCGGGAAAACCGCCGGTCGAATCTCTTAGCAGGGTCATAGCACACGATTCCCGATCAGGCCGCTCGTTTTGATGTATTTTGTGCGCATGTGCTGGCAACGCTCCGGGATCCTTAGTGGTCCAAAGTTTAGGCGGAAGAGGAATAATAATAATAACTAGAAAATTTCGCAAGAAATTTTGAAAGTGTGGCGCCTACTGCCGTAATAGCTGAAAATAATAATTGAATATTGCTGAATAAAGCTCAATCTAGCTCAATAAAGCTGAAAATAGCATAATATAGCTTAATATAGCTCATTTTAGGTGTAAACTGCTGAATATAGCTCAATATAGATAATAGCTGAAAATAGTTGAATATAGCTCAATAAAGCTGAAAATAGCATAATATAGCTTAATATAGCTCATTTTAGGTGTAAACTGCTGAATATAGCTGAATATAGCTGAATATAGCTAATAGCTGAAAATAGTAGAATATTGCTGAATAAAGCTCAATATAGCTCAATAAAGATGAAAATAGCATAATATAGCTTAATATAGCTCATTTTAGGTGTAAACTGCTGAATATAGCTGAATATAGCTGAATATAGCTAATAGCTGAAAATAGTTGAATATTGCTGAATAAAGCTCAAAATAGCATAATATAGCTTAATATAGCTCATTTTAGAGAGAGAGAGAGAGAGAGACAGACAGAGGGGAGGGGTGGGAGAGACACAGAGAGAGAGAGAGACAGAAGGAGAGAGAGATACAGGGGGAGAGGCAGACATTCAGAAGTCAGTTGCCCTATGTGTGTGCGTGTATCTGTCAATCAAAGGTTTCCACGGTGATAAGAGCAGTTGGTCCTGTCCTGACGAGCTGGTGATTCGAAACACCTGTGTCAGTTAGTGACAGAGGGAGACTGGACTGTAGATTTAACCAAAACAACCTGTCAAACAAATGAATGTGATAGGAAAACCGTAACTCCGTTTAAAAAAATGAAGGCATCGTGAGAAGCACAAGACTTTTGTGAACGTTGCCGTGTACTCAAATGTTTGGGGGGTTTAGAAATGAGAGCGCAAAGGCAGTTCATAAAATGCCTCCGTTTGCTTCATGAGAGAAGATTTTGCTCCGATTTAACATGGGTCTTAATGGAGCAGTTGGTTGACTTCATGTCGCTTTCAGGCTTGCTGACAAAAAAGTAAATGTTTGTGGGATTCCACGACACATTTGTACAAGCAAGCACAAGATTTCCTACGTTTTGTGCTATAAATTATGCCTGTAGAGTGAATATTGGGGCAGTAATGGCAATTTACAAATATTTATTTCTGATGAATCTGAAGCTTTCTCGTGCTCTAGCGATGACATCACGTGCTCTGAGCGTGCACTTCACGTGCACTTCACCCCACACACACCCATTGTAAATTTTTTCGCCGTTTTTTGCGTTTTTCAGGAAAACCGCCGGTCGAATCTCTTAGCAGGGTCATAGCACACGATTCCCGATCAGGCCGCTCGTTTTGATGTATTTTGTACGCATGTGCTGGCAACGCTCCGGGATCCTTAGTGGTCCAAAGTTTAGGCGGAAGAGGAATAAATAAATAACTAGAAAATTTCGCAAGAAATTTTGATGTGTGGCGCCTACTGCCGTAATAGCTGAAAATAATTGAATATTGCTGAATAAAGCTGAATATAGCTCAATAAAGCTGAAAATAGCAGGCTATAGCTCATTATAGCTCATTTTAGCTGTACATTGCTGAATATAGCTCAATATAGCTCATTATAGCTGTAAATTAATGAATAAAGCTGAATATGGCTAAATATAGCTGAATATAGCTAATAGCTGAAAATAGTTGAATATTGCTGAATAAAGCTCAATATAGCTCAATAAAGCTGAAAATAGCACAATATAGCTTAATATAGCTCATTTTAGGTGTAAACTGCTGAATATAGCTCAATATAGCTAATAGCTGAAAATAGTTGAATATAGCTCAATAAAGCTGAAAATAGCATAATATAGCTTAATATAGCTCATTTTAGGTGTAAACTGCTGAATATAGCTCAATATAGCTAATAGCTGAAAATAGTTGAATATTGCTGAATAGACCTCAATATAGCTCAATAAAGCTGAAAATAGCATAATATAGCTTAATATAGCTCATTTTAGGTGTAAATTGCTGAATAAAGCTGAATATAGTTATAGAATATAGAAACAGACAGACAGACAGACAGACAGTATGTGTGTGAAACTGCCCTGATTAGCTCATTTGAAGCACCTGTGTCACCAGGGTGAAGAGCAGACGAGATCTTAAGACTCGTATGTCTCTCTATGTATCTATAACAAGTATATGTGCATGTCTATGTCTGTTAATGTAGGTTAAATAACTAAGTGTGTGTGAAACTGCTCTGATTAGCTCATTTGAAGCACCTGTGTCACCAGGGTGAAGAGCAGACGAGATCTTAAGACTCGTATGTCTCTCTATGTATCTATAACAAGTATATGTGCATGTATATGTCTGTTAATGTAGGTTAAATAACTACGTGTGTGTGAAACTGCTCTGATTAGCTCATTTGAAGCACCTGTGTCACCAGGGTGAAGAGCAGACGAGATCTTAAGACTCGTACGTCTCTCTATGTATCTATAACAAGTATATGTGCATGTATATGTCTGTTAATGTAGGTTAAATAACTACGTGTGTGTGAAACTGCCCTGATGACCTCATTTGAAGCACCTGTGTCACTCAGCAGTTAGTGTTTCCCACACGCGCGCGCCACGGTTACCATGGCGATTGGAGAGGCACAGCTCTGTCCCTTAGGGAGAGATATTTAATGAAAACAACCTGTCAAACTAATGAATTTGATAGGAAAACCGTAACTGCGTATGAAAAAACGAAGACATCGTGAGAAGCACAAGACTTTTGTGAACGTTTACGTGTACTTAAATGTTTGGTGGGTTTAGAAATGAGCGCTTAGAGGCAGTTCAGAAAGAGCCCCCGTTTGCTCATTTAGAGAAAACTCTGCTCCGATTTAACATGGGGCTGAATGGAGCGGTTGGCTGACTTCATGTCGCTTTCTTGCTTTTTGACAAAAAAGTAAATGTTTTTGGGACTCCACGACACATTTGTACAAGCAAGCACAAGATTTCCTACGTTTTGTGCTATAAATTATGCCTGTAGAGTGAAAATTGTGGCAGTAATGGCAATTTACAAATATTTATTTCTGATGAGTCTGAAGCTGGTTCGTGCTCTAGCGATGACATCACGTGCTCTGAGCTGCCACATACACACCCATTGTAAAGTCAGAAACGGTCTGAATATTTTCCTAAACTTGAACAAATATTCGAGGAAAACTGTGCTAGCTATCAAAAAATGTCCAATTAGGAAAATAAAGTCCATCCTTTTGTTAACGTTTCAAAGGTTTAATCATTTCTCTACGTTAAAGTATGGCGAGTCAATATGGCCACAAAGATGAGTGTTTCTTTTGCTCTCTTTTCGCCGAAACCCCATGTAAGCGGATGGGACAATTTCTCGCCGTTTTTTGCATTTTTCGGGAAAACCGCCGGTCGAATCTCTTAGCAGGGTCATAGCACACGATTCCCGATCAGGCCGCTCGTTTTGATGTATTTTGTACGCATGTGCTGGCAACGCTCCGGGATCCTTAGTGGTCCAAAGTTTAGGCAGAACGGGAATAATAATAAGAAGCCCGCAGGAGAATATAAAGTTGGGCTGCTGCAAGGGCTATGAGCCCTTGCTGGCAGCGCCACACTTAATAAGAAGCCCGCAGGAGAATATAAAGTTGGGCTGCTGCAAGGGCTATGAGCCCTTGCTGGCAGCGCCACACTTAACTAGAAATGGCATTTCCTGCAGAAAATGCGTTGGAGTGCTAAAAGCTGAAGCTTAAACTTAAATATTTGAAAAAGATAAGTGAAAATAGCTAAATTAAGCTGAAAATAGCTCAATATAGATCAATATTGCTGAATAAAGCTCAATATAGCTCAATAAGGCTCATTATAGCTGTAAATTGTTGAATAAAGCTGAATATAGCTGAATATAGCTAATAGCTACAAATAGTTGAATATTGCTGAATAAAGCTCAAAATAGCAGAATATAGCTCATTATAGCTGTGAATTGCTGAATAAAGCTGAATATAGTTCAATTTAGCAGATAGCTGAATATAGCTAAATATAGGTTAAAATAGCTTAAAATACAGAAAAGAGAAACTACCTGCTCAAAAGGGGAGGGGTGGGAGAGACAGAAGGAGAGAGAGAGACAGAAGGAGAGAGAGATAGAGAGAGAGAGCCAGACATTCAGAAGTCAGTTGCCGTATGTGTGTGCGTGTACCAGTGTCTGTCAAACTGCATTAAGCTGTGTGCTGGTAACATCAAAGGTTTCCATAGTGACACTGCTCCTGTGTCAAACTGTCCTGAAGAGCTAATTACAAACAGCTGTGTCAGTGAGTGACAGAGGGAGACTGCACTGTAGATTTAACAAAAACAACCTGTCAAACTAATGAATGTGATAGGAAAACCGTAACTCCGTTTAAAAAAATGAAGGCATCGTGAGAAGCACAAGACTTTTGTGAACGTTTACGTGTACTCAAATTTTTGGGGGGTTTAGAAATGAGAGCTTAGAGGCAGTTCAAAAAGGGCCCCCGTTTGCTCCATGAGAGAAAGATTGTGCTCCGATTTAACATGGGGCTTAATGGAACAGTTGGCTGACTTCATGTCGCTTTCTTGCTTTTTGACAAAAAAGTAAATGTTTGTGGGATTCCACGACACATTTGTACAAGCAAGCACAAGATTTCCTACGTTTTGTACTATAAATTATGCCTGTAGAGTGAAAATTGTGGCAGTAATGGCAATTTACAAATATTTCTTTCTGATGAGTCTGAAGCTGGTTCGTGCTCTAGCGATGACATCACGTGCTCTGAGCTCCCCCACACACACCCATTGTAAAGTCAGAAATGGTCCCAATATTTTCCTAAACTTGAACAAATATTTGATGAAAACTGTGCTAGCTATCAAAAAATGTCCAATTAGGAAAATAAAGTCCATCCTTTTGTTAACGTTTCAAAGGTTTAATCATTTCTCTACGTTAAAGTATGGCGAGTCAATATGGCCACAAAGATGAGTGTTTCTTTTGCTCTCTTTTCGCCGAAACCCCATGTAAGCGGATGGGACAATTTCTCGCCGTTTTTTGCATTTTTCGGGAAAACCGCCGGTCGAATCTCTTAGCAGGGTCATAGCACACGATTCCCGATCAGGCCGCTCGTTTTGATGTATTTTGTACGCATGTGCTGGCAACGCTCCGGGATCCTTAGTGGTCCAAAGTTTAGGCAGAACGGGAATAATAACTAGAAAATTTCGCAAGAAATTTTGATGTGTGGCGCCTACTGCCGTAATAGCTGAAAATAATTGAATATTGCTGAATAAAGCTGAATATAGCTCAATAAAGCTGAAAATAGCAGGCTATAGCTCATTATAGCTCATTTTAGCTGTACATTGCTGAATATAGCTCAATATAGCTCATTATAGCTGTAAATTAATGAATAAAGCTGAATATGGCTAAATATAGCTGAATATAGCTAATAGCTGAAAATAGTTGAATATTGCTGAATAAAGCTCAATATAGCTCAATAAAGCTGAAAATAGCACAATATAGCTTAATATAGCTCATTTTAGGTGTAAACTGCTGAATATAGCTCAATATAGCTAATAGCTGAAAATAGTTGAATATAGCTCAATAAAGCTGAAAATAGCATAATATAGCTTAATATAGCTCATTTTAGGTGTAAACTGCTGAATATAGCTCAATATAGCTAATAGCTGAAAATAGTTGAATATTGCTGAATAGACCTCAATATAGCTCAATAAAGCTGAAAATAGCATAATATAGCTTAATATAGCTCATTTTAGGTGTAAATTGCTGAATAAAGCTGAATATAGTTATAGAATATAGAAACAGACAGACAGACAGACAGACAGTATGTGTGTGAAACTGCCCTGATTAGCTCATTTGAAGCACCTGTGTCACCAGGGTGAAGAGCAGACGAGATCTTAAGACTCGTATGTCTCTCTATGTATCTATAACAAGTATATGTGCATGTCTATGTCTGTTAATGTAGGTTAAATAACTAAGTGTGTGTGAAACTGCTCTGATTAGCTCATTTGAAGCACCTGTGTCACCAGGGTGAAGAGCAGACGAGATCTTAAGACTCGTATGTCTCTCTATGTATCTATAACAAGTATATGTGCATGTATATGTCTGTTAATGTAGGTTAAATAACTACGTGTGTGTGAAACTGCTCTGATTAGCTCATTTGAAGCACCTGTGTCACCAGGGTGAAGAGCAGACGAGATCTTAAGACTCGTACGTCTCTCTATGTATCTATAACAAGTATATGTGCATGTATATGTCTGTTAATGTAGGTTAAATAACTACGTGTGTGTGAAACTGCCCTGATGACCTCATTTGAAGCACCTGTGTCACTCAGCAGTTAGTGTTTCCCACACGCGCGCGCCACGGTTACCATGGCGATTGGAGAGGCACAGCTCTGTCCCTTAGGGAGAGATATTTAATGAAAACAACCTGTCAAACTAATGAATTTGATAGGAAAACCGTAACTGCGTATGAAAAAACGAAGACATCGTGAGAAGCACAAGACTTTTGTGAACGTTTACGTGTACTTAAATGTTTGGTGGGTTTAGAAATGAGCGCTTAGAGGCAGTTCAGAAAGAGCCCCCGTTTGCTCATTTAGAGAAAACTCTGCTCCGATTTAACATGGGGCTGAATGGAGCGGTTGGCTGACTTCATGTCGCTTTCTTGCTTTTTGACAAAAAAGTAAATGTTTTTGGGACTCCACGACACATTTGTACAAGCAAGCACAAGATTTCCTACGTTTTGTGCTATAAATTATGCCTGTAGAGTGAAAATTGTGGCAGTAATGGCAATTTACAAATATTTATTTCTGATGAGTCTGAAGCTGGTTCGTGCTCTAGCGATGACATCACGTGCTCTGAGCTGCCACATACACACCCATTGTAAAGTCAGAAACGGTCTGAATATTTTCCTAAACTTGAACAAATATTCGAGGAAAACTGTGCTAGCTATCAAAAAATGTCCAATTAGGAAAATAAAGTCCATCCTTTTGTTAACGTTTCAAAGGTTTAATCATTTCTCTACGTTAAAGTATGGCGAGTCAATATGGCCACAAAGATGAGTGTTTCTTTTGCTCTCTTTTCGCCGAAACCCCATGTAAGCGGATGGGACAATTTCTCGCCGTTTTTTGCATTTTTCGGGAAAACCGCCGGTCGAATCTCTTAGCAGGGTCATAGCACACGATTCCCGATCAGGCCGCTCGTTTTGATGTATTTTGTACGCATGTGCTGGCAACGCTCCGGGATCCTTAGTGGTCCAAAGTTTAGGCAGAACGGGAATAATAATAAGAAGCCCGCAGGAGAATATAAAGTTGGGCTGCTGCAAGGGCTATGAGCCCTTGCTGGCAGCGCCACACTTAATAAGAAGCCCGCAGGAGAATATAAAGTTGGGCTGCTGCAAGGGCTATGAGCCCTTGCTGGCAGCGCCACACTTAATAAGCCCGCAGGAGAACATAAAGTTGGGCTGCTGCAAGGGCTATGAGCCCTTGCTGGCAGCGCCACACTTAATAAGTATGCAGGAGAATATAAAGTTGGGCTGCTGCAAGGGCTATGAGCCCTTGCTGGCAGCGCCACACTTAATAAGCCCGCAGGAGAATATAAAGTTGGGCTGCTGCAAGGGCTATGAGCCCTTGCTGGCAGCGCCACACTTAATAAAGAAGCCCGCAGGAGAACATAAAGTTGGGCTGCTGCAAGGGCTATGAGCCCTTGCTGGCAGCGCCACACTTAATAAGTATGCAGGAGAATATAAAGTTGGGCTGCTGCAGGGCTCTATGAGCCCTTGCTGGCAGCGCCACACTTAATAAATCGGATAGTGTATTTTGCAGTAAAGATGGGGTAGAAAGAATGAAGTCCCACTCTGTCAGAATGACCGCGCACCAAACATCACAGTTATCAGAGTGAACCCTTTAGATCTCAATAGATAGATTCACAGATCTTTATAGCTATAGATCTAGAGAAAGCTTTAATTTTATATCACAGATACTGTACACATAAGTGGACTAGTTGTTAAGAATTGAATGTAACCTCTGGCAGTCACAGTTGTTAAAGAGGTCATGTAGAAAACTGCATGGAGGATGCAGATCTGAAGATCTAAAAAACGTTATTGGATTTGAAGTAGGATACTGTTACATACAAATGCACTGTATGTAACTGTATGTAGGACTGGCTCAGGTTTGCCCTAGTCCAGCCCCTAGATTTGCCGCTATAGGCCTAAACTGATGGGGGAAATCTTAGGATACACTGAGATCCTTTCTCCCTTTCTCTCTCTCCTTCTGGATGAATTCATGTCCCATTATTGCACATTACTAACTCTACTTCTTCCCTGGAGTCTTTGTGCTTTCTCGCCTGACAGGTTCAACTTGACCTCACCATAAGACAGACTGTCGTGAAAGGGAAGCAGCTTCTGTAGAGACGGTACACCAGGACTGTTTTGCTAGCTGAATGCACTTTGCGCTAATGCTGTATTTTGCTTTACTGAATTGTATGAATAAGATATCTTTATGTATTTATGTCATCTTTAAGTGTTGGAACAAATGTTAAATATTTAACTGCAAAGTAGTAATGCACATTTGATACCTTTTTTTGCATTGAATCATACTGGGATGTTTGCTGAAATCTATTAGATGGCCCTACCAAAAAGAATTGCCACCAGCCGCTACTGTGGTGTGGTAATAGTTTAATAATAGAGAGGTAATAATTAAATGCCCCACAGTACATTGTGTTTGAAGGCCTTGAGGCCGGCCATAAATCTTGCAAGAATATGAGACAGGAAAAAAGCTGATATGTTAATTTATTAAGGTTCAATGTTCTCATGCTAGAAAGTAACCCTTTAGATTGCCAATTCATCTTAATAACATGTGGAATTAGCTGCGACCATTTTTGGAAAGCACAAACATGTGTGCCCTAAATGGCTCATTTAAGTTATTCCTCAGCATATGTCTATGTAAAACATAATTCACACAAAGATACAGGTACCTCATCATAGTCTGACTTAACATGATACAGCAGAGTATAGTCTTCCAGAGTTTAACCCACAACCCAGCATGCAAGACTTGTTAAAAGGGTATTGATATTGTTGCCGCATGCAGAGGGATAGAAATGGCTCGAGTTAAATAGCAATACTGTTCTCGATCTGAGTAGGGTTCAGGTAGTTGTAGGGTATCTCAAGCTGCAAGTTTCTTGTTGAAATTGCTTCACTGATGTCGGACAGCTCTGCTTGAAATTCCTGAATCATCTGCTTTAGAGCAGGCTCATGGAATCGTTCTTCGGGGTATGCACCCATGGGAACCTGCCAAAAGGACAAAATTAAACAGTAAATCAGATTGAACCAGTATTGTGTTTGGTACATGCATTTTTTTAAGTGCTTTTAAAATATTAACATGTTACAATGAGTGTTCGTCATCACCAAACTTACCATGTCAGAGTAAGTATCTGAAAGTATGAAAGTCAGTGCAGCAAATTTGACCGTCTCACCAACATTTGGGAGGGTCTCCAAAATTGTCTCCATGCTTGACTGCCCCTTAGTGGTTGGAGGAGGTGTGTGCAGCAGGAGTGAAGCATTTGGCACCCAGGAGAAGTAGTCGAACTAAAATACATTTCAATGTAACAACTTTAATAGAAAACAAAGTAACTTATTTTAATGTTAATCATTGCAGAAGGAAGTTATGTAAATCTAGACTGGGAATTCAACCTTTGCACCTTTGTAATAAGCTCAGCTAAATGAAAATGGAATGAATAAAAAGCAGATTGCAGACCTGCCAAATGTTCATACATTTGAAGTGTCAAAACAAAATCATGCTTGATCATACATCAATATGTATTCCAATGTCCCAACTCATTACCTGCCCAGTGTTTACTGCAGCATGTTGAACCGTCACTGTGAAGATCACCATTGTGATGAATTTGATCACCTCCTCAACAGTATTAAAGCCAACTGGAAACCCTGTTGGTAGCACAATTACTATCAGTTACTTATTGTTAATCACCATCTTCATTACAATACTATAGGCTTACAGTTAAATACCTGAGGCTTTGTTTCCCAAGAAGCCATGTGTGAATATCTCACTGATCCAGTCCTGCAGCTCAGTGTCTTTACGCACTTCACTGTCTGAGGGATAGTAGTACTCCACTACTGCCTTCACAAAGCTAGTGAACACAAAATAATTAGCTTTACATTTTGTATATGTGAAGACTGTTGCTTGTAGAATAAATCATTGTGCACAGTTGCACTATTTCTTGAAAGATAACCTGTTGATGCTGTTCCACAGCTTCAGGCCATCATCTCGGTAGTAGAAGTTGGGGATGGATTCCAGTCCTCGTGCAGTGATGTTCTCTGGCAGACAGAGAGAGCTGTAGGTCGTTTCAGAGAGATCCCTTCTCATGAGCTCTATCAGGCCGTCATATCCAAGTGAACTCTAATAAGTCATTAATGGACACACATTTAATCAAACACATTTCTTCAAGTAAAAGTAATTATGCATTGTATTCAGAAATATGTATTTTACAGAGCCATACTATACTCAAAGCCCCATCAGGTCCAAAAAGAGCTTTGCGGCCTCCAATGTTTAGGTATAGAAGGGATCCGAAGTGTGGAAACAACAGCTGTGCAGAGAAAGGGAAGAATTTTATCAGGCTGCACATCTTGTTTGTGTTGATCACCAAAGGTGACGTTAACCGTCACTTCAAAAGCTAGAAAATGTAATACTGAAAAAAAAGGTAAAACTTACAATTTACTATTGAATTAGGGGAATGAGATGGAACAAATAACATGCACCTTAGGCCAAGGCTCAGATGTGAGTCTTGAGCCTCTACACTACATGTGCATACTATTCCATCCATGTTTTTTTTCTTCTCTTAATTGTTTTCTGGTAATACTTATTTATCTATTATAAGGAAATCATTCAATGGAAATGGTTATTTTTGAAATTGCAACAGCAATTATACCTTATAGAGGGGATGATTCTCAGAGAAGCTGCGGAGAGCGGCAAGAGTATAGACCTCTGCCAGAAAGTGAGTTTTCATCAGGTGATGGACTGCTTGATGATCCATGGAATCGGCATTTTTAATAAACATCTTGGCAAGCAGCCAGTCAGTCTCCAGGTCACTGGGCAGAAAGATGGGGTTCTGCTCAGAAGGTTGTTGATGCAACTGGAATTTGATGAAAACATATTTAGTTTTTGAAGGTTATATTAGTGCAACTGGACTTTTGAAAACATTGTAATGTACTGTGTAATGTAAAATGATCATGTGACTAGACCTGTATTGCAATGGGCATCAGTTTGTTTTCTGGGTTCACGTAGAGCAAACAGAGACCAGCAGTCACGTGCAGAGGTTCTCCATTATAGGATCTGGGGGCTATTCCATCCATCTTCTTCTGGTCATAGATGAACATATTGCCTTTCTGTATGGGCATGAAAGACAGAGGAAAGAAGTGTTTCAAACGTCAATAGGTTTCACAGATAAATCGAGGCAATATGATATTGGGATGATAAACACCCAAAACCGTCTCCCAAAGCCGAGATTATCTCCAAACTAAAGCCCCTCTTCTTCTTTCATACCTTCATTTCCTCCTGCAGAGAGCTTCCCTCTGCCAGGAACGGCTTCACCATCTCCTCTGTGACTGGAAAGTTTGGGGGAAGCTCTGAGCAGCGCTTGATCACATTGGGATTGGGTCCGTTCAGAAACTGGTATCCATAAAAGTCATCTTCCTTCCAGTGCTCTGAAACATACTCTGGAAGAATTGCAAATATAATTAATACAATATCTATATATCTAATATCGAATGTCCAACTTTGTTCAAGTACAACATGTTGATCATAGTCATTGCTATTTTTTCCTGAGATATTTTTACTTTGTCTAAAAATGAATTGTTTTACCCAACAGGAACATCATCTAATGTAGTTTGACATTGTGAACTCATTTAAATGGTTAGCTAATTATGGGTTTGTTTTCAGTTGTATAGACGCACCTGGTCTACACTCTGCTGAGTCAAAAGTTCTAGTTAAAAGTGTTCCTTGGGTTTTCATATAGGGATCATTTTACATTTTGGTAAATCATAGATAGATTACAGAGATATTAGTCCTTAGAACACTTAATTAATTTAAGATGCCGTATATCAACTCTTTTTAAAGGTATTTTGTATGTATTGTATTAATATTGTTACAGAAAGAACTGTTGTGTTAACTAATGATAGAATCTGCCAAATGTTTATATTCATTTACTTAAAATGTCAATGACATTATTCAACAATCTACCTGACATTGTTGTCCGTTTCAACCAGAAGATCTTTTTCATGTCTTCAGTGCTTTTCCATTTTTCAGCAGATCCAAGCAGCCCCTTAATCTTGAGTTCAATACCACTGAAGTTAGACAGAGTAAAAAAAACGTACACATAATACATGATTAAATAGCATACTGATATACATTTTTCAAATTTACTTTTTGCCTCAAAACTTAACCGGTTCTGTAGACATTATGTAGACATACGTTGTCATTTTCAAATAATCCATTTCAGCTACTTTGGACTGAGAGAAGCGGATTTCAGCTGGGAGCTCCATCGGATTATCAAAATGGGAGATGTGGGAGAGTCCTTCAGCCAAAATCTTCAATCTGAAAAACAACCCCACAAAATAAATGTTACCAAATGGAACGTATGAATTTCTCCAGATGAACTTCTGAGACCATAACAGCAGCTCCTGGTACATACTGTACTGCACACATACAAACTTACTGGTAAAAGCTCTTCTTAAGAATCAGCTCTTTTTTGCGGTGTTCAATCAACAGGGGATGGTCCTCCTCAAAACCCTTCAAGGCTGAGGCATGAAGGGAACAAATCAAATACTTTAAAGAGACACAATTTTAAAACTGTCAACAAAACAAAAAGGTGAAAAAAAGTGATATCTATAAATCAACATTGATGATCTTTCATCAAGTATTTGGAGAACTTGAAACAGACCTCTCCCTCCTCTGAGCTCCACCAGTTCTCCTCTAGAGATCCATCTGTAACAAGGGAAAAGAATGGCTTCTCCTTCAGGAGTCGTCACCACTATTTTGGAGAGGTACCACTCATCTTCTGGGATATAGGAAAAAGATTCTTTCTCCACCTTGACCAGGAGAAGTTTCCCCAGAGACAGATTGGTGCTCAGGGTGTAAGTTCCTGTCTTGAAACAAAGGTTAATGTACATTTAAGCAAACAATTACAATATAATACAGTTCAACATGAATGTTAGAGTGTTGTAAATATACTTTTACCCTTAATATTTAATATAACATTCGTAAGCATCTGAGCAAAAATGTCTGCACAGTCTTCATACATATTTATTTTGATATTAAATCATAATAGGAATCTAGATCATCATCTAGGTACATGGTGATAGATGAGCATGCCAACTGGCTGGTGAAAGCCCTTTATAGAAAACATCTGGCTGGAAGTATGTAAAATTACTTTTAAAGCTTTTAAAAAGCAATGAGCTTTTTAAATTTAAATGTCTCATGTGACCTTGACATCATGAAGATAAAATGCCATTAGATTGCGTTTTCAGTGTATGATTTTAAATGGAAGCCTGTGAAGATCAACCAAAAATGTATTTTGTGTGAATGCGCGGTAGTGTTTGTAATATCACACAATGTCAAAGTCAATGCAGTTCTCAATAGGAGTGGCAGAGTGTACAAATCCAGGTGGAAAGAAAGAGAGAAGCAAAGATAGGCTGAAGCTCAGAGAGGTGTGCGTGTGCCAGAAAAAGATGTCGTCACAGCATGCAGTTCAGTACGCATGTTGCTTTAGGCAAGCGTCTAAAGAGAACAAATGTCAGGACAGACTTTCACATATTTTTAAATAAATGAATCCATCTCGGTGGCACCAATGAAAATCATTAAGAATAACTATATATATATATATATATATATATATTGAGGGATTAGTATTACATTGAGAATGTTTCATAACCAGTTAAAAATTCCCTCACAGTATTTTAAAGTGTCACGGTCCTGTGTCTCTGTGTGTATGTGTATGTTTGTGTGTGTGTCTATGTGTGTATGTTTTTGTGTGTATGTGTTTGTTTGTTTGTTTGTGCATGCGTGCGTGTGTGTGTGCGTGTGATATGGCCGTGGCTCCAAACCTGGTCTCCTCTCACACCTGTGTTTAAGGATGTTTAACAGGATTCAACTTACTGTCCCAGTTACATGGTCCCTGCCAAAGTTGTCCAACTCGGTTCTCTCACTCTGCCCTCCAGTTCCAAATATGGTGACGTATATGTGGTCCCATGTTCCTGCATTTTGCTTGTCACCTGTTGTGACATCTAGCTTGTACTCGGCCATGATCAGTCTGTAGAAACTGTTTTAGAAAAAGAAACACATTTAGATCTCTAAATTGCATCATCAACTGGATCAACTTGGATCATCAACTGTCATACCATGAGGAAAGATCCTAACTATACCTTCAGGCTGAAGATGTTCTGTACTCTGTGTTCCTGCTTGTTGGCTCTTGTAAGACCCTCCTCCCTGACTTCTACCTGTTTGTTACTACCTCCCTCATAAGAGGCAAGGCAAGTTTATTTGTATAGCACATTTCAACACAAGGCGATTCAAAGTGCTTCACATACAACCATTAAAAGCATAAAAACACAATGCAAAACAGAAGATTTAAAAACAATTAAGAACATTCATTAAAACATTAAAAAACAGTTAAAAAGCAAAAAATAAATAGATACAGAATTGAATAAAAGTTGCAGTGCAGTTTAAGATATAAAATGCAGTAGTAAGATGCAGAATCTGGTTTAATTAAAGGCAACAGCAAACAGAAAGGTCTTCAGTCTGGATTTAAAGAGGCCGAGGGTCTCAGCAGACCTGCAGCTTTCAGGGACCTTGTTCCAGATGTGTGGAGCAGAAAAGCTGAACGCTGCCTCTCCGTGTTTAGGTCTGACTCTTGGAACAGAAAGTAGACCCGTCCCAGACGACCTGAGGGGTCGGGATGGTTCGTAAGGTAGCAGCAGATCACTAATGTATTTAGACCCTAAACCATTCAGTGCTTTATAAACCAGCAGCAGGATTTTAAAGTCAATTCTTTGTTGGACAGGAAGCCAGTGCAAGGACCTCAGAACCGGAGTGATGTGATCCACTCTCCTGGTCTTAGTGAGGACTCGAGCCGCAGCGTTCTGAATCAGCTGCAGCTTTCTGATTGACTTTTTACTGAGACCTGTGAACACACTGTTACAGTAGTCAAGTCTACTGAAGATACATGCATGGACAAGTTTCTGCAAATCTTGTTGAGACATAAGTCCTCTAACCCTTGATATATTCTTCAGGTGATAGTAGGCTGATTTTGTAACTGTCTTGATATGGCTGTTCAGGTTGAGGTCTGAATCCATAACTACACCTAGATTTCTGGCTTGGTTTGAGGTTTTTAACATCAGTGATTGTAGCTCACCACTCACTTTCAATCGTTCGTCCTTGGAACCAAAAACAAGTACTTCCGTTTTATCTTTATTTAATTGAAGAAAATTCTGGCACATCCAGTTGTTGATTTCTTCAATACATTTAGCCAGCATTGGTATGGGATTATAGTTCCCTGGTGATATAGTTATGTCGATTTGTGTGTCGTCTGCATAGTTATGATAACACACTTTGTTGTTTTTCATAATCTGAGCCAGTGGAAGCATGTAGATATTGAACAGAAGAGGCCCCAGTATTGAACCTTGGGGAACACCACGTCATACCAGTCAGCTCTGATGTGTAATTAGCTACCGACACAAAGTATTGTCGGTCCTTCAAGTAAGAGTCAAACCAGTTAAGGGCTGCACCAGAGAGTCCTACCCAGACTTTCAGTCTGTCTAGTAGTATGTTGTGATCGACTGTGTCGAATACAGCACTGAGATCCAATAATACTATGACTGAAGTTCTGCCACTGTCTGTTTAAGTGGATGTTGTTGAAAACCTTAAGAGCAGTTTCAGCACTGTGATGCTGACGAAAGCCAGACTGGAAGACATCAAAACAGTTACTTTCGGCCAAGAAGCTGTTCAGCTAATGAAACTCTAACCAAAAAAATATTGTTTTTCAACCTTTCAGAGTAGCTGCTCTTGTCTACTCTGATCTTCTTTGTCAGTGTGTTCGTGGCCTGGTTGGTGTTGCAGAACATGTTTCCTTAGCCAGTGTTGAGTCTTTTTAAGTTGAATTAACAAATATTGAAGAAATAGAACTGCCTATGAAATAATGTATTCTTTCAAGAAGCGGCACCGTTACAGTCGCCGTGAGTGTGCATAAGGACACACTAACGAGTGTCGATTCACAAACAAAAAGGGATTGGGTCAGCGTTGGAATCAAACAGAAATCGACATCCTGCCATTATTTTTTGGTGTGTGCGGGCAATTTGCTTCATATCCCCCCAGACCCCAGCTCTGATAGCTTGAAACCAGTTAACGTAGATGATAATATAAAACACAAGAATATAAAACTCCCATTACATTGTACCAAAGTCCTCTGCCCCACCACTGCAGGCCTTCTCCTCTGCAAATTATTTATTATTTAGCTTTTGATAGTTTTTCTAAACTCCACTTTTCTGTCAACAGGTATCAAAAAACCTTGTTAATTAACACTTAACTGTCAAGGTGGGGGTTAAGGGAGGACCCAAATGTCGAGCAACCGTTCAAACTAAATTTATGATAAAAAAACAAAACAAGGCAAGTCTCAAAAACTGACATAAAACGGAAAAAATAGGCAAGGCTAAAAAGCTCACGGGTAACAAGACTCCAAACACACATACCCACAGGACGAAGACAAAGAATGATCTGACAAAGGTACAGGCGACGAACAGGCCTTAAACTGTTAAATGTGTATTGTTAAATGTTAAATGTATGCACCTTCCCGCCAGGACAAATTCCTTGTATGTGTAAAGATACATGGCAATAAATGGTTCTGATTCTGATTCTAAATACAAGGGGAAGGTGATTGGATACAGCAGGGAACAATCAACACACAGGGCAGACAATCAACAGACAATCACAGGGGCAGGAAGTGCAGGGAACACATAGGAAACACAAGACAGGACTTCACAATAAAACAGGAAACACCCACATCATGACATTAACATTGTCTAAGATTAACCTGTTCACATTATTACAAGTGTAGTACCCTGAAGCAGGCTGGTACATGGCATGTCTCCAGGGAGGTGTTGAAGATGTTCTCTGTCCTGGCTCCTCGATGGTGGAATGAGCTCCCCATTGACATCAGAACAGCAGAAAGTCTCTACATCTTCTGTCGCAAACTAAAAACACATCTTTTCCGACTATACCTTGAATAAAGGATGTAGCACTATAGTAGCACTGGAATGGCTCTTACTGATAGCACTTTGTAGTTGAACTTTTTGACGAAATTGTACCTTCTTGATTCTTGTTTGTAACCGTAGAATGCACTTATTGTAAGTCGCTTTGGATAAAAGCGTCAGCTAAATGAAATGTAATGTAATGTAATGTCTGTAAACACCGGAGACAGCTTATCAGCATAATGCTTCAGGGTGGAGGGGGAGACAGAGTGCGGGCCGGCTGCTTGGCGGGGGTTCTGCTTTTTAAAAAGCATGTTGACGTCTCTCTCCCGTTCATGGAGTTGGGGGTTTTGGGCTTGTAGTTGGTGATCTGTCTGAGCCCTCTCCAGACAGAAGCAGAGTCACTTGCTGAGAGCTGGTGTTGCTGTTTGTCAGAGTACAGTCGTTTAGCATCCCTCACCGCCCTGCTAAACCTGTATTTTGACTCTGTGTACAAGTCCTTGTCCCCCACTCCTGAATGCCTGGTCCTTTTGCAGCCGTAGCTTTCTGAGTTCCGCTGTAAACCAGGGTTTGTCGTTGTTGTAGCTCACCCGGGTGCTGGTTGGAACACAGCTGTCCTCACAGAAGCTGATGTAGGAAGTCACAGCATCTGTGTACTCATCAAGACTGTTGGTAGCAGTCCTGAAGACATCCCAGTCTGTACAGTCCAAGCACACCCAAAGATCCTCCAGAGCCTCACTGATCCACTTCTTGAACTTCCTCACCACAGGTTTGCAGAGCTAGTTTCTGCCTGTATGAGGGAATCAGATGGACCATGACGTGGTCAGAGTGACCCAGTGCAGCACGAGGGACGGCGTGATAGGCCCCGCTGATGGTGGTGTAGCAGTGGTCCAGAATGCTCTCCTCTCTAGTCGGGCATTTAATAAACTGTTTGTATTTAGGGAGTTCATGGCTGAGGTTTCCTTTGTTAAAGTCACCAAGGACAATAACTAAAGAGTCTGGGTAGGTCTGCTCCACAACGTATCTGTTCGGTGAGTGTCTGCTGTTCCTCCTGCACGTTGCCCATCGGCGGCATATAAACTCCGACCAGGATGAATGAAGCGAACTCACGGGGGGAGTAGAATGGTTTGCAGTGGATGATAGTAGTAGTAGTAGTAGTAGTAGTAGTAGTAGTAGTAGTAGTAGTCGTAGTAGTAGTAGTAGTAGTAGTAGTAGTAGTAGTAGTAGTAGTAGTAGTAGTAGTAGCAGTAATAGTAGCAGTTGTAGTAGTAGTAGTAGTAGCAGTTGTAGTAGTAGTAGTAGTAGTTGTAGTGGTAGTAGTAGTAGTAGTAGTAGTAGTAGTAGTAGCAGTAGTAGTAGTAGTAGTAGTAGTAGTTAGTAGTAGTAGTTGTAGTGGTAGTAGTAGTAGTAGTAGTAGTAGTAGTAGTAGTAGTAGTAGTAGTAGTAGTAATAGTAGCAGTTGTAGTAGTAGTAGTAGTAGCAGTTGTAGTAGTAGTCAGAGGCCTGCAGTGGTGGGGCAGAAGATTATTGTAGAACAAGGCCAGGAACACACTGACAAAGAATATCAGAGTAGACAAGAGCAGCTACTCTGAAAGGTTGAAAAACAAGTCTTCATCCAAGGACCCTGTGTTGGGGTGGAGACGCCTGCAGGACATCACCAGAGACAACTGGCTGCTCAGGAAGTTCAACCTGCCTCAGGAGCTGCTGATCCATTTCTGCAGAGCAATAATCCAGTCTGTTCTGGTTTGGATGAGCCACCAAACACTGCTGTCACTCTGATGAACAAATAACATCAGCCATACACTTACCATACACAGCGGTCGTTAACCGCAACACCAAAATATCTGCTGCTGCCGTACGACATCATCATTTTACAGTTCTTTTGGCAGAATTTGTTTTGTAATATGTACATATCTGTAAGTGTCAATATATAAACAGCATACTGTTTATACACTAATACTATTGCTGGTACTGCTACTACTACTGCTACTAATACTACTACTTGCACATAAATAAAAATAAGAGACATGGACAACAAAGCTGGACAGATAATGAGAAATATGTATGTGTATACAAGGCAAGTATTCTATAAATCATAAACAGAACAAATTGTGCCAATTAATACATACGAAATAGATGTACATGGACTGAATGATCATGTACAGCAGGGGTATTCAACTAAAATTCCGCGAGGTCCAGTTCGAGAGAATTTCCTCATGCAAAGGTCCGGAACATCCCAATAATGTCAAATTTGTGCTATGATTTTGTGCCATATGTATTGAAGTAGCCAACAGTTGTATTAACGTCTATATGTAGTCAACAACTGACTGTAAAATAAATAAAGTTCAATTAATTAACATCTAAACAATATTTAATATTACAGATTTCCTTGAATAATTATAAATAATACATACTCTAATAATACATAAATTATCATATCTTATTTCAAGGCAAATAAAGGCTGGATTTAAAACAGAAAGCTTTTGAAAAACATGACTATATAAATTAAATTAAATAAATCATGTTAGAAAGATTAATTTAACTGAATTGTCTTGCAGCTTCAAATTCAGTTTATTCGGGCATCTAGTGATGTCAATCCAAAGAGCCAATATATTATATCCTTGTTTTCAAAAAAGATAAATGTGTTTGCATGGACTTCATCTGTGGTTATTAACCCACTTGTTTCAGCTCATTTCTCCTCTCTGTTAACATTATTGTTGGTCAGTTAATTCATGTGTTAGGATTCTGATCATATTAATTAATGTGTTAGGGTTCTGATTATATTGGCCTCTTAGGTTTATTTTTCTGGGCCTTAATCTCTGATGTGAGTCGGTCCGTTTGCTCTAAAGATCTGGTTGTGGGAATAATACACATTTAAGTCTGTCCATTCCTGGTTCAAGGCTCTGGTTAAGATGTCCACATTTCTCTTTTGGAGCACCAAGTGAAACAACTTCTCTGACTCACGTACTTTTCAAACTATCAGGTCACTCCCGTCGCTCCCGTGTGTGCGAATGTCTTACTCGAGTCGAGGGCGGGGCTTAACGCAATACACACATGTGATTGGTCGAGTAGGATCAAGTGACAGGATTTTCAAGGCGTGTGATTGGTCGGAGTGTTTCCTGGACCGCTGAACGAGAGCCGTAAAGGCAGGAAAAGCTGCGCCGGTGAAATAGAAGCGATCCACCAACAGTTAATAATTTGGTAATAATAATTGGTTTTCGGTCCAGGGTCCAGAGACAACGGCGTTTGGGTCCGGACCCGGACCGCGGTCCGCCAGTTAGTGACCCATGATGTACAGTATGCATATTCTGTACATGGTGAATATATATTGTAGTAAGTAGTCTGTTGTAGCAGACATTAGTTCATGTGGTAGAGAATTTCAGAGAAGGACCATAATGTGCGTACTCTCTAAATCTACATGTGCTGTCTGCTGATTTCAAGAAAAACAACATTTTTGTTGAGAGGTGCATCACCTCCTATAGAAGGGCGGTCGTAAAAAAATTGTATAATTTTGGGTGGAGGGGCTTAAAGGAGCCAAAAAGCAGGAACACAGAGCAGCATCAACCTGAAGGTGTAGGTAAGAACTTTTCTTTTCTTTCCTCATGGTATGACAATTGATGATCCAAATACTACACTTGTAGTAATGTAAACAGGATACTCCTAGACAATGTTAAGTATTAAACAAGGTGTTTTATGCCTGTTGACAAAAAATTGGAGTTTAGAAAAACTAGGTCTGCTGAGACCATCAGCCTCTTTAAATCCAGACTGAAGACCTTTCTGTTTGCTGTTGCCTTCAATTAAATCAGATTCTTCATCGTACTGCTGCATTTTATATCTTAAACTGCACTGCAACTTTTATTCAATTCTGTATCTATTTATTTTTTGCTTTTTAACTGTTTTTTAATGTTTTAATGGATGTTCTTAATTGTTTTTAAATCTTCTATTTTGCATTGTGTTTTTATGCTTTTAATGGTTGTATGTGAAGCACTTTGAATCGCCTTGTGTTGAAATGTGCTATACAAATAAACTTGCCTTGCCTCTTATGAGGGAGGTAGTAACAAACAGGTAGAAGTCAGGGAGGAGGGTCTTACAAGAGCCAACAAGCAGGAACACAGAGTACAGAACATCTTCAGCCTGAAGGTGTAGTTAGGATCTTTCTCTCATGGTATGACAGTTGATGATCCAAATACTACACTTTTAGTAATGTAAACAGGATACTCCTAGACAATGTTAAGTATTAAACAAGGTGTTTTATGCCTGTTGACAAAAAATTGGAGTTTAGAAAAACTATCAAAAGCTAAATAAATAATAAACAAATTAAAAATATTTAGTGTAAACAGGAGCAAAACATGCATTCACTGTCATTAATGTCTTTTTGCAGAGAAGTGGAGCATTCACTCTGCAATTTAGAGATCTAAATGTGTTTCTTTTTCTAAAACAGTTTCTACAGACTGATCATGGCCGAGTACAAGCTAGATGTCACAACAGGTGACAAGCAAAATGCAGGAACATGGGACCACATATACGTCACCATATTTGGAACTGGAGGGCAGAGTGAGAGAACCGAGTTGGACAACTTTGGCAGGGACCATGTAACTGGGACAGTAAGTTGAATCCTGTTAAACATCCTTAAACACAGGTGTGAGAGGAGACCAGGTTTGGAGCCACGCCCATATCACACACACACGCACACACAAACATACACATACACACAAAAACACACAAACATACACACATAGACACACACACAAACATACACATACACACAGAGACACAGGACCGTGACACTTTAAAATACTGTGAGGGAATTTTTTACTGGTTATGAAAGATTCTCAATGTAATACTACTACCTCAATATACAGTATATATATATATATATATATATATATATATATATAGTTATTCTTACTGATTTTCATTGGTGCCACCGAGATGGATTCATTTATTTAAAAAAAGTGAAAGTCTGTCCTGACATTTGTTCTCTTTAGACGCTTGCCTAAAGCAACATGCGTACTGAACTGCATGCTGTGACGACATCTTTTTCTGGCACACGCACACCTCTCTGAGCTTCAGCCTATCTTTGCTTCAGCCTATCTTTGCTTCTGCTGAGACCATCAGCCTCTTTAAATCCAGACTGAAGACCTTTCTGTTTGCTGTTGCCTTCAATTAAATCAGATTCTTCATCGTACTGCTGCATTTTATATCTTAAACTGCACTGCAACTTTTATTCAATTCTGTATCTATTTATTTTTTGCTTTTTAACTGTTTTTTAATGTTTTAATGGATGTTCTTAATTGTTTTTAAATCTTCTATTTTGCATTGTGTTTTTATGCTTTTAATGGTTGTATGTGAAGCACTTTGAATCGCCTTGTGTTGAAATGTGCTATACAAATAAACTTGCCTTGCCTCTTATGAGGGAGGTAGTAACAAACAGGTAGAAGTCAGGGAGGAGGGTCTTACAAGAGCCAACAAGCAGGAACACAGAGTACAGAACATCTTCAGCCTGAAGGTGTAGTTAGGATCTTTCTCTCATGGTATGACAGTTGATGATCCAAATACTACACTTTTAGTAATGTAAACAGGATACTCCTAGACAATGTTAAGTATTAAACAAGGTGTTTTATGCCTGTTGACAAAAAATTGGAGTTTAGAAAAACTATCAAAAGCTAAATAAATAATAAACAAATTAAAAATATTTAGTGTAAACAGGAGCAAAACATGCATTCACTGTCATTAATGTCTTTTTGCAGAGAAGTGGAGCATTCACTCTGCAATTTAGAGATCTAAATGTGTTTCTTTTTCTAAAACAGTTTCTACAGACTGATCATGGCCGAGTACAAGCTAGATGTCACAACAGGTGACAAGCAAAATGCAGGAACATGGGACCACATATACGTCACCATATTTGGAACTGGAGGGCAGAGTGAGAGAACCGAGTTGGACAACTTTGGCAGGGACCATGTAACTGGGACAGTAAGTTGAATCCTGTTAAACATCCTTAAACACAGGTGTGAGAGGAGACCAGGTTTGGAGCCACGCCCATATCACACACACACGCACACACAAACATACACATACACACAAAAACACACAAACATACACACATAGACACACACACAAACATACACATACACACAGAGACACAGGACCGTGACACTTTAAAATACTGTGAGGGAATTTTTTACTGGTTATGAAAGATTCTCAATGTAATACTACTACCTCAATATACAGTATATATATATATATATATATATATATATATATATATATATATATATATATATATAGTTATTCTTACTGATTTTCATTGGTGCCACCGAGATGGATTCATTTATTTAAAAAAAGTGAAAGTCTGTCCTGACATTTGTTCTCTTTAGACGCTTGCCTAAAGCAACATGCGTACTGAACTGCATGCTGTGACGACATCTTTTTCTGGCACACGCACACCTCTCTGAGCTTCAGCCTATCTTTGCTTCAGCCTATCTTTGCTTCTGCTGAGACCATCAGCCTCTTTAAATCCAGACTGAAGACCTTTCTGTTTGCTGTTGCCTTCAATTAAATCAGATTCTTCATCGTACTGCTGCATTTTATATCTTAAACTGCACTGCAACTTTTATTCAATTCTGTATCTATTTATTTTTTGCTTTTTAACTGTTTTTTAATGTTTTAATGGATGTTCTTAATTGTTTTTAAATCTTCTATTTTGCATTGTGTTTTTATGCTTTTAATGGTTGTATGTGAAGCACTTTGAATCGCCTTGTGTTGAAATGTGCTATACAAATAAACTTGCCTTGCCTCTTATGAGGGAGGTAGTAACAAACAGGTAGAAGTCAGGGAGGAGGGTCTTACAAGAGCCAACAAGCAGGAACACAGAGTACAGAACATCTTCAGCCTGAAGGTGTAGTTAGGATCTTTCTCTCATGGTATGACAGTTGATGATCCAAATACTACACTTTTAGTAATGTAAACAGGATACTCCTAGACAATGTTAAGTATTAAACAAGGTGTTTTATGCCTGTTGACAAAAAATTGGAGTTTAGAAAAACTATCAAAAGCTAAATAAATAATAAACAAATTAAAAATATTTAGTGTAAACAGGAGCAAAACATGCATTCACTGTCATTAATGTCTTTTTGCAGAGAAGTGGAGCATTCACTCTGCAATTTAGAGATCTAAATGTGTTTCTTTTTCTAAAACAGTTTCTACAGACTGATCATGGCCGAGTACAAGCTAGATGTCACAACAGGTGACAAGCAAAATGCAGGAACATGGGACCACATATACGTCACCATATTTGGAACTGGAGGGCAGAGTGAGAGAACCGAGTTGGACAACTTTGGCAGGGACCATGTAACTGGGACAGTAAGTTGAATCCTGTTAAACATCCTTAAACACAGGTGTGAGAGGAGACCAGGTTTGGAGCCACGCCCATATCACACACACACGCACACACAAACATACACATACACACAAAAACACACAAACATACACACATAGACACACACACAAACATACACATACACACAGAGACACAGGACCGTGACACTTTAAAATACTGTGAGGGAATTTTTTACTGGTTATGAAAGATTCTCAATGTAATACTACTACCTCAATATACAGTATATATATATATATATATATAGTTATTCTTACTGATTTTCATTGGTGCCACCGAGATGGATTCATTTATTTAAAAAAAGTGAAAGTCTGTCCTGACATTTGTTCTCTTTAGACGCTTGCCTAAAGCAACATGCGTACTGAACTGCATGCTGTGACGACATCTTTTTCTGGCACACGCACACCTCTCTGAGCTTCAGCCTATCTTTGCTTCTCTCTTTCTTTCCACCTGGATTTGTACACTCTGCCACTCCTATTGAGAACTGCATTGACTTTGACATTGTGTGATATTATAAACACTACCACGCATTCACACAAAAGACATTTTTGGTTGATCTTCACAGGCTTCCATTTAAAATCATACACTGAAAACGCAATCTAATGGCATTTTATCTTCATGATGTCAAGGTCACATGAGACATTTAAAATTAAAAAGCTCATTGCTTTTTAAAAGCTTTAAAAGTAATTTTACATACTTCCAGCCATATGTTTTCTATAAAGGGCTTTCACCAGCCAGTTGGCATGCTCATCTATCACCATGTACCTAGATGATGATCTAGATTCCTATTATGATTTAATATCAAAATAAATATGTATGAAGACTGTGCAGACATTTTTGCTCAGATGCTTACGTATGTTATATTAAATATTAAGGGTAAAAGTATATTTACAACACTCTAACATTCATGTTGAACTGTATTATATTGTAATTGTTTGCTTAAATGTACATTAACCTTTGTTTCAAGACAGGAACTTACACCCTGAGCACCAATCTGTCTCTGGGGAAACTTCTCCTGGTCAAGGTGGAGAAAGAATCTTTTTCCTATATCCCAGAAGATGAGTGGTACCTCTCCAAAATAGTGGTGACGACTCCTGAAGGAGAAGCCATTCTTTTCCCTTGTTACAGATGGATCTCTAGAGGAGAACTGGTGGAGCTCAGAGGAGGGAGAGGTCTGTTTCAAGTTCTCCAAATACTTGATGAAAGATCATAAATGTTGATATTTATAGATATAACTAAATTTTGTCGTTGTTGTATTGTATTCCTCAGCCTTGAAGGGTTTTGAGGAGGACCATCCCCTGTTGATTGAACACCGCGAAAAAGAGCTGATTCTTAAGAAGAGCTTTTACCAGTAAGTTTGTATGTGTGCAGTACAGTATGTACCAGGAGCTGCTGTTAAGGTCTCAGAAGTTCATCTGGAGAAATTTGGTATACCATTTGGTAACATTTATTTTGTGGGGTTGTTTTTCAGATGGAAGATTTTGGTTGAAGGACTCTCCTACATCAACCATTTCGATAATGAGATGGATCTCCCAGCTGAAATCCGCTTCTCTCAGTCCAAATCAGCTGAAATGAATATTGTGAAAATGACAACGTATGTCTACATAATGTCTACAGAACCGGTTATATTTTTTAAGTTTTGAGGTACAAAGTAAATTTGAAAAATGTATATCAGTATGCTATTTAATCATGTATTATGTGTACCGTTTTTTTACTCTGTCTAACTTCAGTGGTATTGAACTCAAGATTAAGGGGCTGCTTGGATCTGCTGAAAAATGGGAAAGCACTGAAGACATGAAAAAGATCTTCTGGTTGAAACAGACAACATTGTCAGGTAGATTGTTGAATAATGTCATTGACATTTTAAGTAAATGAATATAAACATTTGTTGGATTCTATCATTAGTCAAACACAACAGTTCTTTCTGCAACGATATTAATACTATACATACGAAATCCCTTTAAAAAGAGTTGATATACGGCATCTTAAATTAATTAAGTGTTCTAAGGACTAATATCGCTGTAATCAATCTAGGATTTACCAAAATGTAAAATGATCCCTATATGAAAACCCAAGGAACACTTTTAACTAGAACTTTTGACTCAGCAGAGTGTAGACCAGGTGCGTCTATACAACTGAAAACAAACACATAATTAGCTAACCATTTAAATGAGTTCACAATGTCAAACTACATTAGATGATGTTCCTGTTGGGTAAAACAATTCATTTTTAGACAAAGTAAAAATATCTCAGGAAAAAATAGCAATGACTATGATCAACATGTTGTACTTGAACAAAGTTGGACATTCGATATTAGATATATAGATATTGTATTAATTATATTTGCAATTCTTCCAGAGTATGTTTCAGAGCACTGGAAGGAAGATGACTTTTATGGATACCAGTTTCTGAACGGACCCAATCCCAATGTGATCAAGCGCTGCTCAGAGCTTCCCCCAAACTTTCCAGTCACAGAGGAGATGGTGAAGCCGTTCCTGGCAGAGGGAAGCTCTCTGCAGGAGGAAATGAAGGTATGAAAGAAGAAGAGGGGCTTTAGTTTGGAGATAATCTCGGCTTTGGGAGACGGTTTTGGGTGTTTATCATCCCAATATCATATTGCCTCGATTTATCTGTGAAACCTATTGACGTTTGAAACACTTCTTTCCTCTGTCTTTCATGCCCATACAGAAAGGCAATATGTTCATCTATGACCAGAAGAAGATGGATGGAATAGCCCCCAGATCCTATAATGGAGAACCTCTGCACGTGACTGCTGGTCTCTGTTTGCTCTACGTGAACCCAGAAAACAAACTGATGCCCATTGCAATACAGGTCTAGTCACATGATCATTTTACATTACACAGTACATTACGATGTTTTCAAAAGTCCAGTTGCACTAATATAACCTTCAAAAACTAAATATGTTTTCATCAAATTCCAGTTGCATCAACAACCTTCTGAGCAGAACCCCATCTTTCTGCCCAGTGACCTGGAGACTGACTGGCTGCTTGCCAAGATGTTTATTAAAAATGCCGATTCCATGGATCATCAAGCAGTCCATCACCTGATGAAAACTCACTTTCTGGGAGAGGTCTATACTCTTGCTACTCTCCGCAGCTTCTCTGTGATTCATCCCCTCTATAAGGTATAATTGCTGTTGCTCTTTTTTTTTGTCTATTCCCTTGAACTGATGATCTTTTTACTAAGGGATTTTTCAGGTATAATTTCGGCTGTTGTATGTCGTTACTAGAGAGTCAATACGTCACCTTTGGTGATCAACACAAACAAGATGTGCTGCCTGATAAAATTATTCCCTTTCTCTGCACAGCTGTTGTTTCCACACTTCCATTCCACTCTGTTCATAAACACTGGAGGCCGCAAAAGTCTTTTTGGACCTAAAGGGGCTTTGAGTATAGTATGGCTCTGTAAAATACATATTTCTGAATACAATGCATCATTATTTTTACTTGAAGAAATGTGTTTGATTAAATGTGTGTCCATTAATGACTTATTAGAGTTCACTTGGATATGACGGCCTGATAGAGCTCATGAGAAGGGATCTCTCTGAAACGACCTACAGCTCTCTCTGTCTGCCAGAGAACATCACTGCACGAGGACTGGAATCCATCCCCAACTTCTACTACCGAGATGATGGCCTGAAGCTGTGGAACAGCATCAACAGGTTATCTTTCAAGAAATAGTGCAACTGTGCACAATGATTTATTCTACAAGCAACATATTTGTTTTTCTGTCTTCACATATACAAAATGTAAAGCTAATTATTTTGTGTTTACTAGCTTTGTGAAGGCAGTAGTGGAGTACTACTATCCCTCAGACAGTGAAGTGCGTAAAGACACTGAGCTGCAGGACTGGATCAGTGAGATATTCACACATGGCTTCTTGGGAAACAAAGCCTCAGGTATTTAACTGTAAGCCTATAGTATTGTAATGAAGATGGTGATTAACAATAAGTAACTGATAGTAATTGTGCTACCAACAGGGTTTCCAGTTGGCTTTAATACTGTTGAGGAGGTGATCAAATTCATCACAATGGTGATCTTCACAGTGACGGTTCAACATGCTGCAGTAAACAATGGGCAGGTAATGAGTTGGGACATTGTTTGATCAAGCATGATTTTGTTTTGACACTTCAAATGTATGAACATTTGGCAGGTCTGCAATCTGCTTTTTATTCATTCCATTTTTCATTTAGCTGAGCTTATTACAAAGGTGCAAAGGTTGAATTCCCAGTCTAGATTTACATAACTTCCTTCTGCAATGATTAACATTAAAATAAGTGAATTTAATTTGTTATATATTAATGTTTTTACATATTGAAATTTCTTTTAGTTTGACTACTTCTCCTGGGTGCCAAATGCTTCAGTCCTGCTGCACACACCTCCTCCAACCACTAAGGGGCAGTCAAGCATGGAGACAATTTTGGAGACCCTCCCAAATGTTGGTGAGACGGTCCAATTTGCTGCAATGGCTTTCTTACTTTCAGAGACTTACTCTGACATGGTAAGTTTGGTGATGACGAACACTCATTGTAACATGTTAATATTTTAAAAGCACTTAAAAAAAAATGCATGTACCAAACACAATACTGTGTCAATCTGATTTACTGTTTAATTTTGTCCTTTTGGCAGGTTCCCATGGGTGCATACCCCGAAGAACGATTCCATGAGCCTGCTCTAAAGCAGATGATTAAGAAATTTCAAGCAGAGCTGTCCGACATCAGTGAAGCAATTTCAACAAGAAACTTGCAGCTTGAGATACCCTACAACTACCTGAACCCTACTCAGATCGAGAACAGTATTGCTATTTAACTCGAGCCATTTCTATCCCTCTGCATGCGGCAACAATATCAATACCCTTTTAACAAGTCTTGCATGCTGGGTTGTGGGTTAAACTCTGGAAGACTATACTCTGCTGTATCATGTTAAGTCAGACTATGATGAGGTACCTGGATCTTTATGTGAATTATGTTTTACATAAACATATTTAGAGGAATTACTTAAATGAGCCATTTAGGGCACAAATGTTTGTTCTCTCCAAAAATGGTCGCAGCTAATTCCACATGTTATTAGGATGAATTGGAAATCTAAAGGGTTACTTTCTAACATGAGAACATTGAACCTTAATAAATTAACATATTATCAGCTTTTTTCCTGTTTTAAATTCTTGCAAGATTTATGGCCAGCCTCAAGGCCTTCAAACACAATGTACTGTGGGGCATTTAATTATTACCTCTCTATTATTAAACTATTACCACACCACAGTAGCGGCTGGTGGCAATTCTTTTTGGTAGGGCCATCTAATAGATTTCAGCAAACATCCCAGTATGATTCAATACAAAAAAAGTATCAAATGTGCATTATTACTGGGTTGTGGGTTAAACTCTGGAAAACTATACTCTGCTGTATCGTGTTAAGTCAGACTATGATGAGGTACCTGTATCTTTATGTGATTTATGTTTTCCATAGAAATATGCTGAGGAATAACTTAAATGAGCAGTTTTGGTTCTACATGTTTGAGCTTGGACTCAAGAGGCCAACGTCCAAAACAACAGATATCTGATTAGCAGTGATGACATAATGTGATGAATATCTGCAGCAATCTGTATACAAAATATGGATATCAACCATAAAAGCCAACTCATTTCCTGATGTTTGTCTTTTTATAAAGCATCCTGTTTATTCATTAAAAAGTCCAAATGCAACTTCTCTTGAGTCACGATTGTGAAAGTCCTGGCTGAGGCTATATCACCAAATAGGCTTCCCATTCCAGAGCCTACAATCTTTAGTGGAGATCCACTCAAGTTCAACCATTGGAAGTCTTCCTTTCAGACACTGAAATATGTGGGAGGAGCAGCTAAAGGAGCAGTAGAAGGTATTTTGCTCAAGGAACGTTATGGCGAGCCTTTTGTGATTGTCAAAGCCTTCCGAGACAAATTATATGCTTGACCAAAATTAGCTCCTAAGGAGGGTGCAGACTTAATCAAATGTAATAAACTTTCTACGTAGTTGTGAATTCACTATTGCTCACAATGCGATTCTAAAGGTTCTTATAATGATGATACTGAGAATCAAAAACGAGTTGCCAAATTACCCGACTGGTTAAGTAGCAGATGGAACCGAAGGGCCACACAATACCAACTGGAACACAGAAGGTTCCCAAGTTTGAATTATTTTGTGACATACCTGTCAATGGAAGCTAGTAACCCTATAACATCTTACAAAGCATTACGAGAATGTGAACCCGATAAAGCAAAGATCAAGAACCAAACCACAGAGTCCTACAAGAACCAAACTGTAGGTGCTAAGATCTTCACGTTATGTAAGAAATTAGGACACAGTTTACACAAGTGCCACGAATTCATTGAAAGGACAGTCGCTGACCGAGTCAAGTTCATTCAGAGTGAGAGACTGTGCTTCGGATGTATGCTGGTCATCAATCCAAGAGATGCAGTAACCGACACCTGCTCAAAACTTCATCCCACATTCCTTACCGAAGATCACTCGAAATCTAAAGACATATACGTTATGGCAAGGAAAGAAAGTTACGGTCAACACAACAAGACGTTATCAAGGAAACCACATCCAACAGAGTTGTGCAAGATGGCAATACACAGACTTCAGCGATAGTACATGTCTATGTGTCAACACAGAATGATTCAAGTAAGTTCTTGTCTATGCTCTGCTAGATTCACAAAGTGATTCTTCTTTCATTATTAAGGAAGTGGCAAACATTCTAGATACGAACACCGAACAAGTGAAGTTGAAACTATCTACAATGTCGTCAAAAAGGTACCCTTTTTGTACCTTGCAAAAGATTCAAAGACATACAAATAAGAGGTATATTCTCCGCTTATGCCTAGAGAAGTCGTATGTGGAGAATAAAACCAATCCTTTGCTCAGAAAACAGATCTAGATTGAAGTATAGGGACTTATGATGACCCACAAGAGCAGTACAGTGATGCAATTGGACTAAGTCACCGCATCGTTGTAAGGAAAGTGACATCTGTACCCAAACCAACAATCAAGCTCAAAGGTGATGCGCTGAAAGTGTCAATGACCTTGATATGTCTTTGGGAGAGCCGCTCATGGAAAGAGCTCTCGGAGTTTAATGGTGCGTGTCCTCTGATACATTTTTGTTCAGAATTACAGTCAAGGAACACTCATTGACCAGAAGAGGAGTGCTATCAACAGTAGCTTCCATCTAAGACCCATTGGGGTTCGTCACCCCTTTCATGCTCCTAGGAAAGCAGATATTGCATCAACTGTGTCGAGACAAGGCCGGCTGGGATGAGCCACTCTCAAGACACATTGGGAATCGTGGCTACAAGATCTACAAATCTAATGTAACGATCAGAAGGTGCTATATTCCAGCAATCTTCATGGATGTCTAACAGTATGAGTGTCACCACTTCTCAGACGCCAGCGTCACAGGCGGAGTGTACTTATCTCAGAACAATCAACACTAATGGGGATGTCCATCGTTCATTAGTCATGGGGAAGGCACGTGTTGCCCCCACCAAAATCACCACAATACCACGCCTCGAGCTATCTGCAGCAGCGGTAGCAGCAAGGACAAGTGTTGTGCTCCAAAATGAGCTCAAAATAGAGGGTCTTCAAGAACACTTGTGGACAGACTCAAAGGTTGTCCTTGGATATATAAACAATGACACAAGACGGTTCCACGTCTTTGTGGCTAACAGAATCCAAAGGATCAAGTCCACTACAGATCCAAAGCAATGGCGATATGTACGTTCTAAAGATAATCCTGCAGATCATGCGTGGAAAAGAGAGCTGCCCATAGAAGACATTGAAATGAGTCTAATTCTAATTTACAAATCATGCAATTTGATGCTGCAGATACTGATCATGAACTGCAGTATCTCTATTTATTTCATCACTCTCTCTCTCTCTCTCTTTATATATATATATATATATACTTTTCGGCCATCTATGTCTTGGACAGATCTGTCCAAGTTCATAAAAAGCTATTGATTTTGGGCTTTACTGAATGTAAACATTTGTCTGTGCTGTCATGTTCACAGAAAGCTTTAGCTGCCAGCAACAGCATATTTGCATCTCTATTGATTGAAAGGTATATGATTTGCATGTGCACATATTTTATGGCCTGCAAATATTGCAATGTTTTTAGTGCAGACACGGGACTTAAATTAACTATGGGTAATTTAACTTAATCCCCGGTTCTTTGATAGCAGTGTAAGGTGGTTTACTGTGGAAACACTACGCCTCAATACCACATCCACCTGTGACAGTCCGGTCAAACCGTACTCAGGCACTCCCTATTCTAGAGAGGTTGCTTTCTAACTGTTCATGAAACTTGTCAATATCGGCTTTTTCGGATATTATTCATAAAGAGTTCAACGTTTGATAACCATTTGCAGAGGTCCTACTGTATAGCTTTCGGACAAATCTTTGTATTTGAATCGGACATATATTTAATAATTTCACTCTTTTCAAAAGAGGCTATGCATCATAACAACAATGACATGTTATACTAAATAACTAAGGAGAACAATAAAGACAAACAAATACATAAAAGGCTGTAAAGCTTTATTAAATGGTAGCAAATCACATGCATTATCAAGCTGTCCTCATATTACTTGCCATCTTTTTTGACTCAACGTCCTACAAATCCAGACAACAGACTTGCATTAGGCTGAGACCCGCTATAGGAATCAGATAGATGAGATAATTTAGGGTCACATACTAACATAGGAGGGTTAAGCAAATCTTGTGTAAAGTGCTGGCATAACTTCTGTCACGCAGAAATAATGCAATATAACCAACAATCCACTTTTTCCCCATGGCTACTACTCAAAGGCAAGATAGTGAAAACATTTATACAGTATATCATATAGAATAATATAAATCTATTATGCATATTTGTCTTCAGGAAAATATATTTTATCTTAGCAGAATAAGGACACATGTCAGCAAAAGATCCATGCAATCCACATAGGGACACCCACAACAAAAGACCTTGATTGTGGCAATTAGGGTGTTATTTTATTAAGGCTTCTTAATAATGTATTCTAAAACAGGAAGAGTTATATATTTTCAAGACATAAAATATGTAATTGCAACATCCACGTAATACCACAGTGACTCTTGTGCAGCTACGAGAGGTCGTCTTTGTTTAATCAGGTGTTAATGTGACGGAGGACGCGCCGCAGCGAGTGTCCATCTCGTGCCGTACACATGGCAGGAAGGGGTACAGGCTCAGTCTTGTGCTCCACGTTGTTGAAGTGGCACTTCTTAAGATGGTCCGACATGCTGGGGAGATTGGTGAAACCCCAAGACAACACTGGGCTGAAAGCAGTGCTGAATCTCCACACCTGCGTCAGAAAATAAAGAAAAAAGATGATGGAATGAAGGTCAAAACTTTAAAAGGGCTCCTGTTGATTTGTTAAAAGCATTTTACATATAATCTTTGTCTGAAGCTACACTCCCTGCTTTTGTTACAGCAACCCCAAATCGAGCTGCAGTGGCTCAACTGAATTGAATTAGAAAACTCTGTCTACTCACTCTGTTTTTGATCTGCCATGACACAGTGCCAGGGGTACCAGGCCATCGTCTCCGCTCCCACTGCAGCTCCACTATGCCCCTGGTCTGGAGGAGACTGGCACACACCTCCCTCATTGTCCGTGACACCAGTGACAGCTGGCAAAGGCTGAAACTGTCCAAGAATCCAGCTATGTGCCACAATATCTCAATGGGAAGACCACTAATTTGGTCAGACTGGAAGTCACTTGGAAATTTTGCCCTTGGGCAAGGCTGCACCCCGAAGGACCTGAGGTGCCTGTCATGAATCACTTTGGCCCCCTCGGTAGATGGGTAAAACCTCCGCTGAGAGAATGTGCAACCATAATATGCCAGGGGGCAGCGGTGCTCCATCCAACCATTGAGACCAGCGTGAATGTCACCATGGACATTTATGAAATGGGAAGAAAACTGGTCCCGACGCAATGACTGACCACAGACAAAAGGGAACATGTGCTGGTAGCGGGGGTTAGGTGGGAGGTAGCGGTTATGCGGGACTGCCTCGACCTCCAGAGCTTCCAGGACAAGCCCAAGGCGGAGAGTGCGGAACGGGCTCGGATAGGAGAGCTGTGGGGCAGCATGGTCACAGGCAGATGCGGAGGCAATTTCTCCCACTCTGGTGTTGGTTACCAAGATTGCTGCAGGGAAAGTGAAAGTCTGTGTGCCAAAGTCAACACGGTAGCCATCAACATAGATTGTGTCAGAGATCCTTCTACACTCTCTGGACTCCTCCAAACAGAAGAGCAGCGCTGCTGTGATTAGATCAATTTCTCCTAGACCCATGGGGTCGTCCACCTGTTCCAGATCCGAGGTATCTACTGCCTTGTCCTCCATTTTGGGTCGCAATCTGAACACCGACCTGTCTGGGATGAAACCTATCCGTCCATTAGGTAATGAACATTGGCCCTGGCCCCTAAATAAATTGTAGTTGTGGACCTTTCGTTCAGGCCCATGGTTTCCTAAAAGAACTAGCCCCCTATCTTCCAGGACCACATGAGCAGCCCTCTGTGCCACACCCTGGCTGACATGCACTGGAGATGTCATTGGGGGGAGTACCGGCTCCTGAGAAACCCCAGCATTCATGTCATCTTTCACCTCAACCGGACAGGCTGTCTCCAGACAGGCCTCCATTCTTCCCGACAGTGGTCCATTTGTTGTCTTTAAAATCTTTGGATCGGTTCCTGTCACAGCCCCATTTCCTCTCAAACAGCTAGAACAAACACTTTGCTCCTCAATCTCTTTTTTATTCGAACCATCAGCAGCTCCAGGTGTTTTTCCGTCGGGTCCATTATGAAGGTCTCCGTCGTTGCTCGATCTACTCTTGATACCCTCTTTGCTGCTGTCAATAGGTTTCGCACTGCTCACAAAGTCCAAAGCAGCAACTAAGGTTCTTGCAGTCTCCACTGTGGCCTCGTAGAGTTTACTGAAGTGCTCCTCATTCAAGCCATTAATTCCACTGACAATTCTCTCCTTTGCCGAGCCTTGTGGGGGAGGTTGTGGCTGACGTGAGGATGATGCCTGTGAAGATGACTCAGTAATGGTGGAGGCCTCAGGGGCCTCAGATGTAAGCAAAGCTGAGTCTGTTGCCCTGTTCTCCTTACTGGCAGGGACAAGAGGCTCTCCTTCTACAGTAGGTGCCATGGCAATCACCTTGAGGGACTCGAGTAGTGTACGCTGGTCCTGAAGAGCAAGTGCCATATCCAGCTGCTCCACCTCCTCCACCCCACGGCTCAGGCTCTCATAGGAAGTATAATCCAGGCAGCTAATGGGCCATCTGTTCCACTCCATAGTGCAGCACACCACTCCAGCTGGACACACTTCAAGGTGTGCATACATTTGGTTGCGAACCAGGGCGGCAGGGCAGCCATAGCCACTGTTTAGGCAGGGAACCCTCACCAGAGCGCACATAAGGTGGTGCTCATCACCTTTACAGGAGTGAAATACAGCCCCACACACCATAGGACAGGTGATAAGATCACAAGAAATGCCTGGTTGAGGTCTGACCATGCATCTCTGATTAACACAGGACATACAGTGGGCATGGTCCTCCTCCATCTTCAGACCTCAAGGGGTGTAACGCTTCTGATGGTGACTGAGAAAATCCACCGTCCTGCCAAATAGTCAGAAAGAGAAATAATATCAGTGTAATAAAGAAAAGAGGAAATTAAACTGTAGTGACCTCCCAGGGGCATCATCACAAGCTGTCCGTTAATCTTTTTACATTTGTGGTAAAAGTGATTCAACACTGACATAGTAACATAGCCTCATATGAATACATCAATTAAGTCAATGAAACAGGACTACCAAACTAACTGAAGGACTAAGCAAACCTAAATTGACTGATGCCCTGATGATGTCAGTCTCTTGCCATGTCTAGAACCGGCTCAACGGCTGTGAAACAGCGCCACACCTCATTTGTGGACATCAACTGCAGTCATGTAATGCACATAAAGGTTGTTTTATACAAATACCTTTTTAGGAAGGAGGCCAAAACCTTTCCTTTCTAACATTAGGAAGTCATGAGACAGCTCTAGAAAGACCATAGAAAATTAAACAATTAGGTCGTTAGGCATTAAGTCTTTGAAAAAGATAGTTTGAGATAAATTGGCAGTGTGTGAAGATGACAAAGTTGATGACAAAGTTTGATTGACGTCTGGTTGTGTACACATCGCATGATTTTCTATAGTTAGAATGAATGTTCTTACATACTAAGTGCAAAAGCCATGTGCAGACAGAAAGGAGACTTCTGATTGCCTTCAAGTAGTTGTATTCTGATTATTTCATGTGTAGACAGAGTACTGGGAAATTGAATCAGAATCAGAATCAGAACCATTTATTGCCATGTATGTTTACACATACAAGGAATTTGTCCTGGCGGGAAGGTGCATACATTTAACATTTAACAATACACATTTAACAGTTAACGCAGTGCAATAAATGAGGATGAATGGATGAATTAATATTTACATTGAAACAGTAGCATATCAAAATACCAAAAATAAGATAAAGTGCATGGAATGTGCATGAGTGTAAGTGTTGTGTGAAAGTGGCAAGTGTATTTATGTATAAGGCTGTGTGCAGGGGAGTGTCCGGTGGGAATTGTCTGGGGGTGACAGAGTCATTAGTCAGTCGGGGACCCGGGCTCTGTTGATGAGCCCGACTGCAGACGGGAAGAAACTGTTTTTGTGGCGCGAGGTCTTGGTCCTGATGGACCGCAGCCTCCTGCCAGAGGGGAGGGACACGAACAGTTTGTGTCCAGGGTGAGAGGGATCAGCTACAATCTTCCTCGCCCGCTTCAGGGTCCTTGAAGCAAACAAGTCCTGGAGGGACGGCAGATTGCGGCCAATCACCCTCTCGGCAGAGCGAATGATGCGCTGCAGCCTGGCCTTGTCCTTGGCAGTGGCTGCAGCGTACCAGACGGTGATGGAGGAACAGAGGATGGACTCGATGATGGCAGTGTAGAAGTGCACCATCATTGTCTTTGGCAGGTTGAATTTCCTCAGCTGCCTCAGGGAACAACGAGCACCGACACACCGAGGCAGCCATCAGCGGCGCCATCTTGCATCAACAGAGCATCTATAATGCTTCTGGTAAAGTAACACAACACCGGTCTGTCTGTTCTCGTCACAATTGAATGCAACAATGAATGAAATATATACATAAACGAGCATTTGAAAAGGAACATCTTTTCTGTCACTTAGAAGTGTGGGACTTGCAAATGCATCTTGCATAGATATCATCTGCATCATCTAGTCACTGAGCCAGACCATCATACATTTTAATCATAATAAATCCTTACATGTGGTGAATATCTACCGTTTTAGCTAAATGAGTTGTAGCAGTCAGGCTCACTTGGCCCAAAAGAGGCGCATCCACTGATGACAACAGAGGCGGCTTCCTCCCATGAACACACAGCACCGTAGCGGAGGTTAAAGATGACGACACGAGCTTAAGTGAATGTGCACAGTCATTTATATACACACACTGGGACTGGAAGCCAGTTCGTGTTCATCTGTTATTATCGCTGTGAAATAAACTTGTTTTTGTAACAATGGCAGGCTAGCTTTCACCGACCGGTGTTACGGTTTAATAAGCGACCGTGTTAACTGGCGACTTTCATCCGAACGCGTCCGTTGTTGTCGTAGTTACAGACAGCTGTTGGACATAGGAAGAAAACTCGTAGCTGCCCTCGTGAATGCCGCATTGTTTAATTTGTATATGATATATTATTATGTATATGAGTGTTTGCCACTGTATAAAAAAACGTAAGCGGCATTCACGAGGACAGCTATACGTGTTATCTTTCCTATTTTTCGATACGGACGTCGTAATTACGACAACGGACATGTTGGGCTGAAAGGTCTCCAGGTAACAGGGTCGCCTGTTAAACCGGAACACCGGCTAATGTTTGCTTCCAACAGCTAGCCAAATCGGAAGTTCACAAAAAAGCCAACTTAGCATGACATCGTTGGGTTCAGCACGCGGAGTAGCTTCTCACCTGAACGTTGTGTTGGTAGGAGCACGTGTGATACGATGTGTGTTTGGTTGTTGTATCTTAAAACCACGAGCTGTTACTGTAGTTGCGACTGATAATGTTAGCTTCCTACAATCCTTGTCAGTCAGCCTCCATTTTTTTATGTTCAAAACTTTATTGACTGAGATGTAGACCTACAGCGAAATTACGTTTATATTTACGAGGGTTCATATGGACATAAACAAAAAAGAAAAACGACAACAGAAAAGTAAACAAATAGAATACAATGGAATCATGTAGATGGCCACTTTTTATATATTATAGATAAGCAAAAATGTAAAGTCTGGAAGGTTTAAACAAAATAATTGAAATTTGTAACAAAGCACGTATCCTTAGGGGTTATACTCATTTACTCTGCAATTCATCTTTCTACCATTTTATTTAAACATGCGCTATAATATCTGCAATACATTGTCGACAGAAAGGATATACTACTTTTATATTATGAAGATATGATATACAAATCAAGTACAATTACAAAAGAGGTCGATGGTTTTTGTTCAATTCATTTCGAATCTATTTATTACTACATTTACAATCTGCGATATCTACACCATCTATACATTGAATGTAACCATCAGTAGCAGACGCAGCCTCTCGGTGCTTGCAGGGACCAGTATTAAACAGCAGAGGTCACTGTTGTACTAATTTTGTCACGCGGCCTCCAAGCTGGTAATGGCTAGACTGCCTAAATTCATTGAGTTAACTGAAGGACACGCCACGTTTCGAGGTCGGGGTCACCTACAGAACAGCACCCCTGGAGCAGGAGGGGCTGACTCATGGACACATCAGCAGGACAGTGCTAGCAGTACTGAATACACTTGTCATGAGGTGTTGAAAGAAGCCCAGTCGGTGGGACCATCATCATGATGTGAAATGTAAATATAAAAGGTGTCAGTATTTGCAATGGCTTTTCCTAATAAATCATTATACTATTATTGTGTACAGTTTGTGTTATAATGCTGTATTTAAGAACCTATGCTCAGTGGATTCTGCATAGTGCATATTGGATTTACCATGAATCCAAGAATGATGTCATGCAAACATTTGTGTTTCACTGGTTCATATGAGGTTTACTTGTAGATGCTATGCAACCATATTTTATATGCACCATACCATGCCTCCCAAACCACGAGACAGGCAATAGGGTTAAGAGAATGAAGGTGAGTGGCTCTTTAACTCCACCACTAAATGAGCTGTGAACTTCTGTTGATGAAAACTATGCCTTTTGCAGATTTTTTAAGTGGCTTATAATGTTGCATTTAAGACTGCCAACCAAATGTTTATATAAGATGCTTTGCTCATGCTGTCTGTAAACTGTCACGTTTTAAAAGGCTATCAATCCCACGTTGAAGAGTAGGAGAAATGTGGCTGAATAGGCATAAACTCTGATTCCCCAGAGTTGCACAAAGCCAGGTTATGACAGATATAGGCTTGATTGATGAGGTTTATGTTTTGAGTAAGTAAACCAGAAATCCAATTTTTCACAGCTGTAAGCAAAGACAGTGACGAGCCCAAAACGAACCTAACGAATTGCGATACATCTATTCCTTTAATTGATAGTTATATAATTAATACTTAGACCTATAGGCTATCGCAGGAAAGACTTGTGGTCAACCCACGCAGACTGCAGTCCTAGAATAAACCGAGCACCGCCGTCGCCCTTCGCCCTGAAGTGTGGCTGCAACATCCAAGTAGTCCCTCCTTCTCAAACATGTCACTTTAATTCCGGTTCAATAGCAGATGCTCGCTCCCGAAGCCCCGGGCACCCACAGTTTCAGTGTCCTATCGACTCTTTTATAAGTTTGTTCGTGATTTATACCGCCTGGCGTGAGTCACGACAAGACCCTATCAAGTAAACTGCATGCCCCCTGGGTGCTGCCGTGTCTTTGCGTGGGATAACGCGGAGGGTGAAGTTAAACCATTAAGACTCAATCAATGTCTTCAAACTCCTCGAGTTGACCAAAAGACAATCAATGATATGAAGAAGTACATGTTTTTATGAAAGGTATTTTCCAATGAAGAGCTCACCAAGAGATTTAGGCAAACCTTATGGTATATACCTTTTTTTTTAGCACGTTAAAGAGATCTATGACAGGCCCCCGTTGACCTAATGAGTAATGGCTTATGTCATCAATGACCTTCAATCAAACGCTAGATGGCGCGAAGCAAAAAATGTTGACTGCTGTCCATGGTGCTAAACACATCCATTCGTGGCTTATTAGAAGCTAAAGGCCGCACGTTATCTCGGGAGTGAACATATGAGGTATATTAATCATGAAGGACAGCTGTGCACTGTCCACTTGTTGTTAGCGCGTGTCTGTCTATAACGTCTCTTCAGTTATTACGAGTTGTCTCACCTGCTCTCTCCTCAAACTATCTGAATTATTGGCACAACTAATTATTACATTACCATTAACGAAGGGGGTAGCAGCACAGTATATTGTTCTGCAACAAAAATACTTTCATGATATATATTATGTTGTCTAACAGGCTATAATTTCTCATCAAACATTTTCAGACCTGCTGGAGAAAACACCGTGACGAGGCTCAATTGTCGTGTAATAAATCAGCGCATATAGCCAACTGTCTTGCCCTGAAGCTCAAATGCTCCACCGATGTGGTGTAAAACACCTGACAGCAGATTGTAATGTGTTGGCTGTGATAAAGCATCGCAGGTCTCTCATAATGAATATTTTTAAAGGCGTGCAGGCATTAGAGATATAGGTATACTGTAGAAAAGGCGATGGTTGCGTGGGATCTTCACGTTTCGAGTTAAGGGAGAGAGAAAGGGAGAGAGAGAGAGAGAGAGACACAGAGAGAGAGAGAGAGAGAGATAGACAGAGAGAGAGAGAGAGAGAGAGAGAGAGAGATAGACAGAGAGAGAGAAAGAGAGAGAGAGAGTGAGAGAGAGAGAGATACAGCGGAGGCAGCGGAGGACCACGCGCTACAGAAGACGGGCGAAGGCACGCGACATGTCTCAAGGATTCAGGTAAGTTTGGGAGCATTAGACACAGAAAAAAACGCTTAAGATGTATGTTATGTATGGAGTAAATATGCAATGAAAAAGGTGGATAAGAGGTATTATAGTCTATTAAGACGAGACTACTCATGTTTTGCTTCTTTCTGCTGAATTTGATTAGCTTAGTTCGTGTATTAATTATGATAGACTGGCAGTAGTATCACCTACTACCTTAGGCTGCACGGCAGATGAATAAAAGAGTTTATGGTGCGATTAAAAAAAGCAGAAAAGGTTGTCTTATCATTCTCATGCAAAAATTCAAATGGGAGTCGGTTAAGGAAGGATTGCTGTTTCTCGGCTTTATTAGAATAGCTAGTCAAATCGTCAAGAATGAGTTTGACAGGATGACGAGCGCAGGTGACAGTCCCATAGACGTGCTTGAAATGTGTTTGGAAAGCTCGCTGTCCAGTGCTGAAATCTGGTCTCTGCCCGATTTTCTCAATGGACAGCGAGCACGGCACGTTCTGCCTCTCCCGGTAAATAGTGGCTATTTGTTACAAATACGATTGCTTGAGCAATTTTAAAGTACCTGCTCCATTCAGAGCTGACAGCTGCACGGCTGGGAAAATCTCAGTGGACAGCAGTCCAGCTACTGCCCTGATCAGGTTTGAGTTAAATGCCTTGCTTAAAGGCACCTTGTGGTTGCTGAGGCACGAGGACTGTTGCCTGCTGTAGGAATTAAAACAGGGCGTCAATGGAAGGGAGCATGCGTGCATAGTCAAGTCTTCCCACATAGCACATCTGGCCTCATTTCTGCCTGCCTATATATCACAGCAGATATATATATTTTTTATTTCTCTGCAGGTGCGCACGGATATGCCCTGGGTGTCGTGCTCACAGATCGTGCTTGCTGGGATGAACGTGGATGTATTGACAGACAGCAGTTAGTATGCCTGCCCAGTTGGAACGGCTCACGCGATGTGGCACAATATGGCACGCGTAAAGATGGGTCTCTTCACTCTCCTGTGTCTCCCCACGTTGTTCTTCAGCGTCCTCGTGCTCTCCCACAGCAGCAGCATCTATGAGCGGTCGGTGGTCCCTCGCGCCGTGGTCCGCTCCGTGGCTCGTATGGATGGAGACGTGATCATTGGCGCGCTCTTCTCCGTCCACCACCAGCCGTCCGCAGAGAAAGTAGCTGAGCGGAAATGTGGAGACGTCCGCGAGCAGTATGGCATCCAAAGGGTGGAGGCCATGTTCCACACGTTGGACCGGATCAACGCTGACCCGGACCTGCTTCCAAACATCAGCCTGGGCTGCGAGATCCGAGACTCCTGCTGGCACTCCTCTGTGGCCCTGGAGCAGAGCATCGAGTTCATCCGGGACTCCCTCATCTCCATCCGGGATGATAAGGACGGGTCCAAATGGTGCATTGACGGCACCCCGTCCCACCAGCCTCCACCCTCCAAGAAGCCCATCGCAGGAGTGATCGGACCGGGATCCAGTTCTGTGGCCATCCAGGTGCAGAACCTGCTGCAGCTCTTCAACATCCCGCAGATCGCCTACTCTGCCACCAGTATCGACCTGAGTGACAAGACGCTGTTCAAGTACTTCCTGAGGGTCGTGCCCTCAGACACCCTGCAGGCCCGGGCCATTCTGGACATTGTCAAGCGATACAACTGGACCTACGTGTCTGCCGTGCACACTGAGGGTGAGGCCCCGTCGCTAAATCACTATAGCGTATGTTAGTCTTGTAGTGGTTAATACAGTGAGTTTATAGTCACTTCATCAATCATTGTGGCATTTCTTTGACATTTAATGCTAACATTTTGAAAATAGTCAGGATTAGTATTATTATTATTATTATACAGCTATTTAATAACCACAATAATACATTGATCATTTTCACATATCCAGTATCTGCCTGTCTCTGTCTCAGTATTTTGCTCTCATAGAGCAGGTTTTTGCAGCCACACATAACAGTTGAGGGTTGTGTGGACATTGCTTCAAGCATCTTCCCACAAATCCTGAACATCTTCACACAGGTTGTGTTATTGGAGTCTTGAAGCACATTTTAAAGGTTTGTATCCAGCCAAACACACAAGGGGCAGTTTTAGCAGTAAAAATGTAGGTGTTCATTTGAAATGTTGAACTAATTCCATGCTTAAGTCAGGAGGATCAGGCTAAGATGATTTCACCAGATTCACATACATTAGAATACATTTCTTCATTGCAATAATAGTATTCCATTTTCTATGCCATGATGGACTCACTTATTCTTAATTCTTTCGAACTGTAATGCTAATTTATTCAGCCGAACAGTACAACAGCTTAATATGAAGGAGACAGGATGTAAAAAGGAGAGAGGAGTTGGATAGACATAGTAATTACTGTGAAGTGACTTATGTCCATAGCATTTTATTATTATTAGAGTCTTAGGAAAACACAGTCAGTGATATGCACCTAACATATGGCTGACAGGTTATATTGCAGGATCCCCCTGAGAAGCTGCAGACTCATGGGGAGTGTAAAACATCTTTGGAAAGTCCTACTTTAGTCCGGTGCTGGAGAGGGGCTTGAACACAGGTCAGATAGATGAAGAGAAGGTGTCAGGGAGCTGTAGTACCTGCAGTCATAAATAGGTGGCGTCAGCTGTCTGACCTTCAACATACAAGGGGTGCCTCTGGGACTGAAGCCATAATTTAACAGTAATAAAAAACCAGTCAGGGGAAGGATGAATTTGATTGCAAGCAACATAATTTACTCACCAGGCTACAGAGTGAGGGATACAAGTTGGACACGTGTACGCTTTAATTGGAATTAAATTGTGTGTTTTCTTTCCTTTTACATGCAGGTATTCTGTAAATATAAACCGTGACACTAACTTTTGGTTCAGCTTTGTAAGAGACTACAGATACATTTGGAGCCACAGTAAATGTTTCTAACTGAGATTTCATCATGATTTGTCTGAGGCAGACCTTACAATGACCTTTGAGGAGTCGTACTGTTCACTTGTTGCTTTCGCTCTATGTCTAGTTATCTCTGCAATAGTGGTCACGACTGGCTTAAGCTCAGGATTCTTCTCTCTCCACCACCTCAGACGAGTAATAGATGCAGCGTGTTCCCGTAGCAACAGCCAGGGCTGTGAAATTGCATAAATTACCTGTCCTGATTACCATCAGAGTGGTAGGAATACTCAAAGCAGGTTTTTGGTGGTCATTGTTAAATGGGCTGTCAACTAATGCACCACCACCACCCACCTGTCTCCCAGTCTAGTTGGAAAGACTAGAATAATTGGATATCATTATTTCCATTTACCGGTGGGAGAGTGAAATGAGGCAACTGAAAATACCATCAAAGGACTATTGGAAAAGCAACACATGGGCACATTGTGTGCCAGAGTAAATGCATTACGGTGATGCCTATTTCATTTGTCGCCTTCCTTGCTCTATAAAGCCATACCACACAGATAGATAGAGTATTTGTCTTCACCACCCATATCATGGTAGAGTGGCCTGGAGGCCCCCAGGAACCTGGCTCCTCATCAAGGCAATTGCACAACTAATGTTTTCAGATTTTTATGGGTAGAATCTCTTAATTTGCTAATAACATCAAACACACACACACACACACACACACACACACACACACACACACACACACACACACACACACACACACACACACACACACACACACACACACACACACACACACACACACACACACACACACACACACACACACACACACACACACACACACACAGCCACATGTTCGAGCATGCACAAAGGATTGGATTGTCTGTGTAATCCAGCTCTCATGCTAAAGATCTGTAGGTTTTTATCAATGGTCCAGATCGTGACACAGTAGTACAAGCTCTGCAGTCTCAGAATCAGAATCAGAATCAGAATCATTTATTGCCATGTATGTTTACACATACAAGGAATTTGTCCTGGCGGGAAGGTGCATACATTTAACATTTAACAATACACATTTAACAGTCTGCATGGAAATAGAAGATTTGGACTTAAACTGCTTTGACGGGCTCTTGATTGGGATGATGTGCTGTTAAACAAGGATAGCTATCTTCACCACTTTGGGCTTTGATTGCAATCAGTAGCCAGTACCCTCTCTGACACTCATTGACAGGGTCAGAGCTTCAGCTCAGCCAGAACTGGCTGTACTGAACAACTGCTATGGACAATGTCCACACATCAAAACCTTAACCTTTAAACCACGACTTAAACAAAGCCACCAAAACACATTTTCTGCGCTATTCTGCAACACACTTCTAGGAAAACAGTGCACAGTTTCTTGCATTAGCCTCACACGTTTAGGAATTAACTATCTTGCAATCATTGGGAAAACATTTCTGTTTCTTCTTCTACTTGCAACACGTACTTGAAATCAGCAAAACACACACTCACGCGCACGCACGCACGCACGCACGCACGCACACACACACACACAAACACAGGAATTAATTAACTTTAGTGAATTTGTGAAAATGCCACAGCCAGTGTATTATCCATATCCACAAAGGCCAATTTAAAAGGTGGGATTACCAGACCGTGAAAATACATTTCACAGGGAAAATGTTTAATTGTTTAATTCCAATAAGGGCAGAATGTCTTTCGGCGGATTTCTCACAATTAAATCTATTTCTCCATCGCCTATAGGAAACTATGGGGAGAGTGGCATGGAGGCCTTCAAGGAGCTGGCCTCTCTGGAAGGTTTATGCATCGCCCACTCGGACAAGATCTACAGCAACGCGGAGGAGAAGCACTTTGATCGCCTTTTGAGGAAACTACGGGAACGTCTACCCAAAGCTCGCGTGGTGGTGTGTTTCTGCGAGGGCATGACTGTCCGAGGTCTCCTGATGGCCATGAGGAGACTCGGGGTGTTTGGGGAGTTCCTCCTCATCGGCAGGTATGGATGATTCACAGTTGAGAGCATCTCTCTTGATGGCAAGAAATTGGTTAACAGGCTGGAAGGCTGCGAGATGCTGTGTTGTCCTCCTGATGTGCATGTCACCAAGGCAACCAAGAAGAATTAGACCACATACCAATAGCACTGAATAGAAATGTTCTCCAGCAATGAATAATTGGTATTTCTGTCACAGACACAGAACTAGAGAGGGATGCAATGCCTCCAGTCCATTCGCTCCCTTTTGGCCTGTCTCTTATTTGCTTTTTCAAGGCAATGGCTGTGCTTCTGCTTTTAGCAATCAAAGAGAGGCACACACATCCATTACAGGCCATGTTCAACCCACCTGAATTGTAAAACTCTTTCCTTATTGTGGATTACCCTTTGTGATATTCACTCCATCTCTTTCTGTCCATTTCCTCCACTTCCTCTCCGTCCGTTCGACAATGTTGAGTGACAGTGACTGACTGTAGCTGCAATCTTAGTCATTACAAAAGGGCAAGTAGAGTCGTCTCACACACTCATGCAGCGGCACATTGCACCATGGAATAGCCCTCAAGGAACATTCACACTTGTCAGTAAAAGCCACAGAAACCTTGATGCTACTTTTCAGTTCATTCACGCAATATCTGTCCGTCGTCATTTCAGAGGTTTTTTGGCACTGGTGTGTTGTAGGGCAGTTGTCAGCCGTATGTTATATGAGGAGGACATGACTGAAACTTGTAGCCGAGCAGTATCTGTTGGAGAACACTGCACGAGTGCAGCACAGTGTCCGTTTTGGTCTTTGCATGGGATCTGTTGACAGTAAGACAAACGCAGAACAACTTTAAACTGTCTTGTTGAATATCTCCAGTACTGAATAGATTTGAAAATCTAAAATGTAAAAGCTGGAGTTACTTTCCTTGCATGTACATACATACGGTGTCTACTAGACACTTCATTATTGGCTGGCACTGAGGGATTTGTTTCGTGTCATTGCCATTATCCTCGAGGAGGCCTTTTCCTGTAATATTTCCCAGTGGTGGAAATAAAGAGAAGACAAGTGCTTCTCTTACTTGCATCTGTTTATGTTTCATGTGTTACATCCAATGCATACCTGCATAGTTAAGTTCTTGGCAGGGCAAGGCACTCTTTCTTTTTAGAGGCAGAACATGCCTTTTAAATTATCCATTGTAATGACACTCTAGGGTTACATTCCTTCCCATATCTCTCCTTTTCTTTTTGCCTCCATAGGAGATGGGAAAGTGGGTCTTTTTTTAGCTTTTATGGAAGTCTCCATGGGCGGAAGAAATGCTTCTGGGTCAGAGAGAGAGAGAGAGAGAGAGAGAGAGAGAGAGAGAGAGAGAGAGAGAGAGAGAGAGAGAGAGAGAGAGAGAGAGAGAGAGAGAGAGAGAGAGAGAGAGAGAGAGAGAGAGAGAGAGAGAGAGAGAGAGAGAGAGAGAGAGAGAGAGAGAGAGAGAGAGAGAGAGAGAGAGAGATACGGATATATATATATATATATATATATATAGAGAGAGAGAGAGAGAGAGAGAGGAGGTGGAGACACAGTGTGTGTAATGATGACAGAGGGAGTCTGGCCCAACACAGATGCCGAGCCATGTGTCTCTTTTCCAGAATGTAGTGAAAGACTGAATGAAGCTGTCAGACAGGTATTATCTCATCAAAGGGGAGCTTGTTTTCTTTCTTTATTTCTCGATGGTGGAATGAGCTCCCCATTGACATCAGAACAGCAGAAAGTCTCTACATCTTCCGTCGCAAACTAAAAACACATCTTTTCCGACTATACCTTGAATAAAGGAAGTAGCACTTTAGTAGCACTGAAACGGCTCTTACTGATAGCACTTTGTAGTTGAACTTTTTGTCGAAATTGTACCTTCGTGATTCTTGTTCTGATTCTTGTTTGTAACCGTAGAATGCACTTATTGTAAGTCGCTTTGGATAAAAGCGTCAGCTAAATGAAATGTAATGTAATGTAATTTATGCTTTCACCTCTAAAGAAGCCTTTTCCGTGTGTGTGTGTTTGTGTGTGTGTGTGTGTGTATGTGTGTATGTGTGTATGTGTGTGTGTGGAGTTCGAAGAATGTTAGAGACACAAGTACAAACAAAGAGTGAATGAACGAAGTGTTTTCATATCTTTCAGCTCGCTGTTTTTAGAGGCTTCCTGCCCAGTAGACAGTTAGCGACTAACATAATGGAGCCAAATTGTGTGGCCAACAACTTAAATCTAAATAAATGCATATGTTTCTTTGTGTCTGCTGAATGTGTTAATGAGCATCTGTTTCACCATGTTCACCACATCAACTTAAAAGGTCCAAATGTGCCAATGGTGTGTTTACAGGTTCAAGCAATGAACGTGTGCTGCCTGCTGCTTGCAGATTGAATTGTATTGAGAAACACATTCATATGTAATAATATCATCATTTATGTTGCTTTCATACAAAAAGCATAAATTGCTGTGCAGCACTGTAATTGTACACCAGTGCACTCTCTGGTGTCACAAAAGGCAATTGAGAAGCATCTTAATATAAGATAAATGTTTCGTTATATTCTGTATGAGTCAACTACAACAGTGGTAAAAAAAAAATAAACAAGTGTCTTCATAATCAGACAAGCACTGTTGCAGTCGTCACTATCGAAGATGTCATCCTAGCCTCTTGTCAGGCCAATCAGCGTAACGATTTAAATATTAAATCCCCACACCGAAGTGCATCACCCCTCATCACAGTCAGTCAGCCGTGTTCACAATATTACATTTTAGGATAGTGGTGTTTTAGTTATTGACCTACCTTGGAGTAGTCAATATAGTTTGTAAAGATAACAAGCTGTGTGCAGCCAGCAAAACCAGCGATGTGGGGAGACAGTTATTGGCTTATACAGCTCCTTGACCTTATACATCTCTTCATTTGATTTCACTGGGCACAGTGATGTGTTTTGTCCACCCAGTATACCTCATATGTGGAGAGGATCGTAGAGCACCACAGATGCAGACACTAACACTATAGCAGTGGCCACATCAACTACGTGCAGAGAGTTTGGAGTCTGGGAGCTTTTGTTTTAGCTGCTCGGCTAACCTGCTCTTCAGACGAGGGCCAGGTGTGGCTGCGTGCTCGACCCACTTCATCGCTGACCTGCAGACTCTGCTCTGAATCACTTCAACACTTTACATGCACTCCACTCGGTTATTGTCAGTCAACAGGGCTCTTGTCTCCCTCTCTCTGTGATGTCAATCATGATTTCACCAATCAGCTGCCATTACTCTGTACAGCTACACACACACGCGCAATATACACAATTTATTCCATGCAAACGCTCAAATACACACAAATAGCACACAGACACGTTCCCGACATTGATTATCCTCAAGAAGACATTGATTTCAGACTTATTGTTCTGCTCAAGTACATTTTAAAGTGATTATATTAGATGAGAAATGAGAATTGATGCAACCTCAGTTATAGTGTATGGCTGAGCTGGATGGTGGTTGGTTGGCCGTAAAGCTTTACTTGTTGATTTATAAAGTGTGTTAACTTGTTGTGCAATAATTGTCACCCTGGAATATATCTGAAATTGTATATGTTGTTTTGGGAGGCAATGAAATAAATTACATATTTTGTTGGCTAGGTTGGAAGCATGAAACATAATGGATACTCTCATGAATGGATTGGCTCAAAACATGTCATGAGTTGATGTAATTTCACAGAGCAGTTTTTAAAGAAATTAAAGTTTTTCTTCACCTTTCAAAAAGGATCACAGGTCTATTTGCAGTGCCATGACACATAGACCTTGCCAACTTTAATTAAAAACATTAGGCCTCAACTTTGTTCGCAAAGCCTCTTTGAAGCTGATATGGATTTTCAACCAAATAGTTTAGGATACAACTCAGAAATCAGTCTCACCGTACGGAAGTCATTTTTATGTCCATTGGAGAGACAGGTGCAGCTACAGGTGAATGTAATACACAGTATGAGCTGAATGTATGTATGAAAACAAAATCATTGTTCCACTTCCTCTTCAGAACAGCCTTATTCATCTTTGTAGTGCAGCCACATGATTTGGACTGTGAAGTTATCTACTATTATTATATTCTATAGATATATATGCCTGTTATTTGGCCACAGAGAGCAATACACACAATGAGTCCCAGGAGATCGCCTCCCATATTATTACTGATCCTCCACCACCGCCATGTTGATGTTAGTCAGCTGTGCCCAGTGCTTGCAGTCAACGTGTCTTTTTGCTGAAGCATTTGTTCCATTTATAGATTATGTTTCTCGAGATCTTTGCGCAATCATTTTGCACTTTAGGAAATGAAAAGCAATCCAGGCACCAATATTTGTCCCTTGACAATCTGTTAGGTACATTAGATACCTTGTTGTAAAAGCAATATATTTGTGTTTTGCAACTAACTGTATAACCCATTACAGAACAGAGACACGTGATAAGAGTAAAATGTACCAAGCAACAGCTATTTGCTACACATTGGAAACACAATCGGTAATCGAGTATATTCATGAAGAAGCTTATACGTCTTCTTCATGAGGAAATACGTGAGCTCACTAAGCTGACAGGAGTGTCCATGAAAATATCTGCCGGTGCATGTTTTAACTAAGGTTTCACAGAGGCAAGCCCCATTACACTTTCTTCCAGTGAGTACAATAAATATTCTATCTATCCAACTACTCAGATTAATATATAGAAATTGCCATAAACTATGGTTTTCAGCTTCAAAAGCTAGATCTACATCTACTGCACAGTGTATTTTGTTATCGTTCCCTCTATGCCTGTTCCCCAACACACAGCCCAGTCTCTGAATGGCAGCATGGAGTGAAACCACCTACCCATTTGACAGCCTGCGCACTCTTTTGCAATTAGCCCCATTCGTTTACTCTCTCTCTCTCTCTAATGCTGTTATTACTAAACATCATGTGCATAAGCTGCTTCGCCGCATGTAACGCTCATTTCTTCCCCATATCTTACACACACAGTTTTGGTCTCGGCCCAATTTGAATGCTTGCTTCTGTTTTTTTATTTATTTATTTTTTCATTCTCCACAAAAAGGACACTGCGACAGACATGTGGATGTTCTGCCTGTGTGATGGCATGGCCAAGCCAATACCAGGGCATGACTAAGTCTTTTTTGAGACGGTGCTGAGGTGCAAAGAAAGCTGTGATCCTACATTGTCGGTGTCACATGCATTTCTGCATTTGGTTTTCCTATTCGATATCCTGTAACAAGGGGACTGAGCTTGAATAAATTAAACGTTTATGGCGCCAGAGAGTGAAAGAGGGGAGTTGTGGAGCGACACATTTAGCAGCCCTTTCTCTGTCGTCTCTAAGACTTTCATCTCCTTCCCATCTCAGGAAGGAGAGTGCGGAGGATGTGGAATTCTGCCTATTGCCTTGCAAGTAATTTGGCAAATAGCAGAGTATAAGCAAAAGGAGAACGTATCTCTGTATTTCCAGAATAGATGAAGGGGCAGGAGGTTTTGTTATATGCTTTTGTGTTATTCATCTTTCATAAATTCTTCTGAATCAAACGTTAAAATATATATTCAGATGAATGAAAACAGGATTTAAGTAATTTACGATAATGATTTACATTTATAAGCTTAACTTGATGTTTAAAGGTAAATTAAAGGGATGATAGCCTTCTTGCTTTATATACTGCATACTAAAATCACAGGCAGGTTTTTTACATCATCTACAATTATCCTCTCCCCCTTATCAGGATTACTTTCATACGTGTGTGAGGCGTGATCCCCATGACTGACAATATGCTGCGCTCTCCTGCTCGGCTCGCTCTATAGAAACATCTTTTATTTGTGAGGCTTCCAGTGAGCGCACAATAGCGACTGATACATTAGTTATGAATGTAACTTAAGGACTCAGAGAGAGCGAGAGAGAAAGTGAAGCAGGCGGTAGAGCGGTGCGCTGGAACTGAGAGAAAAAGACAACAGAAGTGAGTGCTGAGCCTCAATCTTTACGTTATTCTCTCTGTGCGACATGCTTCTGTCCCTTTGACCCTCTGCACTAAAATAATCCTCATGCACGTTTAGTGAGAGTTTACTGGGGCACATCATGCAGGGAATCAAGCTCGAGATCATATTTGTTAGCAGGGCCGGATTTACTGTACCACTGCAATTAAAGGCTTGTGTGTTGCTTGTGCCACAGTCACCATGGAGATTTAGTTTGGGCTCATGACGGAGTCGATGTGATCGTCTCACTGCAGATCTGTCATTCAGTCTGTCAGCAGTGCTCCAAAACACAATAGTCCCTTCTCGGGAAATATGGCTGACTTTTTGAAAAATTCCTCCAAGCGACAACAGCAACAAAGATGGTAATTATGAGATAAGGACACACTATCTGCGTTCATCCAGTAATGGAGCCGTGCTGGCGCCACTCGCACACACGTGGCTCTGGAAACTGCTATGTTCAAGTTGAGTCAGGATTGGTGATTGCATCTGTTTGTGTTCTACTGAGCAAGGGAGCACAATGAGCCGCATCTGAATATTTATAACACGCCTCTGATGTTAATTGAAAGCAGCCACACATTGTCAAGGACATCTCCCTCCTTCCAATTGATGCCTTGTGTTCCCTTGTGCGAGGGGATGGGCGAATGACATTGGAGGGATCAGAAATAGCTCACTGGCTTTGCATCTGGACATGGCTGTCACATCCTGATTTGCAGAAGCTGAAATACTTTCTTGCACAGACAGCTACTATTGGATGTAAAAATGCAATTACAGATGGCCTTCAATCCTTTATACATGCAGTCTTGTTTAGGTTACAGTGTTTCCGTATCTGCATTGTAAATACTTTTTTTTTTTTTTTTTACATGATTTACAACTTGTAACTTCTCAGTGAAACAAAAAAATGGATTTGAGGTAGTTGAATTATTGCCCAAAAAAAGAAACCAAAATGCCAAAAAGCATCATGGAAGCATTTAATAAAGCACTAGCATTCCAATCAACATTAAATTGACCAACTGATAATATGGTCGTGTCATCCATCAGTCACTGCTACTTCTGTAATAGGATGTAGAGACTTTTGTCAGGGTTTTAGTAGTGGATTGACGTCCCTTGGTAATAAAAAGCAAAAAGGGTTTTCTCCCAGCAGTGTTCCCTGTCAATGTAGAGGAGACTGATCTCCCAACTCAAACTGGGGCATAATGAATCAGTAAAAGCAGCTTGGATGGGCTTTTAAAGGCTCCCCGGCTAGCTCAGGGTCCTCTGTGTCACCCCAAGACAGTCATGCTGCTGCCGCCATGGCTAAGAAGCACCACCACTCCTGTTGAAACTTGCAGAACTTGCAGAAATAAGAGAAAAGATAAGGAGAATGGCAAAGGAGGGAGGGATGGAGGGAGGGAGAGAGGGAGCGAGGGATAAAGGCAGGTGGAGAGGGTTTTGGAGATGTGGCGTTAGTGTTCAGCTGAGGAAAGAAACCCCTGTTTGAATATTTGTTCCGCTGCCAGAGCAGTTTCAAATTAATTAAGAATGTTGTGGGATCATCATAGAGATAAATGGAGAACAGGAAACTAAAATTATCCCTAAGAGCTCCTGTTGTGTGAAATTAAAGAGAGCGAAATTAACCAAATATATTTGCATTAAGGTGCACCATAAAGGAACTGGTCAGAATGTTTAGTTTAAAACACGTATAAACAAATTAACATTCAGTCAATAATGCATCCATGGTTCTGTGCGTTTTGATAGTTTGTTAATTAGATAAAATCCAAATTTGGCAGAAACAAGAAAACGACTTGCACCCTTGCCTCGTCCTCCCCCGCCGTCAGGTAGCAGAGCGTGCGTCCGCTCCAGGAGACGTATGCATTCAACCTTTAACTCCAATGAAGTCTGAAGTACAAAGTCTATTTAATTTACCTGATTTTGAGGCTGAAGTAGTGTAACCCCATTTGCTTATACACTTACACCACAATCCTCAGTTGGAATACTGTTTTGTAATTAGCTGTCATATTTGACACCTTCTCTCAAATCCTTTTTGTAACAAAAAGGGAACCATCTAGTCTACAAGTTTTAGTTATTCAAAAATATTCATATCAAATATGTATTCACTTTCAAACAGCCCATGTTGTCTCAAAAAATAAATAATACTCAGAATTATAGTCCAAAGTTATTCAAAAAGTAAAATAAATGTAAGTAGCCCCAAAACTCAGTTTTGGCCTAGAACTGTAAGGGTTGTGTGTGTGTGTGTGTGTGTGTGTGTGTTTTGTGTGAGTGAGAGAGCTTTACTTTACTTGAATAGAATAATGTAATTCTTGTAATTAGGCCGGTTGACATTCTAGTGGTCTGTGAATAAAAAAAGTTGTTCAAGTTTTTCCATTAACTACCTGGACTTTTATTCTAACATATTGCAAAGAGCAATTAGGAAACTCTTGATTCCCCTATCCTCCCGTTCCTCTTTTTAAAGTAACTCTTCCTCTTCATCCTCCAGGGGGAACAGCGAATGTGATTAAATCTCTGCCCTGCCAATTAATTCATGGCTTCATAAATATACAAATGTGCTATCAAACTGGAACTAGATCATCCGGGAGAGTCGGGGGAGCTCTCAGTCTACTCACTGTTGTATACGACTCTATAAATTATCCAGCTGTTCTCCTGTCGTACTGCTGTGCTGCTGTGCTCCTCTAAACAATGCAACACATCATCAAGTCTCAGTAAATCATCAAAATGCAAGTCCCATTATTAAGCATGTGGCATAAAATGAATAGCGCCCTGCTGACTTTACTTGCAGAGATAAGTGCCGACATAAATGATTCATTAAACGTGTTTGGAAAGTTGAAGGCTAAAAAAGAAATTAGTTCCTAGTTTATACTGTCACAATTAGCCTCAGTCTTGTGGGTTTTACTTGCTTCATTCCCCTGTGCCCTGACTACATATGTGCTGTACTTACTGAATTTACTTAAGTTTCTAAAGTAACATGGACATGGAGCTAATGGTTAAATTCCTACCAACAGCCAAAATTGGTCTTTTTTTTTTATAGATCAGTAAAAGCAAATGTGGATAGCTTCTGTTCGTCACATGGGTCCTTTTGGAGGCCAATGACACATTACCTATTTTGTGTTTCAGGTTTGATGATTGTTGGATTAACAATACGTACTGAAGGACATAGTGTTTGTATTTATGATACTTTCCCTAAAATAAACTGCCATTCAATATGTTGCCTTTGTGTTGCGAGCCTCAGCCTCCTTAACCTAAAAGTTCAACGTAATTTTAAGAGGTATTTAAAACAACATCTTGGACCTACCTCGGTACAATAACTGTAAAACTAATTACAAACTTGAACTGTGTTGACTCTTTAATCCGCTTAAACAGGTGTTCCTCTGGTAAATCGGACTCAGGTTATGTAATAGCGGCGTTCCAGTGTGCAGTGTGAAGCTGCGGCACATTGAGGTGACATTAAATCAGATTTTGTCCCATTAGGCGTCCCTCAAATGGCCCGAGAGTTTTGATGAGCTGTTTGGAGTTCTGCCAGATCCTGAGAGAGGAGAGCGAGAAGAGAGAATGTTATTTTACTTCATCCCCAACTCCGCTGTGAGAAACAGTCAAGCATGCCTCCAATGCCTCATGCCTTATTCATGTCGAGTGTTGAACCTCTCCCTTTATCTCAAAACCAATCTGTTTGCCACTGTTCTGTTAGAGCAAATATGTAAAACATTGAATTACATTGAATAGGCCACAATAAATGCAGTTTAGTCGGGGAAGGTACGTTTATGATGAACACACATCTTAACAGTGCGTGTCTTTGTGTTTTTATCTGTACTACATGTACTGAAAGATATAGTGAGGGACAGAGACAGTGTTCACCTGAATTAAGGAAATGTGACTAGGGCCGATGAAATACTATGTTCTGATTTAGCAGAGTGAAAAGGATGACTCAGATACATTGTCCTTTTTAAATATACAGCAAACATTTTAGGAGACACAACGGGCAGATATCCTTAGACATATGATATGTTGTGATCTAGACCATATTGCTGTAACTTTGTCCTCCCACTACTTACTCAACACTGCTCTTGCCTTACAGAACACGTCCCCTTGTCTTGTCCAACAGTAATTGTTGCAGACAGTAAAAGCCCACATGTATAATTAATACATCCCTGCCTACCTTGCTGAACAAGCATTACATTTTAATAACGTAGACCAAGCCTTTGTCAACTTTTCAATCACAAATATTCCATAAAAGCCTTACAAATCTGAACATAGATATCAAAATCTATTATGTTTGCAATACATTCGTGGAAAGCTGCAAGAATATATATCTTCCCAGCGGCATCCCACATGCAACAACATATCCAGCTGGCTCTGTTTTCAGCTCCATTGTTGTCCAGAACTTATGCGCTGGTTGACGTGTCTTTCGTTAACATTGGCACTGTTTATTATGAGTAAATCCCTCATACATCATTCTAGTAATGGTGATACTACTTGGTGCACTGAATGTGAAACTAGGCAAGCACCAGCTGTTTTAGAATATTACAAGCCTTTTTATAGGTTAAAGAAAAAATTATGAAGAAAAATATATCCACTAAATTCCCGCCTCCCAGTGTGCAGGATCAGCGATACATGTCCGGGTCAGCGGGAGACATGACTTCTGAATGAGATGGGCTCTATTTTCAAGATAATTTCCATTCTGGCTGCCTAATATAAATAGGAATCCATATTTCTTTACGCTTTAGATGGCCTGTGCTATCTCAATCACATTGGTTGTAAAGTTCCCTCCTCACAAATTTGGTTGAATGTCTCCTTTTTTCGTCACTGGCGGTAATTGTGGATGTAAAGGTCTTGACCTGCACACACACAGACATACACACACACACACACACACACAGAGATCCTTATCCATCACCCAGAACATCCCATGTGTGCGAGGTAATTGGTTCCATTGAGAGTTATATCTGATTGGTGTGTAGCTGTCAAAAGCAGGTATTTCAAGGAAGAAGCCCAGAACCCACGTTAAAGCAAGAGAGACAAGGAATAGAGCTAGAGACCCCACTCCAGGAAGAGCAGAGCTCAAAGTGCTGCTGTTTATCCATTCATTTCTTTTGCAGTGGTGTGTTCCATTTCTCTTAGAGCCCACTGGCCAGCTGTGTGTCTAAATTGGCTTGGTGGGGAATACATTCTCACACAGAGGGTTAAACAAGGAAACAAACTGAAGGGATTGTGTAAAGCCTGCAATTACGGTTGAGGCAGTAATGGTGAGATTTCCATCCTCTTAAATTAAGGATTGCTGCAGTGGACTTGAGATAAGCCTCCAACCAGTTCTGCCACACTGATTTAAAACAACATTGTTCAAGGGGAGAGGCTGTAGTCTACCTACTTGTAGTGGAAGCTCGTTATTTAAATGAAAGCAAAACATGACCAGACTTTAGGTTTGTGCACTGATGTTGTTTTGTCTTTCCATTTGCTGTTGTGAGAGAGAAACATACCCATTAGTGTCCTTCTGAACACAGACAACCACACGGCTGCTAATGTTTCCTGCTCTGCATGTCCAAATGGCTGTTGGTAGTTAGTAGTTCTGTCGTGCTGCTGCACATGCTCTGCAATCATTGCTACCTCATTAAGATCATACAGGTTAAAGATTTTTTTGTTACAAACAATGTCTGTTTCCTTTTTTTAAAGCAAAGCATTCGCATCACCTTTCAAAATGAATCATTACGTTGATCAGTGAATGCAACACCGTTCATACAGCAGCGATGTTCTACCAATTCTGTCTCATTTGTGAGTCTCTATTCAAGCACTTTACATCAGGTCCATAGCTCAACAGGTGTCTATTAGCTATGGAGAAATTACATCATCATCATTTCTGTGGCTTTTGAAGTTTTTTTTAATAAACTTCTCACAAACGAAGGGCTGAACAGTCAAAGATGCTTTTGGTCACCAGTGAGGGGAGCTTGACCAGCAACTGTGGTTCAGTAAAATCTTTTCAGTTTGAATATCTGGAATTTGAAATGTGATTGTCCGTGTATTGAACACCTCTACAGCCTTGTCCCCTTAAAAAAAGACAGAAAAGCACGAATGGAAAACAGAATCTGTCCTTCAAAGTAAAGCTGCATTCGTGGAAGCTCTTTGGTTTTCGTTCTGTGAAATGAAACGACTGTCGTGTCAATAACGCCGCTCTCGTGAATAGTTTTATGGGCACGTCAGTCTGAATCAGCAGTTAAGTTTAAATTACAACAATCCAATGGAAAATACACATGACAGTAACAAGGGAAGACTATCATCACTGTCAAGGAGTGCCTCTCACTTTGAATTATGACATTGCTTTATTCTTCCTCATTTTATTGGCCCCCCTGCGATCGATATGTTATAGGCTTCTTCTTTCTCTCCTGCTCCTGCAGTGATGGATGGGCCGACCGTTACGAGGTTGTGGAGGGTTATGAGCAGGAAGCAGAGGGAGGAATCACCATGAAGCTGCAATCAGAGGTGGTCAGGACCTTTGATGATTACTATTTGAAGCTGCGTCTGGACACCAACACCAGGAACCCCTGGTTCTCTGAGTTTTGGCAGTACCGTTTCCAGTGCCGCCTCGCAGGCCACCCACAAGAGAACAAGAACTTCAAGAAGGTCTGCTCCGGTGGGTGACAACAGAACAATTTATATCTTTTGTAGTTTGGAAATAGGAGCAGTGTGCATCTTGCTGTCAGTGAGAGTAGATGGTTAAATCTGAGCGTAAAACTCATGAATAATAACAAAAACTGTATTTTTTTCTCTGTTTTCCTCCCTGAATATTCTCTCCTGTTGCTCCCAAAAGGTGATCATGGTAAATTGTGGCATTTAAATCACAACTTAAAATTCTCACCCAAAAAATTATAATCAAAAATATAAAGTAATCAAATGACCAATGCAATAATGGCGGGTCAGCATGCTTTTAATCAACTGATAAATACAATTAGTGGTCTGTGATGGTTACTATCTCAGAGCAGTACAGGTTTTTTTCTACTTTCTCTCTATCACACTTTATACATCTCTTTTACTCCAAAGACCTTCAAGGTGGTAAGTGCATTTTCCTTGTCACTACTATGGTGATGACTTAATCAAATTGCACCTGCACTTTGTAAGCATTTGACTCCTCCAAGACAGGAAGACTTTGACTGATGCTCTCTTTAACACAAGGCCATCTGTGGTATTTTAAAACGGCAATTTTGTGAAATGTGAGCTGTTGATCCTGGCAGTCTCCGACTCTTGGCCAGAGCGAGGATTGCATTAGTCAAACTCTGATGTGGCGCACTGAGCTTGTTTATGAGGAATAACAAGGAAATGGCATTACACTTTGTAAAGCTGCACAAAGGAATGGCTCACCAAGCACACCCTGTTCACCATAAAGGCTGAAAAAGATCTCGCTGGATTGAAAATGATCACACACTCTTCTGTTTGTGCATGTTGATGTATATGATGGACAATACACATCAATATTCTAAATGCACTGGCTAACGGGGAAAAGAAAATGTTTAAATTATTGTAAACTTTGTAAATAACATCTTCATACAAGGATGCATTTCACATGTACTTTTGATTACCATTCATACAAAACAGTGAAACTTGGTGTTCAGTCTTGGGTGTTTCCCAGACATTGATGGTTCACATCTGTTTCTTATTAAGCTTTTGGATATCATGTTGGGATTTCCTTGTATGCTGATATATTTTGCTGCAAACAAAGGTTCTGCTTTGCAATAGCCTCTCCAGGTCTGGTTCTAATTGAATCATGCATTATTGTGTATGCTCCTACAGTGTTACTGCAGTTTGAATACAACACAAAACAGCAGACACACAAGGCATTGTCTTAAATTGTAGAAAATTCAAAAACTTCCTTTTCCTTCCTTCTTCTTTTCCCCTCCAACAGGAAATGAGAGTCTGCATGAAAACTATGTTCAGGATAGTAAAATGGGATTTGTCATCAATGCCATCTATGCCATGGCTCATGGCCTCCATGATATGCACAGCGAGTTGTGCCCAGGGCAGCCGGGGCTCTGTGAGGCCATGGACCCTATCGACGGCAGCAAGCTGCTGGACTACCTGCTGAAGACGTCCTTCAGAGGAGTCTCAGGAGAGGAGATTTATTTTGATCAAAACGGAGACACCCCAGGAAGGTAAGAGGATGATTAAATGGTAAGAATATGAAAAAAGGTTTCATATCATCAACGTGGTTATAATCTGTGATTTTCTCCCGTCTAACACTCTCCTGCTCATTAGCACGCATTGTACATGCACACAAGTGTGCAGCAATCTTGAGCGCAGAAGAATGTAATTAGTTTGGACTGGAACAGATTCAGTGGATTGTCCACAGTGGCAGCCGCTTTCCTCTCTCTTCAGTCCAACAGACAGCATTTGACAGTCAGAAAACACAGCCGTGTCATTACTCCGTCAACTATAGGGGTCAGCTGGCGCACGTCCTGGGCCAACATAAAGATGAGGCCACAGTGTGCACTGCCACCAGCTCTTGATGTTACACTAACAGGGCTGTAAACTGTTTAAGTGACTTTAGATAAAATGTTTATTACCAAGCAGCCGAATCCTTATCATTAAATTACCTGTCACTCTCTCCTTCTCCCCTCCCTCTGGATCTCCCGCTTCTTCACTCTTTCTCTGTTTGTAATCTTCAACTCTCGCCTCTTCTAGTCTTTTTTTTCTCTTTGTCACTCAAACTTGTCCTTGCTCATTGTGGTTCTCCTTCCCTCTGCCCAACCAGATATGACATCATGAATCTACAGGGTCTGGGTGAGGATCGCTATGACTACCTAAACGTGGGCCACTGGCATGAGGGCATCTTAAGCATCGATGACTTCAAGCTGTGGATGAACAGCAGTGACATGGTCCGCTCAGTCTGCAGTGAGCCCTGCTCCAAAGGACAGATCAAGGTAGGGATTCAAATCCACCAGCGCTCCATGATCTCCACCAGAGTTAATTTAGTTAGAAAAAAACGAAGTCTGAAAAATCAAAGGTCATTAACATTAACACTGGACTGTGACTGACGTTCCAAAGCTTTCAAGAAGTGATAATTCAACACTGTGCAACGTGATTAAATACCAGCAGAGCTGATTTATCATTGATTCTGCTCTAACTAGCTCATGAGTTTCACAAAGTAACTGGTTTTTATCAACTCCAGGAATGCCAACACTAGAAGGAAGTATCGTGGTGCTTTGAGCTAAATGCTAACATCAGCATGCTAACATGCTCGCGATGACCATACTAGTCTAGTCTAATTATCAAGACATGTCACTATGAATCGAACATGTCTGGTGGTAATAGAGGAAAAGACAAAGGTCATAAATGTGTGTCTAGAATGTGATAGCAATCCATCTAAGAGGTGTTTGCGTTCAGATATTTCCATTTGGACCTTAACGGATCCATCTATCTATATTATTATTGTTTGCGTATGGTTATTTGTGATAGTTTTAAGCTCTGCTTTACTTAACGCAACTTGTATTTCAATGAACTGTTGTTTAAGAATAGTTTAGCCAATATGTCTGCCTTCTCATTACCCTCCACCCAGACGTGAGCAATATCAAATTATCCTACAATGTAGTTTTTGTAGCAAAATGGGAAAATGTCACACAAATTATACTGCCTGTGTAACGACTGAAAGTGCTGCCAAGCTAACAGAAGCGATTACGACATGGGTTGGTTATTTTCTTTCACCCTTTGTAATGCTAACATTATTCCAATGAATTGAGCTGTTACTGTTGAAAGGAGGTCTTATATTAACTTTGTCACTGCTACCTCACAATGAGGGCTGTAATGTTCTCGTGCAGAGTGTTGAAACTGCCTAAACTGAGTTAAACCGTCGCAATCAATCAAGACAGAGTCGGAATTATGTTTCACCATTTACTGTACTCTTCTCTTTCAATCATGCTGTGGTGAAAACTGCAAACAAACAATACGAACATTCAGTGCATATTCTTAAATATTACATTTTCACAATTTAGAAACATGAGTATATAAATATACATTTCATATTTATACAAGACATTACTCACGGTGTTGTTTTAGGATGGTTTCACGTGGTGTGAGCGGATGGAGCATGGGTCCATTGACAAATGTTTGTTCAACCTGAAGTACTGTGGTCGGACGCAATATAACCAGAACAGGAAGTGACTACACCGGAACCGGAAGTGACTACACCGGAAGTGGCTACACCGGAAGTGAATGGACTGGAAGTGACGTCATAACATGACACTAACAAGAAAATGATTTACTAATAACTATATCTTTAAATAAACAACTATTAAACAAACGAAATTGAAAATGCCGTAAAGGCAACACAAGGGCTGAGGAATGCAGCGCCTGTATGCCTGTTCTCTGCTTATTTTGAAGCATCTGTAAATATACAAATCTGGTAGCCTATTGGTCAATATAGTTTTGTACAATTGTCCCTTTTGGTACCTGTTTAAGTTTCTCTTTTATTTTAGCTGCAGACTTGTATCTGTGGATGGCAGAATTAATCTCAGCTTTGTTTATGATTACATCTACAAGTTGTGTCTTAGCATTCCCTATCCACCCAAAACTGTAAAACCTGGAATCATTATGCTCCCAATACTCCTGTAAAGGGCTTTTAGGGTGTGTTCTACTGTATCGTGTATATATTAACCCAATTGGCCAACATACAGTTGATCCAACGCAGCAGTGGCCAGTAAACTTCAAGAATGTTACTCTGTCCTACACTTTGGCATCTTGCTTTGCCATTTAAATATTCTGATCCATTCCGTTATCCGAGTCGCTTATCCTATTCACGATTGCGGGGATGCTGGAGCTGATCCCAGCTGACATTGAACGAAGGCGGGTTTCCCCTGTTCAGGTCGCCAGTTTATCGCAGGGCACATAAAGACAGACAACCATTCACGCTCACATTCACACCTACGGGCAATTTAGAGTCAACAATTAACCTCAGCTGCATGTCTTTAGGCTGTTGGAGGAAGCCAGAGAACATGGAGGGAACCCAAGCTGCCCAATTACAAGCACACGTTTTCTCAGTCTAATGTTGGCTTTTTTTAAATGTTCAGAGCAAAAAATAAATCCTGATTTTTGTGATACACCAATGCCATTTCAAGTCTAAATAATCACACACAAAGTTTAAGTTTGCGCAATATTTTCCTGTGCCTTCCAGGAGGAAGCCAGTTCGGGACAGTAAATAAAATAAACTGGTATTGAGCCCAGTTTGAAGAAATGCCCTGATTTGCTTCATCTTGAGACGATTGTTTTCAGTCTCTACTCCATGCCCTGCGGGAGGGTGCATCCTCTCTCCTGGCTGCTCACGCGTTCCCCTCTATCTTCTTGGTTATCTGCCCTACTTATCACCCTGCTCTACATATCACAGTGCTGGGAACAGCTTCCCCGGGAACAGAATGTAAAATCAGCCGGTCTTGTTTTATAAACAGTATGTCTGGGGCTCAAGAAGATTACAACGACATATCCTCGACTTATTCTCTTGATGCTGTGTACCTGTAGGTTGCCTTGGGTGTGATGTGCTTCTTGTCACGGTTTGATGAGTGTTGTGACTGCTTACTAAGATGTCTGATGTCTGGCCTCTCTGCGTGCAGGTTATTAGGAAGGGCGAGGTGAGCTGCTGCTGGATCTGCACCACATGCAAGGACAATGAGTACGTCCAGGATGAGTTCACCTGCAAGGCATGTGACCTGGGATGGTGGCCCAATGATGACCTGGAAGGTAAGAAAGACCCAACCAGCTGCTCTAAACTAATCCATTTAGGATTTTATGAACAATATCCCTTGACACTCCTTTTTTCCTATCCCTTTACCAACCCTCACTCATTATATCACCCATTTCCTGTATTTGCTCCTAGCTAACCTACCTTTTGCTTGCTGCTTGTCAGGTCATTTACGTCATAGAAAACCAATCTCGCTGAACCAGCACAAACACTTTCTCTCAAACTATTTTGTGCTCTCAAAAATGTACCCCCCACCCAAAAGCTCTTTCACACCCTGACATCTCCTTTCACTGATTCTTTTCATCATCCAGGCCCAATGACCCTGCTCTCTTAGCTCTCTCAACCTCCATACTGCTCTTCCCTCCTCCATGCTCCCTTGCCTTGTTGTGACCCAGTGGTTGTTTTGACAGCGATTTATAGAGTTGAGAGGAGCTCTCAGTTCCCAGGTGTAAAATCCTATTACTGCCATGAGAGGCTTGGGGATACATTTCAGCAGTCTGTCGAGGAAAAAGTTCTCCCTTCACTCTCATTAAATGTCCCTATCTGGAGAATACTAATAGCGAGAGTTGGTATCCTATTCATAGAGTGAGGTTGTACTGTCCATGTGTTCACTCATTGGCTCTTTTAGGGCAAATACCGACATCATTTCCTTGTGGTGCAGGCTTCTCATGTGGACTGAGCTTTGTTTTTGCATTTTTTAAAGGTCTTCCCAGCTTAGATATGACAGCATAGGATTGTGTGAGAACAGATACAGATGGGAGCATTTCTTTGTTTTTTTTAAATGTTGACATATTGGGAGTTAGCAATGCAGAATCAGAAGTGGGTTATTCTGTGCATATCCTTGCTCGTGATGGCAGTGACTGTAATGCTATTAGCAGCAGCATGTAATTTATGGAGTGTTAAGCTGGGGAAGTCTAGGGATGTCAGTTTTCTCCCATTAAGCTCTGTAAACTTCCTCTGGGTGTTGGAAGGCAACCAGTGCATCATGACAGAGGCGGCACACATACCTACGTGTCTGCACACACACATTTGGCATAAAATGATAATGAGAGTGAAATCTGACAGAACTGGAGCTTTGACACGTGCAAATTAGTTCCTTGTCAATTTTAGGGTCTCATGTGTCTCCAAATCTGTGTCGCTCTCCTCTCTGCCATCTCCCTACCGTCTGCTCATTGGTTCTTTTAAACGGTTTTATTGTACCTTTCATTCACAAAAACTCATACAGTCCCAACACAAGATTAACTCAACATCTCCTTTTTCCTGTCCAGGCTGCGAGCCCCTGCCTCTGAAGTACCTTGACTGGGCGGATGTGGAATCCATAGTGGCAGTGGCTTTCTCCTGCGTGGGCATCCTCATCACTTCCTTTGTCACCTTTGTGTTCATCCAGTACCGTGATACACCTGTGGTAAAGTCCTCGAGCAGAGAACTCTGTTATATCATCTTGGCAGGCATCTTCATGGGCTACATATGCCCATTCACTTTAATCGCCCATCCTACCGTGGCCTCCTGCTACTTGCAAAGGCTCCTAGTGGGCCTTTCATCTTCCATGTGCTACTCTGCCCTGGTGACCAAAACTAACCGCATCGCCCGCATCCTGGCAGGCAGCAAGAAGAAGATCTGCACCAAGAAGCCCCGTTTCATGAGCGCTTGGGCCCAGGTGGTCATCGCCTTTATGCTGATCAGTATGCAGCTAAGTCTGGAGATCACACTCATCATTCTGGAGCCTCCTGAACCCATCAAGTCCTACCCGAGCATCCGCGAGGTCTACATCATCTGTAATACTAGCACCGTGGGCATGGTGGCGCCACTGGGCTACAACGGCCTGCTAATCATGAGCTGCACCTACTATGCCTTCAAGACTCGGAACGTCCCGGCCAACTTTAATGAGGCTAAATATATTGCCTTTACAATGTACACTACCTGCATTATCTGGTTGGCCTTTGTGCCAATCTATTTTGGCTCAAACTACAAGATCATAACCACATCCTTCTCCGTCAGCCTGAGTGTAACAGTGGCACTAGGGTGCATGTTCACGCCTAAGATGTACATCATCATTGCCAAACCAGAGAGGAACGTCCGAAGCGCCTTCACCACTTCTGATGTGGTGCGAATGCACGTTGGGGATGGAAAGTCGGCTCAATGCGGGACCAACAGCTTCCTCAATATGTTCCGCCGGAAGAAACCCGTGTCTGGCAATGCCAAGTGAGTGACCTTTTACGTTGTTCATCTTTCTAAATTCTATTGGTTTCGAGACGAAATTATAACATGCCTAAACACTCAAATGGTGCAGTGAGCTGTCCAAAGCTGATCTTTTGACATTTCACTGAATATATCATATTTGAGTGTTTATGCTTGATGTTAATGGTCAAATTTGTACTTTCCATTACCCCAATCTGTGTAAAACCATACTGATACGTTTATTTAGAAACAAAGTGAACACAGGTTATGTGGAACATCCCCTTCTCCCTGAGGGGCATGATAGTGTTAATGAAATAAAGCTAAATTTAACAGACAACTCAAAACAGGACATTTTGATGCCGTTGATTTAACGCTAACAGGCCATGCTGATGTATCAGTGATTATTAAAGTATAGATAGACGCGTCTAAACTAGATTTAAGACTTGCATATAACTTTTTTGAGATCCACAGCAGTGACACATGGACAGGTATCTAAAGTAAGGATGGGGCAGAGTATAAGAGTGATCCCATCGTGTATGTGTTGTCTCTCACCCTTGCTATGCAGCCTTTCTAATCTCTTAACCCTTTAATAACCTTCCAAACTGAGCAGCATAATGTCTGAAAAGTGTCGAGGCTGGCAAATGTTTTGGCATGGTGGTAATTTATCTCTTTTCCTGGAGAGCTGCACTGTCAACTGAGACATATTTTATCATTGTATGCAACCATTGGAGAAAATTCAAAGAATTAAAGAAAATCAGCATTTTCTGAGTTTGCCCAGAAATTGTATCGTCAAAGTCCATAATATTCTGCACAGTTTCGCACAACATAGAGGTAGTGTTGTTGTGGGACGTTGTGCAGAAACCTTCTGTTTATTCTATTTTAGTGATTGCAATGTATTATGCTTGATTGTAAGTACCAAAAGTAAAAAGACAAGCAAATACTAATTTCATAATTTGGTTGGCTCTCAGCTTGAGTTTGTTGAGTCCTTTTGTATTCAACAACAACTTTCAGCCTATCTGGCTGAATAAGAAAGGATCACTTGCCTCTGTGATTCTGTCACTTGATGAGTTGGCCATGAAAATATGTTTTTGACACTGCTGCCCTCCAAAGAAGAGATGTGCCACCCTGCTGCTTTGGGTTTATCCTGAATTAACCTCACATTTAACTTTTCTCAGCATGAATGCCCCTCTCCTCCCCACCGCCCCTCTCCAACTAATCACATTAGAGCCGGTCCTAGTTCATTCTGCGCTAAACTCTGTGTCGTCTTGAGCCCAGCTCAGCCACCTTACTGAAACGCTGATTCAGAATGCATGCGTCTCATTTGAGCTATATAAGAGCATAGTTAAGACAGGAGGAGTTAGCTGGTTGCCTCCTAATTCAGTACGCTTAATGTTTGAAGCAGTTTCAAGATCATAATGCTTTGTGCAGCACATTATGACTCACTATGTTTGTGAAGTGCAGTTGATACATGTAATGCTCCTTAAAGCTCATGAGTGGACCCCTTATCAAAGCCGTTAATGTCAAGTCATGTGGTTACAAAGTATTTTAACATGCGTCAGAAATGTTGAAATGCTGCTGCTCAGTTCTGTTACGTTGCTGCTATGTTGAAGTTGTTTTTCTGCAACCTCTTGGTTTCCTGTGTTAGTAACTTGGGTCTTTATTTCGTTCATAGTTCTAATGGCAAGTCTGTGTCATGGTCTGAATCAGGTGCAAGACACCCTCCGAGGGGGGGGAATGTGTGGCACAGACTGTCTGTGCATGTGAGGAAACAGGAAGCCGGCTTGAATCAGACGGCGGTCATCAGGCCCCTAACTAACACCCCCGCCCCCCACAGTTGTGCACCCTCCACCGGCAACCTCGGCACAGGACCTCATCCCCCCCAAGAATCGCGTGGTGCTAAGCCTCTGTACAACCTGGTGGAGGAGGACGACGAGGGAGATTCCCAGCGCCCCCTCTGGACCCCGACTTGCTCTGGACAGACGCAAGCGCTGGAGTCTAATTTAGATAGGCCTGCTTCTTATTTGCCCCTTCACTTGAAGGGCTGCACCACAGAGCGCTTGCAGGGGGCTGTGCTGGACACACACAGCTCCTATGTCCCCGCACTTAATGAGCACATGATCCCTGCCAATGAGCCTTTGAACTCGAACCCCTCTCAGCTTCCTTTGGTCCTCCAAGTGGGCGTGTTTGAAGAAGAGGGGTCCGAGGACGAGGAACTGGACCTCTTACACAGCTACATCTATGATGCCAAGGAGGAGGGGGAGGGGGAGGACGGGGAAAGCGAGGATTTAACTCGGAACAAGTCAACTCTGGAGGATTCCCTCGCTCTGTCACCCCCCTCCCCCTTCAGAGACTCTGTGTGTTCGGGGGAGTCTGTCAGTGACTCCCTCATCATGGAGTTGATGCTCGGAAGCCCTCCGAGTTCAGTCTACACCTCAAACACCCTCCAAGACTTCGCACACAGCTCCTCAACACTGTGAGAGCATAACAGGCGCTGGCACAGTTGCTGTTCACAGACATATTCCACTTACAGGTTCATGCACACACACACACACAAACACACACACATATATACAGCTACCTATATATACCTATTTTATTTTCATTTCAACTTTTTAGCGTTCATATTTTGCTCCGTCATTTGGCTTGCTTGTATGTATTACTCTGCTTTTACAAGTAAGGGGTTAATCAATATTATAAGTAGAAAAACACCAGGAATCATCCATGTGTGCTCACATTGCTGAAGGGCTGTCAGTGATCAAAGCCTTTCTGTAAGATGCAAACTGGGAAGAGTGCCAAAACTAGTCAGCTCTCATGCCAAATTGTGATGAATTAAGCAGCACTGAGAATCATAATGAAGGATGTAGATGTGGTTATCATAATGGCAGTGGAATTAAATGGTCTAGGAAAGACAAATGGAAAGACACACACATGTCAATGTGTATATACTCTATGAGCACTGTAAGATACAACCAGAGTCCAAACTGGCTCTTAAGACCGCGGTAGCTGAAGTGCATTTCATGCCAGTTTTGATTAGCTTTGCTCCTCTCTGCTGCACACGTACAGGTCTTTTCATGTGTGTAGCAGTCGCAGCTGCATCGAAAATGATTCGCTTATCGCCTTCTTTCATTAATCAATTTCACTTTCCGCTTTCCCTCATCTGACCTCATCGCAATTAAAGTATACAAAGATATGAAATAACAAAAAAGGTGCAGTAAGTTGGTTGATTATTACTTTTATGTGTCGCGAGATGTGCTACAAATTATTATCACTGAACTGAGGTTCTGCTGAAGACTTGCTCCGTATGATATATGACATGGATATAATGTGTTGTAACAATCAGAGTTGTTATCAACCTACATCCCCGCTTTCAACTTTTACGATGTAGCTGATACAGGTTAGCGTGATTGTAGATGATGGCGATGTTGTTTATTTAGTTTACACTCAATCATAACTCTGAGAACAAGTTTTATGAGCATGGGACGTGATAAAAGAACTACTTTTGCTTTCCATGCCGTGTTGATATTTCTCATGTTTTCTGAGTTTGCTGTGTCATTGTAATGAAAAACACAGTACTTGTACAAGTTCTCAAAGTTTGTAATACTGTTAAGCCATCTCTTGTTTTTCACACAGGTGGTATGTTTGTAATACTGATAAATGTTTCTATATTTAGAATGTCAACAGAAAAAAAAGAGTTTATACATTTTGAAACTGTCCTCGGATACTTGTCAAAGAGCAGTGTGTTTGGTTTTTGGGTAACTTTTAAGATAACTTGGTCAACTGTATCCTCTTGAAAATATTCAGTTGTAAAGGTAACCAATGATTAGTTGCTTCTTGTAATGAGATTATACATGTTTCAATTTTGCTTAAATCTTGCATTATAAACTTAAGTAGTTTACTTGCGGTTAAGTTTCTTAGTTCATTATCTATAAGAATGCAAATTATTTCAAAGTACAAGACTATACAGTACATAGTGAAATTGTATTGTATTTCCAAATGTTTTTAGTCTATTATAGTGTAAGTTGTTAAATGATTTTATCCAGTGTAAAATATACGAAGGTGCCACTTGTTTAACACTGTCAAATCTAGAGTGAAATAGGCCTTTATGTTTTGAGCAAGCTGAACAATGCTGTAAAATAAAACTATTTATATTAAGAAGACTGATTACTGCCTACAACAGCCTGAAAACTGGGTTGTCAAAAAGACTCACCAAGCTCAATATTAAGCAAAATATATTTTGGGGACAATCAGGGATCCATAAGAGGTTTTCAAGGCATCTCAAGCTAAATTATAAAGGTCACCTGTACCTAAAAATGTGTTTTACTGATTATTACTGCACTCACATTGTTTGAGCTTCACTGTGAGCGGTTGACACTAAAAGGCTTTTTTTCTTTTCAAAGATTGTTCAGGTTTTTCTGAGCTTATCCAAAAACCCACTTCACGATGTCGCCGTACGAGCACGATAACATAACCAATATTTAACTTACACTTGTGTGGTGGAAACTTGAACCCTCCAGCCCATCATATATATATTATCTCCCAAAAAAAACAATTACTCATGGCACAGATTTAAGAGAAATATATTTAACATGTATTTTATCCCACACACAGAAAAAACACACATACAAAACAAAAATATTTGGCTAATGGCAGTGTACTCGATGGTAAAGACACGTTACATGATCAAAAGTTTGCGAGTTTTCTGTGACCATGGAAAGGATACTCAAGCTTCCTCGCGCAACTCAAGCTTCTTCCATTTCCGGGTCCTGTGACTTATCAGGTGGTTGCTGAGCTGCAGCAGGAGGAGAAGGAGGAGGAGAATAATAACAAGGGGGGGGGGGGGGGACACTCATTTCTGTTGCATCTGGCCCTCAGCCCTCTGGCCTGCCCCAGTCCCGCTGCAGCTAACCACGGGAAACATTCATGAGCGAGGAAGCAGACGCTGCCTAAGTTTCCAGAAAAGTTGTCCTCAGTGTCCCAGCATGTCCGGGGGCTCGGTGTTTGAGTGCAAGGAGTACTTGTTCAAAGTGCTGGTCATCGGGGAATTAGGCGTGGGGAAAACCAGCATCATCAAACGCTACGTGCACCAGCTGTTCTCGCAGCACTACAGGGCGACGATCGGAGTCGACTTTGCACTTAAAGTGATCAACTGGGACAGCAAAACGCTGGTTCGGTTACAGCTGTGGGATATCGCAGGTAAGGAGACCGCGCGTGCACTTCACCCGCGTTAGGCAAGCGCGTGTCAGGTGGTTTCCCTGGCGGTGGGTGTCACGCGCAACGTTATTGGGGAATTGCTTTCACTTTCACAGATCGCTCTGGCCAAGAGATTAGAGAGATGGGTTTCAATCCCGGATCGAGTTGTAGCAACATTGTACATTCCCGCGAGCTTCAAAGACCGGTTGGTCACGTCTACTCGTTGTCTTTTCCACTTCATGATCACGGCAGCTCATAATTGCCAGTGGAATGTAGGTCACGTTGTTATAACAGACTGAGCTCCGCCCCCTCCACGAAACTCACAATATACTCTTGTAATATTTTCTCTTGGGGGTTAAAGTGTGCGCTAAGTGGCTTGTATTTGTTCCTCTGCAGTATATTCCACTTTGCAAAGTCACTGTGATGCTCTTCAAACGTCCCATTTGTGACCCTGGTGCATTTGTGGGAGGATTTCAGTTCACTAGATCCTGTCCTCGGTTTCTTCACTTGGCTTCACACAGCAGCCTGTGCGTGCTCCAGCAGCTTGAGCAAAGCAAGCACAGAGAAGTCAGCACAGTGCAAATACAAGTTTCTCACATGCAGGCGTTTCTACTCCAACTCTCCCTGTTTGTTCATCTCCCGGCACAACAAAAGAATATCACACTGCAAACAGAGGAGTCTGAGAACAGCATGCTTCAGAGGACAGGTGAGGGAGGAAGTGAGAGGCAGACTAAAGACACACCAGCAAACACAATGACTGGCTTTTAAATGTCTACCACCATGCTGATGGATGCAGGCTCAGCAGGAATCTGGGGTGGTGGCTGGGTAAAGTCTGTGATGTGTCCCATTAGCCTTTCTTTCTTCATGCTGGAATATCTTCAGAGCCCAAAATACATCTTACATTAGGGCTTGTGAAATTGCCTGGTCATATAAACTGTAACTCATGGGGCCGCTTTACAGTGGATATTTTTATGTTTGGTGGAATGAGATCACATGGCTTCAGGGCTCTTTTTATTTTACAGTGTGTGGGAGGGGTGTGGTTGAAGGACCGTCTGTAAATAATGTCATTATTGAATAATCTGCAAATGATGTTCTCAATTTATTAATGAATTGTCAGATCGATTAAATGTCAGAACATAGTGAAACGGGGTTATCACAAAACGGAAGTCGACATATTTAATTTGCTGGTTTTGAACCCAAAGATTCAAAGAAAATATGCAAATATTCACATTTGAGAACTACTACAAACTACTTGATAAAAAACTAGTAATGGATGATCAAAATGGTCTGGCTAAAATAATCCTTTCAGCTGGTTGCTTTACTGTAATGCAGTTAAGTTGCATACATTGTAACCCTGTTAATATTTTGTATACGTTTGTTTGCGGTAGCATGATAAAATGACTAATAATGATTCTGTATGCTGTAGTTAAGATTGGACTTTGTGCTCACACGTTATTGTGCATTTTCTCTTCCAGCAGAAGGATATCACAGCCTCATGTTAATTGGCCCCTAGCAACCAAACGATTTACAAGTAATCCTCTACTGTACCTGACTCCAAGTCATGGGTTTCCAGAGTTGATGCACATGCCAGAGCTGCAGATGCTTGGGTGAACAGTGTACGGGGTATTCCAGTTTTTCTAAAATGTTCAAGATGGTTGAAAGTAACCATGTGCAAGTGATTTAGCACCACATGCACTGCAGAGAATAGAGACTGTTTCCTAGTACATGCGGCTCAGATTGTCTTGGCCTGAAGTGGTAGTGATAGCTTCTTTCTTCCTCTTAGTATTGTATGTTAAAGAGTCAGCTGCTGTGGGTCATTTCCATTGTGTACATACTGTATGTCAGCTCTAATTAAAGGATATGTTCACATTGTCTGTCTTTTCACAAAACTCACATGCCCCTAGTGTATGTGAGTATTGTGAGGAGGCCGACTTGAAAGATACCCTTTCTTTATTCTTGTATCCTGTTGAAAGACAAACATGATCAGCCCTGCCTCTAGATATGTTGCGTTCATCCCTTTGAACGTCACCGTGTTTGTGCTGGTCCATCCTCTCCCTCAATCAAACAAGCCTCATATGCTGAGACAGATCAGGACAGATGGTCAGAGTACTGCTGGTTTTTATATTTATTACATGGCTTACAGCGGTGATAGAAAGGGGGTGGACAGTTTGATGTGTGCGGTTGTTACAGCCTGATTGGCGGTGTGGGCTACGTTCCCCCGCTGTCACTTGGGCAGCACAAGCTCGGTGTGCAAGGGCATCTGTAAACCTCGGCCAGAGGGTTTGCGAGGGTAAATACAACACTGACGCACACACACACAGTTCAATAGACTGATATGATGGAGACGAAGGGAACGTGCTTGCTCGTATCAAATTAACAGAACAAGCACACACACACTGTGACCAGAACGAAAGTTTGAGGTTAGATGACACGGATACGAAACCCTTTTATTCCCACCTACACCAAGGTCTGGCCTGAGGAGGCTTCCCGGATAAAATAAGTAACGGAACGTGGGTGTGAAAGAGCAAAAGCTGGAGGTATATTTGCCAAGTCATTAAGACCAGCCATTAAGCCATTTAATCGTGCAGAAAAGGAGGCCGAAATATCCTCATGGCAACGCTAAGAGCAACTTCTGAGTTGCGTTGACTTTTACCAACCATACTGATGATTACAGCCGTGGAGGAATGATGGTAATCAGAGGCTTCTACGAGACGGATGCACCACGGACGTCACCATGTGACGTTTGAAGCTCTACCACCCCTTTCCCCCTCCAAATTGCTAGTCTCTCCTGGATTTGTCTGTGCCAATGGACAGAATGATTACCACCATGGCATTGTGTGAAAAGAAGCCTGCACTTTGTCGCACCAACCGCTGCTGCAGGAAAACCCCAATTTTACATTGACCCCTGACTCGCAGGAAGAACACCCCTTTTTTCTCACTCAATTATCCACGATTCAACACCTTCTGTTTTATTTATTTATTCGTTCCTGTCTTTTGTCTAACATTGCTCACTGTGTGACATACTGGATGCATTTACCCTTTTTTAGGCTTCTGAAAATCCTGTTCACACCAAGGCCACAACACCTGTGACGATGTAGGCAGGATGTGTTGTAGAGACCCGCTGGATCGCCGGTGGTCCCGGCCAACGTCACTGTCTTTAAAGAGGCCGTAGTCTCCCTATTAATGGTTTAAATGGGTCTTGTGTAATAATTGCACAACAAAGACAGTGTAAACCTCTTAAAGAGATCACGATAAGCGGACATGACAAAAAAATTATTGTCTTTATTTCTTATGCAGAGAGATTATCTAATATTCTAAAGTATGTTTATTGCATGATTATGCAGTAATGCAATGGCCAGCTTAGCTATTTACTGAATTTGATTGACTCTCATTGACTTCTCACTATCACTATAAGCAAATTATTCAAGCAGTGTTTCTGTATGACTCTGTCCCAAGCTTTTTGATAAGCGGTTTCCACTGTGTTCACATGTTGAGCTTAATTCCTGCAACCTTTGGCCGAAGCTTTACGTTGATCAGCCCCCACTCGCCCTTTCGGCTGAAGGGGAAACGAGGGTCACATCATACCCCTTAACGTCGGGAATTTTCCCTCGATGCAGACTCCGCTCGGTGCTAAAAGCCGCGGTAAGCTGGAGTAAGTTCTCACATGCTGCTCAGAGGAATTTGAACGTGCCGGTCATGTGTTGTCCAGCCTCTCCTTTCCAGCTCGTGCTGAAGACCACCTTAATGAGTGGAGCCTGTGTTGTCTTTATTTGAGTCGTTGGGAGGGCGTGTGGGGAAGTTTCAAAGCCAGTTGCCTCCTAACAACAGACGGAGACTGCTGCTGTTGCTACTGCCGCGTCTGGCTTGGACAGTTTCTATGGTAACCCACCCACAGGATAGCGTTATGTACGACCGTATACAGGAAACTGGGGTTACCACGGCTGTGGATAATGATGAGACTTTTATTTCTGTTTCTCCCACACAAACGGAGATGATACAGTGGCTGCAACTAAGCCGATTCTTTTTCATCATGTAGATCTGTAACCGCAGATTTCACGTGTTGATGCCGCACTCAAGATCATCAGTGGTGGTATTGAAGTGAATTGTCCACGTTTTAAAGCCTTTGGAATTCCACAATAGATCACTGTTTTTCTTTACGGGCCGATTCAGACGTAAACTTCTCTTTAGTCTGCAGGCATGTTGAGCGTTTGAGGCAACAGCACCCGCCTTTGTTCCCTCTGCAGTCTCATGCTCCTCTGTGGCTTTCAGTGAGTAAATGCTCCGTTGTTCACGCGGCTCATTCCCTGCCTGTGATATCCGCTGATTGGGTCAGCAGCATATGACAGTCATTAATGCTTTTTGCACAATTATACTTGTTCTTTAATTAAATGTAGATTGCTAAATTTAATTTCCACGTTTGGGTCGCTGGTACCAGCTACTTAAATGGGAGGATTTGCTTTGTCTAAAATAATAGGATTGTGCAATTATTACATTTTTTATATAAATTGATTAAAGGTGAAATGCGAGTCAAAATACCATTTTGAATAAAATGCTGTGAGATGTCCTGGCCCACACATCATAATCTACAGACCGGGACGCAGGCAGCAAATGTGTCTTGTGAAATCTTCTGGTTGTTGTTGTTGTTGTTGTTGTTGTTGTTGTTCTATATGTACATAGCTGTCTCATACTTGTGAAAAATAATATATATGTAAATTAGCTTATATCTTTGGTAACGCTAAGAAGCTGTGCACTGTCCCTGTCAAAATAAACACATAAATAATGTTGTTATTAAAAGTGTCACTGTTTTCTGACAACAGGGATTATTTGATTTATTGGAGACAATAATCAGTCTATCAGTAGATATTTTAGTTATTGTCAACAAAGCCCATGAAATAATCAAAGCTAACAATGAACTGATCCTGGTAACATCTTCTGTGTATCAAAAGCCGGATAAAGCGTATTCCTGTGTGCCTTAAGAGTCTATTTTTGGCCAACAGATATAAAAAAAATACATCCATGAGGCACCATATTGTGTATATATTATAGTTACCCGCTTAAATAGATTAAGATAAACATGTAGCACTGTAGTTTATTTTAAGTAATTTCCATACTTACGGTGACGCAGTTATAAATAATCGCTAGCGGTCCATATCCACGTCTGAAAATAGTCCTCAATATACATGTATGTTACATTACATTTCATTTAGCTGACGCTTTTATCCAAAGCAACTTACAATAAGTGCATTCCACCATGAGTACAAACAAGAATCAGAACAACAATCATGTTATACTCATGATTCCGTATTGATTGCTGAAAACAGCAGTGCTCCGCTGTGTTTAGAACATTATTCGGCTTATTGTTGACCTGTTTTTAAAGATGTTATATCTTCAGTAAGAGCTTGTGGGTTAGGGGCTGAGTGCCAGAGACTGGAGTCATAGTAAAGTATTGGAAGACAGGCTAAAGCAATGCTATTTTCTGTCTTTCCTTTTTTTTGATCAATTAAAAACTTTCGAATACCACCGGCACCAACGTGATGCACACTGATGCCATTCAACAAAGAGGGCTTTTGTTTCACAAAGCACTCAGGAGTCGTGCAGAATATTGTGTTGCACTTCAGCAACAGGAACGGAAATGTAGTAAATGCAGCTGAATGATGATCAGGACTTTCTTTTGACACTTTAAAGGTCGGGCATCATGGGATTTGCTGTCATTCTATATTAATGACTTTTGCGTGGAAACCCAGCACCTTTTATCAATACCCCAAATAACTCATTACACCATGTAGCAGTCAGGTGTGTACGTGTCAGCGTGTGCAACTGCATGTGCAACTGCAATCACATCGGTGATATTGATTGATATAATCGCCGCCATACGTGACTTTTCCATCCAGCCACTTCTCCCCCAGGAGGAGAGAGGTTGAGTCCTCTGACTGGATGTGCTTGCACATCGACCCAGCTATAAGGGCCGGACGTGTCAGAGAATCAAGTGAAGTGTTGAATGTAGACGATGACAAGTGTTGTCCTCAGTTTCTAGTGTAAATGTAGGATCATACTTATTCTCAAGATTCATTACCTTCTTTTTTTTAATGAAAAAGTCAGAAGATACGAGTGGCATTAAGGATGTACACAACAAGCTTCTTAAGGCAAGTCCGCGTTTGCTGGCCAATTTTGCAAGTCTGTACTTAATTTGTAACCTGTTCCTAGTCCAAGATAAGCAGGACATTTTTTTTTTGTCAAAGGCTATTTCAGCTATTGTCCCATCGTTGGTCCATGTTTTCATCAGAGCACAAAAGTCGTTTATGGATGTCAGGAAAGTCGGTACATATACAGGTCTGCTCACCTGTGCTCTTGGTGACCTGAATAAAACATTGTAGACTGTATTCTTTACATCTAATGAATATTCAGTCTCTCCATTCTGGCTAAACATAAAGCTGGGCTGACTCAGACCTTGCAATAGAAGAAAAAGAAAAATACCCAGGCCTTGAAAATGATTAAGCCATTATTTCTTCCTATATTCTGCCTTTGCCTCCACACTGCTGGATGTATGAGTTCTACAAGGCCTGGAAATGAAAGCCTTTTTTTCAGTCTATCGGCTCTTTATCCCACTGTGTCGCGTCTCTGGTGAATTCACCTGGGGTTATATCAGCTAAAATTAGACTCTCAATTATGAGCAATTACCGTCAGGCCTGTAGGCCCCACAGTGTATTCACTCTCTCGCTCGCACCCGCACTGCGCCACGCCATTCCAGGGGTTGGGTAAGAACCCACAGTGAAGGGAAAGCATCCTGGGAGAAGCTGTGCTCACTGTTCCTCAACCCTGTTCTCGGTTCCTTTTCTAACTCTAATTCAGCTCCAGCGGTTGTAAACTGCTTAATACACTGGACGATTACGTTTCTTATATTGGAGCATGAATATGTGCTAAATCTGTGACCACAAATTTTCAAGAAACCAGACGTTATTGCAGAGACTGAATCTAAATTAAAATTAACCTGAAAAAAAAATAACTTGCTTGTAATCTGACAAATTTAAATCTGAGTTATAAATGTTTTTGGATGCTGCTAAAAGGTGTGTTCAGATCCGAAAACTAAAAGCGATCTGTGATTTTAATGAGAAAAGCTGAATCTTGTGCAATAGAACTGATGATGGCACACAAAAGCTCAAAAACAGGAATCATATTTGGAACCTTTCGTAAGATCTCTCGTGTGCTCGTGCGGGAGAGACTATTTTTTATGCAAGAAAAAACACTGTTGTCATCAAAACACCAACCATGACCCTCTATCTTGTTGTATGTGCACTAAGAGTTCTGTCTGACCGTCTGAAACATAGTAGACATCATTTTAACCATGAGCATGAAACAGCCTTCTGCTTTAACGTGTTTTTAATTTGCATTAGCAACCCAGACGGTCTTGGTTACAGATTATTATAAAATCTATGGCCTGTGCATGCTTGTATTCACTTCCTCTTTCGGTCACTAACGGACCTGTTGCACCACAGTGGCTATGACAGGATGAGTCTGGTGATGCTTTTATTTTTTCATATTATCAACAAATCCCATGGAAAGACCAGAATGAATTAAACCCAATAATGAGCGTTGTCGGTATAGCCAAAGCATGAGATGCTAGCTCTGAGCCATAGCCAACGCTATTTAAAACGCGTCAATGGAACCGGTTTTCTTTCTTTGAACTTCAGCCGCGACTGCAAAAAGTCCCCAAGGAATCCATTGTTCGTTAAAAGTACAGGGCCCAGCTGTTTAAGGAATACGTTTGGTATTTGTTGACATTGAAAGCAAATATTTGTGGTCCATCTTTTAAACAGCATGCAAAGAATGAATGGAGAAGGGCCCGTCTGTGTCTTATGATTACAGATTTAAATGAAGCAATCTAGGGCAGAAATCAAGGAATCTTTTTAAAAAAAAATCAGAAATTGATGCTCTCCTCCGCTACCAGTGAGCATCCAGGGACTGGACATTGAGATGGTGACGTCTTATAAGTACCTGGGTGTTCACTTGAACAATAAACTGGACTGGTCCGACCACGCACATGCACTGTATAAAAAGGGACAGAGCAGACTCTTTCTGCTGAGGAGACTGAGGTCTTTTGAGGTGCAGGGAGCACTCCTGAAGACCTTCTTTGACTCTGTGGTGGCATCAGCCATCTTCTATGGAGTGGTCTTCTGGTGCAGCAGCATCACGGCAGCTGACAGGAGGAGACTGGACAAACTGGTAAGGAAGGCCAGCAGCGTGCTGGGGTGTCCTCTGGATACTGTGGAGGTGGTGGGAGACAGGAGGATGATGTCCAAGCTCTTGTCCCTGATGAACCACGCCTCCCACCCCATGCAGGACGCCCTGGCAGCTCTGCACAGCTCCTTCAGCCACCGGCTGATTCACCCCCGGTGCGTGAAGGAGAGGTACCGCAAGTCCTTCCTCCCTGCTGCTGTCAGACTGCACAACAAGCTGACCTCCCAGTAGTCCACAAACATTATGAATCACTTGAACACTTTAATTCATTCTGTACAATATCTTGTATATTCAAGTATTCTTCTGTATATTCAATATTCTTCTACTGTTTTTTATTTTATTATGTTTACTACTGTTTACTGTTTATTTATATTACTTGTTTTTTTGAGCAATGCTGCTGTAATCCTGTAATTTCCCCACTGCGGGACTAATAAAGGATTATCTTATCTTATCTTATGCTTGAAAGTGAGGTGTCAGCCAAGTGTTCATACCTTTCGCCAGTTGAACCACTGATTATAGATTCCCTACCCCCCAATCAGGTTTTGTGCTGCACACCTCAATGCACACTTATGCAAAGGTGAAGTGTTGCGTGCCGAGGAAGAGGTGCCTTACAGCGACGCTCCTGGAATTTTTTTCTTTTCACCTCAAGAGCCTGTTTCCTCTTAAAGGTTTCATTTTAAGTGTGCTTATTAAAACTACCACACATAACTCCAACTTTGTGTGGATTTTGGTGGTCCTTTTGGACAAAAGGAGCAGTGTTTCTGAGCCCCAGATGAATTAGAAAAACTACATAGAAATAGCTAAATCTCCCTGATGGTCTTGTTTTACTTATGGAGGCTGTTTCATAACCAGTGAAAAGTACCTTACATAACTTTGAAAGTATGGGAATTACCCTGGACATTTCTATTAGTTGTGACTATAGTTATGAAACCCTAGTGTCGGTTCCCATGATGTGATGGCATCTAAAAGAAACTTGAATGCATTTCAAATGCAAAATACAATTTTTAAATACCTCTAAGTGATCTTTAAATAGTTGGTGGGATGTGAATACAATCAGTAGATTTTAGAGAAGTATAAAACAGATGTGGTCCAGAAGAAACCGTCACAGATTGATAGTGACATTGCATATCCTGCTGCTGGTAATTGTCCTCTCATTTTGTGAAATATCATCTCAGATTTTCTCAGAGAAGACGACAGAGAAAGGGCTTATTATTATGGCAGATTACTTCTGCCGTTCTCTGTGCAGATTAGGCCCATGGCAAATTAGGAAAAGTAGGTTGGATTTTTAGAGGAGGAAAATTGTTAAGCTCTCACAGAGTTGTAACAAAATGGAGTAAGAAATGATCAGGGAAATGATAGATGCAAGTATTCTTTAATTGCTGGGTATTGGATCCAGGACACACGTCTGTATGATGTCAGCAGAATTCCGATGTACATTTATTTTTTTTGCTGAAAAACTAGAAGAAAAGTAGAGCATTGTTCATGAGAACGGTTCATATTGATTTCAGGTCTTTGAGTAACCTTTTCACGTGTAAAATATATTTCTGGGTCCCCGTCACCTCCGCAGACAATATTGGCTTAAGCTATTGAAAGAACATTTTAGTAGTTGCATATATGATCAATATATATATTATTGTATAGACTGCAAATCCAATCTTAGTGCAGTCTCTCCGGGTGCCGACCTTAAACCATGAGCTGGTGTTGGGTTTCCAGAGAGGCTAATGATCACTTAGTCGTCCTCTATATCATGGAGGGATCGAGTGGGGAAATAAAATGGGGGTCGAGACAATTAAACTGATGAGATCTTCTGGGTTAACATGTCTCTGATGTTGCGGTAAGTCCTGACAGGTTGCACCCTCTTTTCCTCATTTAGCTGTGAGCTGCTTTGTAAAAATGCAAGTATTCCACTAAATTCTCCTCCTATCCACTCAGGTCAGGAACGATTTGGGAACATGACGCGAGTGTACTACAAGGAGGCCGTGGGGGCCTTCGTGGTGTTCGATGTGACGAGGGGCTCCACGTTTGAGGCGGTGTCCAAATGGAAGCATGACCTGGACAGCAAGGTGAAGCTGGCTAATGGCAACCCCATCCCCTCGGTGCTGCTCGCCAATAAATGCGACCAGAAGAAAGAGAGCTCCAACAACACGGCCCTCATGGACAATTTCTGCAAAGAGACCGGCTTTCTGGGCTGGTTTGAAACCTCAGCTAAGGTGAGCGATCAATACATTGGACGGAGATGCTATAGATGTGTTTTAAAGGTTATGTTGTGGTTACGCTACATTCAACAGCATGAAATTACCAAAGTTAGAGCTCATGAATGCAGGCTAAAATATCTTGCATAATATAAATCTGAGGAGAATTTCTCCTTCAGAGCCATGGAGTCATTGTCCGACTATGACCAGTAATGTCTTCAAATCCTATTTTACTCAACGTGACCTGAGTTTGAGGCAAATCAGATGTGATGAGAGCTTTGAAATGCCCACACAGTTGAGTCAGAATAAGAGGAGCCAATGTCCTTGTAATGCATTACTTTTCTCCGTTTTACTGAATGACTTGTTCACTTCTCATGACAGGAAATCCTCCAGGCCCCTTTCAGAATGGTGTAATCATACTGGTTTCGCTGTGGCAATTGTGAAATGGTTACATGAAGTAATTATTTTTTGTTAAACACTTGGGCACTCACTTGCAGTGTTAATACTGGCAGTTTGTAGATGACTGGTATGAGAATCAAATTGAGACTAGAAATCTCTGAAGTTGTTATTTTTATTTTTTTTTAACATTGTATCAATGATACAGTTTGAAATTAGTGACAGTAAATTTGTGACCAGCACTTTTTTCTCCTGTTGTCTTTGCCATTCATGCACAACAGCTTTGGACAATTATCTTTCCCACCAGTGGGTTTTATTGGCCAGCTGATGCGGTATGGAGCTATGAGGGTCACAGGGTCTCTGAAACATGATGTTCAGTAGTGTTTCTCCTAAAACTTTGGTCATGGTGTCACAGATATGTTCACACTATATATGTATTGGTTGCCTGGAGTCATCGCTTGTTCTTGAGTTTGAATGAAGTGTGTTTTACGACGCCTTAAAGCACATTTGTGTCTCGATGAGGGGTTTGTCAATTATGAGTTCTGAATGGGGTTTAATGTGTAAAAATACATCACATTTTGTAAATTATTCATACATCTTGTAGAACATCTACATGTGAAAAAGGAGTAACTCGTAGTAGTAGTAGGAATAGTAACTAGCTGTGAAACAACCCTTTGTACTGTGTGTAAAAGTTACACAGTACAGGACTTTGTTTCCACAGCTGTTAGTCTGTGTTGTGAGGTGTGTCGGAACTGCATACTCTCAATGCAATAAAATAAAACTCATCAGCAGGTAACTGTGTGGGAGCACGAAGGCTGACGCAAACAAAAGGCTGCCAGCAGTCTGCGTGTTCCACCTCATGCTCAGTGACACGTCACTTCCTTGGCGAGGTGCAGTTGTGTCTGACGGGTGCTCGAAGTCAAATGTCCATCCTCTACCCTTTTGAGACTCCAGAGAACAGCTTCCTCGCGTGTTTCCCTCCCCTGCTTTGCCGTCACATTTGTGTGTCTTTTGAATTCATCCTAGTCCTTCCGAGAACAAGTCAATGAGCCAAAAGACGCTCGCAAACACTGCCGTCTGCATTTTAAACCAAAACAGTCTTTCTTGCCTCCATGTGAAGGAATGCTGTGATGGGTTTTGGCAGCAGGAGTAAACTTTGTTAACTCATTCCAAATATCCTTAGGCCCTGCAGCTATGTCACGTGTTGTGTCATGTGAAGTGTGTGTGTGTGTGTGTGCGTGTGATGTGTGCAAATCTTTCCTGGCCTTCTCCTTTCTGTGAGTGCAATGAAGTGTTGTTGTTTTGAGTGCCTGTCACGGCGGTTATAAACTCAACCTACATCAAAGTGTCAGTGAGGACCAAACTTTCTTTCAGTTTGAAGTGACGGGACACATTGCTTAAGGTCGCACAAAAGAATAACTCATCATGGTCATGCTGCGATATTGCTTTTCAAATGTTGAGGTGCTGAATATTTTCTGTGGTCCTAATCGGCCTTTGCTGTGATGTAATCAACAACTTAGGCTCCCTTATTGGGATATTCTGATTGGCACACGCCCTCTGTACATTGAAAAATCATCAACATTTGAAAGTGATGTTGACAGTTCACTTAATCGTGTTACTGTATTCCCATGTACTTCCAATCAATTTACAGATTGGGACAGTACATTTGGGCAAATAATAGACCATGCTGCTTCTTGCCAGATTTGAAATGATTTTCTAACTTGAAAATAAATTAGATTTGTGTTACTAATTTAATTCTTGACTGTTGCGACTCAATGTTTTACAAGCAATTACAAATATATATGTGCACCCCTTTACCCAAGGTGCCTTAGCCTCTTAGTAAATATGTTTATTACTATAGATTCCGAAGAAAGGCCATTAATAATCATTACCGCTTCCACCCATGGGATGACAGTGTGAAGGACAAAAGCAAATAGCGTATTTACCCTGTCTCCGCTGGCCTCAGATCTCTGCTTTGACAGGCTATCTTATTTAAAAAGGATAAATAGACTTCCGACGCAATTCTGAAAAGATGGATAAAGGCCTGTGATTCCTCGTACTAAATGTACGTTGGCAAGCTGAAGCAAGGAAATGGACTAGTGTCTGAATAGTCACAAAGGTGTAAATGTACAACATGTATTCCAGTCACTGTTCTTTTGATGTTAATAACACAATATATATAATGTTTAAAAAAAGGCTCTGTCTTGATCTTTCCCTAGGACAACATCAACGTGGACGAGGCAGCGCGTTTCCTGGTAGAGAGTATCTTGGCTAACGACAAAGGGTTGCCGTATGAGGAGAGCAATGGCGACCGGATCAAACTGGACCAGGAGACTGTGGCTGCCGAGAGCAAGTCAGGCTGCTGTTGACACTCGATCCATTCAAATTAACCACCCGCCTCCCTTTGGCGGGGTCCAACCCGAGCACCCGGCCTGTGGCTCTCAGCGCTCTACTGCAGCGTCTCTGAGGAATGTTCATTCTTGGGTCTTCAAAGCTCCAGAATCTTCTCCTCTCTGCACTGATGCCCTGTTCGACCTGCACATCCAAGTGTTTCATTGTAGTTCTCTCAGCCCAATTTTATCTTGAAGTTGTCTCAAATGATATTGCTGCCTCCATAAAGCTGTTTTCTTTGTCCCACACCCCTAAACAACAGCATCTTCATTATTGTGTTTTTCTCAGTGCATATTTTTCCTGATTGTGTATTCCACCATCAACTATAAACCCCATCCAGCTCACCACAATTGAACCCTGTGGCTCCATGTTAACCTGACCGCCTCTGCAGCCCTGGGCTATACCACGTCCGAGAAGTGGGGGAAAACTAAACATAAAATGGCGAAGCACAAGCTAGAAAACACGTAGCCTCTTATTTTCTCTCAGTTTGGTCTATTCTTGCTCAGCATCCTTGTCATTCAGCATTTATTTGTGAAACAAGACACTTTATTGTTCAGTGTTGGAATATTTCTTCTATTCACATGAATGGACATTATTGACAATCAGTCTTTTACCGCACACACACGTTTGTGGTTCTGGCTGTTCTTTAGACTACTGTGTAAAACATAAGCAAACGGGCCTCGCAGTTAAGCATTATGAAAGTGTTATCGTATATCATATCACTGCCATGAATTGTTGTCTTTCTGCCATATTTTCTCTGACGTTATGTGCCATAATACAGTTAATTAGAGGGGAACACTTTTTGTTATGCACACAAACATTCTAGTAATTATACTATATCAGACACCAGTATGAAAATGTAGATCTGCTTCACAGTTTGTCTTTTTTTGTTTTTGTTTGTTTTTTATGTTGGGTCATGTATTATGAAATTGGTGAGATATAAAAACGGAATCAGACAGAGGACTACTCTCTTGTGCATTAGTGTTCAGTGTTCAAATTAAATATGAAGGATTTTTTTTAAACGTTGAGTTGAGATTAAGTTTACATGTGAGAATACATTGAATACACACGACCAAAATAGAATAAACATTTTAACAGATTTTTGCTGTCTCTGTTGAAATGGAATTTATTTAAATGTGTTAATCTACTGAGTGTGTTGTGTGTGTGTGTGTGTATTTATGTATATATATGTGTGTGTATATATATATATATATATATATATATATATATATATATATATATATGTATGTGTATATATATATATATGTGTATATATATATATATATATATATATATGTGTATATATATATATATGTGTATATATATATGTGTATATATATGTATATATATATATGTGTATATATATGTATATATATATATGTGTATATATATGTATATATGTATATGTGTATATATATGTATATATATATATGTATATATGTGTATATATATGTATATATATATATGTATATATATGTATATATATATATGTATATGTGTATATGTATATATATATATGTATATGTATATATATATGTATACATATGTATATGTATATATATATATATATATATATATATGTGTATATATATATATGTATACATATGTATATATATATATATATATATATGTGTATATATGTATATGTATATATATGTATATGTATATATATGTATATGTATATATATATGTATATATATATGTATAACAGATAGTAGTAGTAGTAGATAGTACAAAATCTAGCGGTGAGAGCACAGTGTCTGATGACTATCACACATGCTTTCCTGAGTAGAATCACATGTCTCTTTCTCTCTCTCAAACACACACACACACACACCCACACCCACACACCTCGTACTTTTAACACATAGAACTTCTTCTAATTAATTCTGTGCCACAAATCTCTTCAAGGGAAACTCATCACTAGTGCTTTCTCAAACATTGTCTAACTCAAATAGAAATCACTGAGCCAGTGCTTGCTCTGCACACTATACAGTGCTAGATAATGTGCTGCCTTGGCCTTGCAATATCGTCATGTAATTCAAGTTTTTCAGCATGCAATTCAAACAAAGTTGGACATTTGACAGCATCATGATGTATTGCTTTTCATCCTCGGTGTTGTCTATATTTCCTTTCATGTGCTGCTACAATTGTGCGGCATGAGCACAATCTAAAGTGTGAGCCATGACAGACTTGAGGCAGTGCAAAGCAAATGCCATGGCCTTCAGGAAAATGCAGCCTTTGTGATGCTTTGACGGTTATGCTTTCATCAAGACGGTTCCAGAAAAAGCTTTTGATTTCACTCTGCTGCACACTTTAAGTTATATTTTTAATCTATTGCAGCATTATGCTCGTTTATCTATAGGACAATAAGTCGTTTTATTAAGTAACTCACCGTCAATAGATCGCATTGTAAACGTAGACCGTAAATAACATTGTAAAGGAACGAGGGACTCATCAGCTCCAGGCCCCGCCCACTTAAAGCTACCTACGTTGCTTAGCAACAAGTCAACTTTTAAGAGCGGAGACATCAGCAAACAAACAAACGCGCCTTCTTGACTAACTTTATCTTAGAGCAATGTCCAAGGCACCACCCAAGAAAAAGGAGTCCTCCTCAAGTAAAGTCTCTCTATCCGACCGACATACTGAGTGAGTTTGGTTAATGCCGGCTATTAGCGTTCATTAAGCTCATCACATAAACTAAGTTAGCTAGTTAGTTGTAATGTGTAGTTAGCGGCTAATGTTAGCATTCTGGTCGCGTGCTAATCCTGACAACGTCATCCTCAAACTGTGGCTGGTTTCAGTGTGTTATGCAATACAAAGATACAGTGACACCCCTCCGTTATCCATCACTATGTTGTCGTAAGAACCAGGAGTCACTAAGAGATGTGACGTTCATAACTTTTCATCCCATATGGCATATATACGTCTAAATACACAGTCTGTGACCATGAAGGAAACACTTCGTCCCAGATAGCGTGTATACGTCTAAATACACAGTCTGTGACCATGAAGGAACAGCTCGCCAGTCTGAGTTGATATCACTTCCACTATGAAAGGGTAAACAGGAATGTGGTGGGTTTACTCTCTGCTCCTGAGCTGGCTAATTCTGCTGCTAAATATTGACAAAAGGGAAGCCAAGGACAAACGAAGTGAAGAGCTGTGTGTCATCATTTCAGAGCCGCATCCCTTGGCACTTCCTCTGAGAGCCTAGGAGATGTATGGAGACGCAGATTTCCCATTTGGCCTGAGTGGAATGATGCAGAAGTCAACAAGGAGAAATGGGACTCGAGTAAAGGAGCCGAAGGAAAGACGAGCAAGAGTCACAATGCTGTAAGTGTGGAGTATAAAATAATTGAATTTGCCATCACCAAGATATACTGTACAGTGTATTGGAAAATGGATAAATTGCCTCTAATGACATTATGTTGATTCTTTGTTCATTGTGTTTTTGTAATCATATTCACTTCTGTTTGCTTTTCTCTCCAGCCATTTTTTGAAGATCCTGAGGGGGAAATTTCACTGCCTCCATCTTTGAAAGTGCACTCCTGGAAGCGTCCTACAGAGTTTATTGTCAACAAGGTAACCTTCGTGCTTCATGAATGAGTTAATGAGTTATGATATGCTTTCTGGGGTAGTCTCTGTGTCCAACCATGACACTTATCCAATGTCACTTAATAATGATAAAAGGGCTTTATACTTGGCCTGTGATGTATACCACAGTATTTACGGAACAGTAATAAACAGTAGCCAGTGTATTGGTCATGCCACATAGGTATTCACATATATAAGTGATTCAATATTTTCATGTCAAATTACATGACAAATTGAAGACACTTTCATATGAAGTAATGGTTTATGTAATTGTTCAATACAAAAATGCACATTGGCTTGTTTAATTACCTAAGAGCTGCTATTTTCTATATCCCGTAATTCAATTCATGTGAATTGTCAAATATAAAAAAAACCAATTTTATGACAACATTGTCTTCCTATAGCCTTTTGTGGGAATTTGTCTATATTCACCTTTAAAAAAATATATATAATAACTAATAGACTACATGGATTTACATTGACTGATAGATGAATCTTCTGATTAAACCAAAAGTCGTGCAGCCATTAGATGTATTAACAACGTGTATGTCTTTGCCACACAGCGTGGAATGTAGTTAAGCAAATCTGCTCTCTGGTTGCCTCCAATGAAGTTGTAATTGCGTCGCTACAGTTTCCTGTTACCCCCCTCTCAATGCAGTATTGAGCAATTAGTGGAAGCTTCCTGTTTTTTGAATTAGTCCTTGCCAGGTCACAAGCTGCCTTTTCACTCAAGATGTCAAAAGCATTTCATTAATTTCATAGAAGAGGAACACGAGGTAATCACAAAAGCAATCAGCTGTGCAGATGCAGGCAACGCGTCAGCTCTACTGTGAAACCCTCTTCATCAGTCTATACCAGTCTGTATTTACAAAGCCGGTGTTATTGACGGAAATAATTTAAAGATCTGCTCTCACTTAGAGTTGCTGGAATGATGGGTGAAAACACGACCTACCTTGACCCGCAGCTGAGCCCTCTCACCATCATCTGAACCATTCCTTTATTCTTTTATTCGTAACGTAGTAGAGTCTATTAACTTGTTAGTGAAATATTCATCCCAGACACAGTCTTGGGAACATCATGGCAAGGACAGATTCATGCCAGTTTTGAACAGATGACGGCAACATGTTATTGCTGGTTGGCCACTGTGTTATTGTAGTGAATGATTTTAAAATGTGCAGATGCTGCCACAACCTGAGTTTGTCTGTCAGTCATCTGGATGTAAAGGTGCTAAAATGATTATGGGAATGTTTCAGTCTGTGCCTTCAATGAAAACAATGATGTGCTTTATTTCAGGGTCTCAACGTTGTTGAAAATCAAACGACCTTTGACCTAATCTCCGGCAATGATCATCTTATTTGCAGTGAGGTTAGTGTCAGCTGTTGTCTTCTACTTTTTTTTTCAAACAGCACTTGGATAGTGTCATCCAGATGTCAGACAGAGTGACGTTTGATTGACGGAAATGAATTAGACGCGGGTAATGCAATGCAATGCCCTATTAATTTTGTGAATGATGGATCAGATAATTGAGGATTCAGCCCATAGATTTAAGGTTGGTTGGTGGTTATTAAACTCCTGATTACTTTTGTCTCCCTTTTCTCCTCCATCTCTGATCAAGCTGATGAGGTGGCTCATTAGTGAGATCTGTATTGTTTGGAGGCTGCATAAGGGCACATTTGCAGAACAAGATTGTTGGAGACCTTGGGAGCACATCTACTCGCTGTGTAAGGTGGTGAAAGGTCATATGCCTCTCTACAACAGCTATGGGAAATACATGGTCAGACTCTATTGGATGGTGAGCCTGACACACACACACACACACACACACACACACACACACACACACACACACACACACACACACACACACACACACACACACACACACACACACACACACACACAAACACCCATTCACACGTAGTCATCTGGAATTTAGTTCTACTGCAGATGAAGCCACTGCTTCACAATGCCTCTTTGTTAATCAGACATTTATAGAGGCAATGGATGACATGAAATTGCATTGTATTGTATTGTATTGTTCAGAAGATCAGAGCACATAGCACATAGGAAGCAAGGGGGACGGGGATGGACTGATGCTTTGAGGGGGAAGGGATGAGAAACTCTTATCTACTCATGGCTCAAATCAATCAAAAGTCTCACTACTGTAACAATAGTGTCCAGGCTTCATATATTGCCCGATGAACAGATAGATATGGTTTAACGGAGAAGTCAACTTCCTCTCAGAGAGCAAGGCTCAAGTTTGGTATCTATGCCTAGTACGACCTTGAGGGCAGGCACAACCCTGGGGGGCTTTGTGCACTGCCGTGTCAATCACATTGATTGTGTGCAAGTGTAAGGATTCTTTTCTCCTTTCAAATAAACCTCATCATTGCATTGTGAAACAGCTTGAAGTTGCAGGCCTGTGAGTTTCAGTATGTGTGTTGCTTGCCACAGATCTCTAAGTAGGGGACACTACATCAGTGTGTCATTTCAGACAGGGAACTTCTTCCAGCACAAGAATTTGGGTCAGCAAGAGAGAGAAAAAAGCGGAGCTAAAAATGATTGTGTTCTGTAACACTGTGACTCTTGCCTTGACAAACAAGCATGACACGGTTGTAGGCAGCAGTCCCAACCATGGCACGCTAACAGATGGTTGTTGAGATTTCATGAAGCACCCAGCCCCCAACCGCCGCTCCCATTTCCTCTCCTGTTTTTGCTCATAGGATACTCCTTTTCTCCCCTGCTCGTATGATTCTGTATCGTTTCACACCGATTATTTTCCTTCTCCTTCACAACACTGTGAATAACCATTACATTCTCATTTTCTCACCTCGTTTTTCACCATCCTACAACTCTGTCTCTCCTTTCCTGCTTTTCTTCCTCCTTTCACACTGTAGTTCACCCCATCTGCGAACACATCAAGCTCCTCCTCGAGGCGATGGCTTGACAAAAAAGTGGAAGAACAAGCAAGAAAGAAAGTGTGCTCGCCCACACTGTATCTAGTCCTGCTTGTGCTCACTGCTCTGATAGATAAGGAGAGGCACAGCTGTGAACAGTCAGTCAGATTATCACCTGCTTGTGCTGCTTTTTCTTCCGAGCAGTGTGAAACTGCCCCAGATGGCCAGTAGACAGACCATTCTAAAGACAGCATTTAACAAGCTCTGACACAAACAGGATATGCAAGCATAAGGTAGCTAATGCTAGGAGAGGTGTTGGAATGTGAATCTCATAGATTTATTATCTTTTTAAATGTAGTTGTATCCCCCACTGACTGCCAGCTAACTGTAAAGGATTAAGGAGTTTAGACAAGCTTCCTCTCACATGTAAATGGTTATAAAGTTACATTTTGAATGAATATGAGCAGCTGGGAAAACAAATGGCATAACACACTATAGTATACATTCGGTGAAACCTATTTTGCGTGTGTGAATTAGATCCTAGTCGAGAGAACAATCCAAAATCTTAGCACATTTGGAGGGGTTTGTCAGCTTTTATATTGCTGATACCTTCATGCCAACACATGAGGCAGCTCCGCCGCATGTGTTGGCATGAACGTATCAGCAAAATAAAAGTTTGAAGTGTAATGTTAGGAAGACTACGAAGTACACTTGTATCATTGTGATTGGATGTTACTAGTCAGCTGACGGCCGACTTGTCGATGCATAAATGAGCAGATGAGCGTGGATGAATCAGCTGATAGCTGATCAGCCGATGCCAGCGCCGCTTCACTATTCAGCCTGAAGGCAATGCTCCCTTCTGGAGTGAGAGGCTTGGAGTTGAATATACAGCAGCTAAAATATGAATCAATGCTAGCAGATATATGCTCTGAGATGAGGCCTCTTTTGAAGCTGAGATGAATCTTTGTGGATTCTGAGAACCTGGTCAACATGTCTTGTGTCATGGCCGTTTATATGTGGAAACACAATTTGCCATCCAAAATAACAATACAAAACAATAGAGGTTGCCTTTATTTCATTTTACTGAATTCCAGACAAAGTATTCCAAAAGTAACTTACAATAGAGTAAGTTATTTACTAACACATTTTGTGTCGTAGGACAACACATGTTACATTTCTTAGAATTACTATTTTAGGTGCATTAATTGTTATACCATTTGTTCACTCTGTGTCTTCCTCCCTTGCTTTTAGGGTTGTTGGAGGAAGATAACAGTAGATGATTTGATGCCATTTGATGAAGAAAACAACCTTCTTCTTCCTGCCTCCACCTGTCAGTCGGAGCTGTGGCCGATGCTGTTAGCCAAGGCTCTCATTAAAGTGGCCAACACACAGTGAGTTATCGTACATTCCAATCATAACATTAATACATATCTTAGTACTGCTATAAGGAGTTGGGAAACTGTAATACTAGTCATAAGTAAGAGGGCTGAAGAACAGCCTGACTTATAATAATACGACCTAATACGACCACTGAAAAATAAATCACACACTATGCATACTAACACTAACACTGTACACAAGTAAAGCAGAATACAGGGTGATACTATTGCCCAATTTGCAATGATTTTTAGTGCAGTGCTGAGATTTGCATGAACAAAATTCAAGTCATTTACAAACAGATTTTTAAGAATATTTAGACTGTGCCATTTCAAGGACTTTATATTAAAATCTAGTCAAGATCACAGTGTTTCTGAAGTGACTAAATGTGTATTTGCTATGTGAAGATATAGAGGAGTAATGTCTCCCTGAGCAGAGAATGAAGTCACTCTCTCTCTGTGTGTTGTTAGCCGAACCTCTCCTTGCTTTGTTGACACAGTCAGACCAGCCACGCGTGCTTTTAGTGCATGTTAGTGCACGTGAGTGAGCCCCACTGACTAGCGCACGGCGTCCGCTCTACACTGCTCTCATGTGGGGGTTACAACTGATAAAGCTGTCCTAACCAACAACTTTGTCATGGAAGCGTAGCACCCACCCTCCGGTTACCCCTTAGGTAAACACATTAGCTGTAATATGTGTTGTTAGTGCTGTTAGCACCTTTAGGTGCTGGCTCAGGCATCGCCACGTTGAGAGCCGTTGCGAAGCAATCAAAATACTCCAAATCTTATATCAACCACCTTTAAATGTGTCTCTCACACATGATGTGTGAGAGGCTTTACAGAGTACACTTTACTTAAACATCACTGAAGCAGAATATTCCTGAGAAATCACGGTTGAGAATGTTCATTTTCTAGCTGACACGTACGTACGTGCATGTTGAACCTAGCAAAGTAAACTGGACTTTTTCAAGCTCTCAAGAACATTCCCAGAGTGTGTTTTGCTGACTAAGCCAAACCTTCACCTGACCTGGTATCTGCCTTGGGCAGTCTTGAATTTGGTGACAGACGGGCCCGGTGTGTGTCTGTGACGGGGCAACATGGCGTGTGTAAAGGTGGCTGTGTCCACCGAAGTTTGAGACATAAATGTTTCATCCAAGACAGGAAACAAAGGAGCCTTTCTTCTTTTGAATTATTTATGAGTCATAGTGAAAATGCTTCATACTCAACTAGAACAAACTTTGCCCGGGTGTCTGCTGGGACTCTTCAGAATAACGCTGGTCTTATTTTGTTTTTTTGTAGTAGGTACAGGAAGTGGCATTATTGATCAAGTTGTATTGATTTCACTTGCACGAGTATCAGGACTCTGGACCAATCAGAGCTGCTGCAGTCATGTGTTTGAACTGAGCATTGTGTGTGAAGGATGCAGACACACGCTCCTCAAAATAAGTTGTTACCTTCACTTTGGTGTCATTACTAAACATGAGGCTAAAAAGAAGACAGAATACCAGAGAGAGTGACATCCATTTTTATTGTGAGTTGCTATGCAACGTCTTAGTTATGCGTTAAACCACTTGAGTGCCAAACATATTTGCAATTTCACATATAATTTCACAAGTCAAATTTGAGAACAGTGCCAATGCCACAATGTGTAATTTGAATGGAGTCTATGGTTTCTTGCACAGTTTTCTTTTTTTAAACAGTTCCTTGTGTGTTTCTCAGTGTAGTGTCTGAGGTCTGCGGAGAGATGGGCGAGTTCACCTTCATCCACACCCTCACTGGCTGGATCTCAGAAATCTGTCCAATACAGTAAGGTCCTCATTGGTCTACTCCACTCTTGTACCGCTGTGTTCTGTATCTCTTGTTCCAAATATACGTGAGTGTCCCCCACAATTGTTCCTTTGTGAATAGAGTGCTTGTGAGAATTGAACTGACTCACCGTCTCAGTTGTATCACTATAACGGCTGTGGCACTAAATGCATTCACACAGTCGGACTAGCTGTGAATTCTTCCTAATGTATAAACATTATTATTATACTATAAAGTATACTGGAACAAAAAGGGAGAGAGACATGTATTTGTCTCCAATAATAAGGAAAGTCACTCTCGGGTCTAAAATGGAAACAAGGGCATGTATAATAAACAGGGAGGAGAGGCAGTACGGAGCGGAGAGTCTCAGCTCTTCAGTGATGGAACTGTAATGCTACAACCGTGTTCTGGAGAGGAGCTGGGGAGTGATTTCTTCTTTTGCTCAGCAGGTTACCTGCTGTCATTGGGTCGCCTTGGGAATCTATCTATACTGAGCATGGCAGTGTTTGACATTGATTTGTGACACATGGGTTTGCAGTCCTATGTGCGCGTACACACACACACACACACACTCACGCATGCATTGGATTTTATTTACGTCATCTACTATTAGTATCAAGAAAGTACCAATATTCTATCAATATCAATTCTACCAATATTTTGGTTACCCCAAAACAAATATTCTGATTGACGCCTATTCTGATTGACGCTTACCACAGATGAGCTATTGTTGTAATCCAGTAAACTGTACCAACAAATTGCAGTGCGAATTTTATTTAATCAGATTTTCACATGTTTTCCTCACATTAGAATGACAGAATCCGTAAAGTGGTCATTTAAACTAACAACAACTAACATGCTGCATCACACATACAAATGATGCTCTCTGATTCTGGTATACTAACTTGTTTCACACCATGCTGACAGCGATTGTACTGACATGACTCATAAAGCTGCCGTGGTAAGGAACCAACTTCATCTTCATTCCACACTGGTTTCTGCAACATGTTCAGTTGTCTCTGGGAGCTTCCGTCTCCTTTAAAAGCTGTTTTTAATGTATGTATATATAGCCCTTCTCATTGCCTTTGTTTATGCAATGCATAATACAAAAAGTCCAAAGGATGTGTTGAAGAAGAGATATGATTGTATTATATACTTTTTTTTAAGCAAGAGAGAGACGTAATAACTGTTGCCCACTGCATTGCAAATAGAGGGATGTACACAGTAACGAGAACAGAAACTACATTATTATCAGGGATAAGACGGAGCAGAACAGAAACAGTAGACTTCATCTGGAATAGGAGAAGCGTTGGAAGCTCAATGATTGGCATGAGATCTTAAAATTGGTGCTCCTCTGCTTGCTCAAAATAATGTCATTATTATAAAATAATGTTATAATAATATCATCAATTGTAGCCTGTAACCTACTTTCTTTAACTTCCTCTCAGGTCTGCATTGGTGGGAAAAACTTGGGATTTCTTGCAAGACACCATTCCCAAATTTACACACCCAGATGAGAGTTTGCCGGAGACAAGGCCTCAGACTGCAGATCCAGCTGCAGGGAGGCATTCCAGCTGTATTGACAGCGTGAGTCAGCTGCCGGAGCCAGAGAAAAGTAAAGGTCCGAATTGTGAACAGACACACACGCAAAGACATACAAACATAGCGAGGCAAACAAATACGCACACATGCATACCCTGAAACATACATTTCAATAACAGACTTTGCTTGGACATTTAATTGAGTTAGTCAATTAAGTCAATCATTCATTGTCTGTATGTGCAGTACTGTACTAAATAGTTGTATACAGTATGTGTGTGAATGCACAATGTGTAAATCTCTATTTTCTTCCCTCTGCATCCATAATTCAACTTCTCTGGTGCAGGCCAATTAATATTTCATTGTGTTGCAAAAACTCAAGCTTATCAATGATTCAATTATCTTATCGCAGTAATAATCTCTCAACCTTTTAACATTCATATTACTGATTGGTGATTTACTTTAGGTCTGGGCAAAACTCCAGGCTGTTGGTCACTATCGTGCCATCCTTCAAATTACCTCAATTTTCCAGCCATGGCTCTTTCCTGCTGTTTCAAGCATCACTTCCTGTTTTCCCAAGCCCATGTATTATGTAGCGCAGAGAGGGTTAATGTGTGTATGGTGGACTATAAATAAACCAGCAGAGGGAGCCGTGGCAGGGTGAATTATTTGGTGTTCCCGCAGGGCAGAAGAGCCTCCCAAGTCAAATGTGGTTATGTGATGAAGGCAGGATTGAAACGTGTCCTCAGCAAAGAGTGTGTATCTTGGAGTTGTTTCAGGTCATGGGAAATACAGTAAAGGCTTTTTGAAGGTTGCACAATTAATTTAAAGAAGAATAAGAAATACCACAATACATCCACATTAACATGAGTGGGAAGCAGTATAAATTGAATTCCCTCTCTCTGGATCTCGTATTTACCCACCTGCTCTCTCCGCCAGTAATCTTTGACTCTGTCTTTCCTACATTGCACATGTTTACAATAAGGAAAGTGTGGGGTATCACAAACATAATGTAATGACATGCATGCATGCACATATTATTGTTTCACAGAACATTTGGCCTTTAGGGAATACATGCAATACATGGTGCTCGCATCCAAACACATTCTCTCTCTCTTTTTTTTGGTGCCCTCTGTAGTCTTCCATTGAAATGTATACATTGAAATGCATAAATCACTATGCAGCATGAGAACCATTTCTCTGTTCAATTCTTAATGTGTAGCCTTTATATTAGTGTAGCAGTGCTTCCATCTCTTTTCACTATGGTCCTTCAAATTGATTTTCCATGTCTCCTGGCCCATGTGCTCCTCATACCATACTCCGAGATGCATCAAGGGAGACGGGGCCATCCATAGATAACCTAGATACTCTCTTGTTGCCTTATTTATACCTGTGGAGGCCAATAGTGCTTTCACATCTCCAGCGTAAAACTTAACATTGTAGCTTTTTATTGTCTGCATCAGCTTTACTTTTCATTGGTTGACGGCACACCTTTTTTTTTTTTATTATATCCATATGTTTACTCAGTCAGTCAATAATTTCAGTCTCTTGGGGAAAGCTACTGTGCACTGATGCAGTCCAAAGTCTACAGTGTCTGTCATTTTGCATGTGTGTCCATGTTGGAGTGTGTGTGTTTGTGTGAGTTTGCATATGCCGATACTTACCTGTTACTTATGTCAGTCTTCTTTGTGTGCGATCCTCAGGTACCTCCGAGGTAGTGGTGTGTGCCAGCTACTACCCATTACAGCCACATAGCAATTCCTTTGGGTTTGGACAAATGGTTTGTCTTTCCTGTATTCCTTCTCTCTAACTGGCTATGCATACACTAGATCATTCAATGCAGCACAACCGTAACTATTTACATCTATGAAAACTAAACTGTCAACTGTATTCAGATATTCATTAGAGATTTGGACGCCTACAATAGAGAGAGTCACATTGTGATGCAAATACTACATAGTTTGTTTGCAATCTCGCCACACTGTCTCTATGAGCATTTCAGTATTTATCTATTTGAAGATATAATGGATTAATGTAAGAATAAGAACAGAATCATTTTATATGGGGAAATTAAATTACATTGAGGCTCACGTTACAATGGAAAAACATAATTATTTCAGCACTTAAAAATACTGTGTTAATCACCTCTCGTATATAGCACAGTTATGTGAAAATGGTATTAGATCCCCAAAGTAACAGTGGGTGGTGGAGATGAAACATAACAGTGCTTGTGACCTCGGGGCATGGTGTGTTCTATTTGGATGCTTCTCCTCAACAGGCTTCACTTGTTTTATTATTTACATCCCTGCTAAGGATAATTATTTGACAGGGTTTTATATCACCTCCACTCTGATCCTTGGTCAGAATCCCTTTTGAGAGCTTTGATTTGATTCATCTGTATGTTTGGTTACAGGTGACATTAATTCTCAGTAATACATTTATACTGCTTTGTCTGTATTTTCACGAGTGAGTACTGCATGTGTGTTTATTTCTGTCCATTTGTTTAACACAGGCTAATTCCCCAGAGTTTCTTCGTCAGTACGGTCTCTCCTTGCTGTACAGCCACATTGCCCTGTTGACAAGAACAAGGGCATGCCAGCTGGAGGCACCACCCAAACCTCCCCCTGTACCCCGATGGAAACTCATCCGCCAGCGGAAGGAGATCATGCTCACCGATGAACCACAAAGTGCGTGAGAGACAAAGAAGGCGGCAGGAAATGAAAAATTAAATTTGGAAAGAATGCGAGTGAGGGGAAAACCAGGAGGAGGATGCAGGGGAGGTTATCAAACAAATAGAAAAGCACAAATTATGTGATAGGGTGTAGGTGAATTTCATAAATAAATATGACTTGAAGGGAGAGTGAGTGCTAATGCAGGAGATTCAGAACCTGCTGAACAGAGGGCATACACTACCGCATGCTGAAAAGAAAAAAGAGGATAGCTACAATATTTCTGTAATGAAAATAGCTGCTGGCTCGGGCATATCTGACATCAGGTGATCTGTGGGTGAAACAAAAAAATGCAGTAAAAAGAGTCAGTGTGAAAAAGCAGTGCTGCCATGATGTGTGAGAATTTTTTCCCATTCCTCTTTTCGCAGAACTTCCTTTGTCGAAACCAGAGCAGTTCATTGAGGTTGCCAGCCCTTTTCTCTCCTATCGTGTCAAGAGTGCCGTTGGCCGGATATCTCAGTGTGTACACTTCAATTATCTCAAACTAAGAAATTAAACATAATGAGTTTGTGTAGTCCTGCTCTTCTGCTCATTTGACTGTATCGTTTAAAGAGTATTTCACTTTTCTATACTAGCTAACCTTCACTGTGACCTCACTGTAGAGAAAGCAACGCAAGAAAACAGACTCCATGTGGGGATCAAAAAAGAAAATGATCATGATCTCATAAGTCTTTTCCTCATCCTCTTACTGTACCACATCTCTTTCCCCCGTTCTCCCTGCAACAGAGCAATGAAATACGGATATCAGTTGAAAACTTCAAACCATATTGATGTCAAAGCCCACAATGTTATGAAGATATTGTTTTTTTCCCCCACTTGACTATTACTATTCTCATATTTGCCTACATTGGTGTTACAGTGTTATGTTGTTCCGGTGTCATTTGACGTATATAATGTGACATGTATGACTCATTTGTAGATGATATGATGTCTTGCTTCTTAATGTGTTACATTCAGAGGGGATGTGTGTTTGTTGTGACTATGATATGATGCATGCATGTGCTGTATGTCCATAACAGAGAGGCCACGCAGAGCGCTCAGAGGAAGCGCTCCCACGGATCCCCTCTGGTGTCCATTGCTGAGAGACGGGAGACCGAATACCGAGAGGGCCTTGAGCCAGAGGCAGCTGAATGCACCACTAACTCACCAACCATCACAGAAGACAACATAGAGGTACATAGAACGACTGCTGGGGCACAGGGATTATTTATATGTTCAGTGTGTGTGTGTGTGTGTGTGTGTGTGTGTGTGTACAACATTTTATGTAGCATCTTGTTGAACAAATAGTGGATACCCAAGCCATTTATTTAAAGAGGTAAAAGGATATCTGAAGCCCACTGTAATGCTTTTTGTCCACCGCAGCTGTATGTTATTTCCTAGTTTCATTCTTTCCTCTCTCCCCCCCCCCCCCCCCCACTGTCTGCCCTGTAAGTATGCAGTTCAGAGCCTCATCGGAGTAGCTCTGTGTGTCAGTGACAACACGGCTGCCATCCCCCAGTCTCAAAGTCACTTCTGTTGTCTCCCAGCCAGGCCACCACTGACCAGGGGCACTTGTGCGCTAAAGACAGAACCAGTGAGGGAAGGGAGATGAGGGCAGGCAGCACCAGAGAGAGACAGACAGACACAGAGATGAGAGGAGAAACAATCATAAAGAGGAATAAAGAAGGGGGGCAACTACACAGAATAAGAAAGGAGGGGGACTGAAAAATGGAGACAAAGTGACAGTTGGACGGGGACAGATGAAAGCAGAGCAGCAAACACAGGGAGATGGGAAGAGAGAAGCTCTGTTGCGTGGTGGTGGTGCTGCTGGTGGTGCGTGGGTTTCATACAGGGAGAGGTCGTGTACTGTGCTGATGAAAAAAGCAGTGCAATTAGATGGTGAGCCATCAGTGTCTGCGTCTCCTGGGGGGTTCATTATTACACTTCACTCCTAGCATACAGAGAAAAAATAGAGTTCATATTAATCGCCCTCTTGTGTAACTGTGACCAGTTATAGAGCGGTTAGGCTAGGGCAGTATGGACATGCTAATTTGATGTGTCATTTGGGTTTGATGTGCATGTGAACGTGCACTCATGTGGATTGGATTGTGTATGCCTGCCACATTTCTACTCGGTGTGTCGGTTCCCGCTTTTCGCAAGCATGTGGTAGGTCACGTGCAGAGGGGACTGCATCGAGTGAGAAGGGGATTTTGCTGTTTTGACCCCTCCCTCCGTTTCTGTCAACACTGACCAACAGTATCAACCTCTGTGCCTGGCTCCTAAAATATAGGAAGGTCACATGCTGTCCCCAATACCCTCTCTGGCCTACTCACTCAACATTAGTGTGGGTAAAATATTTAGATCCTGCTTTAACTGTGAATATCGTTCTGCCTGTGAACTGACTGTACATTGCTATAAAGAGATATTTAACTTGATTGTATTGAACATGTTTCATGTATGAACTAGGGTACACGTCAGTGAGACATTGTGAGATACAGAGAGAGTTTCTTGGAGAGCAAAGACTTAACTCTGGCTGTGCACTAAAGCCCCATGAAGTGTGGGATTAAAGCAATGTGCCTTCGTCTACCCATCAACCCATAACTGTGATTTTATCACAGAAAAAAAATGGCTGCTGCTCCAAAAGTAGCAGCTTAAAGTCCCGGGAGCTTTGTGTGTAAGATGTATCAGTCTGAATGTACTGTACACAGGTAAGCTATCTAATAAATAGCATGCTGTGGGTGGATGGGACACACTCTTTTGACAATACACACACATTTACATCTTTTGTTGCAGAGGAAGTGCTGCTCTAGTGTCAGAGAGGAGGTCAAGTGTACCTCCCAATCACAATGTCTCTTTCCGTCTGTCTGGGTCTCCGGGTACTTATTCCAATAAGTGGTGACTCACAGACAGACACACACACACACACACACACACACACTCACTCACTCTGACTCACCCAGAGAGTCTTGGCTGAGATTGCTTTGAAGTTACACGGCACAACGACATGATTTTTCTTCCGAGCTGAGTAAACTGTTTTTACTCAATGGAGCATTATCAGAGAAAATAACTCAAAATGAAGGGGCCTTGTGGAAAGCTAAGTTGGCTGCAGGTGCACCACTTTGTTATCAAAGCAGCAGTGATGCTCTTTTCCTGATCGCATCATTGCGTGCCTTGCTCAGACACAAGTAAGTGGTATTTGAAGGATTTGATAATGACTCATTAGCTATGTTTCTCCATTGTGTTGGGCAGATGAGCATGAAATCCGAGCTGTTGAGTAATCCCCCGCTAAGAGAGGTAACATGCTAAACAACACAATAACTCCTCATCTGTCACTGACAGTCAACGTAAATTAGAGCTGGTATTCCCTGGTGGTGTTTGTTAGCAGCAGAGGAGAGGCCCATGTCACAATAAACCGTGATGTGTGTCCCGTGGTGTTCGGTGAGAATGGCGCAACACCACAGCTGGCATGGAATCACTAGAGGGCGGAGGCATATCTCTGACAGTGTTACTCTTGCAGCAACTAACTGTTCATGCCTCTCTCTCTCTCTCTCTCTCTCTCTCTCCCCCTCTCTGTCCCTAAGGTTACTGCAAAGGACATGAAGAAGGACAATGATGACATCTCCGATGGTAAAAGCTGTTCATTTGCAATGATGGGCCCTTCATTCATGCTGAAAATATTCTGTACTGTATCTGGACACAAGATTGCTTAATCTGAGGTCAAATATTAGGCTACCAGAATGGACAGATGCAAATGTACTCTGTTTAATTGGAGAATCTGAATCTAGTGAAGGTCTTCATTATTGGTCGACTTAAACAGCATATGTGCAGCATAGTCCAATTAATACGATTAGAAGTATTTCCATTTCTCGCCTCGACTCCCTCCATCTTTCTCTCCGTGCTTCTGCCGGCTGGCCAAGACACTTTGAAGAAGATGGGCCTGAAATTATGCCTTATGACAAGCCAGTTCCCTGCCTTCTCTCTGCCCCCGTTTAGTTGCTTAGTAACACCTGCAGTTTGAGTTAGCGGACCACCATTGCTCAGCAGCGGAGACACTGGCCCTCGCCACCTCAGCTTTCTGATCAGACTTCTCACTTTGAGAAGAGCCTGGGGGCAGAGCCAATGTGTGCATGTGTGTTTTTGTTTTTGTTTGGTGGAGAGTGTGTCTGTGTGCAGTTGTCTATGACTGTGCTCTGCATGCATTGAGAAAGTGGGAGTCAGTGAGTGGGAGTATGGATGTGCATGTGCGCTTACACTATGCCATTATGTGGGAGTTTGGCCAATTCAGCTCACTGTGTTTAAGATAATGATTTCAATCTAGGATAACTTGCTATGAGTCACAAGAGGAAAAGCATTTTGATACTTGCAGCATTTTGAAATGGGAAATTTCACAGGCAATTATATATCCTTTTGGTATTAAGTGTGCATGAAAAGCACCATATAACTGTCCTGCTACCAGCTTGATAAGGATGTACATGAGAGTGGAGTCATATGAACAATAATGATTAAAAATGAATTAAAGTACTTTATAATCTATATCTCTGCTATCTCTAACTAAATGCCTCCCCCACCAAAAATAATTCTAATTAACGATATTAATCATAAATTAATCTCCCTTTGCAGATCAACCCAAAACTCCATTGGAGGAGCCTGTAACTGAGGAACCCTCGGCTCCTGCCAAACCCATGCTGCAGGAGACCTGGATGGACCTGGATGACTTTGCTAAATGCTTTCAGTGAGACACACACATACACATGTGCACAGACACAAATGTGTACTTATGTACTGCAAACATACTGTACCAGTAGATAAACATACAGTTGTGAAAAAAGGATGGTTGACGGGCCATAACAATGTTAAAGATTATAATTGCTTTTATTAACTAAGATCAAAAATATGTTTATTTGTCGTTTTCTTCTAGGACACTCTTTGTGTTCCATAAACCGCAAATCTACCCACATCATATCCAAAAATCACATTTTAAGGTAAAGTAACCCAATGACTTATTTCTCCATTTATTTTCCCACGTGTTTTTGACACATCAATGCTCTTGTTAGTATTAGATATATTGTTATTAATTTTGTTGTTGTGTTCTGCAGAACAACATCTTGTCCAAAACTACAACAGGCACCAACTCCACTGGATCCCTCCATGTGATGTCTACTGTTGCAAGCCCTGAAGTACACACATGCAAACACACGCACATGCTCCGAGAAATGCTAATGAGCATAAACCTCACTCTGTACATATGCTGCAGTCTATTGCAAGTCAGAAATCGATAATTCTGAGTCTGTATTCCCGACCTCCATTCTCAATGCATCCCACTGCGTCTGCTCGGGAAAACATGGACACCCGCAGATAACTGATGTGTGTCTGGCAAGTCGCTCAGCTTTACAATCTTCAAATATTTACAGGGCACCTACATAATTTACCACAGCACCATTAATGGAGATAAACTGTGTAGAAACGACCCTTTAACTAACAACTTGAGAGTCCTGTGGGGAAATATTTAAAAACAATCTCAGTTTTAGACATTTCAAGAGATATGATCTCATGATAAGTGGGGACATCGTAACACGTGTTTTTGTTCAAGGATGAATAAAAACATATTTTGCATCTAGCAAAGAGCTACACCTTTAGTTAAGGGTGTCAAACCAAAAGGAAGCATGCATTTAAAACTAACCCAAGGTGTGCTGCCTGAACATTTAGTGTCTATTTCAGAGTCTGAGGCCACAACAGTAGGCTCCAGGCACAGGTAATTTATCTGAGGAACAATAAAAACGCAGCTTCCTGAAGGATCAGCAAGAATATCTAGAGATTGTAAGCTGTGCGAAGCTTTGTAAGTAATGAGCAGGGTCTTAGAATAAATTATAAATGTAACCGCTATCTGCTTCACTGGCAACAAGCAACAGCAATTTTGCCTAATTTGGTGAAAGCAATGTTGTGTAAAAATAAATAGTAAGAGTGTGAGTCTGTGTGTAGCGCAGGTTTTTGTCTGACTGTGTGTTAGTGTGTGTTTGCACTGCTGAGTCTGCTTGGTACTCCGGACACGTATGCGCTCTCTCACTCTTCTCTTGTTCACTATCCGTCTTTTCTGCACATCTCTCGGTCTCCTGCTTTGTCTTTCTCGCGGGATGCTTTTTCTGACATTACTAAATTGACTGTCTTGGCCTCTCCTATGTCACCGTACAAGCTTATTTAACTCGCTCAGCTCTTCTCTTCACATTGCCTCCACTCACCTCCCTTTCTTTCCCTCTCGTCCTTTGTGTTTTCCTCCACCTTCTCTTGAACTAAGCCATCCTTCTATCAGTTAATCTATCATCCGTCCCCACAGCTTTCTGCTCTTTCTCTCTTTCACTTTTCCCTGTCTGCTTTCATACTGATAACTAATGCCAGTGTGTGTGTGTGTGTGTGTGTGTGTGTGTGTGTATCTTTATCCCCCCCCCCACAGTGTCCAGAAGTGAGAGGCACTCACTACCTGTGTGTGGACAGCCTGCAACCTCCCCATATCCTCATCAGCTTCTCTGCTCTGCCTCTCTGGGGAGATGCAGCTGAGGAGAGTAAGGATTGATCTACCCCCCCCCCCCCCCCCCAACCTTCCCTCCTTCCTCCACGCACACACACACACACCCCTACATTCTCAGAAACAAAAGGACTTTCTGATGCATGTAATGTAAGGAGCTTGACTCAAGTCTCTAACAGCCAGAAGGCATAGGGAAGAGGGGGGATGACAGCCCCCTTGTTAGCTAAATCACCAAAATGTGTGCCCCTTGTTAACCTGCCGTCCCCTCTCTCCATCTTCTAGTATCAGCGAGAGTGCAAGGGCATGGGGGTTGTTTAGTTGATTATGGAAATCTAGTCTGCCTAACTCATTGAACCTTTGTTTGAGTGAGGTCTTTGCAAGTCAGAATCTATGGCACTAACCATGGCTCTGAAATATCTGTAGCCTAATCACTGTACTGTGTATTGATACATACTGCTAAAGATGCAGAGGAATTCATAATTTATATTCCTCTCTATTTAAGTACGCACAAACCATACCCTAAAACCTTTTTGGAATAAACTGTATATGTACATGTTCATAAAAAACACTGCATGGACATTGCATGAAAATACCCTGCTATGTGTGTGATATTGCACTGGGGTGACCAGCACACATTTTCTCTTCACTCTCCAACACCTCATAGAAAAGGGAATGTCTGCAGCATGCAGGTCTTCAGTTCTCATCGCCCGAGTCTACTCCTGGAAAAGCCTGCAGTCTCAGCTGCCAGTACTCACCATCAAGACCACCTCCTCAAAGGCCGCCATGCTTAACTTACCCCCCGGGTAGGACAGCATTAATGAACACTGAAAGCTATGTGCTGTATTGATTACAATTAATAGCTTAGATCAAGCTCATGATTGGACTAGGATGTCACAAATCTATGATCCCAGACTCTGTCATCTGTACCACGGTAGTATATACGTTAGTATAGCATGTTATACTTTGTGTATCTGTGTAGAAATATTGACAGCTTAATATTACAATGCAATGCGAATGACATATTCTACTCCATACTAGGAAAAGCCTTTACACATGTGAACAGTCTAGTCTCATCACTGGCTTAATACTATGGCAATTTTCTAATGCTATTTAAACTCATCAATTTATGTAAATGTTCACATTTCACAGAGGAATCGAAACAAAATGTCATCGTTTTCATTTTTCCACTGAGGCTTGAATCTCATAACCCTAAATTACCCTTAGCACTCATCAGTGTGGCACTAATGATGCCAAGGTTAGAGCTTAAATTCCCATCACAGGAGCCTATTATAAAATGTATGCATTTTCTGGACAGCAGTCTTGGGAGCTTTCGATGAAAGAGTTTCATTCTTGTTATGATTTTTACAGCCAGGCAGAGATCTACTTAAAGCTATCATAAAATGAGCAGAGGATATCTGCCTACCTCAGATGCTCTGAAAAGCAGTAAAACGCATCTGTCCTAGTCTCTATTAATGGCTGCTACTTGGCCTAGAAGCAGAGGGCCTAGTTTCCGGGGTCAGATGGAGGTATGCAGCAGTGCAATTACCACTGAGCCATAATCACACTCACAGCACTCATCTTATCAACGCCCCATAGTACACTCTCTCCAAAAGAGAATAGCTGACATGTCCAGGCTTTTGGGCAGCACCTCACCTCTTTTCCTCTAATGTCCCTAATAGCCCATCTGTTTGAGGTACTATTATTTTCTATACTCTCTTTACTGACACTGGGTGCAGTTGTCTATTTTGTAACATAATCTATACATGTTTCAGAGGTTGTTGTCTCTCCTCTTTTGTACATCTCCCTTTCTTTCTTTCCCTCCATTTCCATTTGTCCCTTCACCTCATTTTCTCTCTTTCATATGCTGTCCCCTGCTTCTTCAGCACTAGCCCAGCTCTGCCCCAGTGCTCATCCATCTAGTTAGGCTGTGATGTCTGAATTATGTAAAGCTAATGGGGCCATGGAAGTGGGGTTCCACTCTCTCTTGCCTGACCAGGCCCTATGACCTCAGCTTGGCACTTGGTAGGCAGGACATTAGGCGACATCACTTCTGACTGTTTGACCCATTCAGTATTACTAAAACATAGTTCCTCTATTGAGACTAGAAAGGGTTTTGTTTAGTGGAATGCACTGTTATTTCATGCATTTTTCTCTATGATTATGCAATTCATACGACCAAATACTGTGAAGTAACAGGGTCGTTGGTGGAGGGATACCTTTGTGCTCCTTAATATCAGTTTCATAAATTTAGTCGCTGAATATTTAGACATTGTTCATCTTAGTAATGCAATGAAAAAATAAAGTAAATTGTCTAGAGCCCAATCTTGGGGTCAGGAACCGCAAGGGTTTCAGTATACATTAGGGATGTTGTGAGATAATTAACAAGAAGAAAAAAACAAATCTTTGTGTTTTGTATTTTTATTTATTATTGGAAAGCAACATAGTCAGGCCTCTCGATCTTTTAAAAGAAGGTAACACCATTCTGTGACCTTGTGGAAACATATGCAGCACTGAAAAGGAGTCATGAATAGACTTCATCTTCATAATGTATCACAAGCCAAAATAATGTGAAGCTCCTGTTTTAGAATCATTTATAGTGTTAATAAATGGACACAAGTGGATCATTAGTTTTAAAAGTTTCCTTTCTCTCCCTTCCAGGCGCCACGTCTTGTCCCTCCACACAAAGGCAGGACTGGGCTACCACGTCCACCTTTGCAGCAAGACACCGTTCATGTTTGGGGATGAAGAAACCGTCATGTCACAACTTACCAAGGTGTCCGAGTCAGTAGACATTGATAGTAATTTAATAAAATCTCCTGCTGAAACTTTTTGCTGAATAAGGAACATTCATTTAATTTTTTTTAAATAGATCTAGTTGTAATGTGCTTTTAATAAGGCCTACTCCAGCTTACATTTTGAAAATCCCATTGTGGTAGTAAGATGATGCTTCTGCTTTCTTACTTCTTCAGCCTGATGTTCCAACACCAACGTTCCTATCCCAATGTCTTGTGGCCGTTGTGCTTCTCTCCTCTACACAACTTGCATTCTGCTGGTGCCAGTAAACCCAATGTGAATGCTACCCCACTGCTTATCTTTTTTTAAACAGGAAAGTGCTCGTTTCACTGACCAGGCCTCGTCCATATGGGGGGCCCTGTCCAAATTGGTGTCTTCCTTTAGTGGTGACCAGGACCAGTCGGCAGCCAGAAGAACCCTGGAAGAGGCTCATTGCCCCCAAAACATCAACACCAGCCTGAGAAAAGGGGAACACCACAAGGTAGCTTCTTCACAGTATAGTCCTACGCACTTGTGTGGTACTTACTGTACAGCTCACTTTGCTTTATACTACAGTTCCTATATCTAAATACAGTCAGATTGGCTAATTCACATTTTGACTTAGTCAATGGATGACATTTAACATGTTTCATTCAGTGATAGAGTTCTTTTAAAGAGAATGCAGAAGTATTTTATCACCAATGCCACCGCTTTGCAGTGACTTTAGAGTTTTTTGTTTTGTTCATTAGCCGTGGACAATAATCAGTTCTGCACAACCAGGATGCATACTGATGTAAGCTAGCAATGAACTACGCTAATTCTCATTCTTATCAATGTCTATGGTGATTGGAAAAAGTAAAGTGGATGTGGAGTCTAACCACCCGCCTACTTGAGGAACAGGGGGGTTTGTCTCAAAGGACAATTAATTGTCTCTTATCTCGAGATAAACTGTCATTCTAATAAACGTACAAGGATGTAAATTACAAAAAAACAAATACTTGACATCTTGACACACTTGGCAAGTGCAGACACACACATACGTACAGCACACAATTGCTAATGTGTGTGTGTGTGTGTTTGTAGGTGTTTAACTCTGCAGTTTACAACATGCTGTGTGAGGCTCTGGGCAGGAAGCTGACATCAGAGGAGAGGTTTGCTATACTGGCCCTCACAGCTGACCCTTCACTCTTGGCCACTCACCCCAAAGAACATTCCCCTACTTGTAAGTGCCCTTTGTGTGTTAGTTCATCTTGTATGTTGTCTATCTACATACAGTGCCTTGTGAAAGTATTCGGCCCCCTTGAACTTTGCGACCTTTTGCCACATTTCAGGCTTCAAACATAAAGATATAAAACTCTATTTTTTTGTGAAGAATCAACAACAAGTGGGACACAATCATGAAGTGGAACGACATTTATTGGATATTTCAAACTTTTTTAACAAATCAAAAACTGGAAAATTGGGGGTGCAAAATTATTCAGCCCCTTTACTTTCAGTGCAGCAAACTCTCTCCAGAAGTTCAGTGAGGATCTCTGAATGATCCAATGTTGACCTAAATGACTAATGATGATAAATACAATCCACCTGTGTGTAATCAAGTCTCCGTATAAATGCACCAGCACTGTGATAGTCTCAGAGGTCCGTTTAAAGCGCAGAGAGCATCACGAAGAACAAGGAACACACCAGGCAGGTCCGAGATACTGTTGTGAAGAGGTTTAAAGCCGGATTTGAATACAAAAAGATTTCCCAAGCTTTAAACATCCCAAGGAGCACTGTGCAAGCGATAATATTGAAATGGAAGGAGTATCAGACCACTGCAAATCTACCAAGACCTGGCCGTCCCTCTAAACTTTCAGCTCATACAAGGAGAAGACTGATCAGAGATGCAGCCAAGAGGCCCATGATCACTCTGGATGAACTGCAGAGATCTACAGCTGAGGTGGGAGACTCTGTCCATAGGACAACAATCAGTCGTATAATGCACAAATCTGGCCTTTATGGAAGAAAGCCATTTCTTAAAGATATCCATAAAAAGTGTCGTTTAAAGTTTGCCACAAGCCACCTGGGAGACACACCAAACATGTGGAAGAAGGTGCTCTGGTCAGATGAAACCAAAATTGAACTTTTTGGCAACAATGCAAAACGTTATGTTTGGCGTAAAAGCAACACAGCTCATCACCCTGAACACACCATCCCCACTGTCAAACATGGTGGTGGCAGCATCATGGTTTGGGCCTGCTTTTCTTCAGCAGGGACAGGGAAGATGGTTAAAATTGATGGGAAGATGGATGGAGCCAAATACAGGACCATTCTGGAAGAAAACCTGATGGAGTCTGCAAAAGACCTGAGACTGGGATCGAGATTTGTCTTCCAACAAGACAATGATCCAAAACATAAAGCAAAATCTACAATGGAATGGTTCAAAAATAAACATATCCAGGTGTTAGAATGGCCAAGTCAAAGTCCAGACCTGAATCCAATCGAGAATCTGTGGAAAGAACTGAAAACTGCTGTTCACAAATGCTCTCCATCCAACCTCACTGAGCTCGAGCTGTTTTGCAAGGAGGAATGGGCAAAAATGTCAGTCTCTCGATGTGCAAAACTGATAGAGACATACCCCAAGCGACTTACAGCTGTAATCGCAGCTAAAGGTGGCGCTACAAAGTATTAACTTAAGGGGGCTGAATAATTTTGCACGCCCAATTTTCCAGTTTTTGATTTGTTAAAAAAGTTTGAAATATCCAATAAATGTCGTTCCACTTCATGATTGTGTCCCACTTGTTGTTGATTCTTCACAAAAAAATAGAGTTTTATATCTTTATGTTTGAAGCCTGAAATGTGGCAAAAGGTCGCAAAGTTCAAGGGGGCCGAATACTTTCACAAGGCACTGTATGTGAGTATATGTCTAAAACTACAGTAAGCTGATTTCCATTAATTTAAATGCAATGTTTTGCTGTTACTCCCTAAAGTGGATGCAGAATCAAAGCTTCCAGAAAGCTGGAGAGACAGGGAGCCAACAGACAGGGAGGTCAAGGCAGTCACCATCCTGCAGGCTGCATTCAAAGGACACTTGGTCCGAGAGATCGTGAATGCCTCAAAACCGGGTAAAAACATTCATACACATAGAAAATGTATTTATTCAAGTATCATGGTCCGGTTTAAATATTATCTTTTATTTTGAATAGTTGAAAATACTATCTTAGTATTTCTGATGAGATCATCTCAAATTACGCTTTCTTCTTTAATGCTCTAGGTTTGAAAGACAAACACACTACAGCAATTGGGAAGGCTAAAGGGTCCACATAAGGGGAACTAAAACAGCAGAATACCTGTGTTTCTTTTCTAGATTTTTATTTAGTGTCTGAAAACACACAAAACACCTGTGTCTTACATTTACTGATGGCCTATATTGAGCCTCTGAGCGGAGGCACAAATATGTATTGATGACACTGCCACTCTCACTAATACACCCTGACAGATTAGGGGTGGCCACAGAGAGGACGTACACACACATGTAGGAAACACACACACACACACACACACACACACACACACACACACACACACACACACACACACACACATGCACAAAACATTCCTGCATCAATAGCCAAGCCTCTCAAAAGTGACAGCAAGTAAAAAATGGGCAAGAGAAGACGTGGAAACACTGAACAGTTTGTTGGAAAGAATGAGAGATTAAATGGACAGACAGAACTGAGCAGCTATTCCTTTGTAAATGGATTCATCAATGATTCTTTGTAATAATGTGTTGCTTTTGTTAAATTAGTCCTCCGTTTCAGTTCAATTATTTTTAAGATCCAATTTTCTCCAGAAGTGCACCGCTGTTTGTAGCATTACATTGGCCAGACATTTACTGCTTGGACCTGAAGTTAACTGGCACAACTCAGAAGACTGTCACCACCTGAATAACTGTACATATGGGAGTACTTACAACCTCATTAATGCAGAATTTGCATAAAATAGTACTGTACAATTGTCTTGAAAATTAAATTTGAGCTTTGCAAATATCCAAAATATCCACATCATTATCGAACCACTCTGCCAAAAACCTCAAAAGTATTGGTGGTGGTTATGTGGCATTAGCATGAGCACTTCTATACACACTTCTATGAAATAGGCCTGTCATGGTTAATTTCTCTCAAATTTTATTCATTTACCCGTCAAAGCACAAAGTGCAGTTTTCGAGTGGCACTTATGGAATGGCAAAAGACCAATCAAGTTTTACAAACACTACCCTTCTAACTACAATTTGAGAAGCCATTTGTTTGAGGAAAGCAAGAGCTGTCCTTTTCTTATTTCTTTTTTGCCAGCACACCTGTTTATGCCGCATCTTTTTTCCTCCTTGCTCTTTTCCACTTTATGTTCTCCTTCTACTCTTCACTCTCTGCCTCTATGTCTGTATGTCTGAAAGGCAACCTCTTTGGTTGTAAAGATGATAGGACGTCTTCACCTCTCAACAGCCAGCCTTAGCCAATGGCCTGCTATAATGGCTCTATCATTTTGGAAAAGTGGCCATTTGAAAAGCGAGAGCTGAACGCTAGGGAGGGAGGGGTGGAGGGAGGCTGTGAGGACATAACTTCTATCATGCAGCTGTTTCTTCACAGTGTTTCTCTCAAATGTGTGCATAGAAAAACACCTATGGACACATATGTACTCAAACACACTGAATTGCATCTTTTATCAAATGTTCTGTCCTGTCAGTGGTTAACCTCTGGTTAAGAGGAGTGTTAAAGTTAATGTCAAGGTCCTTCCATTACCACTCACTGAATGAAGCTAAATGCATTTTGTAATACCTGTTATGTACCTTGAACTAGTTGGTTGACAATCTTTTTTTTGTATATGTTTGAGGGCAACATAGGTTGTCTTTCATCTTTAATGGTGGCTACTTTTCTGTGTGTGTATGTGTGTGTTCATGTCATTCAGGCACAAAGGAGAAACTCAGTGCTTCTAAGATCCTTTTAGACATGTGGCCGAAGGTTGAATCAAATGCAGAAAAACATGCTGCCCTCTTGCTACGGTAAATTAAAAACAATGTGTCAACATATTGACTTAATGATGAAAGATAACGCATAATGTGCACACAATGTATGAACTGTACCCACATAGACTAAATATCTCTCAACCCATTAACCTATAGCTGGTATTCGGTCACACGGATGCCGGTAAATAAGAGCATACGAGGACTCCCACTGCAGTCCTGTGGCAATGCTGTGTACATAGTATGGTTTGCATTTAGCCTCTCTGTTGCACTGCATGCCCAGAATCTACTCCCTCTCCTGGTTGTGGCGGCCTGTGGCGGCCAGGCAGGGAGCATTTTCCACATTGTGTTCCATCTTTTCCCAGTGGTACCATCTGCTGTTTATCCTCTCCTTGTTCCAATCGGCTAGCAGCGTCTGCCGAATGACCCGCTGCCTGGGGAAGTGTGTGTGCATGAGCATTAAGAGCTTGGTCAGCGTGTGTGTGTGTGTGTGTGTGTGTGTGTGTGTGGAGAAAGGGTTGGTTTGGTGTTGTGAACCCTTGAGCATGTATTTTTCCCAACTGACATCCAATCCAGTCAAAGTTCACGCTTAGACGTGATGCACAGCTACCTTCCTCCAACGTTATTGGGTTTTACTCATAACCATCTGCATCACAGTTATGTTTCTCCAAGCAGTTTGGGTAAATTCTTTTTACAAAAATTGTGTTTTTTATCCTTCATTTATATTTAAAATGTCTAAATGTGCTCTTTACTTCTGTGATTTCTGCACAGGTATATCATTGACCACTCTGAGAGGACAGCAGAGCTCTACCCCTGTCAGCAGGATGACTGGACCAGAGTCACCTTCGCTGATTACTCCGTCTCTCTTCAAGACACAGCCAACTCTTGGGTCTTGGTCTTCAGGTTAGAGAAGATTGTAATTTCATGCTTGTTAGGTTTGTCTGTGAAGGACAACCTGGCTTGGAAAACCTGGGTGAATCCATGTGCAACTTGCATTTGATCAATGTACGCAGCTCTCATTTTTGCTAGTAAAGCTAATACCAGGGAAATGTAGATCATTCTGTAACATTACATTCACAAATGTCAACAAAAATGAAAAACAAACAAACAATTTGGTCAGACCTGATATCTTGCTGTTTGTTCAGAGAGGTGTTCCTGGTTCACAAGGAGATGCAGCTAGTACCAAAGGTCTACTCCCTGGTCCCTAATTGTTTGCTACACGTCATAAACAACGACACAGGAGAGGAACTGGACATGTTCTTCAACAAAGTGACAACCCATGTCTATCAACCCAACCAGGTCTGTGGCTGCTGTGAATGCACTTACACTTCAAACCTTCATGTATTTAAAATATTTTTTAGTACGTTTGTTTAATTTAGGAAGGCTTCCTTTCTAACTAAATCAAAAACTGGGTACAAGCTTCTTGACTGTTTGGCGACCAGTAATGGCTTCCTGGTGTATTCATGTTGGGAACATTTCTAGGCTAGTAGTATTCATGGGAAACAAAAAGAGAGAACAGTACAATTTCCCTATTTATATCTATCAAACACATTCCCTTGGAAAATAAAAATATTTTGATTTCATGGTTACATCTCTCTGTTTGCCTTTTTCCCAGCTTGGTTATACCTTCGTAGCAGAGGCTGTCACACATGAATCACCCCCTGCTGGGGCCGTGTGGAAGATGCGCTTGATTGGCTCAAGGGAACTCCTTCCGAAACTGTCCCACAACACTCCACTCAGCACGTTCTCAGTGAAGAAAATCCGGGATTATTACATTCCCAATGACAAAAACCTCATATGTCGGTAAGATAATTTATGTTTTACATTTATTTAAAAATATTTATAGTAAGAGTCATATTTATAGTAGTCCATTGAAATTAATTGTACCTGAGGTGGGTCATAAAATAGCTCTTAGTGATTCCCTCTTACACCACAGTATATAAATTTGATTATTAGAAACAAGGTGTGACAATAGTCAGTGCACATATTTTATGAAACATAAAAGTCAACCGCTTAAGGAGGTGGCATTTTCTAACACAAGACAACTTTAAGGATACTGTGAGAGACAAATGGTACCTCCAATCATTTCAAACCTTTCTACAGCTACAATGTGCAGGTGCCTGCAGACGTCCTTGGAACAATTCAGTTTCAGACTTCTAAGCCAGACGTTTGGATCCGTCTGTCTGTTCTGGACCAGGAGAAGGTGGTGGCCGGAAACACTGGCAAAGGTCATGTGGTAATACCCGTGTTCTGCTTCCAGGCCAACAAAGGTGAGTCATTAGCTGAAGTATTTGAGGGCAGTGAATGTAACCCTTGTGGGTCATTCTAGATGTATCCAACTGTACAGTATCTGTCTCACAAAGTTGTACCACTCTCACTCACATCACAGAACATTGAACTGCAAAAAAACAACAAATCCCATTGTGGTGGAGCAAAATCAGAGAAATAGCTATCATAAAAAAAAATCTATCCCCATTGATATATACCACTAATGGTTATTTAAAACATTTTATTTTTCCATTTTGGATGAACTGAGCTTTTAAGAGATATTTAACTTTTTTTTTCTTTGCAAAAGCACAGACTACTGACCACTCTTGTCTTCTCTCAGATATGGGCTGTGTGTAATATCTCTCTGTTACGGCCCTTAATTCCACAGATGAGAAGAACCAGAACCAGAAGGGATCCCCCGTCCAGAGCAAGGGAGGCAAGGTGATGGACACTCCCCAGGAGAGAGACGGGGAGGACAGCACAGCTGGAAAATCAGACTCCTCGTTTGACCAGTTCCAGCCTCCAACAGAAACTATGGTATCACTGACAACAACTGTCTGCGTGGTATCTGCTGTTGCTCAAACACTTTACATATCTGACTTGCACACACACACACACACATACACAAGTGTGCATCTCACTTACCCTCCCTGCCTTTGTCACCCACTTGCTTGCTGCCTGTGTTGATATCATTTTTTCACTGCCAGATACACATAACGCTTTACACACACACACACACACACACACACTTACACACACCCACACGCTCATTCTCGCACAGACAAAATTTGAAGAGTAGAGCAGCAGAAACTGGAGGGGAGGTTTTGTTGTTACTGTCTGACTTATCAGTGCTTATCAGGGAGCAGAGATTTGTGCATTATTTATGAGTCACTTCATTGTCTGTAGACCACCTATCTAACAAACTGTTAGACTTATCTAACAGACCTGTTAGATAGACAAGGTTTGATGATTGACAATTTAGTGGTTACTATATGTGTGTACCACCAGACCACACAGCGCTTGTACAGACTCTGTAAAACTAGGAAAATAAAGTGAGATGTATTTGTTTTGTTGTGGTGACCACAGCGATACATCTGGAATACAAGCGTCATTTTAATGTTTGCTCACTGTTTAGACCCCATAAATTCAATCAATGTATTTGTCATTTACAACAGTGGATTGAGCCTTGTAACAACAAACATCTTTTTGCAATAGACCTATTTAGAAGTTTGTCACATTTCTCTTCAACAAAGTAACCTAACAATGTAGCGACATCAATAACAATGAGACATATCATGTCAAATCTTATAGATCAGATCAGCGGTGGGCCAGAATAAACAGCTATTGATCAGGGCTAAGATCACTGATCAAGACTTAGGGTCAGTGATTAAAGCGCTGCTTTGCGCAGCAGGGACACACACCAGACATATCGATGCCTATTTAATAATGGTAGATTAATGGTCAAGGCTCCTTTGGTGCATTGTGTGTGTGTGTGGGACTTAATAAAACAAACACAATGTGGCCTTCATTGCAACAATGGTGTTAAGGGGATTCACAACAACACAATCACTTGTGCAAATTGTAATTATTAGGCTCTATTACAACTACAAACATATTATCAGACAAGGGTATACTTTCTGGAATATGTCTTGCTCTATTACTTGGATTTTCAGCTCGGATTTTGTTTAAATTCTGTCTTTTCTGTTTAGTGAGATGGATGTGGGAGTTGCCACCCCCGATATAATCTTGGCTAACACGCCCTCTGCCTTCTCTCTCTCATTGTGCCAAGCATTTGCATCTGTCTAAGAGCGCAGAAAAAAGCAATAAAACAAATGTGCAGTTTTTTAAGACCTCTGCCTCTCTCTCTGAATCATCAGCACAAGTACATTTTTCAGCTGTATGTTCACAAAATAACATCCATCTCATGTTGGCTGTGCGTTTATGTTGTTATGCTGTATGTTTCTTTTTGTAATGTGTGCATCTGTCTATCACAGGTTCATAAGTATGTGGTGCAGGCAGAGGTGCTTCATAAGAGCTGGGATTTGGATGAATCTCAGCTGGCTTTTGTCCATACACTCAAAGACTTGGAGAAGAATGAAATGAGAGGTACATACTTACGACAATCCCAAACCCAACATCAAACAGTCAACAACACCCGAGATCACCCAAGGGAAAGAAACTTAGGGGTTTTAATTTGCTCCCCTTGAAAACATATACATATGTTTAGTTAATTTAATAAAGTGACATCAATTGGGATCTGAACATCCAACTGAGGGTTCAAATATCCAATATGCAGAGTTCAGATATTACCAATATTCCCATATTGAGTCATGAATAATCTTTATTTTAGCATTTCAAGTTTTTCAGAAATTAAAGCCCGGGTTCTCAATGGATTTTCTAATATGGCCTTCATATTTATTTTCGCATGGCTTATTTTGTGTTCAGTGTGATATACGGCAGATACACAGTAGGCAGTGTCAGGGGCCAAGCAGATGCTGTTTGTTCTTCGCTTCTACTAGCCAGGGGCCTGCTAATCACAAGCCTAATGAAAGCCAAATGAATACAGCTGCTTTCACAGATCAGAGTGTGATTTCTTGTGCCCACTGGTCGTTGGCTGAGGCAATAATCCTGTCCTCTGCCACCAACTCTCCTTCTCTTTCTTTAATCATGCTGCACAAATTGCATCGATTGAAAATCCTGGGCTTTGACATTTGCAGACGCTTCTTAAAAATTCTAAGGGGATGAATTAATTGCGACACGGGTGGATGTTGATGTGAAAGAGGTGCTGCATGGGTGACAATTTGCATGATTGCCTGAAGAGAAAGGCCAGCCTGCTGTCATTGAATTCTCATTCTCTTCTCTCTGGTGCTTCTGTCAACACCACCTGTATTTACAGTCTCTGTGTGGGAGGCATTCCTAAACTAAAAATACAGTAATCAGGTGTATTTTGACTAAAGAGGAAGTCAAATCTGTTTACATATGTATTATAGTAATGGTAGTGCAGGGTGAACAGCATTGTTCTGTTACAGCTTACAGATGCTGTGTGTTCTTCTTGTGATTTCTGTTCATGGATAAATGTGAGACAACATTTGCTTCGGTTTGTCCATATATGTACGTTTGGACCAATGTCCACACAAACCTCCTGTGGTTCTCCAATGAGCTTGTAAAAGTGGGTCAATGGGAAGTCAAATGAAGTTGGCTCTTGCCCCTTGGTGCCCTGGGAAATATCTCAGCAGGAGAGTGAATTAATTTCACCCAGTTTAACTCGGTCTCAGTGGTGAGGCTTTGCCCTTGATCATGCTCCCTACATGCTACATGGTTACACAACCGCTACATGCCACACCATGCTTTGAAACCGCTGAAACATGTTTAACAAGCTGCAGTCAAAATAATGTACTGCGCATGTTTAATGAATGCACATTTACCCACCTCTGCTTCGAACCCCAGTACATACTGAGCTGTCAGAATAAGCTGCATGTGCAGTCGGGGCAGTCGTTTTCATTCCCTTCTCGACCTCCTTAACATATTCTTAACTGTGCTACATTTATGGTATCCAAACAATGGTGCTTTTAGGCTTTCAGTAAAAGAAAACAAGATACATTCTATTTAGGTTTGGTCGGCCGGAAATTACAACACACATATTCAATTTAAACATTGAATATCTGTATGACTTGAGATAAGAGTAACTTAATGAACATGCACCAAGTCTGCTCAGGCAGAATGGCAGGTTGTCAGTTAAATGATGGATTATTATGCCTCTCTATGTCAAGAGTGAGACTCATAGTTAATGCTTCATCTAAGCTGGGGATTGTGCTCACTTTGGCTATAAAGGGCAACAGTGCCATCTAGCACACATGTGACCACACAACACATGCCGCACTCCCGCATCAGATGAGCTTTAATTGTGTTGACTAGAAAGTGAACAGCTGAGGTTGATTGTGAAGATCAATGCACATTAATGGACATATATGGGTCGATAAAAGGATTTTTTTGCCCTTAACACAATAATTCAATTAATGAACATGTCAAAAGTTTAGCAAAGAAATTAGCATTTTTCACACCTAAATATTTAAAGCTATCCGTAGTGTTGATAGTCTATACTTGAGTCTATACTCACTTTAATGTTATATATACTGTGTGCTTGTCAAAGACATGCTAAGTTCTGCTTTTGTATCCCTTAATAATTAACACCAGGTATATAATATGGATCACATACGTGCACCACTGACATCTTGTAGATGGTGATACAAGCCAGTCTATCTAATCTCTGTTTGCACAATGTAGTACACAAGCTCGAGGACCGTTCACCCACCACCGACACACCGCCCCATCAGGCGCACAGATCTGGCACACACAAAGTCAACCGCAAAGGGGAAGTTGAGAAGGGGAAGCCAGCTGCCCACTCGAAATCTGGCTCCAGGCAGGAAACGGTAATGCATAACTACAGCCACAGAACGCCACACCACCGTCAACTGCAAATAGTATGTTACAGTGTATCTATAATGTATATGAACTGAGATCTTAGTTGCAGGGCAATCTTTTCTCTGACTACCAGTGGCCACTATGCAGCCTGGGATACCTCTGAACAGCTTTTCATCATATCATATCTGCTAAATTGCATTTCCAAATAACTGTTCCATTATCTTTTATTGGATTGGGTATTCTAATTTGATTGCAAGAGGCAATTATATTCCAATGCCACATGTGAAAACTATTCATTAAATAGGTTCGAGCAAAGGCAATAGATAACATTCACTCAATATAAACTGAAGGCTATGAACTGCTTTTGTAATCTTTAGATAAGTAATTATCGTCACAGTAACGTTTAAGACAAGGTACAGTGGGACTTGTCGTGTTAAACTTAGTAAGAATTAGCAAAAGTTGTAATATTACCCTTTTTGTGAGGACGGTGTGGAGGCACTTCAGTTAAGTACACACTTAATTCCTCCCCACAAACTCCCACCGACCTCTAATGAGATTGTTATTGAACTAAAATGTGTTTTATCTTTTCTTTTTATGTTATTCTATCAGGCAGGGCAGCATTTACATATTGTATTGACTCTGAAATGCTAACAAAGAGAGACTGCCTGGTTAACCTGCGTGCATTTACCACACACCATAATCTCGCAGTGTATAATTCTCAGTATTATGGTCTTAATTTAGTAGTCAGAAACACAGCTGCTTGAAAACGTGTCTTTTATTATCCACTGCGTTGACCAAACGCTAAAGACAATGGCAATTGAAAAGCAGATTTTCAGAATAGCGGTTCCATTTAGAATAATTCTTTTGGGCATTGGCAAGTAGAGGACAGGACGATCTCTAAAACGATGAACTAAAATGATCTATTATTTTTCAATGAAGACCAGACAGCTGGACAGGACATATAATCCTGACTGAAGTGGCTCATTGAAAAATACGTACTCATCATGTATTGTGGTAAGGAGACCTTTAACTGGGATTTTTGTGTGCTTGAACATGTGCGTCATGTTTTTGTCCGTGTGTGCTTTGTGTGTGTGTGTCTTTGTGCAGAACCTTGACCTGATGGAGGCCAACTGGACTCTGCGTGTGGTCACTGACAAGAGCAAAGCAGAGAGCATTGATGTGACGAAGGACACAGACAGAATGGACCAGATTAAATCCATAAAAAAAGCTTGGGAAATGGCTGAACCAGGCCGCTGTGCCAAGGTAACCCAGAAGCTGTGTAATTGTGATCTAATGTAATTACTTACAAGTTGAAGCCGCTTCAATGAGGTGTTTCCAATAATATCGCCTGTAGAAATGTGAAAGGTATGACTTAGAAAATGTGTTTGAATATTTTCTATAGTCCGACATACACTGCAAAAAACTTCTTTCCGTCCTGTAGGCTTTACAGTCTCGTGTCAAGTTTCAGCTCCAACCTCAAGCAGGTGATGAAACTACTACGGATGACGCAGAAAGCAGAGAGCCAGGTACCGTACTTCAGATACACAAATACGCACACACACATTAATATATATATATATATATATATTTATATATATATATATATATATATATATATATATATACACATATATATATGTATTTGGGCACTTTCTTTTTCTTTTATTTGTCATATACAGTGTGGTAATGAGACAGTTTGTGATTCTTTGACAGCTACTTCCAGTTCGGATCCTGGCATCACTCTCAGTCTATCTAATAAAAAACTGACCATGGACTACACTCCCTTCATCAGGTGCTTACACTCATTCTCTTTGTATTTCTATGGCATTTTTATTATAATTTGACAGCATAAGTATAACCATAGAATGATGATTAGAGCAGATTGTAGCCGTCACACCATAATGTGATAGTTATATAATCACATTAACTATGCATTGCAGAATTATCATTGTTGCTTGTGTACTTCCCTGTAACAAACAGACACAATAATATCAGTGCTTAGAGGGCAGCAATGGAGAATAATGCAAAAACAGCCAAGGCAGACTCGCCATCACACTGTATTTTTCTAACAACCTTTTTCTTTTTTTCTATTGAAATCCCATTTCTACGCACTCCAGTTGCCTATGAATACATTGGATCCCTCTATTTTTCTAGCTTTGTGAGCCTGAATTAAGTCTTGCTGTAGCTGCGAGGCCTGGTTGCACTAGAGGATTATGACCTGTTGTGTATTCTGGTGGACATTCTAGCATCTATGTATCTCCAGCAGTTTGGTTCATATACAGTATAGTCATTTCCTGTGTTTTTGACCTTTGCACCCATTGGTGCTATGAATAGCATGGATTAGCAGCTCAAAGACGGTGCACTATGGCTAGCCTGAAAGGGCAATGCATGGACTCCAGTGGGCAGTGATGTATACCAGACAATAAGGGGAGTCTGAGTGGAGAAAAAGACCAAACATGTAGAAGAAATTATGAATAAATACATTTCAATCAGAAGAGACTTATTTAGAGTTTAACAACATTGTATTACAATTGCATAATATTTGAATAGTGCAAAGTCTTTGGCAATTGGACTCCATCCTGAATTAGGAGAAGCACGGGGTAGGGATGCTGATGTCTGCTAAGGCAGAATCCCCCTGGAATCCAGACACTGGTGCTGGTGAAGAAGGAAGTTGCTGTAATCCGATGATGAACGAGGCGCCTGCCTGATGCTGATTGGAGGTGACTCGGGTGGAGGAGGGTCTGACAGCAGCAGCAGAGAGGGGAACCTATTTAAAAGTGATTGGTGTACAGAAACTGCGCAGAAACTGATTGGTTAATTTAAAGTGCACGCCCTCCCGATCAGCTGATGGAGTAATCACTGGGAGAATTAGAGACTGAGATTAAGACTGAACAGGAGTGTAAAGAGTGTTCCCCATAAACAACCTCAAGAAAAAATCTAACAACAGTACTCCAGTCTCCAGCAGAGATACGGCGGCTGAGGCGAAAACGCAGATGACTCTTATCGAACCCTTTTTTGGTTTGTCCATTCTGGGCTACTGTGGAAACATGGTTGTTGACTCCATACTTATTCATATTATATTCCATTTTATGCCAAGAGACCCCAAGAAATGCTATACATGGTTCCTTTATTATGCGATTAAGTATGTGTTTAGGGTTAAGGAAACTATTCCAGGTTGTGTGAGATTATCAAAAAACTGACTGACCGACTTTAAACTAAGGTTGGTAATGTGTATTATCATTTTTTGGTTTATTTGTTGAAATTTTGTTTACAATCCGATAATAATCCATAAATCAAATGCTCTGACAAAAATAAAGAAGAAAGAAAACATCAGGTAGCTGTCACAGGACTGTAATAAGCTCATCCAGTCATTTAAATCGGCCCAAATGAAATGACTGGATAGCTGCCTGTCCACCTGGTTGCTCTCATTGCTCGTCACCAGAGTCTTTCACAAGCTCCGAGCTTGACAGCTTTGAGTACTGACAATAGTTCTGTTTGACGTTGACGTTCAAGATGAACGCAGTATGTTTACCTTCATAATGACGATGTGAGACCTGAAGGGACGGGCAGTCAGTGTTGCCAATGTGGCGACTTTTCTCCCTAAAATTAGAGGCTTTTGGATTTAGTGCGGCTGGTTTCTTTCTTTGGAAAATAGTTGGCAACACTGGTCAGATCCCTATAAACTCAAACTTACTCTTACTCCATCCATCCATCCATTTTCCACCGCTTATCCGGGGTCGGGTCGCGGAGGCAGCAGGTCAAGCAGGCCGACCCAGACTTCTCTCTCACCCGCAACATCTACCAGCTCATTCTGGGGGATCCCAAGGCGTTCCCAGGCCAGCTGGGAGATATAATCCCTCCAGCGTGTCCTGGGTCTTCCCCGGGGCCTCCTACCAGTTGGACGTGCCTGGAAAACCTCTAAAGGGAGGCGTCCTGGAGGCATCCTAATTAGATGCCCGAACCACCTCAGCTGACTCCTTTCGACACGAAGGAGTAGCGGCTCGACTTCAAGCTCCCTCCTGATGTCCGAGCTCCTTACCCTATCTCTAAGGCTGAGCCCGGCCACTCTACGGAGGAAACTCATTTCGGCCGCTTGTATCCGCGACCTCGTTCTTTCGGACACGATCCAAAGCTCGTGACCATAGGTGAGGGTTGGGACGTAGACCGACCAGTAAATTGAGAGCTTTGCCTTTCGGCTCAGCTCCTTCTTCACCAAGACGGCCCGGTGCAACGCCTGCTTTACTGCTGCAGCCGCACCGATACGCCTGTCGATCTCCCGCTCCATTTTACCCTCACTCGTGAACAAGACCCCGAGATACTTGAACTCCTTCGCTTGTGGTAGGCACTCTGTCCCCACCCGGAGGGAGCAATCCACCGGTTTCCGGCAGAGCACCATGGCCTCAGATTTCGTGGTGCTGACTCTCATCCCCGCCGCTTCACACTCGGCTGCAAAACGCCCCAGTGAATGCTGGAGGTCATGGTCCGAGGAGGCAAACAGGACCACATCATCTGCAAACAGCAGAGAGGCTATCCTGAGATCCCCGAACCTGACATTCTCCGCCCCACGGCTGCGCCTAGATATCCTGTCCATGAAAGTCACGAACAGGACCGGTGATAAAGGGCAGCCCTGGCGGAGGCCAACACCCACCGGGAACGTATCTGACTTACTGCCGAGGATACGAACACAGCTCCTACTGCAGGCGTACAGAGACCGGATGGCCCGTTGCAACGGGTCCGGCACACCATACTCCCGCAGCACCCCCCACAAAAAGCCCCGAGGGACCCGGTCGAAAGCCTTCTCCAAGTCCACAAAGCACATGTAGACTGGTTGGGCAAACTCCCAGGACCCCTCCAGTATCCTTGCAAGGGTAAAGAGCTGGTCCACTGTTCCACGACCAGGACGAAACCCGCACTGTTCTTCTTGAATCCGAGGTTCGACAAACGGTCGGAGCCTCCGTTCCAGCACCCTGGCATAAGCTTTTCCCGGGAGGCTGAGTAGTGTGATACCCCGATAATTCGAGCACACTCTCCGGTCCCCCTTCTTGAAGATGGGAACCACCACCCCGGTCTGCCAGTCCATGGGCACTGTGCCCGACCCCCATGCGACATTGAAGAGGCGTGTCAGCCAAGACAGCCCAACAAAGTCCAGCGCCTTCAGCATCTCAGGGCGGATTTCATCCACCCCCGGCGCCTTGCCACCAAGGAGCTTTTTGACTACCTTAGTGGCCTCTGCCAGGGATATGGGTTCATCCAACCCCAAGTCTTCAGGCGCTGCCCCCTGTTCAGGGGACATGTTGACCGGGTTTAGGAGTTCCTCAAAGTGCTCCTTCCACCGCCCGACGATATCCTCTGTCTGGGTCAGCAGCAACCCTCCCCCGCTAGCGGGGAAGGAGCCGGAGCTGGTGAGGGAGGTGGAGCGGTACCAGCTAGATATAGTTGGGCTCACCTCCACGCACAGCGCTGGCTCTGGAACCAAACTCCTGGAGAAGGGTTGGACTTTGTTCTTTTCTGGAGTCGCCCAGGGTGAGAGGCGCCGGGCGGGAGTGGGGATACTCACGAGTCCCCGGCTGAGCGCCGCCGTGTTGGAGTTTTCCCCGGAGAACGAGAGGGTCGCCTCCCTGCGCCTACGGGTTGCGGGGAGTAAGGCTCTGACTGTTGTTTGTGCTTATGCACCAAACAGCATTTCGGAGTATCCGGCCTTCTTGGAGTTGGTGGGAGGGGTCCTGGAAAGGGCGCCGCCTGCCGACTCCATAGTTCTCCTGGGAGACTTCAACGCTCACGTGGGCGACGACAGAGAAACCTGGCGGGGAGTGATTGGGAGGAACGGCTTGCCTGATCTGAACCCGAGTGGTGTTTCGTTGTTGGACTTCTGTGCTAGCCACAGTTTGTCCATAACAAACACCATGTTTGAACATAAGGTGGCTCATAAGTGTACCTGGTACCAGAGCACCTTAGGCCGGAGATCAATGATCGACTTCGTAATCGTATCATCTGATCTGCGGCCGTATGTTTTGGACACTCGGGTGAAGAGAGGAGCAGAGCTGTCAACTGATCACCACCTGGTGGTGAGTTGGATCAGATGGCGGGGGAGTCGGCCAGAAAGACCTGGCAAGCCCAAACGTATAGTGAGGGTGAACTGGGAACGTCTGGCGGAGGATCCTGTCCGGGAGGTCTTCAACTCCCACCTCCGGAAGGACTTCTCACACATCCCGAGGGAGGTTGGGGACATGGAATCCGAGTGGATCATGTTCAAAGCCTCTATTGTGGACGCGGCCGCTAGGAGCTGTGGTCGGAAGGTCATCGGTGCCTGTCGTGGCGGCAACCCGAGAACCCGGTGGTGGACACCGGGGGTGAGGGAAGCCGTCAAGCTGAAGAAGGAGGCCTTTCGGGCTTGGTTGGCCCAGGGGTCTCCTGAAGCAGCTGACAGGTACAGACAGGCCAGAAGGACTGCAGCTGCGGTGGTCACGGATGCTAAAACTCGGGCATGGGAGGAGTTCGGGGAGGCCATGGAGAAGGACTTTCGGTTGGCCTCAAGGAGGTTCTGGCTTACTCTTACTGGTTTCTCCAATGTTACCAACACAGCTTTAATATACTAACAGTATATGTTAATTTCATCTTGATGGCTTCCCCCCATGCATCTGCTTGATGGCTGACTAAACATCATTTTAAGATGCAATTCAACAGCTCCACAGTATGATATTTTTTGTTAAGAGTTGGAGTACTGTGCTCACCATTAGCAATATAATCATCATGCATATTTTGAACATCAATATATAGGCACTTATGACTTTCCTATTTGTCGATGTGTAAAGTGTCAACTAAATTGACAGTGCTCTGAAGGAAAGAGTCTCCCTCCATTGTTGCCCTCAGTCTCCCATTGCTGTCCCTCACATCCCTCCCTCCATCCCTCCCTCACATCCATCCCTCCATCTCTCCCTCGTCTCCCCCCTATCCATCCCTCTCCATGATAAATGAGATGATATTTGGGTCTGTTAATTAGATCGCTATTTCAGGACCCCAATGAGCTCGTCGCTCTAGTGAGATGTGCCCAACTCCCGTCACCTCTCCACTCTTGTTGCTGTGGGTGTATTTATCCGTGTGTGTGCAGGTGTGTGTGTGTGTGTGTGTGTGCACCCGCCCGCACGCGTGTCCATGTCCAGCTGCCAATGGCTGCTGACAGTGTGGCCCGCAATGCGAGCCAAGAGAGAGATCCCGAGGTCTATTAGGGGAGCCTGATTAGTCCGCGATGCACCTTTCTCCCACAGAGGCGCATCACAGGGCACGTCACGGATTCACACTCACGCACACACGTGCACGCTCATGCATGCCATCTTTATAACGTTTGCACACATGTTGTTACATGCCAAATTAACTCTATCATCACCTTTACTGGTCTCGCCTCTTGATGAAGGTCATATTATAGGCATAATATATAAAGTACATTTAGCGCTCTGTCTGTGTGCCTCAGAGTGCCACTCCTAGTCACTTATCTTCCTCTCTGCCTATCTCGGCATTCATCAGCCACATTTCCATTTTTATTTGTTCTGCCGGTATCAACATTGTCAGTTATCCAATCTCACAAAATAACTTAGCGTGAAATGTGGTTGAATTTGTGATATCTGCATTATCTGATCCTCAAAATATTCCTTTCTGAATTTAAAGGAACATACTGTATTTCTGAAAAAAAAGTCTTGAGCTTTCACTTTTTTTTCACATAAAAATCCAGCATTTACATTCTGGTTAGAGACTATATCGGATAGAGGCAAACAGCATTAGCTCATATTACAGTGAATTAAGATGCACACACAAATCACATTGTAAGTCCTTGTGTATGTCCGTAGATGCCAAAAGGATTTTCCAGTGCTGATCGACTCGCAGATAGAAGAGATCCAGCAGAGGGAGCGCTTAGAAATGATCCAGACTTACCGATTGGTCCGAGACAATGTGCTGGAGCATCAGACACAGCAGGAGCTCAACATAATGGAGCTAATAATACACCAGCTGGAGAAGGATGAGCAAATGGAGGTCAGTAAAGACAGACAGTCTAAAAGTGAAGATGTAGACCGTAATAATGATCAGTTTTGACGATCAAAGAGAGTGAGAAAGATCCGTTGTTCCTTTCCCTCTGAAACATATTGTGTAACTTCATTTTCTTTACCTTTCTGTCTTGACTCCAGGCAGCCTTGTCGCAGCGCTGTAAGACATTCCTGGATGCTTGCGAGTCATTTACTAGCCATCAGATGGCAGTCGCGAAAAAGAAACAAGAAGAGAAACAAGCTCTGGAGGATGCTCAGCAGGCCGCCCTAGAAAAAACAACGCCCACCTCTTCTGCCAAACAGCAGCGAAACAAACGTGCCAAGAGTGCTGGCAAGAAGAAATGAGGATCATTGGCACTACAATCCGGTCTCCATTCTCCTCAGTGGACAGCTCTCAACAAGTCTGTTTGAACACTGAGAATCTTCCTTTACCATAGTACCATAGTAGCCTACTTAGTGATATAATACCTGACCAAAACATTGATGTTGCACCTGATTCAGGCTATTGCCTTTGTCTTTACACTTTGTTGAAATATGAAAAGGTTATGTTGTTGTTTTTTTACCAAATGTAAACAGCATTTATAGTGTATTCATTATTATATTAAATATATATATACTAATACCACACATCTACATCCTTCAGCTTTCATTTCCAACCTGCATTAACAGAGCCACTGCTCCCCTACAAAAGCATTTATTTATTCATTTGCTTTGGAAAATATCAAGTATAATACATTTTAAAAGAGAAGGAAGTCTGTTACTGCCTGTGTGCATTTTGCATTGCACTGAGAATGCTTGACATTCTCAGTGCAATGTATGGATGTGACTTTTTAAAGCCCAGTACAGCTGGTTATATCCTACAACTCTTTTGTTTTCTTAAAGGTCACTGTATTGATTGTATGACTCCAGGCACGCTGCACCGCCAGCCTCCCACAAACTGAGTGGTACTGATTCATTGGTTAATTGATATTTTCTTGCTGATATAATCTCACAAGCCCATTTCTACAAGACCAAGATGAAGTGTTCATCAGCGAGCTAAAGGGTGTATACAAAAACTGCAACATGGATTGGTGGTAGATATTTTCAGCAACACAGCAATTATCGATCAAAGGTTGAAGTGAATATATTTATATATTCAAAACTCTTCATCAGTCAAGTGTTTATTTTTCAAATGAATATGATATAGTAAAGTAAGTGCCCTTTACTTGCGCATAGTATTTGGAGTCCCACAGAGAGTCAGCTGACCGGCTGAGGAATGGGAAGCTAAATTAAAAATGAAAGGGAAGAGGGTGCCATCTAGTGGCTGAGGACCTTAATAAATTGTCATTACCGTGTCTGCACTATGCTGTTTTCATGGTTGACAATAATGAATTGTTCAATTTTGTGCTGCTGCATGAAGGAAATGATTATGATGCTGTGTGTGTGCGTGTGTTAGTGTGTGGATGTACGTGTGTGTAGAAGATAGTGGGGTGAGAGGAATTATTTGTTCTTGCTTGTATGTGTGTGCATGTGCAAAGTCATCCTGCAGTAATCCGCTCCTGCTTTAAAGCTTTTGTACCCTGCTGCTGACAATTCGTTTTATTAAAGCGAGTCTTTGTAGGAGATGATTCCCTTTCATTGTGATATTGCACTTCAAATAGGAATAATATGCAAAATATAAATCAGATAGTTTGGTTCAGACAACGATGCTGAAGACACAAGCAAACTTTAAGAGTACATTGTGTATGTGTGAATACGTGCATAATGTTATGTATAAATACCCTGTGCTGCTCCGCTCCGACCACAGAATACGTTTTATTTATTTATTTCTTGCTCATAAAATTGTGCTGCTGCGTGACGTGTATTGTGCACTGCATCTGTAAGGCCCGATATAGCAAACCACTATTTCTACCCTTGTAACTGCATGACAGAGCAAATCATAAAAGCCGTGTCCCCTCTCGCCCAACCATTCCCCCCTTTCTAAAACGAAATTGCTGTTATTTGCTGTTTTCAGTAACTCTAAACCCAGCCTCCTCCTCCTCAGTCCTCTGTGCTGAGATCACCGGACACTGTAATTGGCAGTGACGTGTGTGTATTAACAGAGAGGCTGTTTGTTAATTGGCAGCTGGTGGTTTGATGCAAATGTATTGTGAGCGACTGAAGAACTCTGGTGTAACCTTGAACACACGGCAGTCGGCCATTGTGTGCGTGCGCGCACGTGAGTGTGTGCATGTGACTTCCTACAAGTAATAAGAAAATATTTGATTCTTAAATGGACCCACGTAGAGGGATGATGAAATTAAATGAAAGTAGATACACATTCCCCGAGCAGTGGGGAGACTGTGATGGCTCTTTAATTCACTTTCCATTTCAGAGGTAATAATTCAAGAGTGCCTTAATCAATTTCTTTGCTATTACTTTTGTGAATGACAAAAAGGGCGACTTGCAGGAACTGCCTGTGTATTCAAAGTTTCTCTCTGTTTCTATGGCAACATATATGTCAAATGTGCAATATATAGACTCCCAACTGTTGTTGCTGCTGTCCTCCCTATGTTTATCATATATAAAGTGGCTCAGTATCAAGGGGTCAAAATCTAAATCAAGTCTCTGACATCAACTGTACATCAGATAGTTGTTAAACTGATCCTGTGGATCTCGTCGTAGAGCCAGTAGCATGCTAACTTAGCATTAGGCGCTGGCCCGACACCAGAAGATTGACAGTCTGGCGAAGAGAGGTTTTTGTGCAGAATAAAGAAATGAGATACAATGTGTTAATTAATGATTTAAGAGGTGTTGACTGTTGCTTTTTTAACCTGCGGACAGACCCAGCTGGCTGTTTCTCCGAGCTTCCGGTCTTTGAGCTAAGCTAAGCTAAGCTACGCTAAGCTAAGCTAACCGTCTCTTGGCCGTAGCGTCACACATATAGATATGAGAGTGGTATCGATCTCCTCATCTAAGTCAGCAAGAAAGCAAGTAAGCATATTTCCCAAAATGTTGAACCATTCCTTTAAGTGTACATCGCTGAATAATGCACCAGCCAGTGATTTTATTCCATGAAATAGTGTAGACTTGTTTTGCATTCAATCTATAAATCTGTAATGTCTGCAAAGAAAATGCGGTGCCCTTCAAGTCCTCAAGAGCCTCATGCTCACTTAGCTCCTTTTGCCTTTTCTTTCACCTTTCTCTGCCTTGCACAGGCACATGCACTCCCCTACGCATGAATAAGCACACACACACACACACACACACACACACACACACACACACACACACACACACACACACACACACACAAACATGCACTCCCAGCTGGAAAGGGGTGGATACAGGGTCCTTTGGCCTATTGGCTCAACATGCTGCAGCATTGTCGAATTGTTGTTGCTCGCTCCCTCTGGGACCGAACGTCTCTCGAGGTCTGTCCACAGAGCGTGCTACGCTGACAAAAGACAGAGCAGCAAGACTCTGAGGGAGAGAAGCCGGTGCTGCCGCGGCTAAGACTCAGCAGACGACAAGGAGCAAAAGGCCAATCCTTTCTTGTACGGTGACAGAGCGATAGCAATGAAGGGGAAAAGGTGAGATTGACATCCAGACTGTACTGCAGTAAACCCAAACTGCTGTACTTTACAATAGCTATTACAAACACACACACACACGCACACGCACACGCACACGCACACGCACACGCACACACACACACACACACGGAACCCCGGACTTGCAGATACAAAAATGCTGACCTGGTTAGAGCCTCACTCTCGTAACCCAACTATTGTGCTCCCCTGCCTCACCTTGCTTTGGCTTCACTCTCTCTTTACTCTTTTTTTTCTTCTTTTTTTTTTCTTTTTTGGCTCAACTCGCCTCCAGCAAGAAATCTCTCTCTTCAGCCAACAGAGTGCAGCTCTGCAGACACCAGGGGAGGATGTGAAAATCAAATAATGAGTCTGGAGAAGTTCACAAAAAAAAACTGCAACACTTCAGTTTTAGAGGTGCCGGGCAAATGAAGCACCGAACACAAGGTCATCATCACCATTGAAAAACAGTAGCTGTCATCAGATTTAGGTGACAAGAGACCTACTGTAAAGCGTGAGAAATCCTGTGTAAGAATGTGTTCCATTGTAACTTATACAGATAGGCTTTTTAATTGGATCTTTCTTTATTCCCTCCGGCCCTCACTTATCAATGTCTACAAGCTCCTCCCTGGACCACCAGTTAATACTTTGTAAAGATTAGTCCATTCCTATTTGAGGGTCAAACCGAGTCAATATTTAAGCAGAGCTGAGGGAACCGCATGTCTGATGGTGTCTGTGGTGAAGCTCTATGTTCACTTAAAGAGTTGCCAGTGACAGCAGAAACGGGCAAGTTGCTATTCAAAGCACAGGCCTGGGTCGACAGCTGTCCCTCACTCAGCACATCACTACACAACTTTTACAGTGGACGGATCAAGGGAGTGTGTGTATGTGTGGTCACATTGATACATGTGTGTGTGTGTGTCCGTACATACACATCAACAGTTTTTTGCATCTGAGCTGTGTTCTGGGATATTTTAGTCCCAACTACATCCCCTGACAGTTTTACTAACTTCTTTTGGTGGCCGCTGTTGTGTTTCGCAGTTGCTTGTGTCTACATCTATTATAGTGAAGCAATTGTGGTTGTCAGGATGCCGCTGATGTAACTTCCTGTTGTACCACAACCTGTCCAAAGTGTTTATTTCAAAAGATCTTTGAATGTTGATTTAGCCTGCCCCAGATGTGGTTCTGTGTTTGTTTGTACCTGGGTATAAGGCACACTTTTGTTTAGCACAGCAGTAATCATGCATCATTTGATGTCTCCTCTTCAAAGCTGTGCCTCAGCTGATAGATGAATGAAGGGTAAGCTAATAGATAGATGGCTGGATGGGAGGATACACAGAACTTCCTTAAATAGCTTCACAGCAACTGCTTGAATCCAAACCTAATTGTGTTGAGATGATTGCATTAATTCAGCGATGCAGGCTCGGTTTACACAGCATAGAGGGGAAGTGTCAGGTTGCCAATAAAACAGGAGTCTAAGTTTCATCCCACTTTATTGGATTGTGCAATAGCCTTTGCCAATCACAGGGGATAATCATGCGGCTTAATACACCATCAGAGGCTACAGAAGGAGAGGAGTCCTCAGTAAGGCGGCTCACCATCACACTGCCGTAGTCCCGAGGGAAAAGGAAATGCACTTTCTTCCGAATCCGCTTTTCAGTGCGACTTCTTCAGTAAGACTGTTTGGCTTCAGATTTCCTGTTTATTTGAACACATCAGGTCATGACTCCTTCCTGACAGACATTCACCTGTCTGTGTGGACACAGAGGACTCGTTCAGTGACACAGGCATGCTCACGATAATGATAAAATGTGAACTAATTAGAGTCATCGATAAACTGTCCTGTGCTCAGCATTGATTAGATAACAGAACAGGAAACTTTTCTCTTTCTCTTTCACACACACACACCCTAATCACCCCTAATTTCCCTTGTGTTTCTAACCATTAGTATACATAATTAGGGCAGAAGGTGGTGAGGGTCATGTCTTTGTTCAACCTAATACCTGTAAAATCACAGCAGACTTTCTTACACTGTTTTGGACTTCCCCTCCGCTGCCTCAAACGACAGGGACTGACTGTGGTAGTGGTCTTGGTTTATTGAGTCAGTGACATTGAACAGAGGACGAATTGTTATTTGCCTCTCATGTCTCTTTCTTCAATCTCCGCGTGACTGGTATAAGTAAACTTTGTTTTAGCTTCACAGCAACTCCAGCTTCTTCCTAAGACTCTGTCCTCCCAGAGTGTTGCTGCAATGGAAACATTGGCATTGCCCTTTGCCTGAAGAGTGACGTGTGTGTGTGTGTGTGTGTGTGTGTGTGTGTGTGTGTGTGTGTGTGTGTGTGCGTGTGTGTGTGTGTGTCTGTGTGTGTGTGTGTTGATAGTCAGCTTATCGCCTTGGCTGATTATTAGAATTGATACCAGCTGGGCTGCCCTGAGTAGAGACAAGCTGCCGTTGTGTCACTTCCATCCCCTGATCTGTTAGCATGAAACATACCTGCACATACACGCACAATCCACAAAAGAAATGCAATTTCTGGCTCGTTAGGGACGTGTGACCTTATGACCTTGAAAGCTTGTGCTGACAAGACATCTTAACTGTTTTCGTGATGGAGACGAATCTTTACAGCCTTATATTCTCTCCCCCATTTATCAAAAATGAAGTGTGATGCCAGGATCATAAACTCTGCTTGTAAGAGGCTCTAGCTGTTTGATTAGGAACGCTATGGACGTGATGAAGGTGTTATGGTATTGTCAATTTCTTCATCCCCCATCTCCTCATCTCTTTTATCCTCCCATCGATATTTACAAGCCCCAGTGTAACCATAAGGACTGGTGGGAGGGTGGGGAGAGGGGCTCTCGGGAGGGACATTCACAGATGTAGTACCTCTGAGCTTTGTAGCCGTCCGCATGCAGCACATCTACATGTGTGTGTTAGCAGGGGGAATGTTTTTCCATTGAAGACATCCTCCCATTTAACCAGGCAGAGACAATCAAGTGTTCCCTCAAGGGCATTGACTCATTAACTTGCAATCTCCTGGGACGTGTTTTTGTGAGCAGCGTGTGTGCCTCTCTCTGTGTGTGTAGCATGCATACTCTTCATAGCGTTGCATGTTTCCTTCTTGGCTCTCTCTGTTTTGTGGCCAACATTTGCGTGAGCATCTTCCACTTGTTTCTTTTCATCACGAGCCTGCAGCACATGCATGTGCGAGTTACATGTGCGATGGTACTGTGTATTCTCTCACTTGTTAGCTGGTGCCGTACTGCATTCACTCGCTGCACAAGGACACAGTGGTTGAATGGCGCAGGAAGCGTTGGGGTCATAAGCCCTAAACTCAGGTGTGCTATGATGCGCTTGATTAACTGCAGCTGTCAGTGAGGGCGGAAGGTCCTTGTCGCCTCTAGTCCTTCTGCATGACAGGCGGACGCCCCGACTCTCTGCGACCTGCTGTTGTCCCCTGCGTCCTCTTAGATTTTTCACTTTCTCCAGACAGCGCTGGGACGTGCTGCTATAGGGAGTCAAACAGGGCTCACTGTGACGCCGATGCACGGGGCTGCACAGTGTGGCGTTAGATCCGCCTTGAGTGTGAGAGCGTGCGACAAGGTCCATCCCTGTTGGGTCATCTGCAAGATTTTAAGTGGCTAAAATCCTGAAGAGGTGAATAGTCCGTGTGTATAGGACACTTGTTCTTTGTGCATATGCGCATTGTTGTGGCCTGTTTATGTAACTCCACATTCATTTTGTCTAGTTTTGTTTAGTCATTTTAGAATAGTTAGAAAATCAGACATGATACAAAATTACATCTAAAACTACATTCTTATATACCCAGATACACACATACAAACACTGTAGTCAGTCATGAGATGCATAGATGAATGTGTATGAAGTATGTAAATGCATATTCATCCTCTTTATGCAAACTCTGTGGAATGGATGCGAATGTGCATGTCTAGATAGGCGTCACTTCGCTCTGCAATCTGCTCTCCAACAGTATTCTTGACCCTCCGCTGCTGTCTTCAAAACAAAGAAGACAACAATGTTATGAATTATTCATGAGTATAGATTCAGTGTATTTTGTTTCTGTGTTTACTGATTAAGTCAACATGACCTAAAACAGGCTTACGCCCCTGCAGATGTCTACTTTTGAAATTTGAGTCAACGCTAGTCCAGTAGCTGCTCGATACAGTCATAGTTATGTTATTGATGCTCCTCATCCATCCTCACCTCTGACCTGAACATACCACTGGATTAGTGCTCCACTGAGATCATGACAGCTAATAGATCTGAATGTACTCAATATTCATATTTGCAGGGATCGTTGTGTTCAATGACAATAAACACATATGGAGGGGCTGCAGAAGCACAGTGTTCGGCACTGGTAATTGGTACGAATATTTTGTAAAAATAAAGTTCACCAATGCTGTAGGATGTAGTTTAACTTGCGAGATGTTTTGTGTGCCTAAAATACTTTCAGAAACGACAGAAAGCACAGGCTGGGCTCCTTTCATTATCAACGAAAAGGTGCGCAGTACTTTTTCAAAAATAAAATGAACTGCGTAACATCAATCAAGGGAGGGACAGTGACTGCCCGGACACTGACACAGTGTCCGGGCAGTCACTGTATGTTATTAGATATTATCAGATAATATATTGTAAAGTACACGTGACTTTGCAATGCTCCATCGCTCTACTCTTCTCATCTCTTGCTAACCATTTTCAAACCCTCCCAAAAAATGTATTAAATGAAAATCATCATACTTTTGTAGCCTATGGCATAACATATTGATCAAATGAATAAATACAACACTATCACCTTGATTTTACATGGCGTTTACACCTCTGCTTGTCCATCTCTCTTTTCTTTCTGTTTGATACTCTCTTTACACTTTTGCCCTTTACAAAGAAAACAACAACTAATAGAGCACCGCCTCAGTGGAAAGCCTTATCAAAGAGCACAAACACAGCAGTCAGACTCCAAATACAACGCACACACATACACACAATGCAGCTAGATGAATGGCCGGGCCGCAACACAATGGTGCTAAATTAAATCACTGATGTCAGAGTCGCCAAAAGCTCTCCCCTCAAACATCACTCACTCCCTTACACACATGCAAGGATTGACTAATAAGGACCTCTTTGTTTGCCTGCGTAATGTATTCTGGATCAGGCGATATCAGTTAGGGTTGGAAGGTGCATATGGTCAATTTCAGTTCATTATGCAAATCAGCATTGCAACAATTGTTCTCAAGCCGCCCCGGAACGGTTCCTGAATTCATAATTTGCTCCCTGGTCCTCTTCATATATTTTTGTGCCCTTTTATTCAACAACGTCTTCATTACCTCGATGCTTCCTTTATTTCAGCTGTGCCTCAACAAAGGGCTGCTTACGCGAACACACACACACACACAATCTCATGTATTCAGCGCTGATCATTACAACGTTGTGGACATAGACATGCCCTTTTTTGGACTTTCTCCAGATTGGGACAGAGTTGGCATCAGGTGTTGTTAGCAAGAGCGCAAACACACCTATTACTTCCGCCGCTCCACCCCTGTCCCCGCTGCCGGCATCAACCTGTCGAAGACAAGCATGTTAGCAAACAGCCAAAACAGGTGGCGACGTCAGTGTCAGTCAAGCATGAGCGGCCTCAGCTGAGCGTGTCTGGGATGGTACTTTCATCTGTGACCTTACAAACGTACACAGCTGCCCTGACATTCTGAACTCAACTCACACATGGCCGCAATCTCCGGGATTCAGAACATTAATATAGCAGCAAACAATGATTTGCTTTGTAAAGAGACAGTGGAGTAATATCTAATTGAGCAGAGAATGAAGCCGCTCTCCCTCCGTGTGTGTGTTGTTATTTGGCTTCTCTCTGCTTTGTTGACATAGCCGGGCCTGCCGCATGGCCCTTTTAGTCCATGTTATTGCATGTGCCCATGCCCCACCGTTAGCTCCGGTTCCCTCTCGGACCACTGTTAGCACCGTCAGTGCTGTTAGCGCTGCTAGCTAACGGCTGCCGGCTCAGCCATTGCCATGTTGAGAACCGTTGAGAGGCAATAGAAATGCTCCCAATGAAAAAGATTCCACAAGTTTAAAAAAAAATTATACCACAAGTCTGAAGTAAAAATACATATATAATACATATAAAATATAGCACCTTTTCCAAGTAATCATTTCTAATTCAGCGATGGCTCCATCTTTTATACCTGCGATGGCCTGGATCTTGTCCACCTTGGACAAGTGGTCAGTCTACACAAATAGATACACAACTATCCACTCACAATCACAGCCATGACAATTCAGTGTCACCATAACGGCACCTTTTGGATTGTGGGAGGAAACTGCAACCTCCAGGAAAAACACATGCAGGCATATAGTGTATATAGTGTCAAACCAAGTCAGTCACTGCTGACCATTTCTGCACATCCACCTGTTTTGAGTGTTGGATGAACAGAATCTACAGAACACTGTCTTGACAACATGGCCTTTGCCTTTGAAGCCTGGTCCTGTCAGGGGGTACATGCAATGTCACCTGCTGGCAGACACAGGGGCCTCTCCCTTACCGATCCCTTCTCAGCGGCTCTTCACTATGAAGTGTACGGCATGAAGTAACACTTTCATAGGGAGGGTATAAATAACAGGTACACCGTGGGACTCCATCATTAGCAGGAAACAGCCATCACCATGGATACTGATGGATGCATTGCTTGCTCAGCTGTTGGGTTTTATTATGCACGGCTTCCCTGCAAATGCATACATCCCTAAACAATGAAACCAAATCAGTATATGGACAACATTATGTGTTTAAATAAAATGTATGTCTGGATGTACAAGTCAAATGCAAAATTAATGTAGGGACAACATGATGCTTAATTTGTCATCACATTTTCTTATACGTTTTCTAAACCCACCATAAAAAATACAGCGAAAGGAAAATGCAGCACATTCATTCTGCAGACCAACACAGCGAGGTTTTATAGTCCACTTCCACCATGGTTTGGGATGGCCTTTATTATTGTGAACCTTCCACGCGAGCACACAAACGGAGGCGGAGTGGACGGGGCGAGGGTGTAGTGGAAAGAATGGGGACTGAGCGCCCGTCTGTCTCCACAGACACTCACAACGCTGCAGCATCCCAACATCACCAGGTGCAGTGGAGCAAAACCTACTATGTGTGCGTGCGAGTAAGAGAGAGGGGAGGGGAGAGAGGGGGGCGTTGTCGCTGGGGGCAATGGGAGAGAGATAAAGGGAGGGAGGGAGAGAGAGAGAGAGAGAGAGAGAGAGAGAGAGAGAGAGAGAGAGAGAGAGAGAGAGAGAGAGAGAGAGAGAGAGAGAGAGAGCTGGCAAGGTGGCGGGATTTGCGTTGATGCCTCTGCTCCGTCAGACATGCGCAAGAGCGTCCGCAGCAGCACCAACAGCACCGCTGCGCTGCGTTTCCGCCTTGGCTGAGCGGCGCACAGAGCCGAGAGGGGAGGGGAGGGAAGCCGAGAAGAAGAGCGGAGCCACCGAGACGCAGTGGGGCACAGCACGGACTCCGAGCAAATTACACCGACGCACCAACATCCAAGCAGCTCCTCTCCAAATTTACACGTCAAAAAAAGAAAAAAAAAGAAAAGCGATCTGTGCGGGGTGCTCCAGAGCCTTCCAGCATGGAGACTGCGCTAAATAACAATCACTCAAATGTGAGATTTACACAGGAAAGCAGAAGAGAGAGCGCTTGAGTGTGCGTGTGCGTGTGTGTGCGTGTCGGCGAGAAAGTGGCTATCCCCTTTATCTGTTGCGGGTGATCTCAATTCTGTGCTCTGCAGTCTGAAGATGAAGAAGTTCAACATCAGGAAGGTGCTGGACGGCTTGAAAGAGGTATCCTCCTCCACCCCGTCTGTCCAAGTGGGGCCACAGGAGAACCATCTGATCCAGGAGACCCTCCAGTCCGAGCATTTCCAGCTCTGCAAGGTGGGCGAGCCTGATGATTTTATAACACAGCTCTGGTTTTTATCACGGTTAGCCCCTTCCGCATGCATGCTCTTTACATTGTAATTCACAGTTTGTACTGCGCGTATCCCATCGCGTTATACAGCAGGTGCAAGTGAGCTCCACACAATACAATAAATACATCCGCGAATCATTTTTGCTCTGTAGTCTAAACCACAACGGGCACCTGCTGGTCGGATGTTTATTTAACATTCGGAAATAATCTTTCTGTTTAGAAAGAGGAGCGTTAAAGCGCCCTGTGCCATGGTAGGTAGCCTGCAACGTAACTGACTACAATGCGCATACTGTATGGCGAATGCGCGCTGGCGACAGGACAATACACATTAGTAAGTTCCTGTCAGGTTGCAAGTACATATCATCATATTTTTGCTCGGACATTTCGCAAACCCACTAGATATTTCGGTTATGGCAACATATGACTTCATGCTCTGTGGAAATGTCATCCTTTTGCTGTATATGTGTGCTTGGCATGAACTGTCACATCGAGGGGTTGGGCCAAACTGATCCCTTCTTGCATAATCTGCTGGGTTTGGATTAGCAAAACGGAGGTTTCTGGTTAATGTGCGCGTGTGAGCGTGTGCCGTCCCCTTTCGTGTTGTCTTTTCCTCACAGAGTCTCTCCATCCCCTTCTCTCCCCCCCCCCCCACCTCTCTCTTCTCTCACACTCCTCTCTTTCTAGCTCTGTCTCCATCACACGCACACACGCGCGCACGCGCACCCGCGCACAGCACAGGCACACACTACTTTACCACCAGATCATTGATCCATTGGGGACTGATGGCGCCTGAAGTGAGCAGGGCCTATTTGAAGAAAAAAAAAATAAAATAATCCAATGGCAGTTTACTACTATGCATGCTACATCTTAGCCCACTACACTGTTTATAAAGGATTTCCCCTTTGTGGCCCAATGGTTTGGTGTGGCCTTTTTATGGACATCGCTGTGTGCCTGCTATTGATTTCCCCACATGTTTCACTTGCACAATTGTAACTGGCTTTATTGTGGATCCTTTAAAAGGTAACAACGGTACAGTTACTAGTAGGCATTTGTAGGTTTGAATAGCTTTCTGACGAGTAGGCTTGTGCAGGTGTTGCTGCACAAGCCTTGTGATGCTGAATACAACCCTTTGGTCTGGTAGCTATCACAGCCATTGATAGGCTTCAGCTTATTTTACATGGCGGAGCCTCTGTGTGCCTCTGGAGCTCAGCATAATGGAAGAGTCATGTGATTGTTGACCTTGACTGTTTTAGACACGCCAACAGAACACCGTCACGCTGTGCAGACGTCCAATGCTTGGGCAGGTGAACGTTTATAAACTGTAATCATTTTAGCAGTTGTCAGGGGAATTATGATAGAGTGCCTGAAGTGATAACTAGAAAACTAGAATACATAATCCAGTCAAGCCAACACACCTAAGGGCTTAGGGGATATCGTTTTTGGAAAGACTAGATCGGAGGTTACAGGTTTGACTGACATTGATTGACAGCCAAGCATCTGAAGGAAGTCTCTTTAAACAAGACTCCATCCTCCCTCATGCACTTCACTGTCTGTCTGGACCAGAACTCTGTGTAAGGTTTCTTTGTGGAGAAGGCAGGTGTCTCTGCTGCACTGAGTGCTTCTTATGTAACGTGCTTTAGCCTTCTGCCGCTAAGCAAACAAATCCAACAAGCCCACCACCAGCTGACTGACGCCATAAAGCTACAGTCACTCAAACAAATATACAGAAAACATAAACACCTTCCAGGACAAATAGAAGGCCCTGCACGAAACCATAACCAAACACCGCTTGTTGGTGTGCCTTTCTTGTTTTTGATTTCCAGACTTAAGTGTAATCACGACTCCATGTGGGAGGCAGTGAGAGAAGGAAAACAAGATAAAAAGAGTGAAACGGGAGTGAAGGAATCTCAAAATAGGCCCATGATTATAAAAGGATCCTAAATAGCAAAGCCAAATATCATCTATCACAAAGAGCAGAGCAGGTGCATAGAGCAGGTGCATAGAAAGTGCGTTTGTTCCTCTCTTGTCTGTGCAATTTCAGGATTTGCATTTATGCTTCACAACACTTTCCACATCCATCTGTGTCTTTGTTTACCAAAAATCAGGTGTGTGATATCCTTTCACAAAACAACACCCCTGCTGTGAAATGCAAATCGATAACGTGTTCTCTTTTTCCATCTCTGTGCACGTCTTTCAGACTGTCCGCCATGGCTTCCCCTACCAGCCGTCGTCCATGGCTTTCGACCCTGTGCAGAAGATACTGGCCATCGGCACCCAGAGTGGAGCTCTCCGATTGTATCCTTTTTCTTGTCATTGCTAATGTTATGGGTTACCACGGCCTGTGGCAGCTCCTTTAAGTCCCTGCATCTCTGGGAGGCAGCAGCAGGTAAGTGAACAGATGTCTGAGCTGCAGTAGTCCGATGCTGCATACATCGGTGGGGTTTCAGGCTATTTTTAGAGCCTGCCGAAGAGTTTTCGGTAACAAGCAACGAGGAACTGACGTTGAAAAGTGACAAGACGTGTCACTAAAAGGTCCATATTCAGCCGCATATTGAAGTATGTGCTGCAATTGAGCTGGGGAAGTAAGCGGTTGAGGTAGCTTGCCTCGTCTTTCTTGCAATGTTGGGACATTTACACAAACGGGGACAACAGCTTGTGATGGAATGGCACCGCGGGGAGTCGTACAGTGCAGAGAACGCCCGCAAGCTCGCCTGTGTCAGGCTGCTTTTACAGGTCCTCCATGTGTTCTCATGCCTGTCCCACAACCTTTGCCAGCTCATTACGGTGTGATGAAGAGCTGTCCACCTGGCTGTCCCTCGTTCCCACCTGCTGGCAGGCAGCTATGGTCGTGACTCATACTTGTTCACCTGCACAGAAGAGGCGAGGGTAAAAACAGAGAAACTCAAAAGCAGAGGAGAGTGAGCACAGAGTCTACAGAGCCGTGTTTGCCAGACTTCTTAAAAGACGATGGTGTTCAGTCTGTGTACCTGCAGAGTGTATTCTGCTCTTAAAAGCAGAGCGAGGCAGACTGAGGAGATAATAATGCACCACTTTTTCCTGGAAGGGACTGGATGTTCCTGAAGATTTACAGATTCAACAGCTGCTCTGCTTTGGATGAAGGAATTCATGGTTTCTGTCAGTGGTACACATGTATTAGAAGATAGGAGATGAAATCCCTCCTCTTTTAGAAGTACAATGTCAGGGCTGATGCAGGAACTGGTGAATAAGCTTAATGGGGCTTATGTCTTGCTGGCTGGTACATTACTCCTGTGAGCTCCAGGCTTGGTAAACTCAGTATAAGAAGAAATAAAACAGCTCTACCCGTGGTGTAAAAAGATGCCTATAACCAATCAGCTTAGAGATCAGAACTCCCTCAGACTATCCCTAGTTTGGCTGAAATGATCTTGTCAGATGGTTCCTTCTGGCTGAAACTGGTCACTTTGAAATTGAATGAACAGAAGAATCTCTTGTGTTTGAGTGATGTGGATCAGATAGAGTCTTATCGGAAGTCAGGGGAAGGTGAATTGGGAGTCATCCATCTATTCTTTGGTTCTCTTCCCCTGTCATTTGCTGTTTAGTCAGCCCTGTCTCTTTATCTGATGACAACGATACCAGCGTGGCACAGAAGAAAGGGGCATAATGGATATCACGGTTCGTATTATTTTGCATTGCAGTCATGCATCGTGTGTGTTTTTCTATCATGTATTTTGGTTTAAAGTTGTATCAAGTCGCCTATTTTTGTGAGAGATGTCCTCGGACTCTTGCGCTGATACACATCTATGTCCTGGAGGTCATTATTTTTGCACTTAGCGGCAACTCGTGGCTATCTGTGTGTCTGCGTGTTTGTGTGTGTGTGTGTGTGTTTGTTTGCCTGGCTGGCCTGCCAGGACATTTGGCTGCACCCTTCTCCCATGGAGGATTACAGGAAGTGGCAGATCAAGGGTCTCAGCCTGGCAGCGTGGCAGAGGACTGAGAATTACAGCAGGAACAGGAGGTGTGTGTGGATTTGTACATGAGTGCGAGTGAATATATGCGTACATGTCTGTGTGTGTGTGTGTGTGTGTGTGTGTGTGTGTGTGTGTGTGTGTGTGCATGAATCCTCAGAGGAGACGGCTGATCCCTCCAGCCACAAAGCCAATCACTTCTGTGATCCCCCCAAAACTGTCCCGTGTTTGATGCTCGCCACTGACTCGGCTGCTGCGTCCACTGTCCAGCTGGGAAGATGACAACGTCCCTTTGGTGTTGTCTGGAGGAGGGAAAGATGGGAATAAAGGAAGAGGTTGGCTGGAGAGGTCAGGCCGATAGAGCGGAGAGAGGGAATAGATCGGAAAGAGTGAGAGAGGCAGGCTATCCCTGCTTCAAGATCTAATGGACAAGAATAGAAACCTTATTGATCTGTATGTGGTAATGCACCGAGACAGATATGCCCAAGTGCACACACCGCTGTTAATTGTTTTCTGTAAAAGATTCTCAGGAGCGAAAAGAAGTTGTGTCATTTGGAAAACAGATTTTGTTTTGCAAAGATGGCACGCATATTAGCTATCTATCATATTAGCAGTGTCATTTTTGGGAAAAAAAGCAGAAATGCAGAATTCTAAAAGTCTTCTGGTTTTGATTGTTGAATCAAAGTGTTTGTCATTAGAGGCAGATGACCTTCAATGTTTTCTTTATATATATATATATATATATATATATATATATATATATGCTTTATTTCTGGACCAGGCTGAAAAGAATGTGTTACACTGATGCCACTTGTCATTTTATCTGTATTTAAATTGTCTTTGCATCAGCAGCAGGTTGATGGCACACAGTGGTATCATAGAGTCAGCGAAAACAGGCAAAAAAGGTGGTGCTAATTCAGCATAATGAGCTGCAGCTCATGCTGAATCCTATGAACATTATGCTAAATTTATCGACTTATCAACCATATAATGTGATGATATTCTGAACTCATCAGAGCTAAAGTTGATGCTAATTGAGATCATCAGCCTCCAGACAGATTGATTACATTAACCAAAACATACAGCCTAATCTAAAGGGACACATTTGCAACAATATAATAGTTCAAATAAATAAAAGTCTCTGCTACACCTTCATAATTAGAATGCAAAAGTGGAATTGTAATCACCATCAGTAGCCTGTAAGGCAAGATTACTTTTTTCAAGTGGTGCTTTTGTCTGATTCTTTGTGGAGAAAAAGTTTTACAGAATAACCAGAATTAAATCAACTAATTTATAAGACAACAAAATTGTATGAGTGTTACTTTAGTCAACTAAGAATGTCTTTGGTTGAGGACAGCTCACAAACAATACCCAGAACTTGTATCCTGCTTTTAATAACCAGCTTTCCAGGATTTGGAAATAATCCATTTAGGATGTAAACATGAGGTTCTTTCTAGAAGAGGGTCACCACCCTTGATAATTGAAATGTATACTCTGCTGATTCAGTCCGTTTGTTAAAGCAAGAATAATGTGGGTGGAAATTACCAATTTTTCCAGAGCACTCAGAGATACTGTCACTGTCTGACAGAAAACATGGTGACGGGGCCTTATTGGATGCTTTTGGCTTCTCACTGCCATCAAACTACAGTCAATTGTATGCTATGTTATGCTGTGTGTGTGTGTGTGTGTGTGTGTGTGTGTGTGTGTGTATTTGCTGGGTGGTCTGCAGCTGAGTGTGTGTATCAGTGTGCAGAGAGATGCCTCTTTACTGGTGGTGGCCAGGAGAGATGGCAGCACTATAACTCAGAGACTTCCTGTGAGCCAGCAATTGATCAAATTGTCACTCCATGCTCTGCCAGATTATCTCATCGGCAGGCTCAGGACATCATAGGACTCACACATACAATTGGGGCCACAAACACTGTACACACACACAATCACAAAGAGTTCAGAATAGACATTCAGAGGTGGCATTGGTAACACACACGTGTGCCTTCACACACAGGTGCACACACACAAGCGTACGGTGGTCAATGACTTATACAAATGGTAGTGGATGTGCGCACGCGCATCCTGTGTGTGTGTGTGTGTGTGTGTACTGACATCCACGGGGGTATGCGCTTGCTCCTGCGGGTGGACGGTGGTGCACACAGGCTTTGTAGTAACTGCTGTGACTGGCAGTGGCCCTGTGCAGCTTTTGGTCATGGCATAGATCGACTATGACGTGTCTCCATCATTAATCTTCCTTCTGATTCACTCAGTAACGGTGCTGCCCTTCAAGCTTTGTCTGCAGCCACAGGAGAACCTCACTGAGGAATCTGCATCTGTATAGATGTAAACTGGAAAGTGTGCAGTTGCAGCGTAGAATCTCTAAAGATGTTTAACGTGTGTGTGTGTGTGTGTGTGTGTGCATGCATGCATATATCTCTTTGTGAACAGACTTTGATGGGACTTTCAGTGTATGTTAGAAATCCCCAAAGGATTGTAATATGATCCAAGCAATTGTTTCACAGGGTAGTTCACAGATGTCACTAACAGAACACTGATTGTAGCCCATATAATTCATATGTCTGTGATTATGGTAATATATTTTGATTGTAATTAGTGCTTACTACGACTCTCTGGCTTCTTCTTTTTGCATGTGTTCAGCATCGTCAGAGACAGAGGGTTTGCGTTTCCAGTCTATTGCTTCTTTTAGAGATGATTTTCAGGTCACAGGCAATTTGTATATTCATTTAGTTTTCTATCTGTTTTGTTGCATTTGATTCCCCTCCTCATTTTTGCTCTCTCCTTATCAGGGTTGATGGTTGCGAGTTAACTCTTCTCGATGGCGCCGGGCCTGGGGTTGTGTGTTTGTGACTGTGTTCAGTTATGCAATGCGCCGGAGATGAGGCTGACTGAGATAGCAACAGTCTCATCAGAGGAGTTAAGCTGCTGCTGCCGCCACTGTGTTATTTACTGCGTGTCGCTGTGAGCTGCCACGCGTGATCAATACATGTCTTTATTTACCATACACACCTGTGGTGATACCCAGGAAAACTCATTCCTGTGTCAGTGGTTAGCAGGCTAGCAGGCTAGCAGGCTAGCAGGCTAGCAGTAGCATAGAGGGATACCTCTATCACGCAAATTCAAGAGTTGTTAGTATCTTATCCTCGTTGACCCCATTTTACTTTTGACACCAGCGGGAGAAGGATTTAGGGATGAGAGAAGCGACAGAATAGTTTGAGATTGAGTTGATTTATCGCGTCTGATGAGAGAGTTTAATGCTGGTAAAAGAGTCGACTTGTGTCTGCCAGATGGCTTTTACATTTTTATTTTTTAAAGTAGAGTCTGTGGTGAGTTCACCAGAGTTGCCAAAATGTTGCTCTCATGTCAATTCAGTGCACATCAACTTTACACTATCGCTGGAACGCAGTGTGTGTGCATGTGTACCTGTTCACTGAGGTGAAGTACTCCTAATCAAAGACCCCTTGTGTACCCGGTTTCATCTTTCATGCTCTCCAAAAAGCACTCAGCTTCCTCTGCTCTATCGGTTCTTAGAAATGGAAAACAAATTTTGCTGCATCAGTACCACAACAATGTAGTTGCTGCCTCTCTCTGTCCAATATCCTGACAGTGTGTCCTGCTTAAGTCCTTTAGCCTTGACAAGCCCCAAATGGGATCCGGGTTTAGGATGATTAAAGTCTTGTTGCCATGTTGCTTCTCCTCAATAATTTAGTGTACATTTAACTCCAGCTTTTACTCCTCTCGCTCCCTGTCCTTTATCTCTGCCAGTTGCTGTCTTGCCAGAAATTATAGTCCTGCGTGTGCATGTCTGCATGTCAGAGTGAGACATGTGAGTTTGAAGGTTACAAATAGTTCACAAATGGAGAAAAAAATATAAAAAATAAAACAAACACACACACACTCACACTCACGCGCAGCCTTTCTTCCTGCAGTGAGTCATCACAAGTCGGGAAGCCATGTGATATTTTTCACTAGAGAGCAGTTTTATTGGACGACAAGAAATCTTGATGACCTCGAGAAAGGTTAACAGCGAGGGCTGTTGGGCATGAATGCTAAAGTTGTTTTCTCTGGAACAGTGTGTGACTTCAGCCCCGTCATCAAGGTTTTTTTTGTAAATTATGATAATCATCGAACAAAAGATACATTTGAAACCCATCACATTGTGATATGAAAGGAAAGAATGAATGCTCAAAAGGCCACTTTTGAATTCCTATCAGCCTGCATACCAAAATAATAGAAAGCAAGCTGTGGAGAAGGGCGTGTGTGTGTGTGTGTGTGTGTGTGTGTGTGTGTGTGTGTGTGTGTGTGTGTGTGGACATGCGCGTGTGCCTGAGAGGTCACCAACCTGCGCGCTAATTATTCCCAACAGACGGAAGGCAACGCTTGAGCGGCTCATCGTAAATACACAGTGTCATGTGGGCTGGAGAGAATAAATGGGTTCAGATTTGTACACATACAAATGTGTTCGGAGGGCGTACCCACTGCTCTGGCGGACGGTTGGTTGGCTTGTTGACATGGGAAGCGACACTGTTTTGGCCACGCAAATTATATAGTGTTTGCCACTCTGCGATTGCTTGTCATTATGTTTTGAAGCGCTAATTCGATAGCATTCGTTTAAAGTAAACTATGAATATCAAACTTGACATGAAAGTGGAAGGATGATACGTGTCGTCCTTTCAGATTAATGTTGTCGAGAAGCGCTAGACTTTGAGAAGAAGTATTTAACTTCTTCTTATTATTGCAATTTGGATTTATATGTTATAGTTTTGGCCAACATTCCTATTTGTAGTAATACTATTATTTGTATTTTGTCATTATTTAATGCAATCTGAGAACAAAGTGACTCTGCTAAAAAGAGGTCTGATGGGTCGAGAAACAACAGCCTTCTTATTTTTAAGAGAAAACTAAAGAAAAATTGCAAACTATTACTATTATATGTTGTAAATATCCATTAGAATTTACATTTTTAGCCAACATAGGAGCTGTGGTATTGCTTTGCAGGGTCAGTTCAAGTTTTCAGAACAGTGTGGCCATTTGCCATCTTTATTTGTCATGGGTCTTGATGATGATTTTACAATAACTTTGGATATGAAACCCATTTTTTTGGGGAAATTAACATGCCCTGGCCTTGCAGACAGTGACAAGCAGGGACGCAGTGCTGTCCACCTGTCGTGATTCATGACGGGATTCACTTCACATATACGTTTCCAGCACTGCTGGGGGTCACATGTGTGGACCATGTACTTACTGCATTTCCTTTGCACTCATATTAGTCCTGGTCAATATGCTTGTCTCCTGCAACCGCACTCTCGTGACCAAAGGGTTTGACCACTGCCCCAGCTCCACACCACAGAGGTCCCTCATCATCAAGAGTCAACGTTTCCAAAGTAAATGAGCCTGCATGCCCTCTATTGGATTTGTTGGCCGTCACTGAGCTCAGTGTCTGATTCATGAGTTACGGTGCGTGTACATCAGCACATGATAACACAATACCTCCTCCTATTGATTTCAAATTGTGGTTCATTTGTAAGTCTCAGGCTTTTATTACCATGACACGTTGGGGAAATCTCCAGGGATTAAAACGGCAGGACTTCTAAAATCAAATTAACAGCAATTTCTTTACAACTGTCAGGCAAAAGACACATGATTTCGGTTACCCTTAGTCTATAAATAATCAGGCAGTGTCGTACCGGTTGTTGTTGTGACTTGCCCTGAGCAGCTTATGGCGTGTACTGATAGCTCTTGCCTGTCCAGTGATGTAAATATCACTTCACATCAATCTAGCGTCTCATTGAAATGTCGCTGTCATGCATCAAATCAGACATGACAGCGACAGAGAACTAGCCACATGAGATTATTTGGGGTTGAACGAGAATGCGATGTCTGAATTACCTCCAGTATCGGGTCTGTAAGCATGTGTTGGTCCACAGGTCTAGGACTAAAGCTTCATGGTCGCTGCTCCATAGCGAAATAATACAAATACAAAGTGAGGCGTAGTTTTATGTAAACATTGTAACTGCACTGTCTGTTTATTCTTAAGGTGACTTGACTAACTCAAAGGCTTCTCGACTGAAGGAAACACTGCATTGAAATAGTCTTCTCAGCTGTTTTTTTTTTTAATATAACATTAGTTGTGATGGCTGACAGTTGGTGGTTTGCTTGAGCTGAGGCAGTTAGGGCTGAGTGGGCTGCCCCCTTTTAGGGGTTTTGCTCTTTTTTCATGCTGTAGGACTTATTTCCAAGAAACTTGTGAGCACATCTCTGGTAAACACAAGAACTAAAGTGGTGCTTTTGTGTTATTCTTTGTGGAGAAACTAAGTTAGACAGTTAGTCGACTAATAATTTCTTTGGTCGAGGAAAGCCTGAGTGCATGTTGGGTCTCTCTGTTCTGTCAGTGTGGCACAGACCCTGTGGTGCTTTTAACGGGCCTGGCTCACAGAATGCAGTGAGGCACAAAGGTTTTGTCATCTCGCTTTCCTCGCTGCCCTTCATGTGACCTCTGGGTCTCTGCAGGGCTACGCTGCTGAAGTATCCCCCCGCTTGAATTCTTTCTTTCCATCTCCTGTTGTACCGCATGCTGCTTTTTTGAAAAACTCCCTTTTCAATTCCCATTCCCAGGGATGTACTGTAATGGTTTAGTTGTTTTAGGATTGTAGGATTCTTCTAATGGGATTTGCGTATTCTCTGTGCTCCTGGTCCCCCTGCTGATTCTCTGCAGCTCATTACTTTTGTCTAGCTGGTGTAGGTAATCTTCCTCTCAGTCTCGTGGGGCTTCCGCTCCCTCCCCATTTTTACCATTTTGTTTTTGTATCCCTCTCCCCTCTCAAGTACCTTATCCAAACATACAGTTTGCTAAAGGTTATGTGTGTTTTTATGTTCGCCCAATGCACTTCATGTCACATATAGGTGGTTTTCATGTGATTCTCATCTTCGTATGATAAAGCATCACACAGCTTCTTTGTTCTTAATACACACGTGTATGCAGTGATCTGATTAGACATTGACACACCTGCCAATGTCTAATCAGCTCATCCACACTATAACGTAGGTGTGCTCATAACTAGATGCCCTCACACTCAGAAAGTAGTGTTTTTATTGCTTGTTTTTGTCAAAACCTCAAGGTATTACAACGATTAAATTGATTGACTTTGCTGCATCTTATGTCAGTCAGTTAATATAGTGATTAGTTCAAGATAACATTGTAACACTGCATCAACCATTTTCTGCACTGCTGTGTGTTGGCGGTAAAACAGGTGTGTTAAGAGACGGTTCTGGTTTGAATCCGTACAGGCGAAAAAAACGTGAGCACCTAATGGCCATGGGCTGTGTAAATGGTTGGTTATGACCTTACTGAAATCCAGGCGCTCTGTCTCTGTCTGCTAGCTCCTCTACACACGCGCAGACATGTACGGGGGCGACTGTGGCTCAGTGGTTAGCAAGTCAGTCTTTCAATCAAACCCCGCCTCAGCCAGTCCATGTCGTTGTGTCCTTGAGCAAGACACTTAACCCTCATTGCTCACCGTTGCTGTGTCTTCGGTCTAAATGTATACTGTATATCATGTAAGTCGCTTTGGATAAAAGCGTCAATGTAATGTAATACAGGCATGCACACATACACACTCACAAAGCTGTGGACACACACACACACACACACACACGCACGGCAGAGGAAAGACAGAGATTCCCAAGGTACCAGACCTTGAGGAATTGCCTGTCACCTAGTTTGTGTGCTGAGATGTGTGTGTGTGTGTGTGTGTGTGTGTGTGTGTGTGTGTGTGTGTGTGTGTGTGCCAAGGCTCTTGCCGACAGAGACAGATCTGTGTGTGATTTCAGCTGCATACATACAGTAGGTGTGGGTCCTTGCCTGTGGTTCTATATTTATGTGTAGTTAGCCTCAGAAAGGCCTTAATATCCAGCAAAACATGCATCCAGGTGCAACATCTGTTATGGCAGACACTCACCTTCCTTCTATAGTTTCATTCCTTCAACGTGTCCCAGACGTAGTATTACCTAATTTGAGTCCGACTGTCCTATTTCATGCTTTTTTACCTTCTTTGCTAAAGGCTAATTTCTACGTACTCAACTAAACCAACTCCAGCTGGAGAATATTAGTGTTTCTGTCAGCTGTAGCTAACAAGCCCACACTGCCAGTGTGACCATGTGGGTAATGTTGCTCATAGGCATATTATGGAATACATACTATAACTAGATATTTCACTTGCTACCGTCTTAACTGCACCAAATCCCCTAAAGCAGACAGAGAGAGACTGCCCTCCTTGCAGCTCCTTGTTGCACACGAATAGAGTGGTTATGATATTTACCTTCAGATAATATTTGGCAGTCACGGTAATGTTTTCCCTTCAGAAATATTTCTGACCTCTGAAACTGAATTTTGAGAGTAATCAAACTATGCCCTTCAGCACAAATTGGGCAGATTTTTTTTTTGGGGAGGGGCTTGGCTAGTCTGGGTAGAGTCATCTTTTGATTCTTCTTTCTATTTCCAAAACAAGTGAGAGCAATTAGTTTTTTTTTTACATTGCTGACATTTTATTCATTTGGTTCAATTTACGGTTTATCTAAAAACAGCTCAAAACCAATTTTCGTGTGTTTTTAAAGCTGCTATAATCAATATGTTTATATTGCCAGTTGATCGCATCACCCAACTCTGCAGTTCCCCTCAGCTCTATGGAGCTTTACAGAATGATTTACTCTTTGTTAGACTTTCCGGCCCACATTATAGAGCGTTTAGCAGCTGAAGAGGCAGACATTTCCCCCAGGAGTCAACTTAAAAAGTGATTATAAGTCGGTGTTGTTTTTACAGCTTGTTTCTGCTGCTCGCAAATGCTTATTGAAGGTTTAAACAATATGAATTTTGAAATTGTCCAATTTCACCCAGCTGTAGAGGAAACAGTGATTCATCATACAAGGTTGTTATATGATTAGATCTATTTGATACATCTGGGATGTACCTGTAAACACAGTGGGATACCACAAAGAGGACAAAGTGTGTGTCTGCCAGTTTGATCACAAAGTCACTGCCATTTATTTTGTTTCTTTCGACTGACAACCATACTTCATAACAGTATAAACACGTTTAAAAAAAAAAAAAACTTCCTCGGCTCAAGAGAGAGGCCTCTAAACATCCGCTCAGTGGCTTGAGCTCAGTGACTTGGCCGCTGCCTGCCTAAATGGATGACATTTTGTGTCCTTGACTAACTTTCGTGTGCCGTCATGCTGAGCGCCTGCAGGGAAGGCACACGTGTCGCATGACGGGATGACTCAGACTTTAATGCACTGGCTGTCACATGGCTGTCATGCGCACAGTCCCTCCCCCCCCTTTTGCTCTCAGCCTGTTGGTGTGTGTGTGTGATATAGGCCTGCAGTATATTTAAGTGCATATGAGTCGGTTTCTGTCCGGCATGTGCGTCTGTGTGTGGAACGTGACTGGCCGAGGGGTTGTTTGTGCTCTTCCGTCTGATTGAAGCAGAATGAGGATTAGGTTGTGATGTAAAATGTGGGAGCGGCGGGGGAGGGGCAGCAGGGTTGAGCCAGACCTCTCAGGACTCGAGGGGACGTGTGGCGAGCAGGGAGGATGGGGGAGAATGAGAAGGGAGTTACACTTGTGTTTGTCCAGAGACGAAGCTCTCTGCTACATTGTGTCCGTTTGCTTTAGCCTCATCCGGAGTGGGAGTATCAGACTCAGCAAGAGTGATGCATGTTTACATTTTTTACAACACCGGAGACTTCTCCATCCACATGGTGCAAATCTGCAAAAATCCAAATACCTAAAAGTGCTGCAGATGTGTCCTCGTTTCTTCATTCAGTGCAGCGCAATCGGTCCTGAAGCCCCTCATCGTCAGAGACAGAAGGAAAAGCAGCAGGAAGAGTGAACACCCGAGTTGCAACTAAGTTTAGACAAGTGAAGAGGAGGAAGAGAAATTAGGAGATAGAGCGTACTGTAGGAGTGTCTGCATATGGAGTGTAGCCAAGCTGGTCACAGCCATTCAGCTCTGTGATTCAGAGCCCTGGTGTTGTGTGGGTAGGATTTTGCAGAAATTGGAAGGGCAACACTTGGCTCTTGACCCACTTGTAATCAGACCGCTGTCCAAGCAGAAGCCGCCACACGTTGGTTGTTTGCCCACTGTTTGATTAGGACAAAGTGGCAGACCCCTAGGAGGTGGGAGACACCCACTATTTTTTACCCTGCACACGGAGTACTGCAGATCCCCCCCACCGTGTCTCCACTAAACCATATACAGAGCATCCGTTCTTTATGCATTATTACTTCCGTGATCCATAACGAGGACAGTCTGTGCAGGAAAGGACAACCTTGCTGCTTGTGCATCGCCACTTTCATTTCAGTGATGAAGCAGCTAATTTGTTTGATAAGCCAGAAACCCTTTCCATCTCCCAGACACCAGCGAGAGTGAATGATGAACAGCCAGTGTGAGAGGTCTCAGCTAACCGCACCACTAGGCCCCCATTAAGCCTCGATTGGGGTCTATTGGTGTGATTTCTCTTCCTGTCTGGTGCTTGGCAATACTTTTGCTTTCACATTAGACGCGGGTGTCGATGATAGCTGATAACACAGTGAGGGAGGACAACAGTGAGCCCATTAACCCTCACTGGCACTGCTGCACACCTGACAATATCAGCATCCAGAGAGATAATACATGCTTTTAACCCTTTCCCTAACACGCACAGGGGATAGATAGACTGGCTTTAATGTAATTGGCTATACTGAACATTTCATTGGAAGAGTGTTTTGTTTATTGTCTAATACATAAATTACATTGTGGGATAGATTTTCTCTCACAGAAGGCAGTTCTTAGAGTAGCAATCAGCAGCAGCTGGTCCCAGTGCTCATTTTTTTGAAACTGTTGCTGCATGGCCATGCATTTTTAATGGCTAAGGCCATTGTAGCAGGCTGTGTTCTGCATGTGTGCGCATGTGGTGTACAGCATGTGTGTCCTTTGCGAGTGTTCATGTGTTTGTGCATAACGTGTGTGATCTGTAAGTATGAAGTAGCTTTGAGCTCCAGTATGTAGAGATGAGCCATGTAAGAAGCAGTTTTGTGCGGCTGTTTCTATGTGTGTGTAAGCGTATGAATACATTTGTATTAGCGTCGGTTTCCATTTGTGTTTGTACATGGTTTTGTTTGCTAACACTGATTTGGACATTGATGTTATGCGACAGCTTTGGTCCTTAGACACTCCACCTGAATCATTTGGAGAGACCACTGGGCTTGGATTCCCAAAGGTCTCTCTATTGATGCTTCCCTGGCTCCTGTGCATCTCTGCAAAATTAATTTGATGCTCTAAAACGATTTTCCAGAATAGAACGGGAAACAAAACACTTTTTGTTGTTAAAAATGGAAACATATTTTGTATGTACCGCATACCAACAACAAAAGGTTGCAAGAACTTCAGAAACAAGCAGAACATATGCATTGCAGTTTAATGAATCCATTCTAATATAGTGTTTATGATCTCTTAATCCTCATCCATCTTAGTTATTTGAATGCAGGGGCAAATAGATTAAATTTGAAAGCAGTAATCTTGGATATGCATGCTCTCATTTTGGAATACAGTGTGTAGAGAACCGCAACCACTGTCATTTGTTATTTCCCCTACATACGATTGGTTGGCTCAGCACTGCGGCTTAAGGACATGGCATGCTTTACTGTACATATTATATGATGCAACTCTGCAAAGATTGAAAGATGAGGACAAATTGATGCAGCAAATTGTACATTAATTACATGCATCAGTAAATGCTATACAACCTCTTCTGTATCTCAGTGGATTAACAGTAGTGGCCTCAACTCAATGTGCATGCCGGAATTAATTTAAATTTAGTAACTGTGATCTATAATTTTTGAAGAAAAAAAAAAAAACTTAAAGGGGAATTCTGAATATAATTTTTTCCTCTTTTGTGGGGAGCTACTGCTAGTAAAACATAATTTTGCGGCTTCAGAGGGAGCTTTATGAGATTTGATAAATTGCCTCAATTGACGTTACTTGAAGTTCGACTACAAGTTCTAGAATGATAACAATCATGTGGTGTGGAGCTACAAAGAAGTGAGTTTACCAGACTTCTGGAGCTCGCTCCTCATCTTTCTTGAATGATTGTGCGGAGTAAAGTGCCATAGTACCAGGAGCACCTCCACGTCATGGCCGACGTGTACCTGTGGAGGATATATGTGCTGCATAACACCAAGCACATTCACCAGATACTACAGAGTGAACGTTGCCACCCCTCATCCACTGGGTGTGGTTCGTCCGCCATCTTCCTCTGCTTCAGCTGTATTGGGATACCTCGCAACGCTGTGGATATGAGTCATCAGGTGTTGAGCACATCCAGGATTCATAGAACCGTAGTTACATCCGTAACTTTCTTTTTCATCCTCACCATCAAAAGTTCTTAGTCTCTCTAAATCTCAGGGATGACCCCAGAACGTAGACCTTCATCTGAGGAATTTGTTGATATAACGGCTCGACCTGCCTGTGTGCGAGACTGCAGATATTCATTACATTTTACATTACATTTAGCTGACGCTTTTATCCAAAGCGACTTACATGATATACAGTAGACCGTAGACACAGCAACGGTGAGCAATTAGGGTTAAGTGTCTTGCTCAAGGACACAACGACATGGACTGGCTGAGCCGGGGTTTGAACCACCGACCTTCTGATTGAAAGACTGACTTGCTAACCACTGAGCCACAGTCGATATTCAGTGTGAAGCACTTGGTGGTCAGCCGTAGTTGCATCCATGACTTTCAATTTATCTTTTTAAACTGACCATCGTGAGCCTGACAACGTTATTGCAATCCTAAATGAACTATATTAGTTGTTCTTGTGTTGACTCTGAGCTTTTGGATAGTGTTGCATTATGATGAATGAAATTATTAATGAATTAATAATATATATATATAATAAAATCCAGTATAATGCGAATGCAACTGGTAATTGGAGAAGCTTTGAATCCCCACTGAAAAAGCTGCTTGTTATTTCAACAGCTTTAATATTAATTAATAATTTATTTTGAAAGTCAACCTTTTAATTACATATGACTTGACAAGTTCTTCCTGTTCACTCTTAGGGCAGAGATGGAGAATTAACACTGTTTGTAAGAAAACGGTTAAGACTGATATGCTGCTAATACATCTGTACACACAGAGACACACATCATCTGTTGTCCTGGTTTTAAAGAACAGTACCAAGTAGATGCCAACACATAGGAGTCACGTCAATGCCAGTCAAGTGTATACGCACATCTCACAAACCGAGGTGTAGTAACAACAAATGTTTGTATGTATGCGAGTATTTGTGTGCTGAATATCAGCCGTCCCGGTCAGCTACCTAGCAGGCGTCCTGGACGGGCGATGTAAAAAGAGGAGGCAGGAGGAATAAGAAGAGAGAAAGATCAGACAGAGAGGAAATGGAGATAAAAATGACAGAGATTGTACGAGCAAGGCAACAGAGGGGATTAGTAGCAGAGCGAGGAAGACGCTCTTTCCGTTTCTTGCTCTCACTTCTTCACTCTTTTTTCTTTTTTTTCCACACACTGTAGGCCCTTTGCTTGACATGAAACAGAATACATCCTGTCCTGTGTGTCCTCCAAACTGCACTTGCACATGTCTATAAACACACACACACACACACACACACACACACACACACACACACACACACACACACACACACACACACACACACAAGCAGGCACAATCCTCTTGACTTATGTAACTGCCTTTGTTGCACTATGCACTCACTCTAGACGCCTCCCTCTGAAGGCCTGTATATCGTGTGCGATGAGGTTGTGTGTGTGTCTTTCTTTCCAGTCCTCTCTCTTCTTTCTCAACCTGTCTATTATAATCCCCGGCGCTACAGAAATAAAATAACACCAAAACATGCACCGTGGTGTGTGTGCATGTGTCATAGGCACACATTTTTACATTGCACAGATGGACTAGTGAGTCATCAAAGTGCCGTCGTTTAATTAGGTGCAGGTTGTGTTTGTCTGTGTGAATCTGTGTCCTTTTTATTAATCCTGCCATTCCGATGGCTTCCTTGTCTTCCTTTTTGCAGTCATAAATTACTTAATCCAGTCTAATTCATCACCTGCATTAATCCACAGCTGCTCTTTTTCTCAGCTGTCCTGTCGTCCTCCTTTGCATGTGGATGCAGCCAGAAGTGGCCGGTTGAAATGATGTCCATCATTACGACCGGCCCAAAAAAAAGAAAAAGAAAATAGTGGTGCACCTTTCTGCAATTGGACAAATATACTGCTGCCACTTTTCTTGCAAAAGAACAACATCTTTTTTGCTTCCCCAATTTCTTTCCACAATGCAAATTAGTTTAGGGAATAAAGCAAATAAGTCTTCTTCGTGTGTCTGACCCATCACAAATATCAAAAATAAAGAGGCGTGCTTGTATGGACATCTTCTGAATGCAACAAATAAAAGATTATGTTTGTGGTTGCATTGTGTGAAAAGGTATTTTTATCCCTTGAAAGGGTTAATATGACTCACACTTCTATCCATTTAAGCCACTTGTCATGGGCAGGGTCGGGATTGCAATGCGTTTACTACTTTTACTAAATATTCTGGTCAGCTAGTCGTGCTATGGTGTGATCTCTGTCTGTCATACCAGTGAGATCATCACTGAAAATGTCCTAGAAAATGATCTCTAGAGAAGAGTGGGAACCCCGTCATGATGTTCACACATGTGCAGTTGGTGTGTTGTCTCAAGTGTTGTGCTGCGTGCAGAAGTCCATTATTTACAGAATGTTTGATCACGTCCACTAGGGGTTTGATGAAATATACATCATGCCGATGTAGCTAACTCGAAGATGAAAGCATAATTTGAGCGTCATCAAATTATGACCCCTTAACAACATGTAGTGCTATGCAAATCATTTGCCCCATTACTTGCATTGGCTCTAAGAACACCACATCATTAGTATGGTGTTTGTTCCATCAAACATTTTTCTTTTGCATTTTGGTCTTCGATCTTTACATACATATTTATGTACATATACATATTTCATTTCATTTATTTCTTGCACTTTTCTCCCAGGGGTTGAGCATCTTACTCCATGTCCCTTCAGCAGGGCAGATGGTCACCAACACAGGGGTTTCAACCTCTGTCCTGCAGTTGAAGGACATCTTCCCCACTGATTATGCCATCCTGCTGTTCTCAGTGTTCACGTGTGTGTCAGACATCAGAGTAGAGGGAGAGAATGCAGATGCTTCACAAAGTGCAACACTGCAGTACCTCTGTGTGTGTTTGTGTGTGGGTGAGTCCAGTGCCGGGCACACTTGGCCTTCTGTCTCGCATTCATCAAAGAGCAAAGGACAGCACTCTGATTAATATTTTATATGCCGCATGACATCTTTGACAAGATGCCCCTCTCCGACGTGCTATTGACGAAGTGACAACCACACAATGTACCACCAGTGTGTCTAATTAGTCCTAAAGCAGACACAACAGGATGCCTGCCAGCAGGGAGTGCTGTAAAGATAACTCAATCCATCAGTTTGAATAAATCTATAGATGCTGGTGTTGTAGTTCTCCACAATTTGACCTCCCTAACTTTACTTGTGGAACATACTTGGCAGAAATCAGAGTATTCCTGACCAAGTCTAGAAAGGCGGGGTCCGTCCTGACATCTTAGATTAACAGTCCATCTCTTACACACACACACACGTTTGTGAGGTATAAGTACACAGCCAGTCGAGTGTTACTGCACGGCTGGAGGTATACTGACTCTTGCTGCGCTGGCAGCTTACAGGTACCTGTCCTTGAAAGTGGGGCCTGGCTCTGCATTGGTTGGCACACTGAAACGCATTAGAGGCCAACGGTGGCTAATCTCCCGTGGTCCTACCTTTTGAAAAGGTTTGTTTGATATCAGTGCCAGAGGGTGCATGTGCGTGTGCGTTTGTGTCGGACACACACACACACACACACACACACACACACACACACACACACACACACACACACACACACACACACAGAGTAGAGTACACCTGATTGCTTTGAGATAGTGTTGGTAAAATGGAGAGAATAGCTCCAGGAACCCTGCTTAATGACGTGTTTGTGAAATGATTTTAGCTTTGCAAATGATATAACTTTTATTTTAATGCTCCTGTTTCTCACTCTCTAATATTGTGTGGTACAATGCAGTATAGTGCGATACACCACAGTACAGTACATACAGTATATTACAGTATAGAACCCGGCACAGTTCTAATTAAGATAAGATTAATCTCAAGATGCTTTTAATTGCCTTTTGGTGCTTGTTTTAAAACAAAGAGCCTCTATCTTGCAGTGTGAATGTGTTAAAGGTTAATTTGGCCTTAAGTTACATTCTAATAAAACATTTTCCTCCCTACCACTTTGAGAGGGTAATACATAAAGCCATCTAAATGCATATGCTGGCTCCCGTTCGCCACATCCATTATTCATAGACAGGAGGAAACCCAGTCACAGACTTTTAGTCCTACAGTTGCTTCTGTCTTCCTCCCATTTCTCTTTCTCTGTTTTTCTCCATTTTCTGTCTATATAGCCAAACCATGTTTCTCCCTAAATTATTCTCCTCATGTCATTTTAAATGTCCACTTGGGTTTTGTCTTTGAAACTGTACTTGTACTTTACTATACTTGTTTCCTCTCTATTTTTTTCTCTCCATATGGTGCCTTTATCTCACTCATTGATCTTAATTGGATGGAGCATGACATTTATATTATATGTGCATATATATATACAGTTCAATCATTTCATCTGAATCTATCATTTTAATTGCCTAGTCACTCTCCTAATTCACACTATCCAATAACGAGCATGTATCATCATTAAACGTTATGTGTACATGGTAAAATTGATCAGATGTCAGTTAGGGGTTTGTATCTGCTCCTCTCCATGGCCCCGCTGGCATTATATACCCCACTGTTTGAACTATCTGATCTATCTGGTCTGTTTATAGATTGGAACACTGTGACCATGTTCAATATGTGCAATCCAATGATAACAGTGTGAATGCACGAGGCGAGAAAGAGGAATGAGGGAATTACAAGTGTCCCTTTGGAGACCTGGTGGTTCATGTTTCATTTATGTCAAATATTTCTTTAGTTGCATAATAAATAAGAAGTATATACATCTTATTTTAAGAGTTAAGATCATCATAGTTGTTAATAGTTGTATTTATGAGGTACATGGAGTTATTGTTGCAACTAAAGAGGGATTTGAAACATTAGTACAGTATTATAATGTTAAATTGATAATCTGCCAGTGTTTTTTTAGCACAGCCCCCAAATTCCCCAAAACTCAGTCGTTGCAGGTTCAACATTAAATATCTTAACACAGGAGATACCTGCCAACACTACAGTAGTTACAGAACCTTGTTTCATATCCAAGTTAAGTTGCAACATCAATAAAGACTCCACATTGAATCGCCTTTTTCGATTTTTCAAATTCTATTCTCGGCAGATGACGAGCATTGGAAAAAAGAGGGAGACAGAAAGCCGGGGGATATTAATCGGAGTCCAGCAGGTGAACACGTGGGAGACAGATTGGAACAATTGATTCTCCTTTGCGATGTGAAAAATGATGTTTGTTATGGTTCCCAGCACAGTAGCAACGTGTTTGATAGTGTTGTCAACGAGCAAAGTTCTTTCCGCTCCGGTCTATTCCTCACACACACACAGGGCTTGTCCATTGGACAGGGTCGGTATACGCTGTAGCCGTGCCGTGCCGTGCCAAACTGGGACATGTGTATCCGATACAGGCTCACAGTTCGGGATAGCCGCGACGCGCTGCTGTGGTCCCGCTTGGCTACAGGGCCGACCTCAGCTGACCCGTGACGGCCTCCTCCTCTTAGCCGTGTGTGTATTGAGGCTAAATGTCCGTCATTGGCTAAATCAGACTAACCAAACATGGTTCAAGTTTCAAGGTCTATTGTGGGCTAAATAGCAACGCGACTAGCAGATCTGGTTAAAAATCAAACACAAACCTGCTGCTTGGTGGTTCATAGTTTTATGAGTCAGTGAACAATGTCAGCCGAAGCTGAAGCTAGAAACCACAGTTAAGGTAGAAACCACGGGGCAGATTTGCTGAGGACTGCCGAGTGAGTGGAGAGCCTTTGCTTCCACCACAGGTCATGCTGTAATTGGCCAAGTGGGGCTTTAGAGCGCTAACGTGTTAGCAGCAGAGGGAGTCGGTGTCCTTGCAGTCATTCACAGGCCAGGAGTTATGTTTAATACATAGTCACCATGTACTCATGTGAGATATGCAGGACACAATAAATAAAACGCACACAACTGGTGGGAATTGTACTCACCCAAATCCAAACAAGTAGTTTACTTGCTGCATTGCTACTTCTAAATGCATACAATCTTAATTTCTAAGTCCTCAGAATCAGTTCAGAACAGGCCACGGCGACGCTAAAGTCACATTTTGAGCAGTGATTGCAGCCACTTGTGACTCGCAGACATTGTTTAGCTCCATCGCCTGTTGGGACATAATCCTTTAACTGGCTTTGCATTGCTATCACAGCAGCAGAACTTATGATTTGTGTTAAGCCGCTGTCTGTCACACTCTGTACATGAGAATATGGTCTTGTCCAAGATGACCGAGCTTGTGATACGAACTGCACATTCTTGTATTTCACTTTTCTCTCCTTCTACTGTCGCACTCTCTTTCTCTTCGGTCCTCTTGTCCCGTTCTATTCCCCCCTCCTCCCTTTTTATCCCACCCTACAATTCTCATTTTCTCTCCTTTGCGATGCATGCTTTTGCTGGAGGGTTTGGCCACAAGCTGTTTTGCTGACTCGGCTTTTTCATAATTTTTACCCGTTTACTCACCCTCGCTCGTTCTCCGCTCCCACCCTCCCTTCCTCTTTCCCGCCTTCGATCTCTACAGTACAGCCAGCGAATTTCCAATCCTTTTCCCCCACTTTTATTCTGTTCCTTCTCCCTCTCCCCCTCACTCTGTCTCATCTCTCGTCAGACGATTGCCTTGCAGTGGTCGTACAGTAGCTCAGTGCTGAGTTGTCCTGCTAAAAATAGAGGATTCACTGGGTTGTTAACACCCTACTGGTCAGAACTGGCCACACTCCAGACACCGACAATACATTATCCCGACACCAAGGGGGGTTCACTGTGTATGACCGGTCTCGCCTGTGCTGTTTCAGGTCCAGACTAATTCATGGACAATATTTCCTAATTGAGCCGTGATGCTAGTAAAACTGGCCATGCAGCCCTTTGTGTTTCAGCACTGTGCTTCACTGCAGTCGGTGAGGAAGACTATAGAAGAGGACGGTGGCGTGTTATATTTCCTCTGCAGTGAACTCATCCAAATCGGTGTTCAAGTAAAAAGCTATCTGTGTAATGTTCTTATCTTGCATCATCACACATGCTCAAGATCACACACGCGCCTGTTGCCTCCTACGTCAGAACATGTCTCATTTTTACGTGGATTTGGATTACTGCAAACGTTGAACTGTGCACCCCAGCAAATAGCCATTGTCAAGAATGTCATCGAGATGAACCTTAGGGACAGGGACTATAATAGATGTGTGTGTGTGTGTGTGTGTGTGTGTGTGTGTGTGTGTGTGTGTGTGTGTGTGTGTGTGTGCTTCCCAAGGTGAGTGTGTGGAAGCTGAGGCAGCGACAAATACTCAGCCGCCCCATCGCAGTTTAATTGTTTGCCTGCATAATAAATCAAATGTGTCAAGGGACATTATTTATACAAGGACTGTGTTAAACAAATGAATCACCAGTTTGCTCAACTCTAGGTTTTTTTCCTTGGTGTGTGGAGCTGTGCGTCGGGGCCTTAGGATTGCGTCTGTGAGCTATTTGCATGCATTTCCGTATGCTTGCGCGACAATACCCTTGTTTTGTCTTCTACCCTTCATGGCTTTTCCATGTCAGGGTGCGTGAGTCTCACGGCTTCCTCGCGCTCTTCTCTGCCGCTGATGGATTTGGTGCTGTCCTCTGCCAGAAGGCGGGGAAACGAAAACAAATTAACACGAATAAGTCTTCGGGGCCCTTTAGAGCTGCAATGGGTAAATCTCTAAAAGTCGAAGGGTGAAGACCTGCGTCCAGAGAGCGTTTTAAGCTTGCTCTGATGCTATTCATTGTTCTCCCTGTTGCTAAGCGACTGCTGAAAACCTGTTTAAGGGACCTTTTTGCTTAAGTTAAGACTCACGTTTCACTGACCGGTGCGCTGCTCAGCTCAACAAATGCCCTTTCTGTCTTCTGTCCATCGAAAGCAAAAAAAGCCATGTCAGCATTGTGAAGAGAGGACACACAGGACATGCTTTTCAATCCAATGTTGCAAAGACTAGAAATAATCTAGCATGGTGTACATTTGCAAAGGCATACTTTGTGACCAAAGCTTTAAGAAAGTATGGTTGCTAGAATGTGTCAAAACAATAATATATTGAAAAGGATTTGCAACATAACTATCCCGCTTCAAAAAGCTATAAAAAAAGAAAAAGGAACAACATCAAATGTGCCAAGTCAGGGTGGAAGGCCAAAAAAGGCTGACTTCAGGAAGGTAGCAGAGTGGCTGGTAATAGAAGAGGCCTGGCGACAGGGCAGGGATGGATCGAGGCCTGAAGGGATGGAGATGCAGCCTTTAAATGTGATGTAAACAGCCGCAGGCAGCCAGAGGGATGGTGGCAGATGAGTGACATGGAGGCTTTCAAGCATCTTGACGTCAGGTTTTCGAGCAGAATTAGGGAGGATTTGTAGGATATCATGTCCAAAGGGGAGCCGAGTAACGAGTGGACAAACAGCCGAGTAGCTTAAGGCCTTAGCGGTTGCGGTCTTTGCACAATTGTTGTTTTTGTGTCTGGAGGCTACTGTATTGCTCCTTGTTTTTGTTGTTGTGAGGACGTTGTTGTCCTCATCATTTCTTCTCATTTGACTTCTCTCTTCTGCTCCTTCTGCTCTCTGCCGCCCAGCTTTTATCGCCTCGTTGCTGTCTCTGGGTCGAGTGCGGAGCAGCCATGCCCCGTGGCCCCGCCTCCCTCTCTGGCAGGGTGATGTATGAGTGGCTAGCTTTGACGTCACTTCAGGCCCGACGTCATAGCAACTCAGTGCTCCCAGGATTGCTCTTTCTAGTGCTTTCTCTCAGTGCCTCTCCCTCAGTCCTTCTCCTCTTTACCCTCCATTAACCACCTCTTTCTTCTTCCTTTTTCTCGTTCTCTGTCTCACCCTCTGTGATATCTCCTCTGTTTTTCTGTTTCCCCTTCCCCGCATCCTCAACTTCGTCTTGCCCGTCATTTGTCATCGCTCTGGCTCATGTTAAAACGTGCCTCTCATCTCTATCCAGCCTCTTCCTTGTCCCGTCCTTCTGGAGCGTTCTATTCTCATCTGAAGCTGCATCATCTCCTTCATTTTTCTATTTATTCCTCTTTCAGACATACACATTTGCAGAGGCACGACGTGTTTGAAGCAAGCAGACGAGCGGCAGGGCAACTCTTCTCTCATGTGAAATACAGGCTCGTCCCTATTCAATTACACTTATCAGGATCCACTCTCTTCCTGGATAACGTGGTTTCATAAAACCTGCAGTCTGTTTCCGACTTTACTCCGCCAATTCTCTGGGTGACAACTCTGCTTTGCCAGATGCCCAATGACTCACCTTTATTTGTCAGGAGAGTTGCCCGTGGCTTTGCCGAAAATAAATGCAAGAGGAGCAATATGAAAGTGAATTATCAGTCAACTTTGACTTCCAGAATAGCTCGGGAAGATTTCATCGGGCTTGACTGACGCTGACCCACTTTCTGCTTTCGCTCTCTGTCTTCCTCTCTTTTCCCGTCTTCTTGTCTCTCGCCCGTTGCTGCCCGCGGTCAGTCTGTCCACTTTTAGCGGTGGTGCAGTGTGGCCAGGAGAGGCCTCGCTTGGTTAAAATGGGATGAGGGATGCTCTTGTCAGCACTTGTGACACATCTCCTACTGAGCCTGTCCCGAGTGGATGGAGTCGAGGCACTTGAGCGTAACTTTGGCTCGTGTTTGTTAAAACACTGGAAAACATTCGACTACGGCAACTGAGATGTCGAGGAACTTTTCCTGTAAAGTGATACGTGTCATTTTACGATTCAGGAAGGTCTATTTTATTTTTTATGGCCGTGCTCAGAGGACTTGGAAGGAACATTTTTGTTCAGCGGTTCAATATTACATTTTCCTATGTTTTCTCTGCACATGATAATTTTTCCAGATGTATCAACATGTTTCCCCAAAGGAAATAGTGTTGGTAAAATGCATTACATTAATAACATACAGGATAATGCACCTTCTATTTCTTTATTCCTGTGAAAGATGTTGTAAATTGTATTATAGTGTGTCAAAAGCCAGTGATGCGAAAACAACCCACAGAAATGGAAATTATGTCATTTCCCACACTGGCGTGAAATCGAGGGAAAGGCACACTGCCAGAGGAAACATGTATTTTATATGAAATGCATTTTGACACAACAATTGTAAATAGCTACTCGGCGTTGGAGGTTTACAAAAACAAGTAAGTAACGAGTAAATATTGAATTACCTTCACATCTTGAGAACAGCAGGAAGGGCATTCAAATACATAACACAGACAGAGTGGTCCTTTTTATGATCATACATGTTTCATTAGTTTTGAGCCAACAGTCAGTGATGAGCTCATTAGTTTTCAAACAATTAATACATGATGTATTGGTTCATTATAAAACTATTGCAAATCATAAACCAAATATGAATTCACATTTTGGAAACATTTATATATATATAAATGTAAATAAATAATTAGTTGAGACACACAAATGATTTACAAATTACTATTGTAATTATTTAGAATAATTATAATTATTTTGTATCATTGTAATACTTTTTCTAGATATTTTGGTAAATTCAGTCTGACTCAATCGATGTTAACTACTTAACTAATATGATTTTTTTACTGGCTGGCTATGTTGGCCCTTTGCACAACCCCCCCCCCCCCCCCCCCCGCTGTTTGTCTGGAGCTACCTGGATCTTGAATTTCCCTTAGGGGATCAATAAAGTACTTATCTATCTATCTATCTATCTATCTATCTATCTATCTATCTATCTATCTATCTATCTATCTATCTATCTATCTATCTATCTATCTATCTATCTATCTATCTATCTATCTATCTATCTATCTATCTATCTATCTATCTATCTATCTATCTATCTATCTATCTATCTATCTATCTATCTATCATCTGTGAGAAAAAACATTTAGGAAACATTGACCGATGCATTGATTAATGAGATATATAAACCAGCAGTGGGTGATATTAACCTTGTGCCATTAAATAATTAAGGAATATTGGTTTGAGTGATGTTTAATTGAAATGCTCCGTGATTAATTTCTGAAGTATGTTTTAATTGCACTTTCTCACATTTTATTTTTATTGAAACACAAACTTCTCGACCTCAGCCAAGATTCAAGAAAAATAATTAGCATAATGTCAACTCTTTTTCTCTCTTGACTTTCCAGGTTATTTTATTCACAAATTGGAAATGCATAAAAAACATGTGGGCGTAAACACAGAAATCAAATGCCATTCTGTTGGGCATTGAGAAATGCTTCACTAAGAGACACATGAACTGAAAGTTAATTCAATGCATATAAATACAGAGAGAGAAATACATAACGTTATTCTACTACAACTAACTTGTTTGTGGTGAAATTCAGTCCAATTCTTTGCACATTCTTTGACACTGAAGCCAAGTCTTCTCCCATTGGATTTGATGTCTTGTTGCGCCCTGCTGCATTTTTATGATAATTATTGTGCCAACATCCACTTGAAACATGAACGAAATCCATGTTTTTCCTTCTTTTGATGGTTTGAATTTATTTTTCGCAGGATGTTTTTATGGTCCCGTCTGTGTGAGCGCGGATGTGCGCTTCATGATAATGTGCTTGTGGGAGGGCTGCCTCTCTTCAGAGAGAAGGCGCAGTGAGCAGTTTAAAAAGCACAACCTCTCACTGAGTCCTCCCCTCTCTCGTCCTGTGACCCTGAAATATCTGCTTGCCGGGCAACATTAGTAATGAGTTTGCAATTAAGTCATTTTGAGTGAGATGGACTGAACCATCCTGAATCAGCACGGCCACATGAATAAACAACTTTCACAACAGAGGTAAAACATAAACTGTATAGAGAGGTACTGCAGATTTATTGGACAAACGGGATGTTTTTGAGTTGTGCTATTTAGTGTTGTTGTGCGATTTAGTGCCTGTAGCTGCAATCCTTTCTCCGTCCGGTAATCCATATTACCACTACTGTTACAGTCTGTGTATGGGCAATGAGCTTGACGCGTAATGAGTCTTCAGAGACAGTAACTCCATTTCAAAAGGTTTACTCAACAAAAAATAAGGTTACAAGATGCATTCAGTGCTCAACTTGGCACAACGGTCAAACAACTCGCTCTGCAGACTGATTAACCTCAACTGAGGGATATACTCAGTAACGTAACATAAAGGAGCATTTCAACACAATTTTTATAAATCACTAAACACATCTTATTAAGTATATAATGGCTCTTACAGTGCCTATTTAAACACGTGTCAGGCATTAAGGAAATATAACCACATTGTGACCTAAAAGTAACATTACATTGCATTTTGCCATCCAAGTTTATTTCTTTCCACAATTTTGGGAGCATTCCTAAGCAAACTTATTGCAGATCAGTTCATCTACAGTTTATGCAGATGATTAGCCAGCTCCAGTAATTACTTGCATGTAGAACCACTAATTCAATTGACACTTCAAGGTGGTTATGTACCTCTTGTGTTTTGGCAAACAGCAATGACACAAGCGCCACTTTCTCTCTCATCACTTTTACCCATCTGAGCGTGGAAACAATTAAAAGCAGAATAATTAAAGCTTTTAGGCGGACCATAGATCACAATGCTCATTAAATGAGCTGATCTAAGCTAGCTGGCTGTTGCGTACTTGCACATTTTGGCCTGCATGGACGTCAGTCTGTGACAGTGCAGCCAGCAGCAATATCCTGGAGCATGGCAGCCATATAGGTCAAGTGGAGAGCACATCGGGGTCCTCTGTCCTCATCCACTGGCTGTGACAGTGATTCTGTGCGCCCTGATGATCATTTTTGCCTCTCTCTTAAAGTCACAGAACTTCTCTTTTTTTAATTTCTTGCAGTAAACTTTGAATCTTCAGTTCAGCAATGACCTTGTGTCACTCTACATATTTCACTTTGTCCGAGGCTCCACAGCTGAGACCTCCAAACAGCATCTCCTCTCCTCTTTTTTTTACTCTAAGGTCTAAGTTTGACCATTGGTGGAGTTACAGTTGTTTTGCATTGCCCTTATTTCTGACTATGAACATGGAAATGTATGGGTTTAACAAGTGCTTATGGACATGTGTTTTAACTACTCTAAAGTCTAAAGTGCCACTACTGTGACAGTGGACATGTACTGTACTGCATGTTTAATCAAACCCAAGGATTCAACACCATGCTGTGTTTAACAACAAAACACCAATTATTCTAATAGATTCCATGCATTGTTTTTTTTTTTTGTGAAAGGTTAAACTCAATTGACTCTTGGGAGGTTTAAAGTGGAGGGAGACCTACTTAAAGGTCTCGAGGGTTTATAGACATGTGGCTGGTGGACATAAGAAGTTGTATGTCAGATCTCATTTAGGGGAAGAATCTGATCGTCATTGACTTGGTGCTATTGTGTAATAGTTTAGGTCTGCTCAGTCTCTCTGTGGGCTTACTGGCTGAAATCCAAAGAAGCTGGTAGATTTCTCCTGGAGAGGGACTCAGGGCATCACTGGCTTAGAGCTGTAGTTCTTTCATTGCCTGTCCAGGATGGGGAGGTCAAAGCTTAATCCACCTGAGGAGCTGAGGGACAGCTTTCCACGCAGCACAGAGGCAACAGAATCACGCTGGTTGAATTATAGCTATAAATGAAATAGTAGCCAATGAATGGAGATTAATATATTGGACCAAATGATGCTAAATGTGACGATAAACGAGGAATATACGTACATACTTCACTTGTTTGCTTGCTTACAAAACCCCATGTTGTGTATTCAGTCCAAAGAAGAAGAAAAAAAGGTGTGTGGTGCCGGCTCCGTTGATGAGGTGGCTTTATTTATTGGTCTGGTCACAACACACCTCAGGAACGATCATATGCATTACAGCTTAATAAATTACACTGGGGCCGGTCTGGCAGCTGAAGACGGAGTTTGCACTGTGGGAACGGAGGAGTTGATTATTGTGCCTCAGTCTTTCTTGGTCGTTCTCATTGTTTTCTGTGTTTTCTATGTGACTGCATGAAATCTACTCTTATAACATTTAAATTGAATCTGTCATAATTTAATAATTTACAGCACGGTTCAAACTGTGTTTTACTTCGAGATCTCTTCAGGGTATTTACAGTCGCTGGTCATATGCATACAACCTATGACACACACACACACACACACACACACACACACACACACACACACACACACACACTAACTAATGATGAGCAATAGTATTGTACCCAGGGTGTTACACCTCTATGTGCCCCCTGTATGAAAAATTGCCACCCCCCACCTTGGGAAGAATGAATGGGTGTAATCAGTAAGCTCACCCATTCATTCTCCTATTGAAGAGCAGCCAGTAATTCTCTGTCGGTTCCTTCTCTTTTCCCTCATCTCTCTTTTTCTCGATCCTCCCACCACTTTGTGCATGTTTTCTCTCTCCTCTGCATCTTTTATCAGAGTTGACGATCTCTGTATAACTATATTCCTTCTCTCTCTCTCTCTCTCTTCCTCCCTCCCTCCCTCCCTCCCTGCGATTATTTTCTCATCTGCTCACATAATATCCACCTCTTCTCTGCTGATTCATTTATATAGATTTGAATATCTGAATCCCCCCCCCCCCCCTTCCATTTGCTCCCCCTCAATCCTGGTACAGTTTTTTTCCCTCGCTGCAGCACTGCCAACGTTCCTCTGTTTTGTTTAGACTTTATCTGTATTCCTCCCAAGTGCTCACTTCTGTTTAACATATAACTGTTACTGCAATCATCTACCTGAATTATAGTGTGAGGTGCTCTTAACTGCCTTTGATATAAGAACATATGCTCTTAAAATAATATGCTTGTTGGTAAAACTAAGCCCGATGCTGTACAATTACAAGGTGTGGAATAGTGTGACAATCATTTCAAGAAAGGAATGTGATTGAAAAGCTTGTGGGGAGTCAGAAAGGGTGAAGTCCTGTCGGTGATGGATCTGTTCAAGCTGTGTTGGTAGAGGATACAAATCCCCTGTGAATATTCCACATTCCTTCCGAGCAAGTAACCAGGTAACAGAGGTCATGACCTTTGAATCAGGTGTAGCAAGGAGCAAAAGACCTTCAGAAAAACAGCGTATGAATATAACAAACAAAGACGAGTGCGTTGGTGTTGCATATCTTACCGTACGTTCCTTGACAGAGAACCTTTCAGGTTTGGTCGCCCAGGCGTGGAGTGTTACTGTCAGCATGAGAGTGGAGCGGCCGTCATCCAGCTCCAGTTTCTCATCAATGAGGTAGGTCGCAAAAAACACAAGTGAAACATTGGGAGTCAGAGAAATGTTTATTACTCCAGTAAGACCAGTGCTGTCTTCCAGAGACAAAGACAGGTAACTCTGTGGGTAAAGTCCAATGTGCTCTAAGTCTTTCACTATGGGCAGATTCATACATACTCATATATGCGACTGCACCAAAAGTAGGATTAGACATTTGAACAATGTGCCGTGGTATCAGTGGGGGATTAATGGCACAAAGGTTTGCACAGAATGCCTCATCAGACTCTTCTGGCTGTGTGTGTGTGCGTGTGTGCGTGTGTGTGTGTGTGTGTTAAAACTAGTTAGTGATGCTTTGAGGACTTTGGCATATTTGATTGAATGAAAAAAGATAGAAAAATATGTCTTTAACCAAAAAATTGTTGGAAAAAGAATGTTTGGTTGATATTGATCCAATGCACTTGTCAATAACACTTTTTGGTGTTATTGACAACTTTATGGAAATTGTCAGTTGACTCACACCAGAGATCAGCTGACATGCTGGGAACATTTTATAAGTATTGAATACCTACAGCTTCCTGTGGCAAGTTTGAATTACTTCATATTATTGAGAAATGCAGTATTTTATGCTTAGTTTTGTGTGTGTGTGTGTGTGTGTGTGTGTGACTGTGCCAATTTCAACAAACCCTGAGAGAGATGGAGATGATTTTTAGTACCTCCTACAGACACACACACCTGTATATACATCTTATGAGTCATTGCTGTTACCTGGGAGAAAGATTCCTGATTTAAAATCAGTTTCCAGAGAGTGCAGCGTGACTCGTGCATGTCAGGCCAACAGAGAACAGTCTGTAAATATATTCATGGACATTTCTGTCATCATAACCTACACGTAGTTCGATGACGGCACCTCTTTGAATACAAAATGAAATGACCCTTTTGTTGTGACAGGGAGCGCTGGTGAGCGCTCTGGCTGACGACAGTGTCCACCTGTGGAACCTGAGGCAGAAGAGACCGGCCATCCTCCACTCCCTCAAGTTCAGCAAAGAGAGGTAAGAAGGGCACGCTTAACTGCAAATGACTAGAAAGACCTTCTGCTAATTCGATGTGTCCGCCTTGCTACCACTCTCTTTTTCTCCTCAATTACGCCCTCACACTCGCTCTGTTGCAACATGAACTGTGTCTTTCTGAGCAGGGGCCTGTGTCACAGTTTGCTGCCCGTGTGAACTGTTAGTTCTCACTGACTGCCATGCTGTATGCAAACAGACGGCATTTCATTTGGCAAATGTGTCTTTGCGCTTGCTAAACTGTGCACGGGGCAAAGGAGGTGACATGGAGGCTCTCTCTCTGGGTCTCTAACTGAACACTCATTATTTGGCTCACTTACTCTGCCTTTGAGGCTTTCCCAGCACTGCGGCAGACGTGTGAACTTACCCAAACACCTGGAGATTTAACCTGGCAGGTTGTAACACACACACACACACACACACACACACACACACAACAAACTGACTATAAACATAAACACACACACAAGCAATTAATATACACAGCGTCACACACACTTTAAGATGGTGGATGGTGTGTGAAATTAAAACTTCTGAGATTCCGATTTTTGTGATAATCATTATGAGAAATACAGTTATCTGACAAATACCATCTAACCGTGTGACTCAAGTCCAAGAACCTTTGGTGCATGTCGTCCCCTCTCTCGCTACCCCTTTATTTACTCACCCTTCTATTATGCACTTTCAAGGTGTTACTTGTGGTTATGCAGTTGGCATGTGATACCGGAACTGTCCTTGGTGCTTAATTAAGGACAATCCAATATTCAAGGTCTGATATTTGGCTACAAATAGTAAAACAAATGCTTACATTTTTTTTTTTCGGTTTGCAAATCTAAGCTTTGACATACAAGACGAGTGAAGTGCAGAATCACCTCACCTCCAGGAAGTTTCTTTCCACTGTCTCCTCCAATCACAGATGCAGCGATAAACCATCAGAGCCAATCATATCATTGGCCTCTGATCTGTCACAGTTAAAAGTGGCGAATGGGTTAAACGTCAGAGCCAGTGATCTGAGACAGCGCTGATGTGATGGACAGGTGGCCGGCAGCGTCTTTTAGGGCGGGTTGTGTTCTTGCGTGGGCGCTTGACCGCCTCTGACATTTAGTAAGCACCGCCGTCGTCCAACGCAACGACCTCGAGACACAGCAGCAGAAAGGAGCGAAGTCACTTCATCTCAAGAGAAGTCAATTGGAAGAAGAAGCTGCAAAGTCACATGAGGTATTTAGCGAGTGAAGGGAACGTTGAACTGAAGCAGTGGGCAGAAAGGGAAAGAAGGGGCTTGAGAGGAAGCCTCATGACTGAGGTCTATTCTAATAACTAGTCATACTAATTATTCTGAGAATTAGACATCTCGCTGCTGGCGGCAATTTCACCTGAGGATATTACTGAACACCAGTCTCTCTGTGACTATTTGGAATCCCTCAACTTAATAACGACAACAAGTTTGCATCTTCTTTTATCAGGTCATTGGTTTCCTCCCACACGCCAAAGACGTACGGCTCAGGTGAACTGGAAACTTAATTGTGTCTGCGTGAATGTGTTTGTCTACTTAAGCACAACACTTACCAGCTGTGTTGCAAGTAATTGCATCATCTGCCGCGCATCAGTTGATGCCTATAGCACATACACCACGTAGACACCGGTCCAGGACGGGAATGCTGTTTGCATGTAGTTGCAAAATGCTGCTGGGAAACAGAAAATGTGCTCATCCTGACATGTTGTCGGGATCCAAGACGCAGCCGCTCTGTGGGCGCACACACACACACAATAATGGGCATGGTTGCATTGATGGTTGTCATACATCGTTGCATGTGTTGCCCTTTAGCCCCGCGACATACTGGCAACTTGTCAAGGGCATCGCTGTGTCTTTTGCCACTGCACGCTGACAGGTTCTGATAGTGAATTGAAGTGTCTCTCACGTTGGTATCATATTGCATACACGTGTTTTCTGATCAGCTTTCCATTTTCCATCTCCATCTGATACACAACTCTGCAGTCCTCCATTAGAATAATTGCGGCCCCAAGGAGCACCCTCCAAAGTTATTGGGACCATCACGGTCTAGTCGAGTTTCTCTTATTTCAACTTTTCTATCACACAGTTAAGCCAAGTGTGTTGCACTCTGAGAAGCTTTTAAGGTCTCTTCTGGCTCTGAAGGCTATAAATATCTCTCTGCTTTGTATATTTTTCATAAAACGTCTGCCCAGCGTGGTTGCTTTGTAATACAGTTGTCAAAAGAAATAGCATCAGGTTACACCCTAGGTAAGAATGGCTGTTGAAGTATGTAGCAGTGCAATTTGTTTATGAGACAGGCACATTGCAGGTTTGAGTTGGACAGATCTATCCCATCTCCTACTTTGTACCTTTGCTTCTTTGTTTTTCTTCTCTCTGTTTGCTCAAAGCTTGACTTTAGTTTGTCGGGGTGTGAAGGACCCAACCATAACCATAACCATAACCATAACTATAACCATAACTGTCACGACAGCCTCTTAATAGGATGCAACAGAAAGAAAAGGAAACAAACAGCAAATAAAACACTCATGTTTAACCTTCCCCATAATATTCTGGGAACATCATTAATGATTCCAAAAAAAGATAGTCATTTTAAAGATAAGATCATTTTGAAAAATGTATAATTTACCAACATCATTTTTTTCACAAGCAACAATTTGTGGTTTTAGAGGGAATTACTTTGTATAGTGAATAACACTTTTCCATCCACTCGGTAGGTCTGTGCGGCATCTCTGCTAGTTGGTGGTTAACCTCGCAGTGACAACTCGAAGTAGCTGTGGAAATGTCCGACATATAACTCCCCATAAAACCACAAATTTGTTGTTTTGAACAAACAAAATAGCCTCCTGCCTCCATGTCCATACTTGATGTCCAGACATGAGACTAGTATCAATTTTCTCACCTTCCTCTCAGTAAAAAGTAAATAATAGCCTTTTCCACCCAGTAAAACCCACCAAAAATAAGCAATAGACTCCTTTCCCTTTGCAAGTATCCTGTTTTTTAAAACTTTTTTGACACATTTATTTACTAAATAACCCAAATTCACCTTTTGAAGTCTCGAGGTGTCCTGTCTTGTAAGGGCCCATTCCAACACTCAGAAACACATCCTTCTCTCCTACCTTCCTTTCTTATTCTCGCCTTCCTTCGCTTGATTAGTATTCAAGTTGATGGGGAAAAGCAGTGTTGCAGAAAGCCCTCCAGCGTCAGCATCCATTCACATCAGATCACATGCACTAGGAGAGAGGAGAGAAGGGAGGAGAGGAGGAGTTGAGACAGACTGGGCCTCAGCCAGAGAGCAGTGAGTCAGTCTGTGAGTAGGAGTGTGGGGATGGAGGGAGCGCAGAAGAAATCCTGCAGAGTCATTCTGGCGTAGGATGCTCTCGTCACCTCCTGGCCTCACAGGAATGCACTGCAGATGTGGAAGCTATCGTCTAGGGGAGGGGGGGGGGGGGGTAGCCAGGGTGTGTGTGTGTGTCTGTAAGTGGGGGTGCGGGAGGGGGGACTCTGATTAGATACTTGATACTAGATACTGATTAGATACTTCTTAATTGAAACTCTCTCTAAAGATTGGGGTCCTCTCTCTCTGTACTCTTAGTTAACAGTGATGCTGAATTTCTTGGACATCTTCAGACTATTCAACACATGTTCAACTTCTAACTGTTGTTGTTTTCGGCATTGTTATTGTCAGAATCACCAATTCCAAGCAGAAAGGAATATCTGTAATCTCAATTAATTTAAAATGATTTTGCGCAGAATATATACAATACAATACAGTATAAGACAAGTATTTCATTTTGATACATTATTTTTCTCAGCCTCTTCCCCTGCTATTATTGTGCGTGCTTCTTTAATATATATGTTTAAATACATAACATTGTTTTATAATATTTAAACTCATTAAGTGTTATATTAAGAGTCCTGTTACTGCTTTGCTGCAGCAATGGCATACTCATCACTGGAACTAAATCATAGTGTTTCTGTAGCACATTATTGTCTAGTCAGCCATTCAGCAGTTTGTGGTCAGTGCTTAGCTCAAGGGCAGTTTAATAAAAATTGTTCTGAAAAAAATACATAAAAATCAAGTCAGTTTCGATCAAAGCAGTGACTTCCTAATGACGGACAGGCACAGATTGCTCCACTTGCAGCAGTCCTCTTTGATAGGAACATCACATAAAATCAATCATTACAAAGGATGCTTTCTAAAGTATCCCCCTTTCATTTGCTAGCCCACAGTGCAGCTAACCTCAGAGTTGTGCGTGGCAGGCGTCTGTCATTTCTGAGGCAATGTGTTTGGCCCTGAGCCTGCGAGCTGGCAGCTGCCTTTGTGTGTCGTGACCACTTGAAACAGGACACTCGTCCGTGCACAACAAGTGTGAACACAATGACACGCACAAAAGCAGACTTGCGCAAACAATTGGTTGCACACAAAGAAATGGAAACACACACGCTGCTAAATTACAAGCAAATTTGTATACTTATGCTTCTTGCCGCTGCTTCTCAGTCGGCCCTCTAATACTGGCTCTAAGAACACTTAATCAGCTGGCCTGTATGTGCGCACATACACAGATCAAGCAGATTTATATCCGACCATAGACTGCATGTAAGAAGTGGATGTAGTTATCGTGATGTCACCCATTGGATACGTCTGTCGCCAAGTTGTTTTTTCTCAACCAATGAACAGAATTTAGCATAATTGGAATTTGGAGGAGTGACGTAGAGACGTTGTATACGACTCTGGTAGCGGCAGAGACCTGTCAATCACAAGCCTGCCCTAAAGCATACTTTGTTTCATGGTATTTAACATCCTGTTGTATTAGTTATAAGAACACTTATAACTAGCTATTAAGACCATACACTTGTGTTTACAATGTTTACTGAGAGAATAAATCAAGTAAGAAGTAAAGTCCTTTTCTCATAGACCTTCATACAATCAGACTTTTTAAAACCAGAAGAGTCACCCCCTGCTGGTCAGTAGAGAGAATGCACATTTTAAGACACTTCTCCATTGGCTTCACCAAAGGTGCCACCTGTGTGCAACATACACGCATGTCCAAAAGACATGCGTGTATGTGCAGCGCCCCACGACCCTAAAACAGGATAAGCGGTTCAGATAATGGATGGATGGATGTAATTGCGTGAGTTCATATCGGCAATCGTAAACAAACACAAGCATGTGCAGGCACGTGGAAAGAGAGATAAATATGCACACAGTGTTCGTAACCCCGAAAACCAACACATGCACTCACCCGCGCCCTCATATGCATAGATGAGGCACATCTGTTTGTGCAGATTGAAAAAGACATTAAATCTAGAGGACAGTCCACCACAAGTTGTCATGAAAAGTCATGAGGCCCTTAGTGATCTCATCCGTAGTGCGTCTCACTGATCAACTGTTAATGGTACAGTAGTAAGTCATCTCGTGCTCTTGCAACCCTAAACATCATCTTCATGAACAACTAATTTGCAAAACTACAAATTACGTTTCCTCCAATATGTTTTTTTTTGCACAGCACATTGATAATGTATGAATAAATATTTTGTAGGAGAACGCATTGCAAGATGTTGCTCCGAGTCAACTTGCATCATCAGATGAGCATGTGCAACTCCTACAGTATTGCTCTCATATTTGATTAAGCCAGGCCATATTCCTGTTTGTAAATGCTGTATGTAAATGTAGGTTAGTGTGTTTGAGTGTTTTGAGAGTCTGTGTACATTTTAGACTGTTTGGATGAGATTTATGTCAAGTAGTCCAATTCCCCCCCCAAAAATGAATATATTCATGTTTTGGAGCAGAGCACTGGGGCAGAGGAGGAAGGTGTGTGTGTGTGTGTGTGTGTGTGTGTGTGTGTGTGTGTGTGTGTGTGTGTGTTGTAGTAGGAGCTGCTACTCTCAATACAGCCCTGAAGCAGCAATGTGAAAAAGAGAGAGAGGGGGAAAGGGAGAGGGAGAGAGAAGCATACTGCGCATTAAAATACACAGACACTCAAGTCACTGCAAGGACATGTTTACACAAATCCATGTGTTGATGTGCTATTGAGTGTATGTATATTTATGCAGTATAATGCAAGGTTTATGTTTAACCCTTTCTATGACAGAATACATGCATACTGTATACTTCTAGCATCCCTTGCCAAATATGTTCAGGAGGAAAAATAATTGCTGCTCAGATCACACGTTTCAAGTCAGGGAAATGTCACTTTCTTACACTTTGCAGGTAGAAATCACATGACTTTCATACCAGAGACTCAAAGACCAGAGTTTGAGTCCAGCATCCCACACTCTGTTGACCCTTTCCTTATTGACAAGGTGCTTTTACTTGAACCAAAAACATGTTAATCATGCTTTAGTTGCTAGGAGTGGATATTGTAGTGAAAACACATTCAATTTGTTGATTATGAATGTTTTGTATATTCATTCAATTAAAATGTGTCCTCAATATCTTGATGTTTATGTTGATAAAAGTAACATGTATTTCTTATTATATATAGATACAACATGGTTGTAATGTTATGTAGTTTGAAAAGCATGGGGAAAGTGTTTATTTTGATCTCTCCTTGAATTCTGCACAGGGTCTGGTCTTGAGTTTAATGTCAGTTATATTAATTCATTTCTGACAAGATATCCCATCTAATCGGATTATAAAAAGAAAACTATTTTATTTTTTTGACATACTGTATCTAAAGCGTCTTTGACAGCAGACATTACATTTTGATATTCAACTTATTGTGCAGAGTGATTCCATTGCTAAATATCTGTCATGAAAACAGGAAACACTCCTTCCTGAAGAAGCAAGTCAAGAGAGATGGATACAACTTAATTTCTCCCCCTGCTTTGGGCGCTGTGTACCAGCTGATGAGCCGGGGGTGTTGTCTTTATAGATACAGGCCTCTGAAGCCCACAGGTGTAGCTCAAAGCACCGTGCAGAATAAAGAGGATCACTGGAGGAGCTTGGCGACCTTGAAATATTAGCAAGGCGGATTACCAAGGTTGCACATTATTATTCCTCGGACGGATTGAGGGTTGAACTGAAGGATGGATGAAAGAGCCAAATGATGAAAAAGGGATGAGAAGATGAATGGATAGCCACAGCTAAGGAGGGAAGGGTTTCTAACCTCTCATTAAACTTAAGTCTGATGGATGGATGAAAAGAGGAGACAGGGGAAGTGAAGATGAAAACAGGAGAGCTCTAGGTGTCTCTTTGCCCTCATGTGCCCTGTAGGTTTGGATAGAAGGAGGCTGATTGAATGACTCAAAGATCTCTTTGCTTTGCCACTCTCATGTCGACTGCTTCGACCTGATGGAGTGGTAAATAATCCTCTCACAGATTTTGCATAATTTGTCTCCCGTTATAATAGGACGTTGAGGGATTTTCAAGAAGCTTCTGTCTCGCGGCTGCCTGTGTCTTCCTCCCTGGTTCAACCTGGTCCACCCTTCCTCTTCCTCTCCTCTTTTAACTCGTCTCTCCTTCTCTTCACAGAATAACCTTCTGCCACCTGCCCTTCCAGAGTAAATGGCTGTACATCGGCACAGAACGAGGGAACATCCACCTCGTCAACGTGGAGTCCTTTATGCTCTCAGGCTACGTCATCATGTGGAACAAAGCCATTGAACTGTGAGTGGAACTGCCCACGTGTCACCCTCTGATGTTGCCTCCCACTCCCAATGCCCTGAATGGTCCTTTGCATTTGCTCCCTTCTTTTTCATCTTCTTCCAATTCTGCAAACTTAGCATGCTGCTGTGCAGGTATGGAGATGGAGGGGGTTCTCACCCACAGCGAATCCCTGATACACGGATCAATATTTGAACTCTGTAGGAATCCAACTCATATCACTAGCACTGCAACATTGATCCCAGGGTCTATTGACTCACCTTGCAGCACTTAAGTGAGGCAAGTGATGCAGCGTAATCAGCATTTTACCTTTCAAAAGGTTATTGTGGCTTAAATATAATGAGATAAGAAAGAATCATTAGTCAGCCTATCACTTTCAGGCACAGTATCGGACTCCAGGTAGTGAGCGACCTGTCTCTTTGCTGTTTCAATGGATCTGTCAGTTTGACAGGCTCCATTTTGGTTCCCTGCTGTAGAGACTTAAATTATTCACTGGAGCGTTTTGCTTCACGCTTTCCCCCTCATCCCCTTCTGTGCATGTGTGTGAGTGGGAGGAGAGAGGGAAAAGATGGAGGAAGGAGGGAGGGGGTGGAACAGGTGTCTGCCGAGATCAGTGTATGGTACACACAGACGTCTCGTCTCGTCGACAGGGCTGCAGGGAAGTAAAGGCGAGAGATTGAGGGGTGGGGGTGGGGGAGGGGGTGTATGACAGAGAGGAGACGGGAGTGGAATGGATGAGACAGGGCTTTTGCCTGGGGTAAAGGACATGCAGAGGAGGAAGGTGATGGAGGAGAGGAATGGAGTGGTGACAGAGGGATAAATGCAGGTAGCAGAGGGCAGAGCGGTGGGGATAACGAGGTGGAAGGAAAAGGTTTTCAATTAAAGGAAAAAAGGGCAGAAGAGGAAGGCAAGGAGGAATATTGATGAGAAAGAGGGTAGATGTGGATGATAAGATAGAGAGGTAGATACAGGAGTCCTTCTTGACTAAAGGATCAGCAATAACCCACACTTTTCTTTGCCGGACTGTATTCTCCTTGTTTTCCAGTTCACCTTGCACTCCTCTTCACCTCATTTCACCTCGATGTCAATGCTTTGTTCCCCCGACCATCCTCATAATATTTCAAAATACCTTCTCTATTCCAAAGATGAATAGAGATGAAAAAAGTTCTCTCTATGAAAAGTAAAAGTGAATACATCTCTGGAATGTTAGAAATAGTTGCTTTAGAATTAGAAATTGAACAATTTTACATAAAACAGAAGGTCCCAAATTTAGAGCAGCCTTAATATCCCCTTCTCCACATCACATATTTCAGAAGCTGTAAACATTAAAGCACATTTACTATATAGCTAGTCCAGAATAATACATATGTAAATGTCCATTTATTTTTTTTATAATACAATTATGTGTACAGTATAGTATATATAGTTCACAGTAATCTAGAACCATATTGACCTGCATGACCTGGTATTTTAGCTCCTTTCTTCAACCCACCCAAACATGTACATGCAACAGCTTTGTTCAACCACTCTTTCTTTGATATATTGTGGTTTCCATCCATTCCGCCGTGCACATTTATTGTGAAGGAGCGTTCTATATCTTTTGGTTCAGGCCTCAATCCCTCACACGCTCTATGAGATACTGTGTCTTGAAGATGCCAGCAATTGAGTCATGGATTTGTTACAGAAGCTCTCAGTTTGCATATATGTCTACATGTACGAGTGTGTGTCTGTGGTTTGCTTTGACCCAGATCAGAGCGGTGTGATGTGATTCTCTTGTTCTTTCTCCTTTTGTTCTTTGCCAGCTGTGGGGTTGGTAGGGTTGCGGTAGTCCAGGTACAAAAGCCTCTGTACCGTTCCCATTGTTCTTCTCTGACTCTGTCTTCAGAAGAAGGTAGTACTTGAGCTAAATGAACGAGAATTACTGTAGTGCTGAGACAATTATTCTCTTTTCGAATTGATTAATTGGTTAAATCATTTATTGAGAAAAATGCAAAATGCAAAATTGATTATCTGTTGGTTTTGAACTGTTAAAATAAGCATTTTGAAGTGGTCCCATCAGGCTTTGGGCCTTTTTCACAATTTTAAAGACAATTTAAGACTAAACGATAATTTATTGGTGTTGCCGATTAAAATTTCGAAGCTGGGTCATATTTCAGTATCATCAGCTGAACACTTGGAGTTGTCTACATTAGTATTATTGTGATAAACTGGTAGTACATGTCGTGCTATTAAAAGCATTTTTAAAGATTTTATTTTCCGCCCTGCCTTCTACACCTCTGCTCTATTGTGATTGCTGCAATGAGTCTAGGATATGATGTGTACCGGGGTCATCTCCCCTTGGGCCCTGCTATTTGGAGACAAGCTGCAGTAGCTGTGCCAGTGGCCCCGGGTCTGGCCTGGCCTGGCCTGGCCTGGCCTGGCCTGGCCTGGCCTGGCCTGGCTAGGCCCAGTGCTCTGTGTGTTTGTGTGACTCACATATATTACAGTACGTAAACAACTGCTAGGCTCTATAGTTCAGTCAGAGCTTTAGGCATTAAGGACATTGCCATAAGGCCACATGTGAATCTGTGTTTGTTCACATGATGCATGATTTTATGTATGCACTGTATATGCAAGAATATGTATATATCTGTACCTGGCAGCATCTCTGTGTGGGTTTGATTTTGATTCAGCTAGATGGTCACTGGGTACAGAGGGCCGGAGAGAAGAGGGACAGGAGTGGTAAAATGTTAACAGCTTACTATGACACATAGTTCACGTGAACATGTTGGCCAGAGGCCTATTCTGTCCTCTTTTATTTCCTCCCACTTTCCCTTTCAGGACCCTGTAATTACGTATTTTTCATGCCTAAACGTATGTTCCCGGAGTACTGTTTGTGTGCACATGGGTGGTCCTCAGCTGGTACAGTAATGTCCTACTAGGGAAGCATCACAGCCTCCATTATCCTCAAAGTGTATTTCCCAAATGATACTCTTGAATGAAACTCTTTTAACTGCACCACATCACATAATGGTTGTTTCTGTTGCTCTTGCTGTCTTTCAGTAAGCTTTTAAACAGCGAGCAGAAATCTGTGTGTCAGCTGAGCTGTCAATGGCCTTATCAGTCCAAAGCAGGAGGGGATCCAATGCAAAAAGCTACTGTTTTGGTCAGAGGATTTAGTATTAAAGTTGTGTTCTTCCGTGAACTGAACAACTTTGCATGAACTCAGTACGGCTGGGCCAGCACTTTCATCTCGAACATGTGTATCCTATGCATTAACACACACACAAGCATAGTCCAAGGTGACATGCGGCCGCATACGGTACGGCCGTGCTGCAAACAGGCCTTTCAAGTCATGTTGCTGCGGAGACATTGTCATAGTGACTGTGCCTCTGCTTCCTCACAGATGTTCAGGACTTCACTGTACATGTGTGTATGTAGTTAATTGTTATAACACGCACTAAAGAGATGTTTTAAAATGCTGGGAGGTGAACCTTCCCTTTGGCTTTAACATACCCTGCGTCATCTACACACCCACAGACATTTCCTCTATGGTGCATGTGTGTGCACACACACAAATGGTCCATTCCTTAAAGTACTGAAGGCATCACTGCGTTTGGGATGAATATTTGAGGTACAAAGAAGGATTTGGTGCATTAAAGGTTTATAGCATATGACCTTTTTTAACTGAAGGGGCCAAGGGTGCGGATATTTCAAGTGTTATATTTGCCATGAGGCATTTAGTTTAACTCCAGTAGTCGTGTGTGTGTGTGTGTGTGTGTGTGTGTGTGTGAGTGAGTGTGTGACTTGAAAGACCTTAAATCAGTAATTGTTAGACAAGAGTGTGGTACCCGTAACTGTGAATGATGCCGTAAGGATAATGGCATGCTCACAGTCAAACGAGTATGCGTTGACATAACTAATAAAGTCGTGCACATTACCACTAAAGCATCTATAACCTATCAGAGACGCACATGTTCTTTAATTCACGCCTCCCCAATTGTTCTCATCCCCAAAGACCTTATTTTACTCTGTATGCAAAACGCAGAGTCATTAGCGGTACGCAGTCAGAAATGTGTGCTTACAGGAGCGTGTTGAAGTTGTTTGTGTCTGTGTGTGTGTGTGTGTGTGTGTGTGGATGGGGTTGTGTGTTTGTGGCGGTGTATGGATGAGTTTTGGGAGCCTGTCTGTGCTCTGCCCATTCTGCCTCTGTTGCCATGGTGACTCCTTCATCTCCAAACCTGAACATGTATTTTGAGAATGTGTCCATGTCAGATGTATTTACTGTATAACCATTAACAATTGTTTACGGAGTCTCACGGAGGGAGACGGAGAGCATTGCGCATGAAATCCTAAAACAAGAGGAAATGGACCACGTGGGGCAGGCGGCTTTTTATGCAAGTTGCATTTTGCAATTCACCAAGAGGGTAATTGTTTGTTATGGATGTGGGTTTTACAAATGGGCTGGATGTTAAGATGTCTCTTAACTGTGCCGAAATGCAAATGCGTGTGCGTGTGCGTGTGCGTGTGCGTGTGTGTGTGTGTGTGTGTGTGTGTGTGTGTGTGTGTGTGTGTGTGTGTGTGTGTGTGTGTGTGTGTGTGTGTGTGTGTGTGTGTGTGTGTGTGTGTGTGTGTGTGTGTGTGTGTGTGTGTGTGTGTGTGTGTGTGAGTGTGTGCATGAGCGCTCTGCTATGGACGACTGTTAGCTGAAAGACAGGCAGTGAAGGGGGATTAGATAAATCAACAGCTCCAGCTGCAGCAGAGCTTAGGTAATAAGGCTCTGGCACAAACAGGCTAAATATAGAGACATCTGACTGACTGCCTGCCTGCCCACTAACTGCTACCTTTTAACACACACAAACACACACAAACACAAAGGCATGCACACACAAAGGCACGCACACAAGCAGACCGTAGATGCTATCCCTCTCCCCCCCCTTGCTTGTACTTAATAGGCGATTTGTACATTTTTAACACAGGGGTCATCCGACCGCAACTAGAAAATGTAATTTGTATTTTTTATAATTTTTTTTTTTTTACACCAGCAGTAATGTAGCACAGCATGAACACAGTGATCTCTTTATTTAAATGTGGAAGTGCAATACAAATATTTCCCCCCAAACGAACGAATAATCGTGAATAACCTTGATTGTGCAACCCTACCCCCCACCTGCTATAACGTTTATAATGTATTATACACTATACAATTCCTTCTGCTACTTCAGCACCACGGACAGCGCCCATGGACTCATCAGTACTCAACAGAGTGAGGCTCCTCATGTTTCAGGGCCGTGGTCGGGGCCTCTGATTCTAACTGGCACAAACCTCAGTCAGATAGAGGATCAATGAGTCAGGCAGACTAGATTAACATATTCAACGAAACAACCCCTCTTCCTTGACACTCTCTGCTACTAGGGGAAGGAGATGGAGATGGGGGAAGGAAGGCTAACAAGGAGCATTTCAATCCATATACACAGTTGTTATACTTAATATTATCACCGGCATGTCTTGTCCTTCACTGTTGACTTACAGATGAATAAAAAAAACATGACCTCCTTCTGTATTCCATTTGGTTGCAGCTCCTTTCTTTCCTACTCCGTTTTGGGCACCATTGCCCTTGCTCCTTGGTATTGGGGTTATGTTTAAGGCTCTAACAGTCACTCCTGTTCAGCTGTGACCTTCTCTGGCGCTCTGCAGCCACACATCTCTTCAAGGCAGGGCAGGTTGGTGAAATTCTGCAGCCACGTGGCACGCAGAGAGAGGAGATTTGACATAAGGCTGTCTGGAGGGTAAAGCACAGACAGGAGGAGGAGAGGAGGGGGCAGCCGGGCATTTTGTGCCGTCTCTCCGCTGACATGCAAATGGTCACACACACAGCAACGGACGCGCGCACATACACAGCCATTGGGGACTGTCTGGCCTGACAGTGCCATCCATCACAACCTTAACTGAGCTTATGTCTTTGAACAGCCTTTTAGAGCCTTGGAGTGATTGGCAGATCTGTCCTCCCTGGCGGACCCCTTACCCAGGTTCAAAGACACTTTGCTTTCCACCTCAACCCTCTCCATATGTCAGTATGTGATGTGAGAGAAGTGTGTGTTCACTGCCTTGTTTTCATGTCTGAGTACCGCATCACAGCTTAAAGAGCAAAACATATATGTCTCTCTCTCTTTGTCTTTGTCATAAGGTCCTCCAAGGCTCACCCTGGACCAGTTGTGCACATAAGTGACAACCCCATGGATGAGGGAAAGGTAAACAACAACTCTGTCCACACACACATGCAAATATGTGCAAAATCAAAATACACATAATGTATGTGATTCTCCTCACCAACAGAAATTCCATAAACAATATTACATTGCACACCTTCACAAACAGCAAGGTGTTGTTACTTTGGTGACAGTGGGGTCCAGTATTTGATGTTGCAGTGAGAATATACAGTATATAAAATATTCAACCCTTGACTTGAGGCTTGTTTGCTCTCTCCATACTGTATGCTCTCTATATCTGCTGTCTATTTTGGTTGAGCTATTTTTCTCATATATGTGATATACCGTGAAAAGCTTTTTAACAATATGAGTAAGGTGACTAGCTGAGATCAATTACTCATCACACCATTACGTAAATATAAATATATATATATATTCCATTTGAACTGACTTGGTACACAGAACATGCTGTGTTTATATGATCACATATAAGGGGATTGAATATAGCCTCATTGTCCCAGGGCACATGTTAATAGGGCCCATTGTGTTCAGTTGATCTGCTTTATTGACACATAATTTATTTTATGTTCTAAATATACTGTATTAGCATCATGTCTTGTGACCCAGGGTGGGCAGGTTTCTCCGTGAGCCACCACAGTCTGCTTACACCTGGCGTCCTTTCATGCTGCACGATAATGTAAATGTATGACATCATGGGGTCTATTCTATCTCCTCTCTGTCATCTCTCCTAACCATCTCACCGACTGCCTGTCGCTCTTCCTTTCCAGCTTATAATTGGATATGAGGCTGGGATCGTGGTCCTGTGGGATCTGAAATCAAAGAAGGCCGACTATCGCTACACTTACGATGAGGTAGGCAAATCTCCCTTATTTTCTTTTTTCTGTAAGACTTTTAAGTCATTCCTCCCACTTCTGTGCAGTTTAATGAAGATGAAGCTGAATTCTGGCTTTTGCCAGAGGAGAGTTTTACATCCAACTCTAAATGGAGCCACTCACTGGATTTGTACGAGAAGAATCAAAATACTTCCTCAACTAACTAGTTAATCAGCGGTGCTTGCAGACAGATTTAGCTAGTCTTATGCTATGCTAAGTTAGCCAGCTTCTGGCAGTAGCTTCATATTTAGCATACAGAGAGTAGTATCAATCTTAAATATCTTGTACTCCAAGCTGAGTTGCAACAACATTTGAAAATGTATTAAATCTATAAAATGACAAAATAAAAACTCAAAAACATAGTCTCTTTGCTCAGTGCTGCAGTCACAAGTAAAGACAATATGTTTTTCTCATTTACAAACAACAACAGTTTGTGAAATACATGATTTAACAATGTCATGATTTATACAGTGTCTCCGGAGTGATGTTGCAAGGCTGCTTGCATATTGCAGTTGTAAAAAGGGAATCATTTTGTGAAAGGTAAAGCACTGAGTCATTTTAAAGAGAGGAAGTCATGTGGCTTCATTGGCTTCCCCAGAGGCAAAAGTGTGTGTCTATAAATAAAAGACAATAAAAAAAGAGACAGTGTCAGAGCTGCTCAGATCTCTCTGGACCTGGCATGTGTCAAACCAAGATGGTCTGCTATCAGTTACCAGATTAGTGTTTTTACAAAATTGTATCTGCACTAACATAGTTGCTGTATTTGGATTGCTTTTCTGTAATAGATGTGATAAAATGTATGACAGCCAGTGTTTATGCTGATTTAAAAACATATTTCCATTTAATGTATTCCATGTGATTATGCTTATATGAATGAGGAGATGAATTGGAGATCTCATGTATACACTTGTCATTTAGGTTTTAAGGTGCTAAATTAGATATTCACAGCATTAATAAAGCAGCAAACAACTAGTTGCTATGTAAATATTTGCAAGCAGAAGCAATATAAATGCTCCCAATCTCATATATTGCCCTTTTAGACTGACGGCTTGGTTGTGGTCAGACATGCGCTCACATGCAAATAGTCATACAGTGGTGTCCGTAGCTCCTAGACACAGAGCCAGACCGCCTGTTAGAGATGATACGATTATTGTAACACTCATGCTGGTGCTCACCTCATTGGCAGTGCTGCGGTGCTGTAAGCACGCCGAGATAACACGAGTCACAGAGGACTACATAGACACAAATATCACGGCGGATTTTATATGTTCAGTCTGTGCCGTTTTCTCTCCCTCTGTCTCGCTCAGTCTGTCTCTCCATCCCTCTCCCTCTCCCTCTCTTTGCCCTGTCTCCCTCTCTCAGATAAGCTAATATCCTCCTGCTGCTCCTAGGGCATTACATTCTCTCGTATTGAATCTCTCAAGGGAGCTCATCTCTTCTCTCCAAACCCCTACAGTTACACCTCTCCAGAGACCGGGGTTGAGTGGGCGGGGGCTGCTCCTCATTTTGCTCACTGTGATTTACACTGACGAGGAGAAAGAGCCTGAAACACACAACCGTTCTTTCCTTTCTTTTGGAATGGCTTGGGGTTATTCCCCTAGCTAATTCATTCAAGTGGTTATTAGAGTCAGATCCATTTAAAGATTAATTTGCCCCCTGAACCAGCCTGCAGGGCCACTGAGGACAACCTTTGTGTTCTCCTGTGCGGCATCATGAGTGAAATGTGGTTATGATGATTGGGCTGTGACTTTTCTATTATTACTGCTGCAGACAGGGCTGTAGAGCGAAGAGTGAGCGCTGTGGAGGAGGAACACACCAGGGCTTTGTGAGGGTAAGGGTGGGTGGTGTGGTCAACAAATATAGGATCTTGATATCAGTGTGTTATGATATTCACTTACAGCATACTACGCAGCATTTCTCGCTTACTGTTGTAAACACTGCATGAGAGAGAGCGAGAGAGAGAGAGACGGAGAGAAAATGCCTAGAAAATTAATAAAATGAGAAATAAGATATTATTTTCTGATTTCTGATTATTTTCTGACCGAAACAGAACACTGCGGAAAGGTGTCACATTGCCAGATTTTGTGTGAATGCAGCCGAATCGCAGCTTCATCCTGCCCTCTGTGGCTTCTCTGCTTTGCCTGTGTGTGTGTGTGTGTGTGCGTGCGTGCATGTGTGCGTGTGTGTGTGGCTCACCCTTACTTTTGGACACACAGATCTGCAGCTCTTCAGACATCCATGACACAGACAGAGAGCAGAGGAGCGAGACGGAGACAGCAATGTCACCTGGTTGGCTCCATTTTATTAAGTCCCGACCTCACCTGTTATTGGCTGGGGGCTTCTCCCCCCACGCTGCCCATAGGCCGACGCCCAGAAACGTCTCGAACACAGCGAAATAATAAGAGAGGAGAAAATCCAGGCAGAGGTTTGAGCCTCTGCACATTCAGACACCGCCACACACTTCGAAGTGTTTATTTTAGAGGGATTATGCATTTGGTTATGTCGTGGGTTTTGCTATTTAAATTGGGAATAATTACAGAGTCTCTGAAGGCTGAACTAAATGTCCAACATCAAGATGGTTGCTGTGGAAACATGAGTCTAGTTTGTTTTTCATTGCTGAGCTCATTTATTCAACATTAATTATAAGCCATTGATAATACATGCAGTTGGTACAATTGGAATTATTTTCCGCCATAAATGTGTGCAAACTCCATTCTGTACAGCATCTGGTAATAATACTGTACGGTAAAATACGTTTTTACATCTATTAAATCCTTTGCAAATTGAATTCTGCCTGCTGTGCACTCTTTTTCCTGCTGTGTGCTTTATTCAAATACTATTTGCCTCGGAGCTTGCCACCAAGTATCAAAGTTGTCAGCTGAAATGAACAAGGGGGCTTTTCCTCCTCTCTTTTCCAACGGCAGAGTAAGCCAGCGGACCAGAAGTGATGGATTCATGCTTTGGGATGATTATGTCTTAAAGAATATTTTAGTGTTGATGGAAATTTGTGGGTGTTTAAAACAAGTGAAAGGCAGTCTATGTTCTCATATTTCAAAGGGGACAGATAAATGTTTTTTTCCTGAGTAATGTCAACTCCGACAAATTCCTGGCACATTTTTAACGACTCTCGCGCTCACGCAACGTCAGCATGTAGGGCACACATAAGGGAAATAATTAAATGGTTTTGACTCAAATGACGGCAGCTTTTGTTAGTTATCCACGCTGTCAAACGGCAGAAATGTCAGCAGATCGGAACTTAAGCCTGGCCCCCAGGCAGCAGCAAAGTTTCCGGCAGAGTACAGACAAACAGCAGAGGCCATAAAACTTTTGTTTTTACAGGCTCACAAAGAGCTGAGAGAGCATACCTTCCACTCTGTGTCTATCAGAGGAGTGACTATTATTAGCTGCGGATCAGCAGTATGGGTTTCCAGTGAGTGCTAGCCAGAGAGCGTCCGTCACTCTGACCCTGCTCCACTCTGCCCATCAACGCCTCGGTCTGACTGGTCCTGATGAATGGATGACATCACAGCCAGATTTGAGTTTTTAGTTCCCATCTTCCTTTGATGTCTGTTTCTTGGTGGCTGTTTGTCACTCAAAGAGTGCATGGATGCTTCTTCTTTTTGTGTATCATAGCTTCAAAAGAGCCATTATTCAAGCTTACTGATTTACCCTACAGTCTGCTTCAAAAAAATTATGTTCGTTTTACTTCAATCTCAACTCAATGTAGTGTATTTTTATTTTGCTACATTTATTTCTGTAAAGTTTAATATAGTTTACTTCCTAGTGGTTTAGGATTTCTCTTTTTCTTATAATATAATTTTGTACATTCTCTTGTACCATGCCACATTGTTCTCTTTTCTCTTTATCGCTTTTTCTTTCTGTCAAATCATAGAAAGAAACCAGTGGTTTTTGCCCAAAAGCACAGAAAACTCTCTTGCAGAAATGTTTGGTGACCTCTTGTCACACTAACATAACCAGAAAAAGTTTGTGCACTAATTCAACCCACAACATGTTGTGTCAGAATCTGCACCAAAATACAAAATAACTGGGGTGAAATGTTTTCCTCTGCGCAAGACACACTATTATTGAAGGCCAAGAATTACACAATAAAAAATGCAATTATTCTCACAACCACTCTCAATAATTACTTGCTTTCCAAGCAATACAAGTAATGTAACAACTTTGGCTATGGAGGAATGTGTGTTATTAACATATTTTAACACCAAGTATATATTGTAAATAGCCTTGACTGCTGGATGCAGTCACATTTAAAAACGAGTTGTTGGAAACAACAATGAAACACATTTTTTAAATCTAGTTCCAAATGGGCGAGCTTGTCCATATAGGACAATACATTGTGAGAGAGAAGTTCCTGAGGTATTATTTCCGATGGACAGCTCAAGTGACTGTATTTGATACGTCTGCATGCACCAAATCCCTCCCATCTGGTTGGCAGAGAAGATTAAAAGCAAACGCTCCATTTTTTTCACATACTCTTAGTGACATAAATCTGGCTTTATGAAAAAGTATTTGATTCGCCCCTCAGACCTCGGATAAAGTTTCATTGCTGATTGGTCATTTGGCAAGTCTAGCACAATGTCCATTAGATGGAGAATATCATTCTTTATTTGATGGTCTCTGTGGGGCTTTATCTGTCAGGATGTTACTCTGCATTATGCTAATGTTAACTCCTTGTTAAGAAACATATTCATCTCTCACACCGCTCTTGCAAGACATTTGTTTTCCTAATGTGATTACTCACAAACATAAAGGTGGGGAAGAGGTTATTGTGGTATAACAGTAGAGAAATGTCACTCAGTTGGTCCAATGCTTTGATCCAGATTGAAATAGCTCAACCATTATGAGATGGATTGGATGGATGAAGGAAGAAGAGGTTGACTATTTTATTCTTTCCCCTAAGGGCCGCTAGCACTACTGCATGTGGAACATTCATGGACTGCTAGCAGCTCTATATATCTTATATATATATATATATATATATATATATATATCCCTTGAGCATAATGTTAACATCAACATGCTCACAAAGACAATATTCACAAGCCCATGTGAAGCATGTATAATATTTACCATGTTCACATCAGGGGTAAACCCCAATATTGGACATATAAAGATTTGATCAGATTATGTTGGCAGATGAAAAGTCAAGGGAGTCGGACCAGCATTGCCATCTCTTGAGCCATGCGGTTAGCATGGCTAAAAATCCTTGAAAACTTAATTTATCTCAAGGGTCGACACAAGATTAGCAGTTATTTTTCGATCTTATGCAAATTAAGAGTGAATGACTTTTCATCATCTAGCACCACCCATATGTCAACATTTCCACTTCTCTCACTTTTTTTAAAAAGTTATAACAACATAGCACTTGTTCTTGCTCGAATCATAACCGATGTTGGTGCATCATTTATTCTTAATGTAGTCTTAATTGGTAAATTAAAGCTTAAAGGGGCTTGTTTATTTTAGGGCTTATGTAATATTCATGACACAACATTTTGTTGTGTTGATTTAATGTTTCAAAACAAGAAGGGATTGCTATATGGAAATTACTGTTGACATACTTGCCCCCAAATGTTTTTATTTTTTTTAGATTAATCCTTTTTTGGTTGAATGTTCTCCTGCTTGAGCTGAATTACCGTTGCTGTGCCTGTACTGTATGCGTGTGTGGCACTTAAGGGCTAAGCTGTCTTTGTGTCCCATTGTGTACAGTGCTGGCAGGTAGCTATTCTAATTAGGCTGTGCATGTTTATGTGTATGTCTATTTCCCTTCACCAATCTCTATTTGTGCGTTTGTTTTCATCTCTGCCGTGAATTGTTGTTTGTGTGTTGTGTGTTTGTGTATGTGTGTGTGGCTGTGTGTGTGGGAACACGCTAGCTCAGAAGTGTTGACTGAATTATCTCATACCCCAAGGACCCGTCCGTGAAAACTGACCTATTGTAATAAATCATGAATGATTTTAATTGGCATTGTTTGATATGATGAGTACCATGTGTTCTAATTACCCTGCTCATTTTCCAATTAAGAACAATGCAATGTTCCCTGTTGGGACTGTCACAGCCATCAATGCCCGGATAGATTTCCACAATTTATTCTGTCAAAGCTTCTCTGAATTTTTCTCATACAACTGTGATTTAGTTGTAGCAAATTAATGAAAATCTGCAGTTCCTACCCTTTGTCTGGGTTGCAGTCCACATAAAGAAAAAGCATCTCAGACCATCTGAACTCATTAGTATCTCTTTACTAAAACGTAATCTATCAACAAATAAACCTTGAACAAGACCTGTCAATCATTCACAATGTTCACACCGATGAATCACTTCTGGCAAGAAATTATTGTCCAACTGCATCCCACCTGTCCCTGTCACTCTGCCCAGTGCCAACCAGAACTCACATCCGCCATCAGCATTGATGAGACACCTGAGCAGTTACTCATTATGCCGCCAGTTATTTCTAAGGAAACAATCATCATGAAGAGGGAATTAGGAAACTCCAAAACTAAAGACTGCTTTTGAAAAGAACATGTGCGTCTTTGTGGGAGTTAGAGGGAATGAGTCATTGACTGTAATGAGATAATGTGAGGGGTCTCTGCAGCATGATGTCACGTAGCCATAACTCTGTATCCTCCAGCTCACGGTGACCTGGAGTCTCTTTGAGAGAACCTGGATAATGAGACCTTTGAAAATCCTCAAGGCTGTGCATCCAAAATCACCCACCTCAGGAAGTTCTCCACTTTATTGGTTTCATCTTTGTGAGTTCATTGTCTGACCAAGCAAGACTGTGATGGATTACATACTTTACCTTCAAGCAATAGACAGGGTTCATTACCCCTCAAAACATATAGATATGATACGATATACTCTGGGACAGATGCAATTAGAATTGTTGTGGTGAGCGTATCGCCGGTGTCACACGAGCAAGACTGTGACATTGGTTCCCCCGCACCGTCTCATTTAGCTTTTTTTCTGGAAAAGCTCGGCACATTAGGTGAGACGCAGCACCATTAATAACACACCAAAGGCAAAATTGATACACACCTAAACAAATCGCTTGAGATTGACTGAACCTGACCGTGTGCTCACTTCGACATAGACGATGGTAAACATGTCAGATGAGTGCTGGAGACGAGAGACAAATCACAGCTACGTTCACACCTAAACAGGAGGTGGAGCTTCAGCTTGCATATTAACGAGTGCACGATGGAACCACTGCACATAAGCATAACCAACCAATCTGTTTGTTTTTCTTTTTAGAAAAAGACCTAATTTGAACCCCTATTTCAGAGATTTTGCCCGATCATCATATTTCCCCTGACAAAGCACCGTCTTTGCAGGTGTTCTGGTATAAGAACACGCCCCCGGGGCAGGAATCCATGTGACAAGCCTCGTAAAACTGCTCTGGAAGCTGTTGTTGAGCTTCACACAGATTTGGTGTTTACTCAATGTCAAGACGTTCCCTGGGTTAAATTATGAGCTCTGAAAAGGGCATCAATAAGCATGGCAGCCCCTTTACTGGCATACATACTTCAGGCATGATGCGTTTGTGTTTTCAATGATTGCTTGTCAGTAGATAGATCATCGTGAACCAGGATTAAAACCACACCAAGACTGTTTCGATGAGGGGACAGAGCGAGCAATATTTCCCTAATTTTTTTTTTTCTTTTCGAGATGGGTTTGCTTGTCTCTGTATTCATTTCTTCCATTTGGGTCATTTGTTTTGCTTTGAAACGGCCAAACAAAAGGTTTTCCATTAAATACTGTAGATATTAGAATTGTGATTACTTTCATTTTCTAGATTAAACTTGCGATTGTTCTTTAACTTCCTTGGTTTCTTTTTAAAAACACATTACTGACTAAATGTTTTTTTATGATCTCCTCTTCTACCTTCTCTCCTTCTTCTTTGCTTCTTTAAGCAAGACAGACAAACTAAATACTTACAGCTCCAAATGACACCAGATGAACCTGAATGCAGCAGATCAACTATACTTCAATTATATGTTATGGACCAGTTTTTCTTTGCGTGAATTTTTGTCATTATGAAATATAATAAAACCTTGCTCTTGGCATTCCTGAACAAAATTAACAATCCATTTCTGTCTTTTCTTCACATTCAGCAATGGTTCATATAAAAATAAATAAAAAATCTCTCTAATACATGCATTTATGCCAGAGGAAAAACTCTGCAGTCAGGGGCCAGACTCTTTTATCTCACTTCCACCATCTGTTCAAGAGTATATAATCCAGAGTCAAGGGCGTTTAACCCCCACATGAACGGTGTCCTGTGCACCGTACGGCTAACACACTTGTAACTTAAGCTAGAAGGTGGCACATGATGCTTCATCTTGCTGAACCACTGACCCCCCCATCCTTCTTGCATGTTGTTTCCTAGGCGATCCACTCAGTTGCCTGGCATCACGAGGGCAAGCAGTTCATTTGCAGTCACTCAGATGGAACTCTGACCATATGGAACATCAGAGGCCTGGGCAAGCCCATACAGACAATCACCCCACACGGTAAGGACACACACACACACACACATGCCAAAGTCTCTTCCAATTCATTTAATACTCCCTATATAATAGATACTCGATGGCGTGCACTAGTGGACTATATATTTAAGAGGGAGTGATTCTAAACAGCCAGATGCATGATGGTCAATACTCGGGTTGACCTCCTATTTCAACACTTTTGGGATCTTATCTTAAATTTACCATAACACTTCATGATAGAATGTTAGGTAATTAATAACCTCATACTTGATCTTTTTCTCAACATAAAGCATTTTAATCCCCCAAATAAACATCTGTAAATCATTTCTGTGCCTTTGGGGCACAAAAGAAATCAGAAAAAAATATTATATTATAATACTTATACAATTACAATTAGTGCAAATCTTGTTTGTTAATTTTCTAAAAATTAAAAATGCAGATACATTGTTTGAATAAACCCACATTTGGGGTTCATCTTTTCAAACTTGCTTGAACCCGAAAGTGTTTAACCTCACCAACATGTATTTACTGCTATTATAATTGTTTTTTTAACATCGTTGTTATATTTCTCTCTTTTTTTAAAGGATTGTCCTTTTTGCAGTGTTTCCAGCATTTTGTGTATTTTTCCCTTATTGTGAAGCACATGGTTCCTGTTTTACAATACATGATAATTGAGCCTTTAGCCACCTCTGTTAGTCATATGAGTCACTCGACACCTCCCGAAAGATTCTCCCTCTGTGTAACTCCCCCATCTATTTCAATCAGAGGATTATTGTCAGTTCAATTATGTCCTGCCTCTGTTTGCTTTACTTTGTGTCTGCACATCCCTACATTAGTGCCGGTGCTCTGTTTATTTCCTGCAGAAAAGCAAGTCTGCTCTTTTGAAGATGCATTTTAATCCATACTCCTCCGTCTCCCTACACACCTACTCATCCCACAGAGCACTCTGACAAGTCACTCAGATGAAGGGACTGGGAGAACTAGACAGTGTGTGAGTGCAACAAATGGACAGAGAGAGCGCGAGAGTCAGAAAGAGGAACAAAGACGGGAATGGAATGAAAGGAAATAACTTCTAACCAGTTTGCAAGCTGGTGTTGTGTGTAAGGGATTGCAGAAAGGATTTCACTACGGAGGCTTTTTAATTAGTTGTTTCTCCCACTGCTGCATACATAATTAGTTTGGTATTTAATCGGCATTATGTAAATTAATTTGACAGGTTTAAGTAAGACATATAAGTCCTCCTGTAATTGTCTTTTAGATATCTGTTATTCAGATGTAGTTATTAAAAGCAGTTCTTTATTATACATACCTGCCTTGTATAAACCTACCTTAGGGCTCACTTTGGCTCTTTTGAAGAAGTGAATACAGCCACTGATGCATCTGCATTCTAATATGGAGGCACAAATGTGATTGATGTGCAAAATAGATGGATTCTGTAAGTCGTCCATGATCGTCACACCTTCTTTGTGTGTCCCATCCACTGCATTTGTCTTTATTCTTCTGATGAATAGCCCTTTGTTATTTTTTGGCTACTGTTCAGTGCTGCAATTTAAGTGCAGCTCTGAACAGCTTCTAGGAAAAGAAAAAAATGAGATGACAGGAGGAAGAAGAAAAGAGGAGGTGAAGAGAGATGAACTGGCAAACTAAAGTAACTTCTGTTTGTTCTATTTTAGGAAAACAGCCCAAGGACGGGAAGAAGCCAGAGCCTTGTAAACCCATTCTCAAAGTGGAGTACAAAACCACTAGAATTGGGTATGGTCTCTTTCTCTCTCTTACACACACATGCGCACATGCTCGGACATTCATTTGCTTAATTATACAAAACAGTAAAGGCAAGCGACACAGGCAACATGAGTGACAAATGCAGTGCATGTTTTTCAGACTAAGAGCTACCCAGAATTTATACAAAGACCTCTGCAATCTTTTTATAATAAAGTAACGAAGAAAACACCATGAGTCATACTTTGTCCAGTTACTATAGTGAAAAGGTATTTTAAATTGTTATTTGTAGTTATGTAAAGTTGTGATTTCACCTGTCAAACTGGTAACATAGTCCATACACCATAACTACAGTATACAATGCACAACTTCAATGGCCATCGGCAGACCAATCAAATTATTTTCTTTGGTTGTAGTTTAAATTGTATTTGTAGAAATGCAGATAGCTGTTTATACTTATGCTTGTGTGTGTGTGTGTGTGTGTTCCAGGGAGCCCTTCATGATCCTGTCCGGCGGCCTGTCTTACGACACAGTCGGCCGGCGTCCATGTTTGACTGTAATGCATGGGAAGAGTACCGCTGTGCTGGAGATGGACTATCCAATAGTAGACTTCCTCACACTCTGTGAGACACCATACGCTAACGGTGCGTTTGTGTTCATTGTGTTGTGGATGTGTGTGTGCATGTCTGTGCTTTATATTTGTTTATTTGTGTCACACACACTCATTTCTATTTTGTTTTTTTAATTATGTGGAATTACTTGCCTCTGTGTTAGTGTGTTTCTGTAAGAAATAAGAAATTTCCCAAGGGGACGAATCCTATTTCAGTTTCATTATCTGACACACGCGACATTACATTTGCATTAAATCTATTTGTGCGCAATAGCCTTCCATCTAAATTATATTATGGTCTTATTTCCTGTATAGTTGAGTCAACCGCTAACATAAGTCAAAGTGGAGCTGAATGGTATGGGATCCATAATGTATATAATCCAGCATGTGAACTCCAGGGCAGGATAATCTGGCACATATGCAGCTACAGGCAAGATTAATGTGTTACGTAATAATGATGACATCATGGCAACATGATGTCACCACCCGCTGATTTTATTTGGTAATGGACATCCCTGGGTCTTTAAATTACACAAGACATGTCTGACTGACGATGTATATGTCTGCACGCTTAAACCAGTGTTAGTCTGTCGAGGAGGTTTGATAATCCCTAAAGATCTGGCTGCAGATTACGTCCCGACACCACTACGTGTCTGAATGGGAAAGCAAAAGACAGACAGACAAAGTATCGTAACACGTACAAAGATTTAGAGGTGAAGTACAGCTCATAAAAAGAAATACAGAGCATCATCATCTTGGTAAATTAGATTGGATTTTAAGATTTTATATTCATTATTTACTTTTGAAATAGCAGTTTCATAAAACCCATAGCAACATTTTTCTGAAGCTTTCACCCACATCTCATAGCCTTCCTCTAGAGAGAGTTTTCCCAGTGTTTAGAAAGGCAAATAGACTTGAAAGAGATACACAATTATAATGTTTTGTTTTGTTTTTTAGTTTGCTGATAGCATTCTTTATAATTATCTTTTGGGAAATCAGCATAATCACAGTTGTCCTTCTCAGCTCCCAAATGAGGGACGGACATAGAGAAACCATCCAGTGGTCTAAAGTTACATAAGATGTCACAAGAGAATGTGAATCACTTGGAGACCAGCACCCGGGAAGTAAAGTGAAGGGGACAGTGCGAGGTGTAGGGACAACAGTTGTCAAAGTGTTTCAACCTCGCTGTACTCTGACAGCCAGCTGCTCCACACAACAGATCTTTCTCTAAACACCAGTTTGCGTGCACAAAACACTCACAGTTATGCTACGTATCTGAATGGTCTCTGTATGGCTTGTGATGCTACTTTCAAATTAAATATCGAAAGAAAGAGGAAGCTTTTTAATGCACTGGACTCAGGACAGGGGACTTTTTAAGGTCAGAACGGTAGTTTTTTCTCCATTCAGGTGCCCTGAAGCAAAGCATTGAACCCCTGCTACTCCAGTTGAGGCATTTAGAGGCCAAGCATGTGAAGCAAAAATGGGCAGCTCCAGTGTAAACCTATGAAAGAAGGAATTCCCCTGCATTCTTTCAGTAATTATTAATTACCATGGATTTTCTTCATATTGCATTCACAATTTTTCTGTTAGAGCTTGCTTATGTATTCATTATGTCATTGCTGGATACACATGTGCCCTTTATTAGTATTTATTACTTTTCTCAGGACTAGAATCAGAGATATGTGCTTATTTTGCAGCTCCAGATGTGTGCCATATCTATATATATATCTATATATATCTATATATATATAGATATATATAGATATATATATATATATATTTCTGTGGATGAAACCAGTGCCTTACTTTTGAATGAGAAATTCTACTCCCAAATCAGACTGATAATATTTAAGAAGAGCAATATCCCCCACAGACATAAATCTCATAGATTAATGAATTTGGAGCGTTAAGCGTTCCTGCCCTCACATCTCCAGGGCACAGATATGATAATAACATTTGCCACAGAAAGTCCCTGTGGTTTTTAGCAGATCTCAGGGGAGTTCTCTCTCAAGGAATTTCAACACCGCTGAACATGTGGTGTGATGAATGACTTGTCGCTGTTTCTCTGCGCAGATTTTCAGGAACCTTACGCTGTGGTGGTCCTTCTAGAAAAGGATTTAGTGGTGATCGACCTTGCACAAAATGGGTGAGTCTGACTCTATTAAATACCTCTTCGTCGTCTTTTGTTTCTTAAATGTGTTGCGTGATGTCAAAGTTGGCCTATTAGTGCTCGTTAGCGTTATTATATGCGTGATATACAGTACATCAATGTGATATAACTTACTTTCATAAATCTTATTCTTTAGCATGCACGCAGCACTGAATGAGATTAATGCACTGATACTTGGCAGATGGACTCACTTCATTAAAAGTGACTTTGTCTGCGCCCTCTTGCTAACAGTTACCCCATATTCGAGAACCCCTATCCTCTGACCATCCACGAGTCTCCTGTGACCTGCTGCGAGTACTTTGCCGACTGCCCTGTGGACCTCATACCTGCACTTTACTCCGTTGGCTCTCGGCAGAAACGACAGGGTTACAGCAAAAAGGTACTATTTTGTATAGGAGGCTTTCTGTTGTATCCCTACACATTGTTATCGGTGTTGTGTCTTCTTGTTCTGTTGGGGTAACCTACATCTTTCACCTCTTAAACATGTCAGTGGTAAATATCAGGCTTTGGATACGGACCCTTAAGAATTAAAGATCAAGGACTTCTTTCCACATTTAGGATGTTGGACAGGAAGGAAAGAGGAAAAGGGCAAATAATTTGTGGAAGAGGAAGATATATTAGTTTCTTCTTTGTAGATTGGAAGTAGTGCACTCACATTGCATGCCTTTTGAGTTAAGTTTTAAGGAAAGGATGGGAAATATTCTTTGTTTATCTGTCCTTAAAAGTGTCCTGATAAGACACATAATTTTGACTAATTATAGGTACATTTGGAATTTCTTTAAAAGAAAAGCATAATCTATTGTGCTATTATGCTATTATGCACAGACTAAAATACTCTTACACCGGCAAATACATCATTTTAATTATAAAAAATGTATCAACAGAACAATATTGCTTATTTCAGCCGGTACTTCACACTCCCATCAGCCTTTGCTGTTTTTGAGCTAATTAGCAAATGTGAGCATGCAAATATGGTGAACCTTGTAAACAGTTCCTGCCCGACGTCGGCTTGTTAGCAATGTGACTGTGAGCACGTTAGCATGCTCATGTTAGCCTTGTCTTGTTGTGGCTGTAGACTTTTAGTCTATTCCTATAATTTGTGACATTAACAAATAACAAAAACATGTATGTCAAAATATGTATGTCAAAAAAGTGTCTCTTATGTGACATAAATTGCCAATTACTGCTTTTCATCATTGTTTGTTACCATTCCTTAAAAAGAAGCAGACAGGTTTTACCTTTAAAATAGAATAAATCACTGCTACTTCCTAATGAAACACTTTTTGAGCACATCACAGTTTAATGATGTATAACAGAGTAACAGTATCCCGGGGTTGGATTTTTCCTTTGTGTCAGATAGCAGTGTCGTAAACGAGCTAAAAATTAGAAATGTAAATGTTCAACACTAGGCCCTCTAGCCATAATCCAAGAACAACAAGGTTACTGAGTGAAGGACACATTAATACATACAGTATGCATATTTCTGCTCCAAACTGGATGCAGCACAAGTATATTTTGCATTGGAGGTGCTAAAGTCTATTTTTCAATGTTTGTGTGCCATAATACCGAACGATCATCCTCTCTCTTTCAGACGCCCTCTCTCCGCTCATCCGCGTCTCTTATCCCTGTATTATCTCAGACAGACCCCCTGCTCTTTTAGCCATTATGTATGCCTATGTTCTTTTCCCTGTCGCCTTGTTCTAGCGCTCTGTTGTAAATGTCAGCATGTACTGACCCAAACTGGCTGCCTAGCTGCTGCTTCTTTCCCTCTTTTTTTTTTTTGTTAAGCAAAGGCCTGGATGAGCTGCGGGAGGCCATTTTCACATAAAGATCACCATGAGTCATCCTGATGACCTTTGTATGTGTCAACGTGTTCAAAGCCAAACCCCCCGCCGACACTCTCACACGCTTTCAGACGGAGACACACACTCATTGACGCGTATAATGTATAATTGCAAGACACACCAAGACGGTTACACAAAGGATCCCAGCCTTTTTTTCCCCCATGCACACTCACGCAGGTGCAGTTTTATCATGTCATCTTTTTCTAAAATCGTTGTGTATTGATATTGACACACTGTTTATTGGCATGGCTGTAATTCTATCTGTGGTCTCTCGTTCTCTCTAATGCACTGTGTGTGTGTGTGTGTGTGTGTGTGTGTGTGTGTGTGTGTGTGTGTGTGTGTGTGTGTGTGTGTGTGTGTGTGTGTGTGTGTGTGGTGTGTGTCTGCTGTCAATCCAGGAATGGCCTATTAGTGGTGGGAACTGGGGTCAAGGCACACAGAGCTACCCAGAGATCATCATCACTGGGTAAGACAATACTGATTTCATTAGCATTAGCATTAGCATTATCGTCTCGCTGCAACTCAATTACTTTCCCCTCTCTCGCACCGTTTGGTCTCTACAGCAAAGGAGCTTGTCTTCGAATATTTATTTATAAAATATAGATTTATATATTCCAATCATGTGCACTGCGCTCATGTTTATTATCCCACTCTAAGCTGTCATCAAGGGGAGAAGGGACGTTTTTTAACAGAACACCCGCACTGTAGAAGTGACATTGAGGTATAGCTTTGGCAGTAGGAGGCTTTCACTCCTCTCCCTCCTCCCTCTCTCCTCACCCCTAGATGCCGTATTACTATTCTGTACAAGCCTCTCTCTCTCTCTCTCTCTCTCTCTCTCTCCTCTAAGAGTGCCACAGACTGCATCATAGTTGCCTCCCAATCCACTCAGATGTCCAAATACTTTTGGTTACATCCAGTTCAAACTACCTCAACTTATAAAACTCATTAGTATGATTTTTCTAATGGGGAGACCTATGGTTGTGTTTAAATGATTTAACAGGTACCAACTTATCTAAATGCATCGATATTTGGTTAGTTTTTTTTACTCTCTAGACATCAGAGAGTGTGTCTTCAGTTGGTATTCTAGATATGTTTTAAAGCATATCTTCATTTTGATCAGCCTAGAGCTCAACCCCCAGAGTCAAGGCATCAGGTCACACATTGATAGTCATCCCTCTCTTGTTCCTCCACTTTTATCATTTTGTTTCCTTCATCTCTTGCATTCACAGGCATGCTGATGGGACTGTGAAGTTCTGGGATGCCTCTGCAAGTGAGTTCTCTCAAGGGCTAAGCTTTGTTTATGCCTCAATAAATTGTAATTATGTATTGCTATGTATTGCTTAGGGAAAGGAAGCCACTTTAAAAACTAATATCAAAACGTTTTTTTAATAAACACGTTGAGCACCAGCCTTCACACTGTCGATACAAACAAAGATTAGGTCTAGTAACAATGAAATACTTTAAGTCCAAAACAGCACATATTTATATGTTTTTAGTCAGGTTGAATATGTGTGATTTCCTCGGATTGCAGCTGATACTTTCCCCCTCTCTACCGTTCTACCCTAGTAATGCTCCAGGTGCTTTATAAGCTCAAAACAGCCAAGGTGTTTGACAGAAACCGGTCCAAGGAGGACAAGGGCAGCACCGAGGTGTCAGACGAAGACCCCTTTGCCATTCAGATCATGGCCTGGTGCCCCGAGAGCCGAATGCTGTGTGTGGCCGGGGTGTCAGCCAACGTTATCATCTACCGCTTCAGCAAACTGGAAGTAACTACTGAGGTGGTGCAGGTGGGTATCGCTTTATCAGGTCTGAACATGGACTGCATCCGTTTCAATACAATGACAGAAAACACATCTATTTCCCCTCATCTTTCCTTGTATTGTAAGACTCCACCACACAACCATGGACCCGCCATGTAACTCTTTCACAAACACATTTTGCTTGTATTTTTCATTGTTTTCCCCCCTCAGCGCTCACTTTCCGTCCTGTTGTAAGCGGCAGAGACATGTCCACAAACACACACATGCGCTCTAATATCTGCCTCGTCAAAGGCAGTGCGGTTGCCATGCCAACAGACGGAGCAATGAAGCTAGACTGTCATTATAATCGTCCTTGATAGCCACATAAGTGCTTATGGGAGTCAGTGATATACTGGAAAGAGGAATGCTGTTTAATCTGTGTGAGCGCGCTCACAGCTCCTTTGTTACAAGTGAGGGGCTGGTCATGCTTAGTTTCTGCTCTTCGCTGGAGCAGCAGAGTGTTAAATTGGTAACCAGCAAGGCTATTTATTTATTTATTCATAATTTTGGCAAACATGTTCCTTGTGAAGCCGTCACTGCTTGTGGTGTTGTTGCTCGAGACTTGCACTAGACAGAGGTCACTTGTCAATCAACGTGTGTGGGCTGTGCTGTGATGTGATCTTCCTCGCAGGTCCGTAAATTCATTTATATCCTTTTAGCTGGTGCCCGGAAAAATGTGTTCGGCACCATTTGTCGTAACTCTCCAATTCTTGTGTTCTGCCAAGCAAACAGCAAAAGACTGATTCAAATCAGCCACCTTCCTGTTGGAAGCTTTTTCTGTGGATGCTATCTGTGAGCGCTGATGCACGTGTGAGAGGAATCTCAGGCCTCCGCTCCAAGCGTGCGGCTGGGATGAGGACGAGGACTAGTTAGGACTAGCAGGGAGCTGTAATTAGGAGAACAGCCTCCTTTCCCACACGGTCGAACACCTCCATGACCTCGCAGAAATGAAGGTGGAGGAGGACAGAGGCAGGCGGGAGTGAGACTCCGAAGAAGGGCTCTAACCACATGTCAGCGGGGCTAATGAGACTGACAGCAAGCAAAAGAGAGCGCTTATGAACATAGTGTGTGTGTGTGTGTGTGTGTGTGTGTGTGTGTGTGTGTGTGTGTGTGTGTGTGTGTGTGTGTGTGTGTGTGTGTGTGTGTGTGTGTGTGTGTGTGTGTGTGTGTGCCTATGAAGGCAGAGGTTGCAGAGGAGTAGCCTGCAGGAGGAGGACTTGGAAGGAATGGCATATTTCAGTTTGGAGGACCTCTCTGACTCAATCTGCCTACACACAAGCACAGAAAGACGTGTCAAGCAAATCTCTTTTATCAAAGCGACTGTGAATGTTTGTGGTTGTCACTCACGGTGAAATGACTTGTCCCCGTCCTCAGAGGAATTCATGAAGAATAGTTGTTTACAAGAGTTTTGTAGCTGTATAATGCTCTTTGAATACATCCGCTAATATCCTCTCTCCTCTCTTCTTCTTCTTCTTCTTCTTCTTCTTGGTGTCCTACACAGTTACTAGAGGTGCGAATGCAGTACGAGCTGAACGACATAGAGTCTCCAGACGTTGGGGGAGACCAGACACCGGCGCTTCCCACCCCCGGTGCCTCCCCTCAGACGAGCGGCCCACCTTCACACCCCTCCACCAGCAGCAACAACTCGGACGGAGGCAACATGCCCTGCCTCAAGTATGAAGCGCACACACACACACACACACCGATTACATAAACTCCCATAAGCGCCAGGAGCCCTTGCACACATTCTCATACCCAATCATACGCACAAGAGTCTTGGTTTTTTTGCCTCAAGCACTCTTGCACAGACTTGGTCAGCGCCTGAAGCATTCTCAGCCGCAGCCTCCCCTTCATCCCGTTGCAGCCACTCATGCCAGACCCTCAGCACACAACGGCTTCAGAGCCGCAGCTGCACCACTTGTCAGTCTCTTTATGAAAGCTTCTTTTTAATGTCTCTTTCCCTTTTGTTTCCTTGCTACTTTCTGTTGTTCTCCATCGTCTTCTCTCCAGGGTGCGCAGTACCCCTCTGAAGCAGTCTGCAGGTTACCAGGTAGACCTGGTGGTCCAGCTGGTGTGGGTGAGCGGAGAGCCTCCGCAGCAGATCACAAGTCTGGCGCTCAACTCCTCCTACGGCCTGTAAGAATACAAACAGGAGCAATGTAGTCAAGACTAGAACCAGGTCCCTTCAGTGCCCACTATTTATCCTTGTGGCTGTATCATCTGAAGTGAAACAACTAAAATGAAAATCTATAAAGACAACTTTTTGCTGTTCAAGCTCATAGCTAACGTAACAACCAGGCCTGTCAACCCGACTTATGACAATGTTGATATTCCAGCTGTTTTTGTGCTCTAAAGATTAAATCAAGACGTATAACAACGTTGCTATAAGTATAACCCAATTATCCTTCTTCTCTCCCTTTCCATCTTTCTTTCTCTGACTTCCCCCCATCCTGCTTCTTCCACTTCCCCCACTGCCTCTGTCCCCTTCTCCAGTGTGGTGTTTGGCAACAGTAACGGTCTGGCCGTGGTGGACTACGTCCAGAAGACGGTGGTGCTCAACCTGGGGACGGTCGAGCTCTACGGCTCCAATGACCCCTACCAGAGACAGCCCCGCTCGCCAAGGAAGACACGGCAGCCCTCTGGAGGTAATGAGGAAAATGGATAAGAAGGAGAAGAGGAAGAAGAAAAGGCTCAACTTTTCTGACCACGCACAGCAGTAGATGTTTTATTTCTGCAGCCACAAGAAATAACGTTGCACTTATTCTGTTTAATGCCCAGAATCTAAAGCTATTCATCTGATGTGGCACTGCTCATCTGTTCTTTCAGCCCCACTAGCTCGGATTGTTTAGCTTCGAAGTATAAATGCCCAACAACATTATTTATTTTTTCCCCTAAAAAAGCTAAAATCGCGTCTCAGCATCTGACTGCGCTGAATTGAACCATGATCTGCAGATCCTGCTCCTGTCCTGAGGGGAAATGAAGCGATAGGCCGGCAAACACAGGCCCAGTTTGAGGATATTTGTCAAAATGACTCATGATATAAACTGAAAAGCAAAATCAAAGACGCATGAATAGCATGAATACAAAATAAACTGAATCAATGAAGCACATACACACTACCACACAGCAATACAAATCCCAAAACACACACAATACAGTAGAATCCCTGCCCTATCACATGACCATACATGAAACCAACTGTGCATGAGACATACACACACACACAGACACACACACACACACACACACACACACTGATGACCTGAGAGCAGTGCTTATAGTCAGTGAGCAAATCATTAGGTAATAATAGATTATTAGCAGGATTTTGAAGATGATTCTTTATTGTACCGGAGGGCCGGTGAATGAAGTGTCATATGTCCAAGTTTTTGTGTACGTGTTGCGACTCCTGAATGAGCTGGAGTCGTCCTGCAGATGTTTTCGCATAATCCTGCAAATAGAGCGCCACAGTAGTCTCACCTGCTTGAGATGAAATATATTTAGCTGACTTGCTCACTCTGTTTCAAAGACAGTGTGATAGTGTTGTTATCAGTCTTTCCGTGAACATTATGATGAGTTTCAATAACTCCAAAGGTCCCAACGTCCCTGAACTGACGTGAGAGTGAATGAAGTCATAAAACAACACGTTGAAAACGATGCCATCCAGGCTCAGTTCACAAGGCTGGTACACAACAAAGACTAAGTCTTTCCCTGTCCATCTTCTCTCTCTCTCTTCTCATTCACTCACTCACACACACACACACACACACACACACACACACACTCACACACTCTCACAGCCCATCCCTTTTACACACTGCAGCCTCATGGTACCACTGATAGCTATTAGATGCTTTCCGTACAGACACACTGCCCCCCTGTGCTCAATGACGGCAGTGCAGCTGCGTAGAGGATGCCGCAGTGTCATGACGACGCACTGCCCATACTTAAGCCAAAGTTTGATGGATGAATTAGAAAGCTGTGGCTGCTGAGGGATGATGTTTGGGGGATGTTTTTGATTGTTTATGCACACACATGCATGCAGCCACACACACACACAAACCACTGTACACATTCACTCTCAAACACTCACTTATACACATGCACGTGCACATGTAAATACACACAGAGCATCTGGTGTCACTGACTGGTGAGCAGTGGGCTGGCACCTGTCAGAGCTTGGCAAGTGTGTGCAGTAATCAGGCGTCCAGCTGTGTTTCTATGCCAACAGGGACTGCTGTCTGCTTGGGTTTCTGCCTCACAGGACAAAGTCACACACACACACACACACTCACGCAAACGCATTCATACCCAAACGTGCACGCGATAAAGGGAGGAATTAGACTTAAAACTGGATGAAAGATACACAAAATCTTCATTGTGTTTGCAACATGAGCTGAACTGGGCCGTCTGCAGGTCAGATTAGCTGTCAAGTGAAGACATTTTAATTTGTACTTAGCAGGTCCATCCTCTCAAAAACATACAAAGCCGCAGTTGTTATCTGAGGTAGTCTCTGTAGTGCATTATAAAGGGAAAAGGTACAGAATGACCAACCCGGTGGTTCTTTTTGACTTATTTGACATGCCTTTAATTGTATGATCTCTGCTGCAGGTCTGTGCGACATTAACGAGGGCTCAGCCACATCAGAGGACCGCTGCAAGTCCCCCACTTCAGGTAACATGTCCTTCAACGTCTTATTCAAGGAAAGTGCGAGAAATATAGCAGAGGTTTTGTGTTATCTAGACGTGAAAGCCAAGCGCTGAACCAGAAAAAAATATAATATATATACATATTATGCCATGTATTAAAATGCTAGAGGAGCATTAGTTAAGGAGTATGATTTCAAAAGAGCCTCTACTTTTAATGCTCTTTTATTGAAATTGTTGCTCATCAAACTGGAACTTAACAGAGGTTTTTTTTGTTGAACCATAAAATTGTCTGGCTGTCGCTTTCATTCCACAACAGTCTTTAGAAATGCTCTTTTTGAGTTTATTACCATACATTTCTGGGATTATTTTCACCTTTGTGAATGCTTTCTTTTACCACTTTGCAGAGATCAATAGACAGGAATACATTTGTTTTAAATTCACATTGTATCCCGGAAAACTGGGTTGTAGGCTGTGAACGTATCCAATCTCTATGATGCTAATTCAGTGTGACAGCTAAGAATTATACATCGAATGAAACCAAAAATCGACATTCTGGTAGAGAAACCCAATAATTTACATAATTACAGAATACGTTTAAAACGTAAAAGATCAACATGAAGGGCCTTGGGTAGTTTTCACATATTTAGTAACTGCATAATTGGGCAAAATACACACACAGTTAAATGTATTATATTAGTTGGAAAAGGCTGTGAATTAATTTTTTACTTTTGAGGAGGGATCTTCTTTCAGTTTCACATTTAAATGCCTGGGAGCCGATCTATTCAGAACATTATCATATTAGGCAGTTTTCATATCAGTGAATATGCCCAAATGCAAACAAACTAAATTAATTTTCACTTAGTATATCATGCACCACAGCCACAGAAGACCGTACTCTGTGCTGCAACAGGAAGATGCTCTGTTGCTTGTTGCTCTTTTACTTGTCTCCTTCTTAATCTACATCATTAGTATTTCAGCTGAAGGTGCTCGAAGAGAGAACAGCCCAGATCCATCTCATTAGGGGTAACTTGGCACTGAAAATAAGAGGCTTTCTAAAAAGGTCAGACAGAAAACAAATCTCAAATCTGGAGTCCTGCTGCAGGTATGATGTCTGTCCCAACCCCCCATGTCTGGTGCCACCAGACTGTGGTCTGATACATCTGTCTGCTCTGCATTATTCATAGGACAGAGAGCACGGCGAGGTGTGTTTCTGCAGAGAAAATCTGCCCTAACAGTCATTTAGTCTCGTCGTTAACCTTTTTTTGTTGTTTTCTGCCAGTTGAAGAAACACATTTTAGATTTCTTTTCATGCAGATTCACCTGTTTTACCTTGAGAGACGTTGCAGAGCGATGAATTAAGACTCCATTAGTGCCGGGAGAGTGTCATTTAATGCAAGAAAATCCTTGGATTATTTTTTTATTTGCATTCAAAACAACTTAAAATCACAGCTTACATTAGTCAATGCTAAACCACTTACAGTATTAGGACGGACGCTCTTGATTATGCATTTAATATTTTAAGGATTTACACAATAAAAAAAATCAGTTGCCAGTTATTACTAAGAAATAAAGGTGTTAAATTGAACCATAAAGGGTTCTTGAATTTGTCCTTAGAGGAGGACCTTTTCAGAGGGTTCTGCCTAAAACCCAAAGCACTATATCTACATATAGATAGATATATCTGTGAAAGGTTACACCCAGAACCCTTCTCTGGAGGTTATATTCAGTACCTTTTCACCATCTGAGGGTGCTACAAGAACACATCTAGGAAATTCTACCAAGATCCCTTTTGTACTCTAAGGATCATTTCCCAGTCCCTCAAAGGCTCTTGTGGTGCAGCGCAACCCAAAACAATCATGGCTCACAACAGCAGTTTTCTTTGGAGGGGGGAGGGGGCTGAATTGTGGGCGTATTTGAGTCAAACCAGTGTCCTGAACATCAGAGTAAACAGCGACAGCTTGTGTGTAGTAATAAGCCAAAGGGTGTTTCTAACTGCACATTTACTCTACTTTACTTTCCCCCTCCCCCCTTACACCCCCAAAAGTGTTGATGTCAAACAGCAATCTACAGCAATTCTACAATGGAGGTGGTAGAGGAGGTAAGATTGGCCAAAGATGTTCACTAGAGGCTGTTTAGGCCAGAAGTCCAGATGTGTCCCCCCCTGTCTCTGTCCTCCGTGTCATGGTCTCCACAGTGGGAAGAAATAGATTAGAGAAGAGGGAACCAAAGTTCAGCTTCACTTCTGGGTTAGCTTCTGTTCCACTGTCATTCGGTTCTCACTGTATTGAATTGTATTTATTTTTTATTAAAATGTTATGGTGCTCATATTTTACATCTGTACTCAAGTACAAGGTTTAAAAACTGTACACCGAGAACTGAAAGCTCATAGAGCAGAGGCCAACTTGGAAGCATGCAGGAATCCAGCTGTCTGTACACACACCGAGGAGCTTCCTTCCCTTAGACACACACTGCATGCTACATGTACGTAGCACGAGTGTCATAATGTAAATGTGCCTGCGTGTGATATCTGTCCTGACCTCCGACAGCAGGTTCCCTGTCTACATTATGAGTTATGATTGGCTCTGTCCATAGCACAGTGGCGACGCCACGAGCAGAGAGAAACTCATCTGTCCAACTGTGTCTTTGTGTACCTTCAGTGTGCGTTGATGAAGTAGATAATAACATATCAGCTGTTTATGTGTTTTGTCTGTGGAAGGCTGGGGTTTGGGACCCTTCCCTCTTTCTGATCCAGGTGACAATGTGTAGGTGTCTCTACATCAGAGACTGGAGTCTTGCCCTTCCCAGTCCTTTTCAAACCAGTGTTTTAGATTCTTTGAACTAGCCTGACCTCATTGAATTAGTCTGCACCCTGTTGAAGGCCTGCTAAAAGACTTGTTTTATACATATTCTAAACCTCAGAATATACAGCACATGTTCCCTTTCTTTCCTGTTTGCTTTGTTGCACTTGTAAGGGCAGATATCTTCACTCTTTGTAATTATTTTTGGTTGATGACCTCATGTAATTCCCATAGCTCCTCTCAACTTCTATTTCGTCAAAGTGAAAACATATGCGTGGATGTGCAGGGCCGCTAAATTAAAGTAAGAGTAAGCCATGTGTTCACTTTATGGACAGGAGCTGGACAACAGAAAGCTTTTAAAACTGCATTATAGTTGAAGTGTCTCTGGCACTTTATTTTAAATGGAAACAAAACATGTAATCAAGTTAAACCCAACCCAATTTCAGCGTGAGGATATTAAGGATGTCACAGCCTTTTCAGGGTTTTTATTTAATATGTCTATATTTGTCAAGGTGAGTTTCTGTTTTGGAACCCAACAAGAAATTGCCAGCCAGCCATTTCTTCACAGCCATTAGTGAACATAACAAGATATGAATGTCCACTTTCATCATATAGTTTCTCCTCCTACAGACAGAGAAATCACATCTAAGACCTTCATTCATTATCGTTTCTATTTCTAAGTTCACGCTTTTAAAAGATGGAATAATTTCAGCACCTGAGCTACTAAACCCAAATACATTTCTCAATATATGCACACACACAGTAATCAACTCTATTTCGCACTAGTTGAGATAGTTTACCTCATATGGTTATGAATGAAAAGAAGCAAAAATAACCAAAGGTTGACCAAAGTTGAGCTAGCCTACAGTAACTACCAATAGACTGCTTCAGTAACCATCTTTTCCACTGTCTTCTTCCATCTCCTGTTCAGTATTTTCTGTTTTCTGTTGCCTTCCTGTTCTTGGTGCATGCTCCCGTGGCATGAAGGTCCTGAATGGCTGTGCAGTTGTGATGTATCTCACTGTATCAGTCCTCTCTTGCAGGGCATTGTGCAACCAGAGGTCACCTCCTTCGTTTTGTCTTTCACAGCATGATTCTGTGATATGCAGGGTTGTCTCCTTACGCAGTATCTTCTACTGTGTAAAGCATTTTGGCTCCTCTAGTCAATGAAACAATCCCCCTGGCACTTTGTTCCACTGCCTTTTGTCATTTTTATGTATTTGAGCTTTGTGCACAATCCTAGCCCAATGCTAGTTATCTAGCTTTGCATGGCATCGTGTGTTAGCGTAGACGTGTCTTTGTAAAGAGGGATGTTCTCTTTTTTCCAGCAAAGATGTCACGGAAATTAAGCTTGCCTACTGAGCTAAAGCCAGACTTGGGTAAGCCTTGACTTGTCTCCAAACAATTTATTATGAAATGCAGTATATCTTTCTCACTTCAACTGGACTCACACATCCCATTAGTCCAGTTGTATCTGGTTATTAGCCTCAAAATTGGCAAGCTGAGCGGATATTTTATTTAAGTTTGCATGAGACAAAGGTAGCACTGATCTGACCAGAATTGAAATGTATTTGTTTGAATTAAATTCAGTGTGAAACTCCCACTTTTTGAACTTGGTGGGGGTTCTATTAGAGGTCAGTGGTGCTAAGCTAAACTATGCACACTCCATCTCACCGTAATGCTTTCTGCTACTTTCGCAGCTTCCTCTTTCTCTTCTGTTTTCTTCATGTCTTTCCTTTCTCTGTCTGATTGGTACCATGCAAATTGTCCAAATAGCAAAACTGTCGCTTTAAGAAATAAGGGTGTGTACAGAGGTGTGTTCTTCTAAAGCACCAATAACATTGGATGGGACATTGTCCAATTAAAATGTGCCACGACATTTACCTGTATGTTTGTTTAAGAGTTCCAATGTTGTGTAACCAAAGTGCCATATAGCCACTTCTTTCCTACTAATAAAATCACTGATTGGGGATGGAATATTTTAAAATTGTTGGTTGGCCTGAAAAATGTGCAAATGCATAATTGCTCTGGATTTGTGTCTATTGTATACTATCTTATATAAAGTGTGTATAATCTAAAGTCACCATCAACAAGGTTCCAGGTGATGCTGCTCTGTTAACCAATATGTCAGAGTGATACAATTAAACCAGGCTGTTATATATGTACTCACTGTAAAGAAGGCGAGCCCATATTCTTTGATTTCTATCCCATGTGCTGTATCTCCATCTTCAGTGCCTTACAGAGTTCAGCCTTAAACAAAATAGTAATACGTCTCGAGTGTGCTGTAAAATGCCAAATGCCGTTAAGGTCCGATGTGTTTCATTTACCAGGACGCTGTGAAAGAATGACCAGTATCCACATCTGTGTATACTCTCTTGTGATGGTACTGCTTTGCGGGTGCTTTACCTCTCTCTGTTTTCTCCCTACTGTCCTCCTGTCTGTATGCCCGCCGCGGGGTGCCAACCCATTAGACCACCGGGACAATTCTTTCAGCCGCTCACGCTCCTCCAGCGTCACCAGTATCGACAAGGAAGCGCGAGAGGCCATCAGCTCCTTCCACTTTAGTGAGAGCTTTGCCCGGAAGGGGGATAGCACTTTGACACCCTGCCTGTACGTGGGCACCACTCTGGGCACGGTGCTCGCTCTGGCTCTCACATTGCCCCCTGCTGGGGAGCAACGGCAACTGCAGCCAGTTATCGCTTCACCAACAGGTGGGTAATGGGATATCAGTGATGGGGAATAGAATACAGCATAGCAGTTATGAAAACCAGATTGATTTCTAATGATGTTCACAGCATTGTCTATTGTAAGTATCAGAGTGTAAAGGTTTTAAAACAAGATAAAGTCACTTAATTTCAATTCAAATGTGAGTGACAAGCCGTTTCTGTCCGTTCGTCAGGCATGCTGGTGCGGCTGAAGGGCAGCATCATGCGGATGGCTTACCTGGATTCTACAGGTGCCATGCTGCCCCCGGCCTATGAGCCGTGGTTTGAGCCCAACGTTACAGCAGATGGGGAAGAAAGAGAGAAGGTCCGTAAGCGCCGGCCCGTCTCAGTGTCCCCTTCCACCTCCCAGGACCTCAACGAGAGCCAGTACGCGGTGGTGTGTTCGGAGAAACAGGCCAAAGTCATTTCCCTCCCCTCGCAGACCTGCATCTATAAACACAGTATCACAGAGACCTCCTTCATCCTACGGGCAGATGTGGTGACGATGAGCCAAGGCGTGTGTCTGGCGTGTTTCTGCGCCAATGGCCACATCATGACCCTCAGGTGAGAAACATGTCAGTCTGCGCCAGTCAAAGATAGCTGGTTATTTTTAAAATGTATCAATCAAAGTCAGTTTGAATAAATCATGTTCATATTGTTAGGTTTGAGTAGTTTTGATTCGCTTTCTGTTGTGCTCTGTATGCGCTGTATGTTTCATTATCAGAGAACAATATTCACACTAGATAAAAGATGCTGAGAGTATGGCCATTATGACCTCACAACATCTATCTTTTGAGTATGAAACACTTTAAAGAGGACAGAAGTCCTGACCAATAGAAGAGCGGGAGGCGGGCACATGTTCCTGCTTATGAGCTCATCAGGGTCGTGCATGAGGATTAAGATGGTAGTTGGATATTGAGCCATGTGTTTGCATTATTAGGAGTATTTGGGACATTCTGAGCACACATATGGACTATGGAGAAGTGGATTAGGCAGGAGAGAAAGTTTGAGAAGTTTATTAACATCTTGTAACTTGAAACTTGTATTGTAGTCCATTTTAATGAGTGTGAATCCGAGCTGACCACTTCACTTTCGGTTGTGTCATATATGTTACAGCTGCCAGCAATCTACTGCTTATAGCATGATGATGGAAATATATTGCTCTCAGTTCTAGCTTTATTTTATGTTATTATTTTATGTTATTCATTCTTAATTATCTATAATCTACAAGTGTCGAACAACTGTTTTTTGGTTGAAGTTTAAATGTGGTTTAATAATATTATGGGATTAACAGATTGTCTTAACTTTTAAATGGCAGAAATAAATGCTGTCACCACTGAGGCACACAGGCTCATCATAATATGTCCTCAATTAAACTTTTCTTTTTGCTCAAGTTGTCCTTCAAAGTCAGACACAAACTTGCGTCCTCATACACGCCCACAGCCAACACTCAGTCACATTTTCTGACCTCTGACCTATCCTCCATCCTCCTGCAACCTCGACGCTAACCTAATCCTTCAACAGCAAAACAACCGTCCTAAATTTAACCTTCCAGTTTAAACTGACGTGACAAGGCTAGATACTTCCCATACAGACATGCACACACACACACACACGTGCTGACGTACCAGGTTGATTTTCATGTAGTGTATGGAAGTGTAAGGTTGGAGGGGTGTCTACGTCTGTTGCTCAATCTTTATGTCCCTAGAGGAGAGAGACGGGGACAGAACAGCCATCCATATGGATGTCTGACAAAGCGAGGATGCCCAGCTGTCTGCCTGTGTGTGCGTGTGTTTCTGTGTGTTTGACGGTTCAGAATGGTGCACACGCATTGCCATCAATGTTTCAGGAGTATTGAAATGTTATAATGTATTGAAAATGTATTGAAATATTTCAGCGTTATTATATTTTTATAATAGATGTACAATAACATATATCGTCTCTGTGTCCCCCTGTCTAGTGTGCCGGGGCTGAGACCGCTCATGGATGTAAACTACCTGCCTTTGACGGACATGCGGATAGCAAGGACGTTCTGCTTCACCAACCTGGGTCAGGCCATGTACCTCTGCTCCCCCACTGAGGCCCAGAGGCTCACTTACAGCCAGGACACCTGTGAAAACCTGCAGGTCAGTTAGCTTCCTGTGTGCAGAACAGTATGCATGTGGATTTAACCAGTCATGGTTCAGGATGTGGGATTTACATCTCAGTCATCCAATGTCTTGGGGGTGTAAAACAGCATACTGTACTTTGCACAGAAAGCATTTCATATTAAAGCCACCTGACATGAGCGCGTAAAATAACTGGACAAAATAAAGGAAATATCTTTGAAAACTGTCTATTAATGTGTATATGTATATGTTACCTCTGTGTGTAGTGTACTGCAGTGGGGAACAAAAGACTGTAAACATGTCAAACTGTATGTAGCAGGATGAAATGTGTGTGTGTGTGTGTGTGTGTGTGTGTGTGTTGATGCCACAGGAGATGCTGGGTGAACTTTTTACACCAGTGGAGACACCAGAGGCTCCCAACAGAGGGTTCTTCAAAGGCCTCTTTGGGGGAGGAGCACAGTCACTGGACCGAGAGGAGCTATGTATGGCAAACCTACACATATATGCAGTGGTTCAGTCCGTTGTTGATTCAACCTCTCACTCACACGTCTCTCTCGCCGTTTATTTCCTTTCCTCTCTTATCTCAGTTGGTGAGATATCCTCTGGAAAGGCATCCCGAAGTTTGGCCCAGCACATCCCAGGCCCAGGTGGCATCGAGGGCATGAAGGGAGCAGCGTCTGGTGTCGTTGGAGATCTGGCACGTGCCCGAATAGCACTGGATGAAAGAGGCCAGAAACTGGGCGAGCTAGATGAGAGGACAGCTGCCATGATGGCCAGCGCAGACTCCTTTTCCAAACACGCCCATGAGGTAAACACAAAATGTTTCCAAGTCTAAGATCTGGAGAGAACAGTTAGCCCAATGTGACGTCGCAGAAAGGACACCGTAGTTGTTCCAGCTCGTATATAAATGTGTGTGTGCAGTGCCTCACAGAATTAAAAATAAAGTATCATCAGAGACAAATAGTTTACTGTCTCAGCTCTTTTAGTTTCAGTTCTAATTTGACCATCAGAGCTGGTTACAATAGCTGTGTTATGGATTTATTAAGAAAAGAAGAGCAAGGACTGTGTATCGAGGCATAGGTTTGTGAGAAATGAGTGATCTGCCTTCTCAAAGGATTTTAGAAAATCCTTCTCACTTCTACTATTCACCCACTAGAGGGCAGTATGTGTCTGTTGAAAGTGCACAGTATGGCTCTGGAAGTCCCTGGAAGACCAGAGACTTTTGCCCTTGAATGCATCATGAGGATCATGGATCGTGTAACTTCCCAGTTGGGAAGTTATTTCTCATGCTTGAACCATGTTCTCACTCATTTCCTCTATTTCCAGATGATGCTGAAGTGCAAAGACAAAAAATGGTACCAGTTCTGATCAGTGACGGGGGAGGAGCAGAGCTCCATGGACACAACCGTCACCTTCCATCGGCTCATTTGGACTCACCGTGACCCCCGCCCATCCGTCTGTCCATGCATCCATCCCTCCAAGCCTTCTTCACTGGGACACTTGGGATTTTCTTCCCTAGCACAATGTTGAATACTGTTCTTACCTCAGTCTTAGGGTGGAACTGAGGGGTAGACTGGGGAGAAGGACAACCTCAGAGGGAGCAAATAAATGGTGTCTTTTATTATTTTTTTGTCTCTTTGTTTATCTCTGTTCAACTTTCCTCCGAGGTCGCCGATTGGCCTACGCACCTTGAGATTCTTCATTCTCACATGCCAAAATGTCCTCTATTGTTGTCTCCACTCCGAGCCCATCGGGGCCAGTATTCAAACCGAAGATCATAGGTGAAAAAAAGACAAATACGTAATGAAGAAAACAGACTACAAAAAATTCTCAAAATGTAAAAAGAAGGAAAAAGAATCTAAATACATCATTATATATACATAAATCTAATAAATGTGCAATGCTGTATCCACTTCAGAGTGACAAGTACAAAGGAAAGGAATAACCCATCGAGGAGACAGGAGCAGGGTGCGAAGGCCGAAGAAAGTGGCGTTGGAAAGCCACAGGAAGTGCTGTGACAGTGACGCCTCCTCTATGCAGAGAGTCAGGGGGATAAAAGCAACCTATTTTGATGTACACCGGATATTTCGTCATCTCGCTCAACCTCTAGACTCTCCTCTGTATCTTACAGACTTTCATATCGTTACCAACAGTGTGTGTGTGCGTGTGTGCGTGTGCGTATGTTAATTTCTATTATCTTGCCATTCCTCTATTTGTTATTCGTTGGGTTTTTTGCTCGGTCTGTATTATTGGAAAATCTCTTATTTTTCTATTGTTGTGAAAGTGGATGATATTTGATTTGTTGAAAAAATACGTTTTGTGGCTTATATCTAACAACTCAAATAATTTCTCCTTATGAAAAGGGCTGGAATCTAAAAAGGAGGGCAAGGATATAAAAGGCATATATCATTTAGTACTCACTCACATGGCAACATCAGCTTTCTTGACTCTGAAATCTTAGTACGTATGAACCACACACATTTATTGTTTACAGAGAATTCCATCTATTGACCTGACGTGAACTGCCTCCCTCACCCTCTAATGTCATGCGCGTCCACAGTCTGGCTTAGTCTGTGAGTGTGACTGTAAAAATGCTGATGTCATCACTGTTCAACACACTGATGGCATAACCAGCTTTGGTGGAGTTTCCAAATTCTGGATGAATATGGCAATTTCCCCTATTTATCCCCTATTTATGTGTATGCATATTTGCAGGATAATAGAAATACAGACGTGTAATCCTTTAAAGACATCAATTTAAAACATATTTCAGGTTTTGCTGACCGTTGTCTGTATGAGAAAGTTGTCTGTGTTACTTCTTTGTTGATATTTATTTATTGAGGTGCAAGAAACCGTTGTGTTTGGTGTCAGAAACGTTCACCTTCATTATTATCTCGTTTCTATTCCCGTATTTGCAGTAAAGCGCAAATGTGATGTGTCTCTCTGTCTACCAGGCTTTTAACCTTTATTTGTATATAAGTAAATAGTTTGACAATCTAAGACCAACTGGAAAGTAAATGTCGAGGTTGCGTCAGCAACAGAAGAGGAGAGAGGCCATATTTTTTCTGACGCCAAAGAGTTGCTTTAGCTTTTCCATTGCATCATCACCTGGCTTGTCATTCCACACCACACAGTATATGGTAATACGTGTAATACAGTATTACTTCACCCACGGAGCGCAGACCTAGGATAAGGTCCATTTAGGAATGTTGTCATATTCAGGGTTCAAGAAATAGAGCAAGTTGCAATGGAACTCAGCCATTTATAGTACTATTGTTTCACAATGTGTCATTAAATGTAACACCTGGACTAATGTTTAATGTTTGAAGAGGCCTAACTGTTGGTTGATAAGGCTATTTCCATATAACATAAACCTGAACCATTCCACTAAAGCTCAGACACAATATTTATGGTATTCATCTGTGGGTTTGAGAATGTGTGTTTGTATGTGTGTCAGGGTTTGCTCATGTAAATTAAGTGATATCATTTAAGATTTTGGTTCTTTAATAATTAATGTTGATGTCCTGGTCTCACCAGCCTAGTCTGTGTCCAGCTGAGTCTCTGTTTCACTGACTAAAGCCACCAATGACGATAAAAAGATAATAGGATACTGAGCATCAGAGGATGACCTCTAAATTGAATGGTTTAATTTAACTGCCGCATGTTTGGTCTTTGCACACATGCTTGGACTCTCATTCACTTCAGTCTTTGCCTTTCTCTCTTCCTCCAGTGAGTCCTCCACTGACTCACGTGGTTCCACAGCAACAGATATGGCCTTCTTTGTGTTTAGTAAGCATTGTAGTGTGGATGTTGGTAGGTAGCTCTGTCTTTAACCCCCATGGTTAGGAAGAGGGGGGAAAAAAAACAACTTCAGGAAAAATAACTAGTTTTAGCTAGAGGTCATCCCCGAAAACCTGTTCAATGTCTTTCCCTCTGACCCAACTGTTAATTGTGTGTTTCCGGTTTTTTTTTTCATCTTTTCTTTGTCAATGTTATATATATTTTTATTTTATTTTACATCAACAGTGATTTGTTTCTTCTCCATACACTACAGTATGCAGTATTCTAACCCAATACAATCTAAACACTCAAGCAAACAAGAGGGAGTCCTGTCTATCTGCCATATGCCATCTTCTGTCCTGGATTCAACAGTTATCAGTGGGTTGCAGTATTTTTCTCATTGTAGCCAATTTTCTTGTACAGTTTTATGCAACTTTCACATGGATGTTTATGACTTTATCTGCTGCCACAAAAATTTAGAATTTCTGTAGATAGAGATTACTGTGCAATGGAAAATAAAAGTGGAAAATGTATGTTTTGTCTTAAAGCATCTTTTAAACAAATATTATATATATAGACATTTTATTCTTGTCAAATATATAGATAGATGGTTATCATAGAGAGTACTGGCAAATGTGATGGTGTGCGTAGTGTAGGTGCATGTTTCCAAACTAAGATACTGAGACAAATACTATTCATGAAGATGAGGCAATGAATGAGGGAAATTGGTTCAAAGTATTGCCATGTTTACATCTGTCCACTAGATGGCAGCAAACACACGCAGTTGTTGCTACGTGCGTTTAGACTGGACATGGAAAAGATGTTTAGCGATCAACAAAAAACAATACAATCTTACTAACATTGGTGATCTAATCAGGTGAGATTTGAATTGAATACATTTATAGATAAATTAGAAATTGGTCATAGAGTTAAATTGTAAAGCAAGAAGCAGATCTATTCAATATTTCAGTTATGATTTAATGCATTTGCTAATAGTCCCTGAAATAGCTTGCTTTGTTAGCTTATGGTCTGTGGTGCTCTTATACTGTATTGCCCCCTTTCTTTGAGCAACACAACCCCGTATTGATCACACTAAGTGACTCTCTGGTTACTGTGAGGTCACACAGGTGAAGATGTGGTGGAGCTCTTGAAGGTTGATTGTGGTTGGATCTCTCTTGTTTTACTCTTTGCTGATTTTCCAAGCTTCTTTGTACTTGAATTACACGCAATGGCAAAGTAGCTCTAAGTGGCCCTGTTTGTGATTTTGGTAAATGTTGTGTCTTCCACAAGAATCATAGTAATTGTCTTACACTGGGAAACCTTCTATTTGTTTCCACTTATCACTCACAATGCACCACTACTGTTAGGGTGCACCTCATGTTTCAGAGATACATTTGTCCTAATCACAGACATTTTGCACATGTGGGTCAGTGAGTTCACCGCGTAGTGCATTTGCAGTGACTTATGGTGTCGATCAATGACTGCAGCAACCAAAAGGGCTTCAAGCTCCGTCGACGATTTACTGTCGAACGAAAGATTTACGCATTGTAGCCGTAGATTGTTATGAAATGCTTCCTCACATCATGTGTTCCCACGCTTGGTGTTTCACAGTAGTTGGAATTAAGTGCGAAATAGTTATGACAATCCAGACAAAACAATATAGCATAAAACAATATAATTCTTAGGCTGTAGGAATGAATGAACAAGTTAAAAACCAACACAACAAGTCCTATTGCAAATTGAACGATTGTTGTGCTGGCTGGAAGGATAAAGCAGACCATGATTGACAGTAGCTGTTTTATGATCAATCTAACAAAAATATATACTGCAGGTCCATAAGTTGATCTTTCCTAGGGCCATGCTTTTTCTTTTTAACAAGTCTGGAAAATTGTCATCTGCTCTGCTAATCTGTTTTAAGAAAAAATTTGAAAATCTCCTGTATCTGAGTTGTGCTTTCAAAATTTTTTGTAGTTTGCTTTGAAGATTTATATGCAATATTTAAAATCAAGTATGCTAGCACTAACAGAAAATGACTCGCTCATATACAACGTGCAGGGGTACCTTGTGGCATCTCTTCTTTACGTAAACAAAGTGGTGTCATAATTTTATTATGAGTAATATATATGCTTCCGGGCCTGTGAGAGGCTGAAGGGTAAGTCAAGGAGGAGGCTGAGAGATAGAGCGAGAGCGAGAGCGAGGGAGATCGAGTAAGTGATGGGAAAAAAGGGTTGATTTGTTCAATTTGACTGAAACCACGAAGGGAAGGTCAGCGGGGGGGAAATGTTTGTTGGTGCATACTGTTTCAACTCCTGACCTTGTTTGCACATGCACAAACACACACGGATGTAGGGTTAGGTGATCCAGAGCTGTGCACACTGCTCAGCGAATGACACGTCAGTGCGACTGTTGCCGTGGTGACTGGAAACATCAATGACCTGAGCCGTGTCTGCACAGCGGGAACCGGCATGACACCTCAGGGGACCGTTCAGAGGATGAGCTGGCCCAATTGTTGTCAGAAACACAAGATGTTTGCCGTGTTTTTTTTCTTCTCCATTTAATATTTAAGTAGATAAACCAGAGTGATGACAGGAAATGGCAGGTTTTGTCTATTTATTTTTACGAAACAGAAACTGTCCCCTGATGTTTATTGACAGCTAAATCTGCCATCTAAAATGCTTCTGTTTCTTGGGCGAAAGACCAAAAGAAATCCAGTCTGATTTCAGGCGGTAAAGGATGGTGTTACATTTTCCACTTGATAGATATCTCATTTCAGGGTCATAAGCTGTTCAATTTCAAGCTTGGATTTCCTGTGTTATTTTGTATTGGATCTTTTTCTTTCTTTTCAAGTCAAGCCTGGATATAAATAACAAAAAGTAGTAGTTTCCAGTAAATTTGCTTTTATTCCATAGGCCAGCTATTTAGATGTATGCTGTTATCCTTTTGAACTTAACCCTAACCGACCAAGCACTTACAGCACATTTAACCACGTGCCCAATGACTGGAGGATTTATTTGTTGTTTATTTTTCATTTATGACAGAGGTAAGGTAAACTAAATCCTGCTCTACATCCTCCAATACGGTAGCTGGACGTATGCACGAAAATAAGAAGAAGACAATTCACCAAATTAATTACATCTGTGATTTTCCTGCTGCATCAATTAACCGCTAGGTCAAAATGTCTGCTGCTGTGTAAAGCTTTGTTTGGTAATACTGTAGCCCTTTGTCTGGTTTTATTTCTCTTTAAAACTTTAGGCTATCAGTTATTACTTAGACAAACTTAGAGTCAGAATCAGGAATTGACTCTGAGATGAGATGAGATGAGACGACTTCTTCTTTGCAACAAGGTAACGTTAGCCTATGCTAATAAGTACTTTAGCTAACGTTACATCTTGACATTCAGTTATCGCTTCAGGGCTCTGAATTATTGCACTGAACTGGAACAGTTCTGCTTTCAAGCTAAAGCTATCTTCCCATGTGCAGTTCTTTGTTGTCATTTGTCATTGCATGAACTCTTTTTGTGACAAATTGGCATGCACAACACGGCGCTCTGTCCTGGCGTTAACTTGGCATAGTGATGAAATATGAATAGGCCTACTCGCTGGAGTAATGAGGCAGAATTCATTTTTGCAACATATTTCCCCCGGCTGTTCCTGCTGTCGCCGGTTGGCTCCTTCTCTGAAGTTAGTGGAGGGTAATATTGTAGATTGGCTGTATAGGGATGCAAACATGACTGTTGCACACGAGGCTTTCACATTGGCCTCGAATCATTTCCCTGTAATATTGGCATCATGGGACAAATGCGACATGGCTTTCGTCACACATTTCCTTCAAATATTGATTTCTCAGTTAAGCTTGAGAGAATATTTCAGTCGTAAGCAAACGTGTTAACTTGCTTTTTATGCTATTTATATCGTAATTGCATCCAACTGCCAAGCTCCCGTTTTACTGTTTGCAATGCTGTTACACTCACATGCACTGCCAACCTTCATATTATCATAAAAGTAAAATTGTCCCTTCCAAGAATCTTTTTGGGGGGTTAAATTGAACGTGTAATTTAATAATTACCGACTGAAAGAAGTGTCTTAACCTGCTGCACTTTGTTTTTTTCCTCATTTAAATGAATGGGCCTGATAGTTTTCCTACATTGGTTTGATACATTTAGTTTTTGGATTGAGGTTCACAGTGTGTAAGATAAATTATAATTGTAAAATGTAAAGTAAACAATGACTGTAGACATTCACAAGATAATGACTCAACAGTTCACATGCTGATGCTATTTTTGGGACCCGTTTCATAAATCATAAGTCAATTGTGGATTTGCAGAGAAACAGTGACTATTCTTGTCAGCAGCAGTAATGAAATACCGTCGAGAGCTAATTTTCAGTTACTGCTGAAAAGGCATCTTGTAATAAAGTGGCAGAACTTGAGCTGTTAGTCAAGGCTCATTTAAGTACATATGTTTCTGTTTGGTTTAACTGTACCCAGTTAACATCCAAACCACACTTAACAGACACATGTGCTAAAAGGATAATTTGCTCCAATCTGTCAAGCTTAGAAACATCTGTGTTTTAGAAATGAGTGGAAGATCATCTGTATGCTGGTTTTCTTTTTCTCTCTGTCTCTCTCCCCGTCTCTCTCTCTGTGTCTCTGTGTGTGTGGGGGATTACAGAGAGAAGGGGTGTTTCAGACATGGGTGTGGTTGGATCTCTGACCTTGTAATTTTAAAGTGGCTCGAGCTCAGTACTTCTCTTTGGTGGAGTGAACAGAGTCTGAAGGCTCAGTGATCGACCTGTGACCTGCTGTCCTCTGATTGGTCAGTCACAAGCTCTCTCTCTGCCCTTGAGTCAAGACTCCCATTGGGCAATGATACCTGTCACTCACAGGCCTAGAGGATTTCTTCATTAAAAAAAAAAAGTAGCATACATTAAAATGCAACGCAAATACATATACCCACATTTGGCAACGAGGAAATCAGCTGACCAAAACAAAATGGCCATGATCCAAAACCTCAGTCTGTAAAACCAATTTCAATTTCATAATATGTGGTTTTGAAATGCCACAGAACTAATAAACACAAATTGTGTGTATAATTACAACAGGCACTGGAGTGGAGTTTAATCAGCCTGGTTCTGTGAGCCGTGACTAACGGATGGAAGACTTGTTCCGAGACAGAGACAAATACTCCACATGCAACATGTCAACATGTTACAATCTCCTAATGATCATTCTTATATATTTCTTTGAGAACTTCCAATTCGGTGTGGGTATATTTTGCCACTAGGAAGATGAGGACCAAATACTTCTCTGATAGCACAATTAACTGCACTGTTGAAGGAGAGACAGCACTGCTGCTTGGGCCCATTTGTGCAAGGATTTGATTTGCTGTCTGTAAAATTTAACTTTTCAAAACTATTTCATGCTGTTTAGGAAAGAGTTGCACGGCTTCTCCTGGAGGGGGTCCATTTTAATATGCAAAGCATGCGTTAGCATAAAAGGAATTCAACTTTAATGGCTTGCAAGCGGCTAAAGCACCAGATGATTTGACTACATGAGATAGTTCCATCATTAACCTGTAAATGCATTCAGGAGAGTTTCTGCTGCTTAATTTATTATTATTGCTTTCATGTTGCGTTATGATTTAATATGGATAAATATAGTACAAATTATCTAAAGCAATCTGCAAAATTGTCTCTCTCTTGACTTAAAAATATGATGGGCACTGAGGTGAAAAACACTCAGAGGTGCAATCCCAGCCACTCTGTAACATCTGGCAACCACTTCCATGTGTCTTGGTTACAATAACAAATTCATCAAGGATGTACTGTCTGCCATAATGCATATTTGATCATACCCGAAGATCTAATCTAATGGTTGCACCTCATCAATAATGAACGGTTTCAGCAAGGTATCTGTTTATATTTCCTTTATAGCAACAAGAGACTGTTTATAACTGAGGTTAACAAGAGGAAGGACATTCTTTGATTCTGCACAGCAGCTGCTACCGTATTGTGCACCATTTTGTTTAAAGAATGACTTATCTACTCAGCGGTGTAGAGTAACAAATACCCAAGCCCCTTTTCAAACATTTGTTCAATATTCCCAGGAGACCCATAATCCAAAAGGTGCAGTAACGGGCTCTTGTGTTAGTAATAAATACCCATGATCCTTATCGGAGGAGGAGAAAGATTCTTAGATTTAAACGCACCACTCATCTGTCCACACTGGAAATGTCTGTAATTTCCCAACAGGGAACAATGTGGACTTTAAGAGCCTTTCTTTGCCTTGTGCGGGCGGCTGGAACACGCACCACTAATGATGGTCGAGACCTTAAACACGCACATAGCCATTTATCTTCCATTTTTCATCGACTGAGGACCATTTGCAAAACCTCTGCAAAAGAGACCGCTTTCTATAAAGCGAGAGGCACATTTAATTAACTCGCATTAGGTGTCCACGTATGTCGAATATACTTTTGGATAATAATGGAAAATTCGGAAATGGGTAAAAATAGACACTGACCTGCTGTGTCGGAGGTACCCTTTTATCAAAATGACATAAAGCCAATCATCAACTGGAAGGAAACCCATTTGTTGTCCTAATTTGTCTGCACAGGGACATTCTGTTCCAAATCTGGATAATAACTTGCTTTTTGGGCAATTTGTGGTCTTTGAGGTCAGCAAGAGCTGAAATTAGTCCAGCCTTTGCTTTTCTTCAGTACAGAGTAAGCAATACTGTGGAGCAGTATGACTCGTTCCCTCACTGTGTTGTGATGACACACTTTCTAAAGGTGTGGTCTGAGGTGAAAAGTGAGAAAACCAAGGGAGCTGTCTGTGTTATTCACTGGGATATGTGCAAGATTACTTGTTGAGTTGTTTTCCTCTCTTAGTTAGGCATTGTATGATTTTACCATTGGTTAAAGTTTTCCCTTGGCAGCGATCTCTCGAGCAGTAATGTTGTAAAGATGTCTGGAGACTAAGCAGCCCTGCTGTACTCCCCTGGACTAGCTGGGGCGTTCATTAAAATGTCAGGCTCTGCAGGATCAAAACTTGAGAGAGACAGGCTGTGATATAGGAGTGACCTTCTGTCTTTATTACATACAACACAGGCTGAGCTGAAGCCATTTGCTGGCCTTCAGGACATGTGGTCTGAGTAATATGAGGCTATGGAAGGGCAAAACTGTAGGTGTGAATAGCCAAACCTCAATAATGGACCTGGCGAGCTGGATTGTTGGCTTTGAGAGGATACAAGTATTTTATGAAGAGGTGGATGAGCTGGCAAGCTAATGGTGGTTTACTCAAGCTTCACTCTAATGTTATAATTTAGATGTATTCATGTATAATATTTTTTGTTCTGCTGCATACTGTCTTTCCCATCAGGCCAACTGAACCTGCACACCTGGAACATTGTGTCAACATATGATGCCTGAATCAGTGTGAGATATACAAAGTATACTCCATTTGCCATGTGTTACTGCGTACACAACAATGCATTTTATTAGTTTTAAATTAGCCTCTAAAAGTGGGCAAACATCTGCTGATAAAGATCACATGACATGATCAACAGCTCCAGGACAGCTACTAAATGGACCTTGTGGTGAGATTGTTTTCTAAATGGTACATTAATATTTTCCTGAGCAGACAGACTGGTGCACCTTAATATGGAATCATATGTATATTTGTACACAGAGGGACTTTATACTTCTATCTGCTTGAGCAGCACACCGGGTCTAATTAACATGTCTGGCCAGTAAATTGCCCTGTTGTCCCGCAACAGCAGTTTGACGCGGTGATAAAAAAAAAAAAAAAAAAAAAAAAAATGAACAAGCTCAGCAGCACAGTGTAGTGCTTGCACAAACAGAGAAGATGGTCTGGAGCATAAAATGACTCCATAAAACATAAACCACTAAGTACACAGCTTAGCCCGGCTTCCTCATTCAATTTTCCTTTGTCATTTTAGATTACTCAAGATAATTGTTTAATGCACCATTTCACAAAGCAAGGTGCCATGGAAAACAGATTAACCGTATGTGGCTGTGTGTGTTGGTGTCCTACATTGGACCAGCGTGTCTTTGGCTGAAGATATTTCCTCCTCTGGAAATTCCAGAGATCCCTGCGCTTCATTTTGGAATTTTTTTTAAAAAGGACTGCCTGGCAGCTGCTGGTGTTTCCAAGGCAACTGTGTGATTGGGAAAGGGGATTTGAATGGTGGCTGTCAGCGAAGAAAATTGAGCGCTGCCACAGGGATACGTTTTACCCGGTGAGAGTTTACGTTAAATGTGGGTCAATCATAAGCTTCTATTAAGTCTTCACCCTGGTGAGGCATGTTAATTTGCATTTTGCTTGACTTGTCTATATTCCATTAAGGGTAATAGGCTGCTCCTGGTTTCTGGAGCTGCAGTCTAATGTGTGATGGATGTGTGGCAGAATGAAGCGGGAGGGGGTAAATAAAAAGAACGTACAGTGCTTGCAGGCTAATGGAGGCAGATGTCATCCAGTGCTTTGCTAGCCTTTTGATCAGTTTCTCCATGAGGCAGCTCATTTAAGGGAACATTTGATGACATGTCCATGTAATTGGCACCTTCTTTGACATACAAACAGGATTTTATTCCAAGTTGTTGGTTTAATGGTGTATTTATATCTCCTTTGAGTTAAGTTTGCTCTGACAATCCAATCACTGTGATCATGTTCATCTCTGCTGTCAGTAGTCCTGTCAGCATAGACTTGACATAACTTAAAAAGACTGCAATAAAATCTCACTGAATTTAAACAGAGACGGCATCCATCAGTCTTAACGACATGTATCTGTTAAAAATGTCACTTATGACACACAGGCAGTGTGCCTGTGATGTTATGAATATTTTATCTATCCGCCATATCAAATTACAATTTTCACCAGCCCCTAATGGATTCTTTGCAGGGGCATAACCAACTCGGGAGAGAGGAGCATCTGCATATCGGGTTATAAATCGTATGATTACAGATGTTTTATAGCTGTGCCATCATTGGCCAGTTTATCTGAAGCGTAATAATGAAGAAGCCACACACAGGAGCCCTCAATGTATCATAGCATGTACCATGCATTTAAGATTAAATATAAGATATACATATTTAAAGTCGATGATGAAACTGTGGCGTGCCCACCTAGACTGGCTGGTAATTAATGGGAAACACTGGAATAATCTAAAAGTAATGAACTTGATAGTGCAGCATCGTTGCTGGTACTCAGAGAGGTGACTCTTGCAGGAGGGAGAGGTGGATAGCCGATACTCGAGGTTGTCATTTCACTTAGTTACCACGGCAATCTGTTGGATGTCACACCGGGGCTGACCACACTCAATTGCCACATGGGAAGTTCTTTCACTGTTCAGGACAAAGCATTTGTGCAGAGGAAGAGTGACTGGGAGTGACTGGGAGTGCAGGGAACGCTATCACTCTGCCAGCCTTTGCCTGTCGACAGACACGCATACAGACTGTAGACGCATTCAGAAACATACACAACTCCCGAAAGCATCAACGCTTTTGGTAATGAATAGCTATCTGTTACGCTAAAGAGTCTCCAGAGAAATAGTTGTTATGAATGAAGGGTTTGTGTGTGTGTGGGTGTGTGTGTCTGTGTGTGCGTGTGTGTGTCCCAGCATGAGCTCTTCACATCGACTAAAACTCCCTCCCCAGTGGAAATGGAGCAGTTAAGAGCCTGTCTGCTTACCTCAGCACTAATCCAAAATGAAAACAGACCGGACACACTGGGCTGAGGATCCATTGCTGCTATTCATGGCAATGGCAGGATTCAATTTCCAGTACTAGAAAGTCTCTCTTGTCTTTTCCCTTTTACAATTGAAGGCCCATGAATTTTCCAACTAACAAGGATGTACACAACATTTTTATTTGACTTGGAGTGGTAAATGTTTAAATGCATAGGCCATTCAAATATCTTAAAGTTAAACACAGATGTAACCCGAGGACTAACAGATGTTTGTTCAACCAGAAGACGCAGATAAGAGCGCACATGCCAACACTGTTGATGTTCAAGCTCGAGTCAACAGGCAAATTAACCGTACTGTTTACAAGCATCTTTTCGGTTAATTTGCCTTGCAGCCTTGTGGCGAACAAAGATTTTAGTTTTTATGTTTGCCAGACCCCTATCGCATTGCTAAATTACTGTCACAGATTTTGAAACACAAACATATCTCTGACCCGAGGCAAACCAACAGCGTAGCTGAAGCCATTAGTGAAGTAGAAGAAAGGGGTTCTGAACGTAGCGGAAACATCAGCAAACATGGCGAAAGGCTTCAGTGCGGCTTCAATGTTTTGCTTTACAAAAACTGTTAACCCTTTCATATTTCAAATGGCTTCTCTGTCGCACTCCTAGAGCAGTTCAACAATAGATGGGAGCGAACCTTTGACTCGAGCCCCTTTAAGTGATTGTAATGATGATGCAATTCCATGGTACAGTAGCTCAGCTGCACACAGCTACAGTGGGTTAATGGGAGGTTTAAAGTTATTATCTTAGTGTTAACAAATCGTATGTGTAGGTGTTTTAACAAAACATCACAAGGTTTAAATCAATACTGCAAGATGTAGTAGAAAACTATAAGACTTTAATAATGTTGACATTAATTGTCTGAAATGTATGGAAGCCCGTTTCCACCACTGTGATAAAACAAATTGAGATCATTAAGGGTATGTTCTCAATATGGCTCAGAGTTTGATATTGCGTTCAATTCTAAGAAGAGTAACATAATGATTGCTAGAAGCAGGGAGGACAATAAACTCTCATTTCCTGCTTTTTATCTGTCTGGTATTTCTCTTAAAGTGTGTGTTGAGGTCAAATACTTAGGACACTATATAACGGAAGACCTGTCTGATGATAGGGATATTCATAGACAGTATTGTATGTTGTATGCACAAGCTAATATGCTGAACCGCAAATTTAGCATGTGTTCACTATCTGTAAAGACCACACTTTTTAAAGCTTTTTGTACTCCGTTGTACACTGCCCACTTGTGGCGGCGCTATAAAAAAAGCAGTATGCGGAAACTCAATGTGGCATATCATGACGGGTTGAGGCTGCTGCTCAAATTGCCACGATGTTGCAGTGCGAGTCAAATGTGTGTAAGTGCTAATGTTTTCACGTGCCCTGCTGTACTCAGGAACCTCATGTACAGATGTATGTGTAGATTGACAGTGTCTCATAACAGCATCATCGCAACATTAGTGAACCCTGCATTGAGTGCGGTTATGTTCACTTCAAGACTGTGGAACCATTGGCGCTCTAGTCTGTATGTTAATATTTGAACAATTTTGTGTACTGTGTAATTTTGACCCTTGTAGTCAATATTTTATTGTATGTGTTTTATCCTGTATTGTTCTTTTTTTTTTTTTTGTTTGTTTTTGTTTTACTATGTGGTTGCTATGGACCATTTTTTATGTGTCCTGAATAAAGAATATGATGATGATGATGATGTGTAAATGTCCGTTTGGCTTCATGAAGACCTCGTGGCCTCGGCAAGAGTGACATCTTTTCACCCAATGTGTGTTCCCAACCAAAGCAATCATAAGTCAGTGTGCTGCTCTTTTTCTACATGTCTAATTAAATCATTCAGCATTTGTGTGCTACTGGTGTGTACAAACACCATGACCAATAGACGCATGCAGCCTAATAAAAATAAACTTCAGCCATATTTCAGAGATGGCTTCTTGTGGGGCAGGGGCGTGGTTAGCGCGGCTGCACGAAAGGAAGAGAGAGGGGCGGCTCAGGGAACAGGTGTGGGGAATGAGGGCGAATGAGCCACACCTGGGGCTAATAAGCGAGTGTGTGTGTGTGTGTGTGTGTGTGTGGGTGTCGGCGTCTCCATAAATACCCGGAAGTGACGACAGTCGGGGGACGGAAGCGAGTGAGCGCTGACGACGGAGGTGTGCGACGGCGGCGAGCGAACGAGAAAGAAAGAAAAATAAAAGCATTTACGACAAGTATACGTACCTGTGTGGCGGCTGGTTTCTCCGGGCAAAGAACCCTTGTTACAGTGGCGCCTGACGTGGTATCCGGAGAATGGACCAGGGGGACCGTATGCAGGACGCGCCGGCGCAGCCGCTCCTGGCGCTGGGGCAGATGATGGCCGGCATAGCCGCCATTCAGCAGGAGCAGGCGGTGGTGAATCGCGCCTGTCTGGACACGAACCGCGCGATCCTGGCGGCGATCCAGGACTCGGCGGCGCAGCAGACCCAGGCCTTCGGGCGCCTCGTCGCCCGGGTGGAGGCGGCGCCGGCTCCCGCCGGGCCGGGCCGTGGCCCGACGGGGGTGACGCTGCACCGGATGGTCCCGGAGGACGACGCCCAATTGTTTTTGGACGCCTTCGAAGCGACGGCGGTGGCCTGCGCCTGGCCACGGGACGAGTGGGCGGTGCGCCTCCTGCCGCTGCTGGCAGGGGCGGCGCAGACGGCGGCCCTGAGCGTCCCGGCTGCTAGGCGGGACTACGACAGCATCCGGAGGGCGGTGGTGGACCGGCTGGGTCTCGGCCCGGAGGACCATCGCCAGAGGTTCCGCGGGGCCACGCTGGGTCCGGAGGACCGGCCATTCGCCTACGGCCAGCAGCTGATGGACGCCGGCAGGCGGTGGCTGCGGCCCGCGGGGGACGAAGGGCCGGAGGCCATGCTGGAGACCCTCGTGGTGGAGCAGTTCGCGGAGGGCCTGCCGGCCCGGACCGCGGCGTGGGTGCGCTGCCACCGGCCCGTGACGCTGGCGGACGCCGTCGCCCTCACGGAGGACCACCTGGCCGTCTACCCGCCGGCGAAGGGGGGGGGTGGACCTCCGCCAACGCCGGCCGCCGGGCAGCGGAGGGGTCGGCAGCCGCCGGTCCCGCAGCAGATCCCGACGCCGCCGGTGCCCGCCGTCGCGAGCCCACCCGAACCCCGCACCCTTCCCAGCTCGCAGGGGGCCCCTCAACCGCCAGGGCAGGTGTGCTGGAGGTGCCAGCAGCCCGGCCACTTCCGGAGGGAGTGTCCGGCCATGGAGGTGGGGCAGACGGTCCGGGTTGCCGGCGCCCCAGCACCCTCCCCCGGTCCGGGAGCGACATACCGCGTTCAGGTAAGAATCCAGGGGGGTGTCCGCCAGGCGATGGTGGATTCGGGCTGCACTCAGTCCATGATCCACCAGAACCTGGTTCGACCCGGGGCATTGGTGGAGGCGGCACGGGTGAGGGTGAAGTGTGTGCATGGGGATATTCACGAGTATCCGGTGGTGCCAGTGGAGATTAGATACGGGGGGAAAAAGCATAGAGTGAAGGTCGCGGTTAGCTCCCGCCTTACGCACCCCCTAATCTTGGGAACCGATTGGCCGGGGTTTGACAGGTTAGTGGGGGAGGCTGCGGGGGTGCGGGCACGACAGCCAGGGCCGTGGGATATGTGTGCGGTGCTCAGCGGGGACGCGAGTCCTCCCGACGCTGCATCCGGGGCGGGGGAACCGGCCGAGCCTCCCAGGGAGGCTCCGCCGGCGCCCGAGTTTCACGCCATGGAAGATTTTCCACTGGAGCAGACTCGGGATGAGACTCTGCGGGCAGCGTTTGACCAAGTGAGCAAGGTTGATGGCCAAGTGGTGCGCCCCGCCGCGGCGCAGACATATCCGCGTTTTTCATTAATCAGGGACCGGTTGTACCGGGTGAGTCGTGACACCCGGACCGGGCAAGAAGACACCCAGTTGCTGGTGCCGAAGAGCCGTCGGGAAATAGTTTTCCAGGCGGCTCATTATAACCCGATGGCTGGACACCTGGGTACTGACAAAACACTGCACCGGATAATGGCCCGATTTTATTGGCCGGGCATCCGGGCGGACGTGCGCCGGTGGTGCGCCTCCTGCCCGGAGTGTCAATTGGTGAATCCCCCGGCCATTCCGAGGGCGCCATTGCACCCTCTACCATTGATGGAGGTGCCGTTTGACCGTGTCGGCATGGACCTCATCGGGCCATTTCACCGGAGCGCCCGCGGCTATCGCTTTGTGTTGGTCCTGATGGACTATGCAACGCGATACCCGGAGGCGGTGCCATTGCGCAACATCTCGGCAAAGAGTGTTGCGCAGGCGCTGTTTCAGGTCATCTCCCGCGTCGGGGTCCCGAAAGAGATCCTGACCGACCAGGGCACCTCGTTCATGTCGCGCACACTGAGAGGGCTTTACGGGCTGTTGGGGATCGAGTCAATCCGGACCAGCGTCTACCACCCCCAGACCGACGGGCTGGTAGAGCGGTTCAATAAGACTTTGAAAACCATGATCCGTAAATTCGTTAGCGATGATGAACGTAATTGGGATAAATGGCTTGACGCTCTTCTGTTTGCAGTGCGGGAGGCACCCCAGGCCTCCACGGGGTTTTCCCCTTTTGAGATGATGTTCGGCAGGACGCCACGGGGGGTGCTCGACCTCATTAAAGAAAGCTGGGAGGAGGGGCCGAGCACCAGCCAGAACGAGGTGCAGTACATCCTGGACCTGCGCGCAAAGCTTCACGCCTCGGGTCGGCTTTCACGCGAGAATTTGCGCCAGGCCCAGGAGCGTCAGAAACGCCTGTACGACAGAGGGGCCAGGCTGAGGCGATTCGCACCGGGAGACAAGGTACTTGTATTGCTCCCCTCTTCCAGCTCGAAACTCCTGGCCAAGTGGCAAGGGCCCTTCGTGGTCACACGGCAGGTCGGGGAGGTCGACTATGAGGTTGTGCGGTCGGACAGGGGCGGGAGCACACAGATATACCACCTGAACCTCCTTAAAGCGTGGAGGGAGGCGGAGTCTGTGTCGCTGGTGTCCGCAGTCCCGGAGAGGGAGGAGCTGGGGCCCGAGGTTCCAAAATCGGCCAGTCCCGCCTCGCTCCATGTGGAAGCCCGCCTCTCCGCGGCCCAGCAAGCAGACGTTGCCGAACTACAGGCGCGTTTTGCGGCCGTGTTCTCGCCCCGGCCCGGTCGCACCAGCCTCATAGTGCACGATATTGAGACACCCCCAGGGGTGACAGTGCGGACCCGCCCCTATAGGCTCCCGGAACACAAAAAGAAGGTGGTCCAGCGAGAATTGAAGGCCATGCTGGAGCTGGGAGTAATAGAAGAGTCCAACAGCGCCTGGTGTAGTCCCATCGTTCTTGTCGTCAAGAAGGATGGGTCTATACGGTTCTGTGTGGACTACCGCCGGGTGAATGAGGTATCACGGTTTGACGCGTATCCGATGCCCCGGGTCGACGAGCTCCTGGACCGACTGGGCACTGCACAATTCTTTTCCACACTGGATTTAACCAAGGGCTACTGGCAGATTCCCCTGTCGCCAGAGGCCAAGGAAAAAACGGCCTTCTCCACTCCGTACGGTTTGTTCCAGTTTAACATGCTTCCCTTCGGGTTGTTCGGGGCTCCGGCCACCTTCCAGCGTCTCATGGACCGGGTGCTGCGTCCGCACGCTGCATATGCGGCCGCCTACCTGGATGACGTCATCATCCACAGTGACACGTGGGCGGAGCATGTGCGGCGGGTGGGCGCGGTGCTCGAGTCCCTGAGGGAGGCCGGACTCACCGCCAACCCGGGGAAGTGTGCGATTGGACGGAGGGAGGTACGGTATCTGGGGTACCACTTGGGCGGAGGGCAGGTGCGTCCCCAGGTGGATAAGACGGCGGCCATCGCCGCCTGCCCGCCGCCCAAGTCCAAAAAGGAGGTGAGGCAGTTCTTGGGGCTGGCGGGCTACTACCGGCGGTTTATCCCCGCCTTCGCGGAGCTGACCAGCCCCTTGACCGACCTCACCCGGAAAGGTGCTTCAGATCCGGTCCAGTGGACGGAGCAGTGCCAGTGGGCGTTTGAGGCGGTGAAACGGGCCCTCTGCGGGGAGCCGCTGCTGTACACCCCTAACTTCTCTCTCCCTTTTGTTTTGCAGACTGACGCGTCGAACAGAGGGCTGGGGGCCGTTTTGTCCCAGGAGGTGGAGGGGGTCGACCGGCCAGTGGTGTACATCAGCCGGAAGCTGTCCGACAGGGAGGGGCGCTACAGCACCATAGAGAAGGAGTGCCTGGCCATCCGGTGGGCGGTCGACGCCCTGCGCTATTACCTCCTGGGGCGCCAGTTCACCCTCTGTTCGGACCACGCCCCGCTCCAATGGCTCCACCGCATGAAGGATGCCAACGCCCGGATCACCCGGTGGTATCTGGCCTTGCAGCCTTTCCATTTCACGGTGGTCCATAGGCCGGGGTCGCAGATGGCTGTGGCTGACTTCCTGTCCCGGCCCCAAGGGGGGGAAGGGGGGGAGTTGGCTAGGCCGGTGGCACCCCGGCCTAAAGCGGGCGGTGGGGGTATGTGGGGCAGGGGCGTGGTTAGCGCGGCTGCACGAAAGGAAGAGAGAGGGGCGGCTCAGGGAACAGGTGTGGGGAATGAGGGCGAATGAGCCACACCTGGGGCTAATAAGCGAGTGTGTGTGTGTGTGTGTGTGTGTGTGGGTGTCGGCGTCTCCATAAATACCCGGAAGTGACGACAGTCGGGGGACGGAAGCGAGTGAGCGCTGACGACGGAGGTGTGCGACGGCGGCGAGCGAACGAGAAAGAAAGAAAAATAAAAGCATTTACGACAAGTATACGTACCTGTGTGGCGGCTGGTTTCTCCGGGCAAAGAACCCTTGTTACACTTCTGTTTTAAAATGAATCATGGGGCAACAACGTAAATTCTGTAATAATGGCAAAGGCGAGGGAGCGTTTTCGTGTGCTAAGTGGTTGAGAATGTGAAATAGGAAGTAAAGATGGAGAAACTACCCCAGCAAGTCACTCTCAAGGCTTACACGTATTAAAACAGGCTTTTGCTCTAAAGATGCCAAATGCATTTGATCTTTAACGGAGACTATTCACCATCAGTTGGTAAAATGAAAGTCTCAAATGTTCAAAAATGTAAATAAAAAACGAATGAATCAAAGGATTGCTTGTGTCACACTATTTTGCATACGCTACTCATGATTTACATAATTAGAAAGACATTATACAGTGTGACTGTATTTGTGACCATGGGGATGCTTTTTCGTTTCATGGGTGAAGCTCTTTAGTTATTGGCAGCACTACAGTACACTGGTGAATAAATATGACTGTCGTTCTTATCTGTAAGAGAAATGTCTGTAGTTTTAAATACAGCTTGGTAGTAAACCCTTCAGAAGAGAGTTTTGTGGGACTGGTGTAACAAGCAGAAGAGGTTTTAATCTGCATTATTGGCCACAATGACTTTAAAACCACTACCATAGAGACCACTGGATGTTTGTGCATGGAGGTGTATGTGTGTGTGCGTGTATCTGTGTGCAGTATCTGGACATGCATTCAGGCTCCTGTGCAGGAAAACCCGATCCTTGTTGAAGACACACTAACATGCCGTGGTCACTGCAGGGAGTGAGACTCGGACATGGAAGAGCATGCCTCGCTTTGTGATTGTACCCTGAAATGAGGATATTGTCACCTTCACATTTTCTTCACGAGCACACGAGCCACGCTTTGTTAATCTGGTGGAACGGAGAAGCACCGTGGGGTGCTCGGAATCCAGTGGGCTGCTTGATGTGGCAACAATTATTTGTTAAACGCTTCTCATCAGGTCTTTTAATGTTGAGAAATGATGGCACAAATACGAGCCGACAGAAACGTCTCATGCTAATATCTTAAAATATAATCCCTTAGCCTCATATGACCTCATGGTGAGGTAATTGGCTGAACGTGTAACTGCAGTGATATAATTTCTTTATCTATATGAGCTATACCTGCTTATCCTTTGGTAAGTAGTGGGGGCGGCAGAAGAGCTAATCACATTATTTTGTTATACATTTATGATAACAGGTAATTGAAAAACAGATAAAAGGGCTGCTCACATGAAGCGAAAGGATAACTTTGGACCTACAGTTACAGTACATGCAGGCGATACAAGTGTAGTGTGTGAGTGAGACATGGACGTAGGAACTACTGTAGGTGAGAGAGGAGAATGTGGTGCAACATTGTAAATAATCCCCGTACCCGGGCTTTTATATGCCATTATACAGTTTAGGGCGCACCGCCTGGGCTGCTGTAATTTACAAATGTTCACCTCCTGTAAAAGCGGTCATTAAAATCGCAGATGACAGCAAATCATACACCAGCCATTCTGTTAGACGGGTCAGAACAGGTTGTTTTCTAATGCATGATTATAGGCACTGATGAAATGATGTTCATGACTGATGGAGTGCCAAATAGCCACGTAGCTGGTGAAGAAGAACACAAAGACGGTTGCTGCCTGTTATTTACTAGTCGTGTATATTCGTATTGTTTTGAACGCACCTGATGCTCCGCCCCAGCCCTGACTGACTGTTGGATCAATGTTTCTTGAAAGTCTACTGTAATCAGTAACTCTGTCTGTGTCATACCATATAACTGGAAACCTGTTTCACTGTGAGCAGCGTCTGTGCTCCAATGACACGCATCAGACAAGGACACTAATGCACTTCTGAGAGGTCGAATCTGGACTCTGCTTTTTTTTCAGATTCTGCTTTTTGTCTCGCAGGCCTCCCAGTTCATCGTCTTCATCCTGATAATCTTGTTAGTTTTTCTATCATGTTGTTACTGCCTGAAGGTCTTTTTTGAAGTTCACTAACTTGCACTGTAAAGAGCTTTTCTTTCTTTTCCAAGTACCAATCTCATACCAGTGCCTCACTAAAAAGACAACAAAAACTATATAATATAATATAATAATATAGTTCACATGTCGGAGTGTCCTTGAGCAAGACACTGAACCCCCAGTTGCTCCCCGGGCGCCTCACAGGGCAGCACACTTAGTTCCTTAATTCTAAGGATGGGTTAAATACAGAGACGAATTTCCCCAAGAGGATCAAAATAAGGGATAATTTATTTCTTTATTTAGTATTGTTTTGGATTTCTTATTTATTTTATATTTAAAAAAATGGTTTTCATTGTTGGCATTAGTGGTTTTAATTAAATATTGTAAACTGCTTCGATGACTTTCACATTTCCCTCTAATATACATTTTTTCTGCTGGGGAAAAAATTCCTTCAAACAATTGTTTATTCAAGTTTCTCTGCAAGTTTCTTTACATCAGGCAATACTAATAGTTATGAAATTGGCCTGACATGTCCTAAATACCAAGAAGCTAGTGATATATTTAAAATATAAAAAACAAAACATCCATAGACAAAATAATTTGTGTTTTGACAAGCAAATCTAAACACAGATTTTGTTATTTTTTTCAGCCTTTTAAAATAAAATGGTCAAATCACTTTCTTCAAACATCTTTTTTTTTTTCAAACCACTAGACTTCTTTGGTGGAGCTGGCAGTTCTTGCTGGCAGACTTTGATGCAAACAGAACTGAATCTCTGGTGAAAATCTTTGTCAAAGAAAAGCGTCCTCCAAGAAAATACAAATACAGTACACACAGTGAAGCATGTACTTGCACTCACACACAAACACAGCAGCTCTAAGGTACGGAGTGGGTTGTCGTTTCTGTACTGAACGTCTGACAGCCTGCATGTCAGGCTTCTCTCCAAGGAAAAGAGCCGTGGAGGATCAGGCAGCTACAGGAAGTCGTTTTAAAAGAAAATACTCACTGTTGGTCTGAAACCAGACACTTGTCATGTCTGTAAACCTTCCTAAAAAGGCACATGGATAGTTGAGTGCACAATCAGATTAGAAACACTATTCATCTTCAAAAATCTGGCTCTGCTAAATGTGATAACCCTAAAAGGATTAAAGGAGTCATCTTTTTTTTTTAAATTGTTTTTTGTCTTTCCTTTTTCCCCTATGATTTGTCCCTAAATAGATTATTTTCCTCCATGATGTGCTTCGTAAATCAAACAAAATGCTTTTATTAAAATAATATCTGCAGATTTTATATTTCTTTCTTGAGTATTTACATATTTCATATCTGCTGCTCATTATTCAGTGTTAATTTCTTGTTAAGACTATATTAGGTGTTATGATTTCTGTCCAATAATTCTTACTGCTTTCCACCCCTTTTGGAAATACTGGGGCGCCTCAGTAGGCCAGATGCTTCACACATGAGATCCTCATCCTGCTTCCCTATAAAGACACAACGCACAACATGACACAATTAGTGAAAAACAAATTCCCTGTTTGTGAGAAAAATTCCCTATTTAAAAGAAAACTGCCATCTGCGCCTCTTTCCTCCCCATCTTTCAGTTGTCCTATCACGTTGGGTCTTAGTAGTGTGTGTGTGTGTGTGTGTGTGTGTAAACGGAACATTGGTCGTCTCTCTCCTGTTGTCAGCAGAATGTTTGGCTCTGCTGCTGATGTTTGCAGCCTCTGGATTCAGCCTGTTCTGCCACGGCTCTGAGTGAATTTTAATCGGGAGTGAATAACATACACACACACAACAAACCCATCGCACAATGGGTTAGGGTGTTGATCGGTGCCTGTCTACACTACTACACACACACAAGCTGGTGTTGTGTCTGGCTGTGAAGGAGGAAGCTGGAGCATGTTCCTCATTGATAACACTGTTTGGTGCAATGGAATCCTTCACGGTGGATTTGATACATAAATGTTTCCCAAGCGGATTATTGTCACATTGCAATATATTGCCATGATCCCATAATGAGCCAATCAGATAAAAATGTTATCCAAAACTATTATATTGTCCTTGACATACAGTTACAGTTTAGGTCACGTTGCTATTATTTGTTTTACAGCTGCACTATATTCTTCGCACGGAGTGATCCGTCATGCAATAATTATTGATGGGTTCTACCACGTTAGGTATTACCTTCAGGTTTGGTTAATACCACTTGATTTAAAACCAGACCACAAATAAGGTTGAGGATTAGTCTGCAGTGACCTCTGCAGTGCCCTCCAGTGTGGCGTTGACCTGCCACTGGGGGTCTGTAATGGGAATCCCTGGATATGGCATGTAGTATTCCCAGTAATAGTTGTTCCTAAAGTGTACTGAAGTAACAGATGACATGGTTAGGCTATGTTTGAGACTGAGAATATGACCCTAAATACTGATATACTAAATAACCTTGTAAAACTTTTGTATTCTACTGTTTTTAAGTATTTATAAATTAATACAAAATAATGAATTGTATATTCTTATTATTAGGCCTATTTGTGACCTATCTGTGGCCAATCTGTATAGTGTCCTATTGCCATACAACTAAAATATCTCCAGATTTTGTTTTTGATAAAGTGGGGCAAAAAAAAAAAACTTTATTTCCATAAAGGTTCACCTATTAAAATAGACACACAGTACAATAGTGTTTATTACACCAGCTGGCGATATAAAACTATATTAAAGCATTGAATGGCAGGAACTAGGAGACTGACCTCGGCTTTCCACGGTCTTCAGTGATTCTTTTTCTTTTGCTGTGGTGACAAAGACGTTACGAGCAGAGGCCCTGCTGGCACATTTTCATTTTGAAAGGGTGATAAGCGATGCTGTAATTTCAGTCGGTCAGTGACAGATTGCCACGTTTATAGGGCTGGCTACCCTCTTTGCTGGGGTGCAGCCAAAACACGGACCGCTCTTTTCTTCCACCGTGATAGTTTTGGCAGCACTCCTTCTGGTTCACGATGCAGGTTGCGATTCACTGCCCCCACATCGGATTAATCCCACACTTTGCCGTTACGAATGGCAGGAATCCACCAGGTGCAGCGCATTTCAGAAAAAGGTGTTTTCCATGATGAAGCTCATCGGTTTTGTCTAGAACTGGAGGCAGGACAGAATTTAATGGAGGCGTCTGCTTTGTTATTCTCTATATGCATGAAAAACATCTCCACTAGATTTAACACCTGACTTAACTGAATTTACACCTCCCTGACGCCTGACCCGCTGTGTTGGTGGTTTTGACTTAACTGGCAGTGAGGTTCTCTTCCCTCCAGCCTCCTACGTTGCCACCATCAGCACTTTCACAATCCCTGTCATTTAATCTCCTTTCTGCACTTCATTAGCCTGATACGCTAGCCGGACTGCTCCAACTCCCAGTATTGTCGAAATGGTTAAGAGTGATTAAACTGGCAATCCGTCAGTCTGGCGCTTTAAGTATGGAGAAGCCTTTCTCTTCACTTGTGTGCCACTCTCACCCGGATTTACATGGCTGCCTGTTTTACTGTCCGATCAGCACTTCCGGATGTCTGCATTCTGCACCAAAGGAGAGACATTGAATTAATTACTGAAGGTACGCTTGATCTAACACCATCCATAAGTGAGTCGTGTATTAACAATGGTTAAGATACACGTGCATGGCACGCCTGCTATGGCTGCATCTGCTTTTCCCATGACCAATTATTCACTGCTAGTCAACTTCCAGACTGCACTAACTATAGGTCTATCGTCATGGATGCTCTCTTCATTCAAATGGGAAGCAATTCATCTCTAAATTATCTTGTTTCTTGTTTTGTCATGCCCCTTATTTATATCACTTTGCAGAAATAATATCTGTGTCAAAGTCAAAGTACTGTAACAATACAATACAGTTTGAATGCCAGTCCCATTTGAGCAGCTCAGGATTTGGTTAGGATAATATGTATACATAAAACAATTGTCAATAAATTGTTGGGTTTTCATTCGACCAGCAGCTCTACTTTGTGTCTGTAATTACTCGCTCCTTTCTGCACTGCAGGTACCTTTGAAAATGTAATCTGATTACTTCAAACTATAGCTGATGACATCATCCATTACATGACTCAAGATTGGCAAAATATTGTTATCTTCTTCCGCCGTTTAAACCATCATTGTCACCCTTTGCTGTCTGATTTTACGTGTACTGACATCGCACATCACTCACCTGTCTCAATATCTCTGATGGGTATCAGAATGAGTACATTACAGAGAACCATTATGCAGTGGCATGACTTCATGCTAATCATGGTTGTCTCTAAGGTGATGGTTGTGACAGCATTTATTGTGTTGATTTTAAAGCCCACACACACACACACACACACACACACACAAACCATACAATCAGCATGGTGGCAGCTTCTGCAGTGTGTTGCTTATTCCTCTCAGCCGAGGATACCATGCTGTGGATGGCGAGTATTGGAGAGCTTCTTGTCAAATCTTTTTTTGGCGACAATTCTCTTTTGAATTCTTTTAGTCTCCTCCGTGGCTGATCCACTGGTGAACAGCTGTGGTTGGAGTAGAAAGGTAAATGGCACTGAACAGTTTAGTTGCCAATAATAAACCACTGAAGGAATACATGTGTCCTCCTCAGGCCAACAGATTATTTTTACCTGCTCATTGGCAAACGACACACTACTTCCTGCTAATGTTGAGGGATACTAGACAGATTGATGTGGTAAAGCCACATCCATGCACTTACATTTTTACACATTTCCCATTGTCTGACAGTTAACCACTCATCTGGTCAAGTCCAGTCAGTACAGATTCGCTTCTCTGATTAGCATTACTGCTTTTGCCACAGAGCTCGTGGTAATCAGGGCAATTAGGTAACACACATCTTAATTAATGCGGCTAGGGCCAACACTGAACCTTATTTTCAAATGCAATACAATGACAGTGATTGTCAATTAGCCATGTGGTATCGGGGACGTGCAATGCCACAGATGGATAACACATCCTCATGATCCCTCTTGCTAATTCATAGCCTGATTTGCATGATCCATTTAGGAAGCAGTTATGAGCATGGGAAATGGCTGTCAGTGATGAGGAGGCAAGTGGGATGGATGGTAAGAGGTGGATTTCTCTTCTTGCAGCTTGTTTATACCTGCTATAATTTGTGTAGATGGATTCTTAGTGTGAACCAGCAAGGATTTAAATAATTAAGTGAAATATGGGAAAACGCAATCAAAATTATGCCATTTTGTTCCAGGCGGCGTGTGGTTTCGCAAGTGTTATGCTCAGCTTTGCCTCAGAAGAGTTAATTAATTATAAGTCATGTAATTACTTATAGTAGCCTTTTTTTAGCTAATGAGGAGAGCTGCTAAACCACAAACAGGAAGGAGGGAAAGTGTGGGTACAAATGTTCTAATGCTTGAAAACAACAGATCCCATCGGCATGAGGTAAATTTATCTCTACAGATGTATTAAAATACCATAAAGAAAGTGTGGGCAGTTGAAAATACTGTTAGCATGGTGAATACTGGTTTGTCAGAATAGTAGTCACAATGATTTACATTCCAGGTTAAATTACCTCTCATTGCATAGCTTTTGTAATTGTTCAAATATTTGCTTTTGGAACAATCTGAATCCAAACGAATACCTTTTTAAATTAAATTAGTGGACCAGGAAAAAAAATTATAATCTTTGCTTATTGTTTGAGTAACTCCCTGCTTTGTTTAAAGTAGACAGCTGCGTAGGTTGCCCGGAGGCAGCAGTGACACGCTGATCTATATTTAACTTCCTTCCTATTCAGGAGGACCACATATATGCAGCCTCAACGGTTGTTTTCTCCTCTCCATCATCTGTACTCCTAACTCTTTCCATTGTTTGAATAAAGTGGAGCAATGTGTCAAATACAACGTGTCTCTCTAAGCTTTTTCCAAGAGGCCAAAGCTGACACCAAGAAAAAGAGGCTATAATTGCTAGAGCCAAGATTCACCCTTGTGCAGGCACCTGTCCTGGCTCATGGTGATTCCCAGACATTTCTTCATTGTCCTGCCGTCTGATTACTTACCCCATGTGAGGAGGTAAGTAATCACAAACTTAATTTGTATTATTTTGCAGCGTGGTGCGTCCTTTTAATCTCTGTTCATCATTTGTAGGTCCACCTGCTGCCTGCTTAGTCTGCTTGGGTTGCCTCCATTCTGCTTCTGTTTTGCTGTTATTTTGTTTGGATTATTTTCGTGGATTCCCTTTCGATTAATTTTTACGAAACACGTCCAAAAATCGGTAATGAATCTGTGTGCCTTAACAATTCGACACCATATATTAGGGCTGTAAAGCTTATATTTCCTAGCTGGCGTTGTTGGTTCCCTTTCATTTCCCCCCTGAGGCCCGGCTACACTCAAGTCAATCTCTGCCTTTCATTTCCCCCCAAACAACTCAAATTTGCTCTATTAAAACACTTATCTCTACTTCTCAAACGTTATTGGCTCTATGTTCCTGTCATGACTCGCTGCCATGTTTTCAGAGAATTTGTAAATAGTTGAACTGAGCGAGGGTTCGGCGATTGTCACATATCCTCAGGCAATTTAAGGTCTCTCCATTTTAACAGCAGCAATCGAGATGTAGACTCGGAGTCTCGGTGCAATGTTTTGGGCAATGATGCAACCACAAAACCAATGCTGTTGTCAGCAATTCTTGCTTGTGCCACGTTGCCAAACCCACCGTTTATTTTCAATAGTATTTAAATCGGTCTGAAACGCCAGGCTTGTGTCTGATGCCTAATCGCTCCACCAAAATTGCACTCATGAACTTTAGACAAGGATGCTGGGAATGTAGATGTTCCTGGTTTGGCATCTCTCTGTGAACAGTCGCAGCTGAAGGGAATATGAATATGACAATATTCCAAATTTGATATGGGCCTTTGGTCTGTTTACGGTCAGCTCTGTGCCTTGTACAGTAGTTGTGCAGAGTTTGCAGAGATGCATTTTCAAAAGAAAAGCCAAAATCTCTGGTCAGAAAGAAAAACAATTAAACTTATGAAAGACTGCACTTCAAGATATCAAAAGGTTTTTGAATATCCACACATTTAGCAGAGGCAACCTTTTTTATAGTTGAAGAAATGAAAGGGAGGCTGATTTGCGCAACATAATCGGTTATGTTAATTTGTGTGTGCATGCCTGCGTGCAAACAGGAATATGTGTGGAATATTTTTCATTAGCCATGTAAACAGTTTAGTAGGAATATTGTCTTCTTATGAACGCGACCAAAAACTGAATATTTGATGCAGTCAGTTGCAGTCAGTGATATTTCTTAAAATAAACTCCCAGCCTAAATCTGGCTGACTTTTGTCTGCAGGAAGAGATGCTGAGCTAAATGTAAAACATATGTACTGTACTTGGACCACAGCTGTGTAAAGTTTGCATGTTACGGTTGACGGGACATTTTTCTTTTTTCATGTTGTATTGAAAGACAACCAGATACTAAAGCTTGAGGTTGTAGGCTGAGCACCTAAAAATGAAAATAACAGCACAGAAACCAAGCCATTCTTAACCTAGTGGTTCCATTGCAAGCTTGTACTTGGGTCAAATATAGCTAAGCCCTAATTATATTGCTGCCTTCGCTTCGGTTTTATGTCTTGCCATAATGTCAGGAGCAACATATTGTGATAATCCTCCCTGGACAACTGGGATAAGGAAAAAGATTCCAACAAGATATGCCTTCAGTTTAATCTCCCCAATTTGCTTTTCTCAGTATTCTGATTTATTTGAGCCTTTGTCTATGGCTTATACATACAATATGCAATTATGCCTCATGGATGGATGGTCAAAATATTTCATGGGGAAAATTATGCACCATCTTAAGAATGTCTTCCACATGCCAGCATAGCGCATGGACCAAAACTGTATGTATTTAGATGCAAATTTATGTTGACAACTAAAATTCTGTCCGTGAACTGGTCCATACTCAAACCCACTTTACAATAGATGGCACACGTTCATATTCACGGAGAAATCTTTAGCAATTTGTGCATATTGAACTGTGATACTTGGATATATTGAAATGAAGTACTTTAAAATATATACAGTACGAACAATACCAGGGACACTGTTGCTGTTGAATGGAATTGCTCAGCCAAAATGAACGATTAAATGAATAAGTAATCATGTTTTGTAGACAGCATCATATTTAACAGTCTGATTATCAGAAAAGCAACGTTGGAAGTTAAAATGCATTAAGACAACTTTTGACATTGACCTGATATCTTGGTGAAAGAAATGTGTTTAATAAAATCTCAATTTAGTTTTCGCAAAACACATGTGCACACACACACACACACACACACACACACACACACACACACACACACACACACACCTCTAGTTGGTGCTATAGTGTGAAGAGCACCTCCGAATGCCATGGTTTTGTTTTTGCACATTTGATGCTATTATAGAGCTGTTACAGCACACTCTGTACAGTTGCATAACTGGTGTTAAGTCAGTTTTTTCCTCATGCCTTTTTCCACTGTATGTCTTTGCTGTAATACTAACGGAGCTGTTTAACATTCTGACCATTAATATAGCAGCAATCAACTATTTATTATTTGCAATAAAGATAGTGGAGCAATGTCTACCTGAGCAGGGAATGAAGTTCCTTCTTCTTGATTCGTTTACATAGCCGGCCGACAGCGCTCGCTTCTAGTGCATGTGGGCGTGGCCCACTGGTTAGCTCTTAGCCGCGGCTCTGCACCGCTACCATGTGGCGGTTAGCTGTTCAACGGCATCCTGACCGACTGCAGGAAGTGTAGCAAACCACCCTCTGGATCCCCCTCAATGAATCACTACCGGCTTTGTCAGCACTTCTGCTGTTGTTTGGACCGTGGATGACTGTGGCCGAGTGGTTAGCAGATCTGTCTTTCAATCAGAGGTCCGGCGGTTTGATCCCCGGCTCTGCTAGTCCATAAACTGTGAGCCGCTGGCTTGCCGTTGCAGGAGAGACTGTTCTTAATGAAATTCATTATACCCTTTCATTGAAATGCACGTCAAAGGCTTCACCTTGTCCATGTAAGGTTTTGTAATACGTAGATGTGATTTTCCGGATTGTCTGAGGGTGCTAAAGGAAAAGCACCAGTGCAGACTTCAATTTTTGTCAGATCACCTCGGCTACTCTGGACTTTTACTCCACCAGATCAAGAGTTTATCCCAACAACTCAGCTGCTATAAACCTCTAGATCAGGTGAAGACATTATAAGCAGCAGAAACGCACAAAGCGGAAATCTGGATTTCAGGATAAACATATGTTTTCAGTGTAGCAAAATGCTCAACGTCAGAACAACATAATCCACACATGAATGGCCTCAAGCTGCAGGCATCGATAACACATTTGGTCTTTTCAAATATTAATGAGAGATGTGTGTATCCGCTGTGTCAGTCTCTGCTGATTAAATATAACCTTGGTACTACATGCATCGTTTGTCCAGACTTGTCATTGTGTGTTTCTCCAAAGTGCTGAGCTTAGACCCACTTTTACATATCTGTCATCCTTGCACCTTACAAACTAGTTGGAACCAGTTCTTTTGCAATCGAGATCCCATTCAGTCAGCACTTCTGCTTTCAAGATGAACATATTCCTGAGTTGGGGATTTCAAGGGCACGAGAAAGAATGACAGCAAGGATGAGGGGGATAAAGAGCTCAAACGTGAGAGTAAGATCTGTTGGAGAGGGGGTTACGAAGAGGAAAAACACAGGAATGGACTGAGAGACAAATGAGATATGAGAATTAGGTGGCTGAGCTCTGAAGAGTGAGGGGGAAAAAAGCGTGAGTGTGACTCAGAGGGCACACAAAGCTTTTTCCGAGCATTTTGTCATGCGTGGTGTCCAGGGAAAGCTGATTCAGAAAGCTCTTAGGGAGCAGGGTGACAAGATGAGCTGTGATACGGCAGCTGTCACATGTCACCTTGAGAGGACAGTGTCAGAAAAAATAGTGACACCTTGCTGATGTTCCTGTGAAGTGGCCCGAAAAGACCACCCTGGACTTGTGAAAACAGCTGTAATTCAAAGATAATTAGCAAAACTCAAATATCTTTGAGAGGTGTAAAGTGGACGATTACAAAAAAATGGTGGTGGAGGCAAACCAAATATGGAAGGACCCCCCGTTCACGTCAATGGAGAGCTTTTTAAAAAGGACAATGAGGCTCAAAGATGAACCGTGTATCGCCACAGTATAATCTCACCATGCAAGGCAGCCACAGTGGGCTCAAATCCTACCCCACACACCTCGGCCGGGTACTGAGGGCTTTAGAAATACAAAAAAGCAGCAAATAATCATTGAACCAATGCCGTGTATGTTTCATAAAAGTGTTGCATATCTAAAAAAAAAACACATCAAATGTAATTGTGCTAAGAATTAACCAACACTGATGGACAAAACCTGAAGTAAAATGTCCCAGATAGGGGTTCAATGACCCTCTCTCCTTCTGTTACATAGCCATTCCTCAGCTGCATTGCATGGTGCAAAGAACATATGTCTCTAGACAGCCACATAAATATATCCTGACCTGTAACTATAGTACACGTCTCTTGCGCACACACTATTTAATGGTATTTTTTTTGTCTATAAATGAGGGGCCAGATGTCCTCAAACATTTACAGTAGATCCACAATCATTTATCATTTGCTGTTGCTGTTGCATTTATAATCACACAGCTAAATCCAGCCCTGTCCTCTAGCCGTCTCTACTGTACTGGTGTGTGTAGGCAGCCCTGTCCACTTGGGGGAGAGTATCAATGGGCGCTTAGAAGCTCCTGAGCCACAAAGCTCAGCCATCCATACAATGCATCAGAAACAAAGAGACAGCTGAACACATGCGATATCGTTTCCCTCCTCGGTAACAACTATAGGCCCTTAACATAGACGAAGATAAACCTGTCTAAAATATCACAACAACTCGTATCACATGTTCTTTTTTTTTATCTCGACTGTGTTTAGTCTAGTCTTCTCCTCATAGCCCCTCAAATGTATATGAATGAGCGGATAAATATAATCAAAATGGTTTCGTGTTATGCAAGAGAGTTCAACACCAAAACTATATCCAGCATCCCACATGACCGTGGAGTAGACTTAACACCTGTCGGCCTGTTGACACATGACAAACCTACACAAAGGGGATTTATGAATTTGCAAGCATACCTCAAAACATATTATCTTCTATACTACTCATATAGCTTTGGGATATTATCTGGAATGTGTGGCGTTCATTTTAATTTGGACGCAGGCTGTAAGCTGTGTAGACCTGTAGTGTTTGGCACTTTTTCTCAGTAGCTTTGCCACTAACAATGACCTCTTCTTCTAATTGGATAAAAAACATGTTGCTTGATCCAAGGTTATGATCAAATTACATTATCTTGAATTACCTTTTAATAAATGAGGCCGCTTGTCCTTCAGAATGACCATTAAAAAGTGAGATGTGACTTTATTTGCTTTTCTCACAAAAGTCGAAGCCCAAATAAGTAACCCAGTAAATCATGTGTTCTTCATGCAAAGCTGCACGATTTAGACATATGTTTCAATCTGCTATAATCACCAACCTTTGGTACATAACAACTGTCCAAATGACTATAATCTGTACATGCATTATGTTATCTGAACCTGTAAGGTAAAAAATAATGGAGTTTTACAGACCACAACACTTTCAGTGCAATGCCTGGCCTGTAGACCTGTTGATGAAAGGCCTGATTTCCCTTCATATAGGCAAGCCATGAGATCAGTTTTTTTTTTTTATTTCTGTCCATCTTACTCATTTTTCTTTTTGTCTTATATACATTTTAATGTTCTTGTTTTTTCTAATTCTTTAAATGTATAATGAACAGTGCAAACTTATTGTAGAGATGCACAATATCTATTTTGCACATAAATCTGGTCAACGCACATTAATAAGGTAATGAGTAGAAAGTGCTTACTTAACATGAACAGTATATGAGTTTTGCATTCAGTTAATATGACTGCTGCAACCCACCCAGTGTCACAACTTTAGTTTAATCTAATGTTATGATATAACCACGAACATGACAAAAATGTGCAAGTGCTGCTTCTCCGTGATTCACTTTGAGTTTTGACCGCTCACTAAATGGTTTAAAGTCACACACCAGCAAGGCTATTTCTGTTATACACTCATGGCCAAGATATTCTTTATGTCTTTACTCTAATCATATCAAGCACACACACAGCACCAGTCATTGTAGCCTGCGGACATTGCAGTTGCCAGTGACTGTTACGGTCAAAGGAACAGATCTGCTGCAACTGCTCTCATCAGATAATATAGTACGAGCAAGGAACAACAATTACTGCCGCCACTCCAGTTCACTCCCAACAATTACTCACAAGCCGCCCTTGCCGTCGACCCACTGTACTGTCGTCCCATTGACTTTCATTACTTCCTCGCTCTGAATACCAGGAGGATGTGCGTTCATCTGAGAAGGTGGTTTATGTTGGTGATGTCACTTTCAATTGAGCTGCATTTTCCTCTGTAATTTTCTACGGCTGTGGCCTTTGTTTCTGTGTTTAATTCCTCCATTCATTTGAATCAGGCCTCCGTCTGTTGCTTTCCGTGGAGTCCTTATGGGAGCAAATGAATGGATTGCAGGTTTTAATTAGAATAGAACAGACCTCGGATTAGGTCAGCCACCATTAGTCGGTCTCCCCCATCTTTGTCTTCTATTCTTTAGCTGCTGTAGAGCAGACGGTGACGAGCAGGCCCCTTTTCTTGTTGGTTTGTATAACTGGATCATCTGGCAGAGAGGAGCCGTTTGCCATATTCATACTTCCTGTGGTCTGGAGTTCATTAAGTAAATTATTTCTAAGCACACTGTCTTCACTTTAGCTGGTGTCGGATGATTTTCTTGTATGAAATACTTGGAAGAACTGAAGACCAATTGTAAATACAAAGTTTCCAAAATTCCACATGTTTCGAGTGGTTCTCATGAGGCCCTGAGGGTCATGCAACTCACCCTTTTTAGTTCGAGCCATAAATTTAAAAACGCAATCATAAATCACCAAAGACCACACATAATGAGAGTCATAAAGGTTTTACAGCAGCAGCTGGGATTTTTTTTTTTTTTTAATGCATGAAATGACAACTTTACTACTGAAGGCCAAAACAAGCTCAATGGCCAACAAAAGTGTCTTTCCTTAACCAGGCAGGCAGTGTTTTGATTTGTTGTGACAAACTCTAGCCAAATTGAACTCCATTATACGACGAATTAAAAAATATGTTGTGATTATTAGTAATACCTGAGTTAAGAAGGTGTGTCCCTTATTGATTAACATTTTTAAATTGCTAAATTAGATTATATAGTCACACTTTCTTACCTCCCGTCCATTTATCCACGTTGTCTGTGTGCTGTCACTTAAATTATTGTATTTCTTTGAGGTCCGTCTCTAAGGGTTTGTTTTCACAAGTTAGTGGCATTTTTTTCATTTTGCCTGAAGCTCAACTGGCATCCAGTGTTAGTCTTCATGTGTGAATTCAGGCTCAGACTGTCTACCTTTTTTTAATTTTTTTATTCTTCCGTTATTTGTTCAAAAACATGTGCATTTCCTTCTGGAAACTGAAAGTTACTGCAGGTCTTTGAACCCAGCTCTGCTGAGACTCAGAGTGACGTGTTTGGGGTTGTTTGCTTGTTTTGCTCGGCGGTGGAGATGTTGGGGGTCAGTGCCACGGGCCGGCCCCTCCACTCACATCCTAAAAACATTACCCAGATAACCCTTCTGCTGAACCTTTCTTGTCTAAAGCTTTTAGTGTCGCTTCCCCGTAAACGAATAGCTGTTGAAGATTACGGGGGTGCACAAACTTCCAGGATCAGAAGCTTATTTGAGCACAAGACAGATGTTAAAGTTGAAAAGTTCAGCTGAAATAAATCTGTAGACTCCACTGTCAACAACACTGTAATTATTTAAAGGATCTGCAGCAGAACATACCTTTTTATGTTGGAGCCTGGGAGCTGGGAGAGAGCTGAACAATAACCGGAGAAATAACTGTAGCTCCACTACATGTAACTATGGAAACCCATTTCCACCTGTAAAAAGTAAAAACCATCATAATTATGAGATAGAAAGTCCAAATTCTGTGATAGTAAGTGTGCATGCACTTGAGTGCCGCTGGCTTTTTGTTTTTTTTCCTGGTTATCTGGTGAAAAAAATTTCATAATTTCGATTTTCTATTTAAAAATGTTGACTTTATCTCATAATGATGAATTTTATAAGATAAGATAATCCTTTATTAGTGGGGAAATTGCAGGATTACAGCAGCAGTGCACACAAGAGACACATAGTAATAAATAAAAAAGATCAAGTAGTATAAATAAACAGTAAAACTGTAATAAAAAAAACAGTAAAGAAAAATACAATAGCAATATTAAATATACAGGCGGAATAAAAGTATATAAAAGGAATTTGTGATGATTAAAGTGTAATTATCTCATAATTAACACAGAAATGGGCTTCCACATATAACCGTTGCATATATCCTCACTAAAAATGGCCTGGTGATACGATCATGTTGTAACACAATCCGTTAACACCAATAGCTAATATACAACATACATTCTGTGTTTATAAAACGTCTTGTGTATTGTTGTGGACTGAGTAAGTAAAACTTGACCACAAGCCAGAGTTGCATTGTTACCGCGGGTCGTTTGTTTCTCTGCCTACTGTGTTTAGAAGGAAGTCAGAGATCATTTACATTCCAGCTTGATTCACGGTGCCGTGTGAGGGCATTTGAGGTCAACATCTTCCATCTGTCTTCCATGTCATCACAGCTTTTGATTGGAACATTTGACACATTCATTCTCAAATGAATGTGTCAAATGTGTGTTTCTCCGTTTTCTTTAAAAATCAAACACCATTGAGCTGTCATCCTCTTTATTCAATAAAATCCAATCGCAACAAATTGCTGTTGCAGTGTGTGAGGACCAAAGTGTACAAGGATTCTACGAGTGAATGAGCATCTCTGCCCCCAATTAACCCAAGTTTATGTCAGCGAGTTGTTGTTTGTGTTGTGTTTCATGTTTCAGATTGCAGCCCTTTTAAGCCATGAATGGCTCGGTTGTCCATTTGGAATTAAAACAGTGTGTGGTCCTCTAAAGAGCTCCCTCCATTCTTATCTGGCAGCTATGTAAACACATCCAGATCATTTAGAAAGTTTGTCCCGGTGGGAGACCTTGCTTTCACTGGCTGTAGTTTAGACTGAGAATTCTAGGCCACGGTTTGTAGGTACCCTGTCTATTAGTCTTCCAAGCCTCTAACCGAAGCCTTGGCATTGTCTGCCACCTCATTACGCAGCCTGAAGAGCTCCCCGCAGAGCCTGTTCCCTCGGTTTCCTGTTTATCTATGCTTGTTTATTTGTTTGCGTGTTGGGACATTCCCAAACATGCACACAAAGTTCGAGTTTGTGTTTCATCCTTTTAACTTTTCATTGTCAATCTACTGCTTTGACCATGTTCTCTCCGGGAATGTGCTCCCCTAGTACATGTTCATTGCATGCATATATAGATGCTAGAATGTACAATTTGAATGCACAATTAAGCATGTATTATGTGTAGGCGTGTACAATCTGGAAGCCAGAATTGTCATGCATGACATTTGATCAAACTGGTGATCTCAAAACATGTATGGCTGTTTTTGGTCTACAGGATGGTGAATCGTGCACTTTTGACATCTCTGTATGTCAAGAAGGAGAAAGCTTTTTTCATAGCAATTAATAAAGTGGTATTCTTTTTTTTTTGTACGTTTAAAAGGATGATGGACTCTGTAGGGTTTTAGAAGAGAGGCTGAACAATGTAGTTGGTCGAGAGAAAACTTAATTATGGGTAAAATAAATGCACGGTCATGCTGAATTAGCCTACCTCCTTTAGGAAATGGGCTGGGACAATATCAAGGGAACAGGATGGGAGATGTCAGTAATGCTATCAGTTGTCAGCAGATGTTTTTGTTAGCTTTTGTTCTTCATTTTATTGCCTTCTAGTTGCATTGGACTTCATCTGTTAGTCAATGCAATCATCACGCATTGTATAAAGGTATCTTTTTGCAGGGATTATAGCAAAAGCAGCCTTAAGTGTATATCACAATAGCATACTAATTGAAGAGCAGAATGTGCAGAAAGGAAGCAAAGATTATCTGTAAGGTATTAATAAACACGTAATCAACAAGGTGGTATTAATGCCCATTAAGATAATTAAAAACTGTATCAGACTTGGCTGTAATAATTGATAAAAATCAGCAAGTAGAGCAAATAAAAGTCAATACAATTAGAAACAATACACATACTGTAACGACCGGGTGTGCAGGGGCAAAAACTCAGGAGCAGAGGAGACCACAGGCGTCACGGTTAGGCAAAATCAAAAAGGTATTTTACTAAAGTTACTGGACCTGAAAAATAACTACTAACTGCTAAAGTGTGAAGGTGATGTACACACATGGGTGACAAAAAACAACAAAAAATCCTGCAACTGATAAGGGGAACTAAATACACAGGGGAAGGGAGGCAACATGGTACAGGTGGAAACAATGAGGGCGGGGCTTTACAATCACACAGGGGGAAGGCACACGAGGGGGGAGGAGTCTGGAACGAGAACAGGTGAAGGTAATCAGGAACACTGAAGACAGAATACACAGTGTTACACATACAGTTATAACCTGAAAGTTAAACCTAATCCAAAGCATCAGAGAGTATAAATACAGGACAGGGGTTGGGGTTTAACATGCAATCAAACTGTAAAGTAAAATGCCACGTTGGGCTCGTAAATCTAGCTACTAAGTTGCTGATCAAAACAGAATTTGACTGTTTTTTCTTGAGCTAATGATGGAAGTTACTAAGGAGTGAGCTATTTATTGTTTGATTCTTTTTCCACCACACAGCACTTTAGTCAACTTTCCTTTGTTTTTAAATGTGCTCTCAAAATAAGCTCAACAGATATTCGATTGTGAAAAACAAACAGCACTTCTGCGGCCGCCAGCCTCACGTGCACTGAACGGCTTGCTGACTAGAATGAAGCGCCACTTTCAGTAAATGAAGAACAAATGTTACGTTTTACTGGGAAACCACTTGAAGAGAGACGTGGGTGAGGCTCAAGTGTCGACTCAAGCTTCATTAAATGTTTCAGATTGATGGAGCTCAATGAGAAATAATTCAACAACTGTAATTATGGCAGAAGGCCATAAAACGTCGAGGCGGATAAAACATTAACTATTAAGATAACTTTTATCTTTATTGTAATTTGATAATCACTAATGTATAAGGGCAAGTCAAAATGCACTTTGGGCGAGTGAGAAAACAAACTTCAAGGCTAGCAACAATTGCACAATATACATCCATGTATGAAATGTTTAACTTTTATGTAATAAATCATGTATATTTTAAGTTTGTGTGTGTGTGCATTTCTTAAGTCGATCCTAATTCCTCGCAGCTTTTTGATGTTCATGTTTAGATGTCTCTTGCCATTTGTCCTCCCCTGGGTCCTGGTTTGTTTACGCTGAGGCCCAAATGTAACATGGCTGCCATAACAGACATTCTATTAAGTGTGCTCGGATGGCTCTCCCACACACCACTGAGCAGTCATGAGCTCTGTGCTGCTCCTGACTAGCAAGTATTAAATCAAGCAGTGGCCAGCTGAGGCAACATCGAATATGCAGCCAACGGTCTTTGTCTCAGTTTGTTTGATGCATTCATGGCAAACACGGGAGTATATTCATTTCATGCATTGCTGTGTTGAAAAATAAAGATGCCTTTTTGGTAATGAATAAAACGAGTATTGGCACATGATATTCTTCATAAAAGGATGCATGCAAGCAAACACATGATCGTATGCTTTATGTTCCGCATGGTTAATTGCTTACGTACAGGTCGTAAGTGAAGTATACTATCATGAACTCCATCCACAGGCATGCAAGCTCTTGTATTTTTACATTCACCGTGGCCATGCCATTTGGCATGGGCAGTCCTTGGATAAATCAACACACTGCTATCCCCACTGTTTACAACCAGTGGGCCACACAGCAGTGTTTATGCTGAAATCCAGGACTAGGGGGAGGCTCAGGGCAGGAGACGTAGAAGTCAGACTACTACTTATGTTTCCCTCTGCCACCTGGCTCCAATGTTACTGAGACACATGCTGCACCTGCAATAAGGCTGTCTTTCCTTTCATAGTAGGTAATCTTTATGAAAAATACGTTTAGGATACATCATTTACATGTTTGGAATGGAAACCACTTTGATAATTTCAGAAAAGCATATCAACGTTAAAATGGAATAAAATTAGCAAAAAGTGTTGACCAGCAAAAAATGCTTGTTATTATGTTCTAAGGGACCAATTTTGACTTATTTCTGAAGGCAAAATCCAAAGACAGAAGATCCTGTCACGACTCCAGTTAATATCAATAACTCTAAATATGAAATGCATCTAAAATAGTAAATATATTGTGTTGGGCTTTTGCATTGAAATATTTGACAGACCACCTCCTGAGTTATAAACTAAGGCCATGGAGTGCTATCGGGTTGCATTGTGGGAAATGGAGGAGCCATCATTTCTTTAAGCTTGAAAGTAAGGATATCTTGGCCTGTGCTGCTTTGATTTTGATCATTTTTCTTTATTTGTCTTGCCCACGACTTTCTACTTTCAAGATTCAAGGATAATGTATTATCATAATGCAACATGGACACCCAACGCAATTCAGTTGTAGCTCATTTTTGAAACAAAATACATGGCAGTACTTTATTTGGTATCATAAGGAATGGAAACGGCAGCAATCAAAACAATTCTCTGGGCAGATATTATGGCTTCACATTAAAAATAAAAAGTGAGAGTTGAAAAGTGAGAGCACCTGATTCATGTCAGTTCAATCTTTACCAAAAAACAAACATACAGTATTTCGGTGTTTTTCTGGCAAGCCTCCCAGCGTTCCACATGTATTGACTGAATCATGTGACGTCATCACAGATTTAGTTGGAGCAGGTTTCTGGGTTGAGCCTCGATGAATCAGCTACAAGAGGGCCATCTGTAAGGTGGGTGTTCAATAAATGTGTTTAATATTAAATGTCACCAACTAGTGTGCATAATTCAAAAGAAGGAAATAACAGTAATTTTAAAATATCACAGTTTTAAAGACTATCTCATGTCTTCTCCCTGTGTTGCTTTTGATGTGATGCTCTGATGAAGGTCCTTTTAGACAGAAAGCTCAACATGATGTGTTCTCTGCATAGATTTAATTGGACGGATACCTATTCTATCAGTTTGAGCTTTTTGATACTTCCAGCACCATTTATTTAAGGAGAGAGAGAGAGAGAGAGAGAGAGAGAGAGAGAGAGAGAGAGAGAGAGAGAGGGGCCTCTTTGAACACAACCAGCTGTAACAGTGTGATAAGGTAACAAAAACCCAAGGCTAGGGTTTATGTTTTGGGCACGGTCAGATTCCGAGTGCAGCTACGATATTCACACCACAATAGTACATGCCTTCTAAAATCCCATGTTTATTATTTCTCAAACCATTTCATCACCCCAAATGAAGACCAATGACACAAGCTTAAATCTCCTGCACAGCTGCTTTATTAAAAAAGACATCTGGTAGAGAGGAAGAGGAGAGGATAATATTTTCTGGCAAAATGTCCCCACTTGCAAGGCCACCTTCCCCTTTCCACAATGGCGACAGTGATCTATGTCTCCTGGTGGGCAATGTAGTTTTTTTCCTCTCTGTCCTTTCATCTCAGATAGACTATATAGATAGAGAACACATCAGTAGAAGAAATGAAAAGGAGACCTCCCAGCCGTGCTTTATCAAGGACATCCCACTGAGTCATACCGGATTCAAAAGACGGAATGTAATGGAAGTTTCCAGCACAGTTCAATGACATGTTGTCTGCATGACATAGATAACATACTGTACCAATTGTATGCTGGATTGAGGTCCACTTCTTTCTGCACACAGAGCAGCTCCACCTGACCACGGACTACTAAAAGTCATAGTTCAGTGTTGTGACTATGCATTGGAAGAGCATTGAAGAGAGGTATGTTTACTTTAGATGTTACCCGAATTGAATGAGAAATGTACTCAATGAGTAACGGAGCTAAGTCTATTTTTACTCTCCAGCACAATAAAAGAAACTGTCTGGGCATAAAACATGTTGGATCACTGGGGTTTTTATGTTTATTTCTGCAACCTTTCAGGGCTGTTACTGCCTATTTGGTTATGACTTTGATGTCCCGTTTTGAAGGTATCATTCAGATGCTGATGAAACACCTGCATGTCTGTGGGATGATCAAAAGTGTCAGTTTATCATAAAACATAAAAAGGGTGCTGTTTGCAGCACTTTGTCACAGCAATAGAAGACATTGTGCATTTTTTTTGCATTTTTAAGTCTTCATTGACAATCCTCCATTTTCCATGAGTTGGAGCCCATACCTAACTGTTCAGGGTATATTTGAATTAACATTTTTGGATGTGATGAAATGTCCGGATTAGTTGATCGGCTCCATTTGGGTTTGAATAACTGTTTTCCAGGTGAAATACTCTTTTGCAATGTAACATGAGTCACTATTACACATATATGTTGTTGCAAAACCAGTGAGGTAAGTACCACTTTTTTACAATATATAACAAAACAACCAGAGATTACAGGCGTCACCACATCCCACATTGGAGAATGATTCCAAATGTTAATGATTATGCATCAGTGGCCTGCAGCGTCGACCTCCTACCCTCTGCTATCATATTTCTAGGCCTTGTTATGTGTCAGGCTACCTATAATTACAATAATATTTCACTAGACACACACACGCATACCACCAACTGACAGCCCCACATGCATACACAAAACACTGTGCATCCTGACTTCCTGTCTCTATCGCAGGTCTTAATATTCCTCCAATTACCGCCAATTACCGCTCTCAGCACTGGTGGATGGCAAAAAGATTGACGCTGAAATACTAAAGTCATTGAGCTGCTTATTGAACGTAACATTCCCCCGTCCCGGCATGCTGTTCCTGTATTGATTTTCAAAAGGCGACGCTGCTGATCCATGAAGGCAACATGGTGGCATATATTAGAGCTATTTGAGCCAATTAGAGTGATGTATGTCTCGGCAGCCGGTTGTTGCGTAGTCAGCGACACACTCGGGTGGAGACGCACGGCGTCATTTTTCAGACTAATTAGAAAAACATCACATGCCATGACAGGCGGGGGTGGGGTGAGTGTGTAACCCCTGGCACACTGATACTGCCACAGAAGTACAAACGGGCACACGAACACCAAGAGGAGCAAACATTGTTTAATGCTGATTTATGCCATAGATTTTGCATTGATACCTCGCATCATTCATCTTCATTTAAAGGGGATAGACATCTTATTTACAAGTCAAATTGCAGATTATTTTCCTGACAATATTTAGGGATAGGAACACTTCCATAACCTGCTCAGATAGAGCAACAACCTCTCCCGCAAATCTGTAGGGGGCGCTCATGAGCAACTGGGTCACTTGCAGGCGCGTTGGAGTTACAGTGCAGACTAAAAGCAGCTTAACTTGGGCAGCCAAGCTTGGTGGGCCTATTTCAGAGATGATGGGAATGGGTGAGAGTTATACGAGTGTTCCTATTTTACTCTTCAGTGCTCCCATGAACATGATCATTCGCGCCCTCTTAAATCCTCCCCTACAGAGCCGCACACAGATGAACGGCATGCTGGTGCTACATCGCTGTCTTCCTATGCTCTTGTGTACGCACGTGTGTGTTCAGTATAATATATATAATATAAAACCAAGGACCATATGTGCCACTGGCTACCTGTCTTCAAACTTTAGAGCTTGACTGAGGGGAACCTCTTCCACCACCTCCCATCCAGTGGACAGCACCTCCTGTATGTGTCTATATGATGTCACACTGACATGGGATGTACAATAAGAGTATGAGTGATAATGCAAATGAATGCAGGCTTGAGTGTCGAGGTCTTTGTACAACTGTCTGCCTGTTGCAGCAAGACACTCAGTAGATGCCGAAAGATGAAAGAGTAGAGTGTTGCATTAATGGTGACTGAGAGGTGTTCATTTGTCAGTGTGTGCCGTCTAACTGGCTGGAGTGTTGTACATTTTAGGGTTGCACTGAAAGGTTTGAAGCTCCGTTCATCATTTTGACTTTGACGCCTTTGTAATTGTCGGTCATCAGTCAAAGAATCTATCAAAAACTATTTATCTGACGAAATATTCGCTTCAATCCATATTTCTTGGTGGTCACTGCAGTCCAAAACTGTTTACTCTCCTCCTGCACGCACCTGTATGAACGAGGTGGACAAATAGCGCCATAAATTACATTTATATAACACAAAACAATCATATTTTCCTTTTTTTTTTTAGGTTGGGAACATCCAGGAATATGCTTTCATGGTTTGATTAAAAACCTCCCTAGAAGCTTTGATTGTTAAGAAAAAACATGTTCGTACAGGCCGACTGCAGCTGTTTATTCAGCAACGCCCTTCTCCTATGTCCTCGTTTGCCGTGACATCGTAGTCCATGTAAATCTGTTACCTTTTGTCAACATGAGGTTAAATTTCACATAATGGTGTGATCCATTAATGGTGTAAAAATAACGACCGTTCGACTCGCTGTGTGTGCCTGAGTGTATCTTCAAGTAATGGAGACGGCTGCAGAGAGAGACTGACACACATCCACACACAGGGGAACAGCAGCAGGCTCCTGGGATGACGGGTGTCTCTGTGTTTTCTCTGGATGACAAATTAAATCAGAGCGTTGTCCTCTGCTCTAATAGAGTAGCTCTGTCGTTGTTTTAATCTATTTACCACCGTGCTATTGCTGTGGCCTCTGTTCAGCTGTCTGCAGAGATCAGGGCTCCTTACTAGCGCTGCTGCGAGCTGGTTCAGGTCATACGGCTTAATATTAAAAGTCTGATATTAAGGGACACGGCTGACATTATTTTTACTACTGCATGACATTACGTAATTATTGTCTGTATAACTAAGGCAAGATACAGTCATAGAACTCTACCGTCTTTCAAAGCCATGGGGACATGTATCATCGTCAGACTAGCAAAGAGCAGTTTAAACACTGGACTGTGTCTTTAATAACTTCCTTATTGTGAATTATAGAAATGACTTGTGAATGATATATTGCACCATTTCTGGAGATACATGTGTTTATACAGAGACCAACAACTTCTCGTTCCTCCAAGTAAGTAAACACAAACATCCGCCTGGGTCCTCCCTGTCTTTCTCTGGACTTTATAATTCAGATCCTGCTTCTCTTACAACGGAGCACCAAAGGGGGTTTTAATCATTGGTAATTGAAGACCCCGCTGGGAGTAAATGAGCCTTAATCTGACAGCCGAGTGCGTACCATTAGCACCGGGGGCTTAGACATTTGGATGGCACGTTCAGCTCAACGCAGATAGAAGCAGAGTTTGTAGAGCTGTCAGTAGCGTTGCTGCCGTGGTGGAGAGACTCATGCACCATCTAGGTTGTGCATATCCCCTGTGGGATCTTTAGGCCTATTTCGAATAAGCTTGTGAGTTAATGCTCTGGAGTTGTTTTTATGCAACTGCAAACACAGTTCTGAAATATTTATTAGTTTAGATTGTAAAATAGACTTTTTTTTCTTTCGCTCTCCTTGGGAGTATTTGATTAAACATTATTTAATTATTTGTTGATCATATCTCATTTAATTTAGATTTCCTGGTTGCTTCCCTTATTCACTCTCACCAGAGAACTTTTACTTTTATTTAAATAACCCATTTTCAATTCAGAGTTTGTAGCTTATCAGCCTTTTTTGTATGCGTCACATGAAGTGAAACCCTTCTGACTTACATCCCATTTGACTGATAAGCCCAGAATTTATATTTCTCTTCACAGACAAGTTCTGTGCCTCAGTCAGCCGGCGAGAGAACAGCCCTGAAAAAGACAAATCTAAAGATAGAGAGCAAGCATGAATTAAAAGATAAGGGACAAAGTTTCTCAACCTATGTTTATTTCATTTTCATTACATTTTGAAAAGGTCATAATAAAGATAAGCCAGTCTGGAAACATGGCTGTATGAACAGATGGAAAAGAAAATGTCCTTTACAAATACAAAGCCAATGAAAAAACTCAAACTAATAGAAAGCCCTGAGGAAATATGAACAGCCTTGCTCAGGCCCATACATCATAACAGCATAATTAATGTAAGAAGTGAGGATAATTATGGCAACATCAGGTGTGTATGCAGGCTTGATGGTTTGTGTGCATCCTCCAATAATAAGAGGAGTTTGAGTGTCTCTTCACCTTCCACATGACTGTCTGTGTTGGGCTAAAAGCCTTGCAACCAAAATGGTCACCTTCAGTGTTTCCCAACACTTCCACTTGAGCAGCTAAAAGCAGCACCTGGAGCGATGAGGTTAACCGCTTCTGCTGGGAAAGTACGGACCGCAAACAGAAGACTGAGGCGACACAGAATACTGATGTACGGGGCATTTTAAGTCCAACTAAAATATTTGTGAGAGCATTGCTTGAATAAGATGCTTTTCCATGTTGGATGTGTTAATAAACACTAATCTTCAGCATCTTTTCTATCACAGTATTCTAAGGCTGTCAGAGTTAAAGCGATAATGCCACGTTAATGCAAATTTGCTAGTAATTTCCTTAAATGCATTAATGCAGGTCTGTGGCCAATAATTCAGATCGCAGCTAACGACTACACATATTCCTCTTTGTTTTGTGTTGCTAATTGATTTCCAATACTAATTAACACACATTTGCATAGACCCTGCATATTTGCCCACTCCGCTGTTGACAAGAGTATTAAAAACTGACAAATGGATATTTCTAAGTTTTTAATACTCTTGTAATTCAAGGTACATTTTGAACAATACCAAATGTTTAATAAATGTGCAATTAATTATGGCCAATCATGCCATTTAAAAACATTTCTATTTGATAGACAGCCCTATTTTTACCAGCATTTCTAAGATGCTGTAGCTCAGATGTTTAATATCTCCAGTTTGGGGGAATCAACCAGTGACCTGATCAGATAAAGATGGATTTCCTGAACCTGGAGGTGACATTGTCACTCGTCTCTATGGAGATTGTCACCTTTTCCCAATACGAGAGGGAAAAGGTGACAGTCTCTTCACAGTTGCAGGCATGCACAACCGAAATGATGTTTTCTACAGATGAGCCAAGCTTAAATGGATAGAGGAAGGGTACATACAACCCCCCGGGAAGATTAGCGGCTGCAAAAGCGTCAGCTAATTCGGATCCAGTTAATAAACTAAACTAATAAACTAAACTGCCATCAAATTAGTTTTGCATCCCGCTGTTAACGTCTTATCTGACTGGATGAGATATCCTCAAAATGAAACCTAAAGCAGGACCCGCCACACTGCAGCGGTTTAGCTAATACACAGAAAACCAGCTGCGTGTTCCCTCATCAAAGCGGTAATATCGGTGAACCCTAACGAGCCGCAGCACCCTGTTAAACTGTGCAGGCATCGTTCTTTGTCACGGGGAAGAACAAACGGTTAAGACATGCAGGAGAGCTGTGACACGGCTTTCACTAATCCCTGTTGTGATGAACAACACCGGCGCCTTTGTCTACGTGCATGGCATTTGTTGTTGTAGGTGTATTTGTTTCTAATATATGCATTTCTCCACCGTTTCATGTGTTGATGCATGTGCGTGAATCCAACGCTTTGCTTTCAAAGTGCGATAACGACTCTGTTGCTGGTGCAGAGCACGAGGCGAACAAGAGAAATGTTGATAGAACTGTGGTTTTTACTATTCGGATGTCTCATTTGTTTGTTCTGTGCTAAATGTCATCCATCTCAACAGAGGAGAAAAATGAAATACAAATGAAGTTTCGTTATCAGTCATGTTGATAATAGGTTGACTTGTGAATGTTTGTATTTAGCCATATTTCATTGAATGGAACTTATCAAAGTAAAGCAAAGAATGTCATTAATTCATTTTTGTGTTGTCTTTTTCTTCATTTAAAAGCTCTCTAGTTGTCTATTGCAGTCCCACCCTTTCATATTAGTAGCAACATTTTTTGTAACTATGTAATACTCTACTGTGATTTTACAACCAAAGATATGCATATTCATCCCTCTAATCAGAGGTTGTGACCAGGTACTGGATTAGCTGTTTCTAAACCAGCTCGTCCACAGATTGGGATTGACTGGATACTCTGACCCATCCTCTTACTGCTAATTGGTTAACCCTCTAATCCAGCTGGCGGTCAGCGGTGAGGCTGTTTGGCTGGAGCTCAGCCTGCTGCGCCAGGAAGCTGCTGCCAAACTGAGTGTGAGTTCATTAACTAAGTGGTGAGAATACAGATACTCGGTTGACACATGTGAGCGCTCCACTGGTGTAAACAGTAAACTTATACTGTGGCACACAAACAGCAAACAGTTTTGCCTCGTGCAGGGCTGCCTGACCGGTTTAGAGATTTGGGCAGTGTGTACATTGGCTTTAAGCGACCTGCGATCACCCATAACACCCCTCTCTCACAGATGTAATTGAATCAGCCAGATGTTGCTACGTATACAGCGACCAAGAAGAAAGCATTTATATAATAACTCTTCTCACTTGGCAGAAAGTGAAGGATTTGGCATGCGTTTGTTGTTAATGACACTTAAAGGAAGTTGTTCTGGAAACGTGCCATAGCCTGTGGAATATATTAACTTAATAAGTATATGGGGTTAAATCATTAGTAAGGCATTTGCATACAATTTTAATAAAATTAATTTCCTCCGACGAGGAGGTGATCTGTTTGATTTGTTGTTTTTTTCTGTCAGAAGAAGACAGAACAAATTACTGGTTGAAGGGTGTATCATAGGCCAAGAAAGAACTCATTACTTTTTGGAGTGGATCCGAATCTTGGCTTGGATACATGCATTATTTTTCAATATTATGTTTGGCGGAAGTCTGCTCTGTCAGTGTCTGTTTCGGTTTATTGTCAAACTAATTGTGAAAAATCTGCTACAATATCAAGATACATAATTAAAGTAAAATAGTGTTTTAAGATTTTTGTAGATTCATGTTAGTAAGACAATGTTTTAAAAGTGTAGTGAAAACTCAATAATGAGGTAATGACAGCTCAAATGAATGTTGCACGTTGGCCTTTGATCTTGTCACTGGAGGTCACGTTGGAGCTTAAATAGAAAGTCAAAACTGGTTTACACACTGAGATCACTGATGAGAATTGTTTTTCTTGATTAGATAATAGAGGTGTAGCGCTGGCCATCTTCGACCCAAACCACCCACTGTTAGAAATCACAAAGGACAGGTAATCTGAATGAAGATGAACCAGTGTCTGTGGTTAATTCCTTTATGTGTAATCTCATTGTGTCTGCAGGTCTCTCCGATCAAACTAACGGCTTTCTGCGAGAGAACCAGACACCATATGTTCAGGTTGGAGTTCTCAACTCCGATTGGGGAGATTTCAGCTGGCTCGAGTCCTCTTTTCTCTCCATTTGTGTCGGGTCTTTCCCTCCAGTGGCAAACTGGAACAAATGTTCAGGCTAATTGATCAAGCTAATGAAATGGCAGACTGAGGTCATACACACATCACAGGAATTACAGATGTGCTTACACTACAAGGCAGGAATTGATGGCTGAATAAGTAGGGGATAAATGAGTGGTCAAGGACTAATTGATTCATCTGATGAGTTGTGTTGCATGCTGTGTGAGTATGTGTGTGTTTCAATGCACATTTGGATGTCAGCCGCTGGCCTAAATGTAGATATGATGGCTGATGGGATGGATTAGTCGGAGGGGAAGTTACAGTAAGTGGCTCCTTAATGGGCAGCTGTGGCCTCATCTGTCAAGTCTGAGCAGAACCTTTAACTAAGGCCCGGGGCACGTAGCCTTACAAAGGCATGCATGATATTATTGTCCTGCATGTAAAATGTTATGATTTTGTTTATGCAGACGCAATTAGAAGATTAATTGATTCGCCAATTAATGACAATTCTGATAGAAAATGATCATTTATGCCATGTATTTGCTGGTTCAAACTTCTCTTATTTGGGTTTATATAACTGTTAATTGAATGTCTTTGGGCTTTGAAACTTTGGCCACACCATTCAAGCACTTTGTAAATATCACTGAGGGTTTCAGGAAATGGTGATGGACATTCTTCACAATTTTATGACATTTTATGAACTGAAGAATCAATCATGTTGTTTTCATCCTTCAAAAATTACTAATGCCGTGTGAGGCAGGAGTTGCTATTTTTAGACACATTTCATGACAAAGATAAGTCTGACTGATTGACTTTATGTCAGCATTGGCCTGCAAGGTTCAAGGCTGATTTAACACGGAAAATGGTGTGTTGAGCCATTTTGTGTTGAGCCCAGGAAAAAACGATTTTTATAAATTTGGAAAGAAATGTCAATATTAACACCAGCATTGCTTTCTTTCATCATCAGTACAGTCATATCATTTAGTTTACTTCTGAAAAAACACATTTAAGTTTGCACTACCTCTTACTAGCCGACAATGGGGCTTGTGGTCAGACACAGAGGGAGAGTGGGGGAGAGGGGAAATGTAAACACTGGCACACAGAAGAAACAGGTTAGTTAAAGCCAGATCAAACTTGATCAATAGTCTGTATCTACGAAGAGTATTGTCTCTTTGGCCCAGGCTCACTTAAGCTGGGGGGACATTTAAGTTGGACCAGCTATTCTCATTTCAGTGAGAAGCTGCTCCTCCGAGTTTTGCTTCCTCAAAATTGTTTTTGGTTTGTGATTAAATGGTTAACTATAACTGATCTATAGTAGGTGGGCTTATAATTGTATATTGTGTGAAAGGGAAATTGAAAGTTTGGAACGTGTTAATTTGAGACAGCCATGCTGTTTTGCCATTTTATATATATATGTAAAGAGGCCTTGATTGTTTGTACTATTTTCTCAATAAAGAAAAATCTGCAAATATGTGCGATCAACTTGAAAAATGCTAACTGCTTACTACTGCTGCTTTTGTATCAACCGAACATCACATTGGCGTGACTTATGCGACAAGTGGTCTTTATTGTTTAGAGAAAACTCAGAGTCCGTCCCAAACAGAAATAACGAAAGGAAAAGGAAAAGCAATTCAAAAACAAACCTGAGAAATTAATAAGAATGGATAATACCGTAGCATTGTAGATAACCTACATAACCACTTTGGTGAAATGTGTTGAAATCAATAAAATAAGCTCGAACAGAGGTTTGGAATTCCTCTGGGATTTGGCATCTAGAGCATGAACCATTTCAATATTGGTCAGGAAATAATTACCCATTCCTTGTTTGTTCTCTTTCCCTCTCTCATCTCACAAGCGATGCATGCCGTTGTAGCCATCGAATCCTTGCCGTTTCCATAAACATAATTGTCGCCCTTGTTAGACATCTCTGCACACGTCACAAACCCCTTCCTCGCTGTCATTTTCCATTTAGCTTCACTTGTGCCTAACTGTGATGATTTTATCTCCCTGTGTACCATTTGGGGCACGCTGCTTGAAAACTGTGCAGTTAGCCCGGCCTTTATAATGGAATATCCCATTAGGAAGTGAAAGTGTTTTTTCGTGTCCCTCTGTCTCTTTGTGTGTGCTTGTGTGTACATTGGGAGGTGGCGGTGAATTGAAATAAAACTGTGCAGATGAATGGGCTTCCTGCGGACCCCCTAGGCTCATTAAAGTGCTACGGTGCCAGGAGACCATTCGTCTCCGAGTGGTGAATACACCGTGGAGGCAGAGGAGCGATGGTGGCGAGCTGTGTGGTCTCCGTCTCTGCTGGGGAGGCAGTGCAGGAGGTGGGAGCTGTTTTTATGTGTGTGTGTGTGTGTGTGTTTGTCGACCTGCGTGTTCACAACTTGCACACACACACTTTTTTTCCAATCAAATTTTCTCTACGGAATAATGTGCTTCATTTGAATCCAAGGTCGCACTGCTTTTAATAGAGTAGATGCAAATACCTGGAGCCCAGTCAATAGTAGCTACAGTGGAGTTACAGGAATGTAGATTCCAGGGGAGGGAAATTGATTTCTGACAGATCTGATTGGCAGAGCAGAGAGCAAGATGGCGGCAAGCTATACGGGTGCTACAGGTGCTCTTGTAGCCCTCTTGACATACTCCTTTGTTTGCAACTTTTTAAACCACCAATCTTTTAATTTCCAAGTTTGTAAATGGGAATATGATCCAAAACCGCTTGGTAGTTGCAAGTTTTCTGATTCTGGACGAAACGTGATGCTCGTGAATTCTTGGAGGTCATCAACAAACAAATACGCGCATGGCATTGTTCATAGAGAACGCAGGAGAAATAAGTTGATTATATCGCTAGGCCTTTTGTTATCGGGAGACATCCAGCAGTGCCCTGGGCCTGAAAATCATTCTCTTCGAGGAGTCAGAGATTGTACGACGGCGGGCATGGAGGGTTGCTGGCACCGGAATGAGGGTGTGTTGGACGGTAGGTGTGTGGTAACGGAGTCGGAAGAAAAGTCTGAACAACTAACCGGCGGGCGTGTGGAGATCGGGGGGCGCCTTTCTGTGGGAGCGGCGGTGGACGGCTCGGTGGAGGCCTTGCGGGGGGGAGTTTCTTTGCCAGCGGACGAGCTGTGTCAACGGAGTGGTCAGCGGTCGGAGGCTGGCGGCGGGGGACGCACGGGGAGGTTTGCACCGTCTGCGCGGACTTGTGCTGGCCCTCCCGTGGTGGGAAAGACAGAACCAGAATCTCCGTTCCTGGACTTAAGTTTCACCAAAGGTCTACACATTGTGCACCTAAATGTTCGCAGTCTTTTTTCTAAATTAGATGAGATAAGATTGATGATGTGTAATAGTAAAGTTGGGATTGTGTGCTTTTCAGAGACATGGCTGGACGCCTCGATTAGTGATATAGAAATTGAAATTGAAAACTATGTTGTTTTAAGAAAAGATAGAAATCGTAATGGGGGCGGAGTATGTGTTTATATTAGGGCTGATATTTGTTTTAATCGCAGAATGGATTTAAATCACGATCTTATTGAAGCTGTGTGGTTTGAGGTCAAGTTAACTAAAAGTAAACCTATTTTAATTGGGGCTTTGTATAGACCGCCTGATCAGAATAATTTCTATCAGCTGTTGGAAGAACTTTCTGTCCCTTGTAGTGATTTTAAGGATGAGGTTATAATGATAGGTGATTTTAATACTGATGTTTCAAACAAAAATCATGGGATGTATAGAGCCTTTAATAAGTTTTGCCAGGTTCTAGATTTACAGCAAATAATTAAAGAGCCCACTCGAGTAGCTAAAATGAGTCAAACAGTCATTGATCTCATTTTGGTATCTGAGCAATCTATGATTTCTCAGAGTGGGGTGGTGAATTGTACTATGAGTGACCACTCATTAATTTATTGTACAAGGAAAAAATTTTAAGTTGCATTGAAGAAACAAAACACAATTAAGATCAGGTCATTAAAAAAATACAGTCGTGAGGTTTTTATTGAGGGTTTAAAATTACTGAATTGGCCTTTAGTGTTATGCTTGGAGGTTGATGAAGCATGGGAGCAGTTTAAAAATATGTTCTTAGAGGCAGTAGATAAAGTTGCTCCTGTTAAAACTATTAGAGTAAAACTGAGGGCAGAACCATGGATGAATGGGGATATTTTAGAAGCAATTAATAAGAGAAATAAAGCCTTTTCTGTATTTAGGAAGAGTAAAGAGCAGGTTGACTTGGATAATTATAAGAAGCTAAGAAATATAGTGCAGAAGATGATTAAAACGTGTAAAAGGGATTTTATTCGTGATAAATTAATTGAGCATAAAGGTAACCCAAAGAAACTATGGCAGTCATTGAAACAAATTGGGTACAGTGATAGACTTAAGACAAAGACAAAAAATATTTGCCTAAATATCAATGGGGAGCTCTCTTCTAATCAACTAAAGGTTGCAGATAAATTTAACTTCTTTTTTACCTCTATAGCTGGAGACTTAGTTGAAAAGCTACCAAGAAAACCTGGGTTATATGATGGTGAGGTCATGTTTAAGTATTATTCTAAGCTTGGAGTGGTTGCAGACTCTTTTAGCCTTTCCATGGTTTCACAGGATGAGGTGCTAAAGTTATTGAATGAACTTAAGTGTTCAAAAGCAATGGGTCTTGATGAAATACCTGCCAGATTTTTAAAAGATGCAGCAGAATATATTTCGCCATATCTTACTCATATTTGTAATCTTTCAATTAGGTCAGGTAAATTTCCGAACGATCTGAAGCTAGCTAGGGTTGTTCCACTATACAAAAAAGGGAGCAAATTAGAAGAGGGTAATTATAGACCAGTTTCGATTTTGGGAGTTGTTTCAAAAGTCTTGGAGAAGATAATACAACAGCAAATATATAATTACATTAGTAATTCTGATTTGTTTTATGATTTACAATCTGGTTTCAGAACATCTTATTCTACGGATACATGTTTATTATATCTAACAGACTACTTAAGAAGAGAGATCGATGTGGGTAAATTCTGTGGTATGGTATTGTTAGACCTACAAAAAGCATTTGACACAGTTGATCATCGGATCCTGCTGGTTAAACTAAAAGCCTTAGGTTTTAACAGTATGGCATGTAAATGGATTGGATCATACTTGACTAAGAGGTATCAAAGAGTTGATATTAATAGCACTCTGTCGGAGACAAGAGAAATAACATGTGGGGTGCCACAGGGTAGTGTCCTTGGTCCATTGTTGTTTCTCTTGTATATAAATGATATGAAATCTGTTTGCAGTTGTAATCTTTTTCTCTTTGCGGATGATTCAGCCTTGGTGTTCTCCCATAAGGACAAAAAAGTTATTGAGAACCGTTTAACTGATGAGTTAAAGAACATAAGTGAATGGCTGATCGAGAACAAACTGTCTTTGCATCTAGGGAAAACAGAATCTATTCTATTTGGTTCAAAAATTAGGCTGAGTAGGACTTCTGAGTTCAACATTTCTGTGGTTGGTATCCAGATTGAAACTAAAAAATGTGTTAAATATTTGGGCTGTGATTTAGATAGTTCTGTGATTGGTGAAAGTATGGGTCAAAAGGTTATCATAAAAGTAAACCAAAGAATTAAATTTCTGGCTCGTAAGGCTCAGTTTCTAAATGAAGAAACTTTAAAATTGTTATCTAATGCTTTAGTTCAGCCACACTTTGATTATGCCTGTACTACATGGTACAGTAGCACCCCTAAGAGAATTAAAGTTCAACTCCAAACAGCACAGAATAAGTTAGTCAGGGTAGTTTTAAACCTCAAAAATAGAAACCATGTTGGTTCTTCAGAACTTAAGAAATTAAAATGGCTGACAGTTGAAAACAGGGTAAGACAACTGAAACTGAGATTAACTCGAAAGATTTTGCACAAACATGAGCCAAGATATTTTAAAGATTATTTTAAGCTTATTAGGAACTCTCATAGCTACTCAACCAGAGGCAGTGCCACAGACATAATTCCGTGTAGATTTAAGACTTGTTCTGGGCAAAATACCTTTTTGTACATGGCTGCAATGGAATGGAATAAACTTCCAGTTGAGATTAAGTTAAGCCAGTCGGATTACTGTTTTAATCGAGCTTGTGGTGAATGGTTGCTAATTGCTAATTAGAATTTTTAGTCTTAATGAATATTTATTATTATAGTGTGTATATTTGTGTTTGTTTTGTATTTGTATGTGGTTGAGTGTGCAAGGTACCTTTAGTCATATTTATAGCTTGCCTGGACATCATATCAGACTACAACGAGGACCACAATGGAAATAAGTTTTGTAACTTTCTTGTGTTATCCTCGACAGTTTTGATAAATGTACAATGTCACTATGTTGGCATATTGTTATGCATTTATTTTATATTTTTTGACTGTCTAATAAATCAATCAATCAATGACTGTAGCCTAGACATGGTTTCATGTGGTAAACACCGGTACGGCCTCAGCGCAGCACATGCTCTCTGTCGTAATCTTTCTGGAAGTAGCCAGAATTTATTTTTCCTGCTCTTGTGGGAAATCCTCATCACTGCAACGTAGTGCTTTTTGTCTATTTATTTCAGCTTAATAAAGTATATGTCATCATTACATTCATACTGGTTATAGTGATGCTGGTCCCCCCCTTTTTTCTTTTTTTTTGGACAAAGCCAAACTAGCTCCCCCTGCATCCACTATCTATGCTAAGCTAAGCTAACCGTCTCCTGGCTGTGGCTTCATATTTAACTGGCAGTGTGAGTAATGGCGTTCTTCTCATCTAATGCTCAGCGGGGAAAAGCTTAAACTTTTACTGGATGTAATAATATATTTATTGTTTTCTAATACAATGATAATATTAGAACAGCTGGAATGAAATAAAGTAGCAAAACTGCTGAATTATAAATCACCAAATGGATTTGGTTCTACGTGGATTCACTAATAATTTACAAAATGTAAGATTAATTGCCCATATCTATTTTTTTTTATAATAATCACTTTTATGTTATGATCAGCACTGATGGCTGTTAAACCTCTGAGAGGTTTTGCTGTTCATCTTTTAGTACTCTGGAAGAGAGGTTGGTTGGTCAGCCAACGAATCATTTTACAATTTTGCGGAATTACTGCTCCTCTCAAAATCCTCACCACATGCCAAGTCTAGCACGACAGCTGAAGGACACACGTTAAGTACAGTGGGTTATCATGGCAAAGACATGTTCCTCAACATATTAGGCATTCTTTGCCCCCCCCCCCCCCCCCCCCACCCTCCAAAAAAAAAAGAAAGAAACACACACACACAAACCCTTCTAATAATAATAGGGTGGGATGCCTGAGGAATGTGTCCAGGCAAGCTAAAACGTTCTACCGCTGCTTTGGCAGAAACTGACTGCCGAGTCTTTTAATTTGCCCTCCAACTATTTTCTCCCGTTCGTGCAATCAGGGGTTTGTGTATTTCCATGTTTCGCAGGGAGAGACAAGACAGCGAGCGCCGTCTATTTATTTAGTTTCAGTCAGGGGTTGCTGGTGCATGACTGGGAGACATGCTCTGGAGGCAACGCTGACTAAAGCAGACATGGTGCGAGGATACACAATACAAAAGGAGTTCTTGTTTTCTAATGGCAGTAAGACAACAGCAGGGGAAAGATCAGATACTCTCCATTAAGCTGCAATATCAGCACATATCTCAAAATTAACATGACCCAAAATCCACCCTGAATATGTGCTTAGGGAGTGTTCCTGACATGACGAGGTCATCTGTTTACCCGTCTTCTAGCCACCAAACAATTGTTAACACTGCCACACCTTCCCCTACTGCACACATGGAAATGGATGGAAATGCATGCACGTTACAGAAGAATTCAGGTTTGTGTATAATTCACGTAATTGTACCATGGTTTTCCTTTCCTGTCTGGAAGAAAGGGGAAATACTGGCATTGCAGTTGTGTTGTGAAAAGATTTCATGCTGCTTTCCTGCCTTTCATTTTCCAGCCTGGTCAAGCAAAATGTATTCTTGTCGGTGCAATTCAATGTGTTTGTATTGGGAGTCGTGCAATTCATGGGGATAGAGCATGCTGTCAGAAAATGACAAATAGCCCCAAATATGCTATTACATTGTCAATTTCCTGTCCGGTCTTTGTGTTTTTGAACTTTGGGGAAAATGGGCCAAGACAGTTTAATCTGCATGGTCTATTCCTCATCAGACCACAGGCAGCGTGTATGGGGTTTTCAAGTTTACATTTCATTTCTGTTTTCAGTGCATCCATTCTGCTGCACATTGACACCTTTGAGCTGCCCTGTCTGAAACCTGTTTGGACTCAGCGTAGAAGGACACTGTGAGTGTACCTTGATGATAGTTGTAGAGAGAGAGGAGACTATTACCTCTCCACTTTTGCAATATGGAGACCTCTCAACCTTGGAAAGTTTCACATTGTTGTGGCATGAAGTCATGTTCACTGCATTGCATGCAATAGCACACTTGTGACCCATAAAATATCAAAGGCAATGACTTAAGAAAAAAAAAGTTTATTTTTCTTGATCCTTACCCAATAAACTTGCGGCCATTTCATCTTGCAACCCCTTACTGACTCCTGGTTGGGAACCAGTAGTATATTACTATTCTGTAAATTTGGACAATTGATAATGAAAGGTTTACACTATTTCCCTGCAGAGCATAGTGTTTTTTTGCAGTGTGTAGCCTAGTTGGCTACCAGGCACAATATCTCTCAGTCCTACATGCTAACACATTTTGTAATCTTGTAAAAAAACTAAACAACATGGCTGTTTGGGCCAGCTGTATCTTGGACCTTTGATGTTTAGTTTGTCCGTGTCTCTTTCTAGCAGCAAAGTCGGCAGACAGAAAGTAATCCCCTCCACCTGGCTAATTCTCCAAAGCAGGGTGTCGTCACCGGGGCACACCTATCTGCTTAACCTTACATGGCTCACTTTAATCACAACCTAGCATGGTGGCCGTTGCTTGCAGTCACTGTTCTCAACCCACAGCGGGCCCCAGTCCTCCTGCTCTCACCGCCATTCATCATCCAGACACAAACTAATGCTCTGGGCCATTCCTGCACGGAGGAATTACTGTATGGGGACTTTTTCCACGCAACTGTCTTGCTCAGCAGGCCAGATGCTGGTGATAGCGTAAAAGTAGTTGGTTCATTATGATCAATAATCCATTATTACCGTTAATGTACTTATTACAAGCCTCAGGCTTACAGAACAGTAGCGCTGCACTAAGGAGCGATGCTGAGTAGTGTTAGATATAATAATGTGTCCCCGAGTCAGATATCCTGATAACAGTGCACCTGAAAGACCCCTTTATATTAACGAAATACGCCACTGAAAATCTAGCTCATGACTATAAACCACTGATAGGTTTGTAAGCTGTACAGAACAATTCAAACTAAATAGTTTTGCTGCAGGAGAGGTTTGAGTAGTTTCTATGGAGGTTTTATCATATTATCTTAATATCTTTTTAAGGTCTGAGACCATAACTCTGACGATGTCAGTTTCGTCTTGAGACTCCACGTAAAAACTTTATTTTTTATTTGTATTGCATTGTGGGAACTGTAGGATCCTGGAGCACGGCCCACACTGAGGACTAAACGTGTGCGTCTTTAAAAACAGGCTTGTGTGGAGTTTTCCTTTAAGAGGAACTGTACCTTTATAAAAGATTGCACTTCTTTCTACTTTGTACTAATATTTGTTCTGTATTTGACTGTACATTTGAAGTTGTTGAACTCGGGGAAGATACCGGTGGTACCACAGAGGATTATAGTGTTTATGTGTTTGGCTGTCTGCCAAACTGTGTCCCTGAAAACGTTGACAGTCATTATTGTGTAATGAGCTACTGGACTGCCGTTCTGTGCCCTTGAGAATCGCAGTAGGGGCACGAGGCTCAGGATGTCTGCTGCCTTTAGCTGTACCTTGTGATAAACCTCAACTAGGAAGGAGGGCTCAGTGTTCTTGGCTTGTTTGCGGCCCTCCTTGTGTCTTCCTGACGTCAGAACCAGGCAGAAGAGAATCCCATCTGTTGTTGTCGTGAAGTCAGGAAAATCCACTGGGGTCCAGAACATGTCCCTTGTTTCCACTTTGAGGCAGCACAGGTAAAGCAAGTGAACAGGTTAGGTATGAATAAGTATTTAAAGCGTAAACTGGCGAAAGGGGTGAATAGTTTTAACCAGAAATATGCAAAACATTGTTGAAAAATGATTTCCATCCCTTCTATTTCTATTTACTTGATTCATATGTCCTCTCCTCAGTCAGCAAATAAAAAGAAAAGAAAGAGAGACAGCTTTTTAGGCGCGAGACACACTTTCTCTCCCGTTCCCTCATTTCTACGCAAGGCCACATGTAGCTGGTCTCTGTTTCTCCTCCTCTCCCCCTCTCCTTCACGCCCTAGAGGAATATCTAATGCCGTTGCCCTTGCTGTCTGTATATAGATTGTGAATTCCAGTTATGGCTCGTCGAATCATTGGTATGCAGAGTGCAGGGCACGAGTAGAGGATGTGCCGGGCGGAATCGACATGCACAGGTTTATTGAAATACTCTCCTCATTCTCCCGGTAATTGCTCTCGCTCTGGCCTCCGCTCTTCTGCTTCCTTCTTTCTATCCATCTCCCGACAGTACGTTGCTCAAGTTCTCTCATCCTTTTGCTTCCTTCTTCCTGGTCTGTCTCCCACTACTTAGTGCAGCCCTTGTTACTCCCTCCACTACCCTATTTCTCCATTTTTCTTAATCCACTCTGTCTCCCTTACCTTCCTCTGCTGCTTCCTTTCTCCATTTCATCTTCATTAACATTCCCCACAACCTCACCTCAGCGTTCCTCTTTTGTCACCTGCAAGACTGGAGTGGAGGATAACTGAGATTCCATCATGGCTCTCATGAATAGGTTATGCAGATGTCACTGACACCACTGCACCTCATAAATACACGGCTTATTACTACCTGCCTTTTCTGCAGCACACATATAAGGCCTCGCGTTCATCTAGCGCTCATAAAGTATATGATATTCAGAGTACAACCACAATGTATGCAAATCACATCTTCAGTTCACCTGTGGTGGATGGCATCCCCGCTCGTCTGTTTGTCTTTGAGAGCAGACGGTATGTAGCTGCTTTCAACTCTGCCTCGGCTAAAACAAACATGAGCTGCGTGCTCCGCTCACAGCTGGCATTCTCAGAATCACCTCTTTTGTTGCTGTTGTTCCCTTTCTCTCTTTCATGCGTACCACGCCGCCTTTTCTATTCTAACGTTGTTACATCAAATATCTCTCTCGGATTCTCAGTGACATGTCTTTTCTTTTCTCCGGGTTTGTCTCCAGTACCTGTCTATCTCTTTCTGGACTCCTCAGGGTCGTCCCAAAGAAACTATTTACTACTTACCTTGTGTGCAAGTTCTAACACCAGAATGTTAGTACAGAGCCTTGCATCACATACACAGTGTAGTAAATCGTGCTCCAGTGGTGGAGGTGATATAGATTTCATCGTGGGGTCTGGAGGCAGGCCTTGTTTGTCAACAAAGACGTAATTAAGAACAGGATTTCCTTGTGCAGACAGGAAGAGGCTGACTATCACCCTGACCAGTTTAACCCCACAATCAGCTGAGGGCTGTCAAGAATCCTCCTCTTCATGTCACTATCTCATGTGCCATGTGGGAGCCAGACGTGAGGAGAAGGGAGAGGTGGGGGCAAGAGCACTTTTGCAGGTGGTCGTTGGTGATTTGTCAGCATTAACAGGGTGTGCACAGCTTTCACCATGACATGAATAACCTCTATTGACGTTGAAATCATTGTGATGCGTTGCAGCATTGCTGCAGCATAAGAAACTTCCCATCATGCAGCAGAGTCAGAGTGGTCGTCTCCAGATGGCTGAAAGCCGAAACGCAGTTTGTCTTGGCTTTGCTCAATGATGCATGAAAGCCACGTTGACCACCGGTGGGATCATCTGACCTTGCGTCCCACTGCCCTGTCGGTGTCCATGCCCATTTTCTAGGATTTTCCAAACGGCAGTGTGTGGTTTGTCACTGTTTATTTTGCCTACATTTATTAATATTCAATACGTTGGCTCTTGATTGTAAAATCGTTGTTGTTGAACAAAAAACAGCAGCGTTGTTGAACAATTGGCCGCTATTAAATCAATGCTGAATGTGCACAGCATTGGAAACTTCACAACTAAAGTGGTTAACTTTGGAAAATACAATGCTTAATTTGGGTTTATCAGATCAGTGCCTTTCTTCACGGGTTTCTTCAAATAATGCAAACTAATGTGTTGGAGACATCTACAACTCCGCTGCAGGCTCACATAACATGAACATCCCTTCCACACTGTTGGCTAGAGCGCATCTCGGGCTTCTAGCCATAACCTCTCCAGAGTCTAATAAAAGAAAAGGCCTTCTCGTTGGAATATATTCACATTGTAAATGGGAAGTAATGAGGTGGGAAACAAAGGCTGTGGATGGTTGAGCCAGGCGTCGAGAGGGCCGGCCGTCAGTACCAGTGAACAGGATGAAGCTGAAGGAAGGCTAGTGAGGATGATGGCTGATGGATAGATGAAAAAAGTGTGTAGAGAGGCGTGGAGAGGGAGCGGAGGGGTTCTATCTGCCGGCTGCCTCTCCCCATAGGAACAGCTGTCTCTCAGTCTGCAACAGATGTAGATTCACAGAGGGGGTCCGACAACTCCCTTGATCTCCTGCTTGTCAGTATCTGCTAAATAAAGAATATATCTTCGGCAGTTAGGTTTAACATGGGAGCTACTACACTCTCTTTTTATACCATCATCAAAACACGTTTTAATGCCTCCCAGCTGTAATTACTGATATTTATATATCTACACTTCAGTGGTCCATACTGGAGGATACATGCTCTTAAGTCCACCTTAACAGTCTCTATGCGATATCTACACTTCAGTGGTCCATACTGGAGGATACATGCTCTTAAGTCCACCTTAACCAGTCTCTATGCTATATCTACACTTCAGTGGTCCATACTGGAGGATACATGCTCTTAAGTCCACCTTAACCAGTCTCTATGCTATATCTACACTTCAGTGGTCCATACCGGAGGATACATGCTCTTAAGTCCACCTTAACCAGTCTCTATATCTACACTTCTACATGCTCTTAAGTCCACCTTAACCAGTCTCTATGCTATATCTACACTTCAGTGGTCCATACTGGAGGATACATGCTCTTAAGTCCACCTTAACCAGTCTCTATGCTATATCTACACTTCAGTGGTCCATACCGGAGGATACATGCTCTTAAGTCCACCTTAACCAGTCTCTATATCTACACTTCTACATGCTCTTAAGTCCACCTTAACCAGTCTCTATGCTATATCTACACTTCAGTGGTCCATACTGGAGGATACATGCTCTTAAGTCCACCTTAACCAGTCTCTATGCATGCTGTTTAAACTGGACACTCTTGTAATGAACAGTTTAAATTGGATCAGTCCAAGCCCTGTCGACTGGTAAAGGATGTTTTCAATTATTTAGTTTCTATTTGTTTACTTCCCTCAGGCTTCCAATGGATAATAGATTGAAGTTGGCTGATAAGCTGATAAGGGATTGTCTGCCTGCCTTCTTTGTTTTGATTAGTGGGTGTGGAGGGAACTGAATGTAATCAATTGTTCGGCTCATAGAGAATACAGTGAAAAGTTGTATCGTGACTTAACCTAACCCCATATAATAATGCTGTATAATGGAATAACCTGGACAAATGGAATAAAATTAGCCTTTTAAAATCTATTGAGCTGGCTGCTTTGAAATAAATTCAGTAATTGATTAAGAAACATATGACCTTAAATCACAGCTTTTTAAATATTTTACATTCTTCTGAGTCAGTTAATCAGCAGTCATTATAATATATCATCCAGAATGGAACACTCCAGTAGTGCTAATCAGTAGTTGTATAGTGTATCATAATGGATGTTATATTAATGAACATTAATTATATTTCATTATTCAGTGCATGTAATATTAATGTATAACATTAAGATGGTAAAGCAATGTATAACGTTCCTTAAACAGGCAGAAAGTGTTGCTGAATCAAAGTATTTACATTAAATGGAGACTCCACCAAATTTGTATTTGTAATGTGGAGTACGAAACCCTGAGAAACCAGATGCATCATTTATATTGTGGCTCTGGAGGAGACTGGTCAAGAGGAAATGTGTCGCGTCACACCACTTTGTTAGACCAGGCAGGCAGGGTCTAACAAAAGATGCTGAAATGTTGCATTATGGGAAGTGTAGCGCCCACCGTTTATGAAAGTATGACCCGAATAAGAGGCTAAATATCAGCTTGTCTCGCCTCGCTGCTTTAATTGTCACCATTATTTTTGAAGTCCCCCATCTTTATGGAAGTGCTGTACAAAATCGTTAAACAGTTGCTATGTGTTGCCATCAACAATTATTACAATAATTAAGTTAATGTTTAATGTGGATGAGACACTCAAACAGTAAATAATGGATTCATAGGGAAATAAAAAAATCCATATCGCATTATTACTCTTCGTCTTTATTGGTGATTTGTTAGTTTTCTCAACTCTGTCTCCTATAAAAATTGTTTCCAATCAACTTGACTGCTTTCTTAATTATGTTACGTTAACGTTGTAATTTTGAAATGAAATGATACAAAAAACACAACAAGTTTAGTAAGTGATTATTTTAATGCAACACAATTACTTTAGTAATTCAGTTTTAGTAAAACATCACAATTTGGCTTAAAATGAATGTTTGTTATGCTATTTTATTACGTACATAATATATAATAAGTCAATGTTTACTGGTTACACATAAGACTCCCACCCGGACCACCCGGCGGACTATGATTGGAGACTTATTTATAATGCGTCAAAAATAAAGATAACCCGCGAGAAAATTGGTTTCCCTTTAAATGTTATTGACGCATTTATATTAATTTTTATGAGACCAGGCTGGCTTACAAGACCACAGATCTTTTTGCAAATCTATCTTCACATTATCCAGAGAAACATTGTTCCAGATTTTTTAAATAACTCTAAAATATATCAGGCTGAACTAAATGGAAATCTCTACAAAAAAAGAATAAGAATATTCAGAATTGTCTTTTTTTCATCCCAGTTCCCTCAGCATAAGTGTGTTAAAGCTTCTTCAGTGAAACGAAAAGTAATGTTGCAAAACAGCGTTTAATCTCTCTATGAAACCATAGAAGAGATTTGACAGAAATATCAAAAACGTTAGGTCTCAAGTGGAAAAATGAAATGCTGTAAATTGTAGTTTGACATCTTATGAGCTGATTGTTGTCCCCTCCTGCATTCTGAGATCCGAGACCTTTTGAATAGCGTGTCGAGTCCCACATGTTTCACTGCTGATGTTCTAACCTAGTTTCAACTGCACTAAGTTCTCTTCTCTTTCTGGCCCCATTTGGGTTTTGTTTTAAGGGTAGTGTGGGTGTTTCTGTGTGCGTGTGATTGTGTGTGTGTTGCATGCAGGCATTCGTGCTGGTGCGTGTGTGTTTTCTTCCATTGTAGCAAATTATCTTCTTCATTAATTTCGACACACAAGGAAATTGGCCTGTTCTCTGCTCGAGGCTATGTCTAAATTAGAGCGATTGGGGTAATCCAGAGCTTTCAAGGGCTTGGGAGACTAAGCCTATTCTAGGCTCACATAGTCAAATAAAAAAAAGACATTTCTGAGGTGGGTATCCGCCTGCCTGGGCATTCAGCGTGACGTGTCCATCGTCGTTTATATTTTCAGTATCTTCGTGTGTGTGTGTCATATTTATGAGCGTTGGATCGAGGTTAAAAGGTGTGTTCGCATCCTCAGCATTGCGCCATCATTCCTCTCCCCATCTCTCTTTTTTTCGTAATTTTCCCATCTGTCATCCTTTCCCCTGTTCAGCTCGCCTGTGTGTGTCTATTGTGTGGGTTGTGGGGGAGCAGGCCGACTCTCTGGAGAGTCGGCGGCCGATTCAAAACACAAGACATTTGACTTGACTGACATTTGTGAGAGGCTGCGCGCTCAGATACTTGACTGTTGAACTGCCCACCCAGAGGCCTGTCTGAGCAGCAGTCAGCCCAGACACAATGGAGCATGGGAAAGCAGGAGGGGGAGAAAGGGAAGAGGAGGAGGTTAACAGCTGAGACAGCCGTGTACTGTGCAGCACACTGCCCTATGGGACGTCTATTGAGTGAAAGCTCACTGTGCTCCGGTGGGTTGCAGTGCAGCTCGCTATTGTGCCGAGGACAAGCGCCGTGTTGCATGAGGATTAGATTCTCTTTTATTTTATTTACTTACCACTTGTGCGGTTCTTGCTTTCTGGCTTCAGAGATGCCTCAGTTGTGTAAATCCTAAAGTATGCAGCCTGTACTTTCATTCTAATCCCATCCCAGTTCAATTGAACAGCTCTGAGGTTGACTTCAGTGCAAATGTTGCTGCAATTTGTCCCAGTTATAAAAATAGGTGTGTTTCCTGGGGTGTTTCATCACTTCCCCGACTTGTTCCAGATTATGTTTGTTTTGACCAACCAGCTCACAGATTTCATGGGAGTTTAGCATCAGAGCTATTCAACCATAGTCATAAGAGACAGGCACACCTGGTCCTATGCCAGTCCTATGGTAACAGAAAGCTGCTTTAAGTCAAAGGATAATCACTAATGGTCGCTAATACATATATAATTCAGTCTAGGTCCCTTGTCGGATGTAATTTTGGACTCATGACTTTTAAATAAGCAAAATGGCTCAAAACACAATCCTGTGCAGGAGATGGCATTTAAACAGGCCGAGCTCTCTCTGCACGAGACATGGTTGGTTTGCTTTAATGGTCAAATTACATGGACATCAACCAGGAGAAGCTCATTGAGATGGAGTGTGGCCAGCCAGCACAGCATGAAGCCAATCTTTCCACCCTGACTGACTTATCTCTGCAAAGTTAATCAATAATTAACTCTAGGACATGCTGTGATGTGGACGGTAATGGCCTTTAGGAAGATAACACCTTGCCATCACTCTGTTTACCTTCTCTAATGGTGTAATGTGCACACACGGACCTTAACGGGCGTCTTTGAATATTTGTATCACAACTTTGGGAAATCCAAGATGTTTAAAAGGCATATCCTTCGTTGCTGTGATCAATCTTATTGTAGTGGGGTTCTCGGGGAGTGGGAATGTTCAGATAAGCTTAAGAAAATGTCATGATCTGTGGGGGAGCATGCGATTCCTCAGATGAAGCAAAAGCATGAAAATCACCAGAACTGCAGGTTTTTACTTAATAATCATGTGTGTCTGTCTCTTAACAGATAGGTTGTGTGTGTGTGTGTGTGTGTGGGTGTGTGTGTGTGTGTGTGTGTGTGTGTGTTTACTGACTTCACACCCTGGACCCTTCTCAATAATTCAGATTGTTGCTTTGCTAAAACTGTAGCAGTTGACCTTCTGCATAGCGGTCACACACGTATCACCATGAAGTTAAAACCAGTAGTACACAGGCGGCCATGTGCTCATGAGGAAGTAAAGTTCAGATCACATGATCGCTCCCATGATCTGCTCCTGTAGGCCTCATGAAGGAGATCACATGAACGCATGTAGATTCTCAGTTAACGGTTGACATCGCTTTTCCCATAGAAACCTCTGCAGTTTAAACCGGTCATGACTAATAGATTTGATTTCTGTTGCCAAGTCCGTGTACGTGTCAGTTTCCTGATCCATTCTTAACACGCAGAAGTATTCCAGCTCGTGCAGCGGCAGTCAGCGAGATGAAAAGATTGTACCTGGCTGTCACCCTCTATCAATAACAAACAGATGTCTCGGAGCCATCGTTCTTTGAAGTGCTGAGGCAAACTGGTGCGCGCAGAAGATGTGGAACAACAGTTGGGGAAACAAATCAGCTTATCTCTCGATAACTGTGATGTATGTCCCAGTGGAGAGTCCTTTTTCTTCTCTTTGTGTCGTTCTCGGCTTCTCTCCTGTCTCGTGCCACATCCACTACTGAATCTAGGTTACATCACTTTCCGAGCTTGCACCAAGCATCTTTTGGCCCTGTGTCTTCATTTCCTCTCCTTTACTTGAAGATTCTGTTCAAATTTGCACGTTGGCTTTAATCGCGTTAGTAACCAATTCAGGAACTGTAGCGCTTTCAAACTGGTTTGTTTGTTGTGGGCATTCGGCAGCTCTCCTTTGATGTCTCTGAAATCTTTAAATTATAAGCTATGTTTACTGGGACCTCACTGAGAACAACAAACAATCTCAGCAAGCAAAGTGGTCTAAACAGATGCATTATTAATAAGACTCATAAGACATTCCGCCTCTGCCGAACTGGCTCTTTTCACAACAAGCCGCGGAGGAGTGGGAACCAAAGATGTTAAGAAGCATGGAGCGGCTCCCTCAAGCTGTTCAGCTGTTCAGCTCTACCTTTGAGTCCAAATGTTGTTATGGTAATAAAGAAAGAGGTCTGCTGCTGCACACCTTCAGATCAGAATAATTCTTTTAGTTTACCCACACTGTGTTGTGTTGCATGTTTCCTCTGAATTTAATGTGTTACACCATAAATATTACAGTCAAGTGAAAGGGGATTGGCACAACCACCAAAGCCTTCACTCCGATATCTGTGTTCATGGTGAGCATTGCTGTCCCTCTGGTTTTGTTGAGGTTTGTCTTCACCTCAAGAGAATTGCCGAGCCGCTCATTAGAAACGGCCTTTCTTTCCTTCTGGTGTCCCAGCACTCCCAACCCACGGCTGCCTTGTTGTTCAAGCTGAGCTCGGCTCACCATCCCACCGGGAGCAGTCAGGGCCACTCCCAGCAGCATACCAGTCACACAAAAGCAGCAGGAAGATGAAAGGAGGCGAGAGTTGGACAATGTTTCGGCGAAATCAATCGAGGAATCGATATCACACATGCGGACGGTATTGTGTGGACTTGACAGGTGAGCCTGTACACCATGATGGTTGGTTAGCTCGCATATATTCACTTTGAGATTTGTAATTTGACTTCTGCATGCGTTTCATCATCAGCGCTTAATAAGGATTACGCTTGATATGGCCTGGTCAAATCCACAAATTCTAAATCTACGACTTTTATTGGCAAGCGTTAGCGCATGTGTGTGTGTGTGTGAACAAATTAATACAAATCTATAATTACTATAATCTCTAGAATACAATAATTAATACCAGCACATACACACTCTGGTTTGGCTTTCTTCTTCTTTTCCTATATGAAGGCTGAATGCTAAATATTACATGTTGAGCTAGTTGCCGCTAACTATAGGCTACATTTATTCTCATAAATGATTGCCCATATGGGAGTGTTAGTTCCTGATCTTCTCTTTTTTATGCATCTCTTTGTCCGCTTGTACCATAAGTGTGTGTGTGTGTGTGTGTGTGTGTGTGTGTGTGTATTGTATCTGTGCTTTTACAGCTCTAAGATGAAAGAAAATGTATTCCCTGGCTGCTTCCCAAAACTGCATCAAACCCTTTTCATCTTGCTGAAATTACGATGCATCTATTGAGTCAAAGTGTGTTGTTTTTAACATGTTTTTGGGGCTAGCCTGTGATCAGAATGATTTGGATTCAAATGAGTATAACTATGCTAACGCTAAGTCGTTTTAATCAGTGCAGCTGCAAGTTGAAGTGTGTTCTCAGAATAGCTCAAATAATGAGACGCTATTCATTCCATGTGTCAGACTGATTCTTGAACAGATATTAAAGTAAACAAGTTCAAAGTAGTAATATAGGAAGTGCTAAACTGTCGGGCTGAATACAAAGATTTGACAAAGAAATGTTTTGAATATTCAATCTTCAAATTTGATCCCATTGTCCATGTTTTCTTCTCCCTGCAGTTTAAAGGTGCTGCCATTGTATCCTTTCAGATGAGCAGCACAAAAGGCAATTACAGCAAATGTGAGAGCTATCATTTGCATGTAAATTGCCTTTTTATTTATCCAATGTCAATTTTTAACCTAACCCCAACCCTGAGTTTTGTTTTGTTTTGCATATTAGCCTGTGCCTCTGTGGGACCAACTGATATGAGGCTTTTTATTTACAAAAACACTGGCGTGTAGTCGTAGAAAAGTGGCAATGTGTTGCAACAGGATATTATTAGTTGGGGTCATACAGTGGGGATTATGAGTCCAAAGGGCAATTCTGTCTGTGTTTTTAGGAAGATGAGGAAACGTACACCTAATGTAAAGATGAATCCGTCTGGCGGCGCTGCGATTACTGCAGTGGGATGTCGTAGTGGCTAACTTGTGAGCTAACGGTATTACCTTCCAGCAGAAAGTGTGTCATTAGGTCGCCCTAGTTAATTTACAATGATGCCACAGTTAGTTTATTCTGTGGGACCACTGCAGCCCTGGACAGCGTTTTACCTCGTTAGCTAACGTCGGCTAAAGTGTGTTAATTTAGCTGACTTCACTTATTTTACCATGTTAGACGTTAGGCAGCGAAGAACTGCAGATGTTTAAATCCTACACATGTTGTCAAAATATTTAATTTCATAGAAAGTAGAGACTTGAACACTTCTTAACACAACTTGCATTCTAGTGTGCACGTTACATAGGGAGACACCATCGCAGTAATGGAGACGTGTTTACTACCTGTCCATGATTTGTGTATATGACATCAGGTAATTTGACTGTGCATGGCTCAAGATGATATCACCTCATCCTAGCTGACACATAAAGTGTATCCATTACAGGTGTGTTGTTCACTGTAAGGCAGAAGACAAATAAGGACATCTTGGTTCTCTTCTATTGCTCTTTCATAGAGAGCACTCTATACTTTATATCTTGTTGACTGATACCTTTCATTGTGAATTAGTAAAATAAACTAAATGCATGAGATAGTTAATATGTAACAAAATGGGATTATGTTGAGTCTGTCCATGAGGACTCCAAAACACTTTCTTCTTAGTATCTAGTTTTACTGAGCCAGTTGGTTTAAAAAGATGCTAGCCTGTTCCTCCAAAGTGTGAAGCATCATAGCTGAGTCTGGGTGGCTGTGTGGAGGTTGCACTTAATTGTTGTTTTAAACTGAGCCATTTAAAAAATAAATCTGTAATGTGGCATGTCTGTGTTGCAGTGTTCATTATTAGTTTAATGTCATGTTAGTCTCACGTTTTCTGTTTTTATTGTTGCATTATTATTATTATCGGATTATTGCATGAGACAGAGCATGACTTCCTGAAAGATAAATAAAAAAAATGTATGTAGTAACTAATTCATTATTTGTTCAAAAGCCCATCTTAAGGCAGTTGATAATAGTTAAACCTGGAATAAGCCTTCAGTAAACATACAGACATTGCAAAAGGGAAATGTTAACAGGTTTTCTTTGCATGGCCAATTTTAGTAGTCCTGGAATACCAATACATGTATTTGCAGTTGGCGTTAAGCATATTCCTCTAAATCTGCAGAATACATCCATTTTCTTTCTTTAATCTGCCCTCAAGAGATGAGGATTTTCTCCTGTGTGACTCTGCATATCTTAGCCACCTCCACATAAAGCCAGTTATTTGCTGTAAATAGCCAGCCCTCTACAGGGAATGCTTTATGGCATGCGGCTGCTGTACTTTACGGTCTACTCTTCAATCTACCCTTGTGTCTCCAAAATGTTTTATGCTTCAAAATATTTGATTAAAAGAAATGATTTCATAAAAGAAAACTGTAAAATGTATATCCTATTTACTTTGCATATCTGAAGTAATGGTTTATTCGACAGCACCGCGTGGAAATGCTTGAACGATGTGGGAACTACAAAGCAAAATCACTCCCAGATGCTATGCTGAAATTAATAAAATATCTATTAGAACATGTTAATGTATTAGTTGATCGGTACTTCAATTAGATTAATTGTTACTACATAAACTGATTATCTTGTGATAGTAGGTACAAAATGTAAGTAGATACAAAATGTAATAAGAATATATAATTTGGGCATTATTAGTAAATGAGTTGGTTACAAATCCATTACATTAAAATTTTTCCATTTAGAGGATTTCTTTATTTACACACCTCTTCTACCTGTTCAACGAGGGAGAGATAAAAGGGAAACTTTGCAGACTCTCCACCGACTCTGTGTTCTCTGTGTACATGCAGATGAACGGCGCCCAGTGTCCTCCACGCCACCAGCCCCCGAGTCCCCCGAGTCCCCCGAGTCCCCTGCTCGCCCTCCTGCAAAACTCCAGCATTCGTTTCAAGTCACCTGGTGGGCATTCATCTGCTCTACTGCCCACGCTGCTGTGACACAAAGCCCCTTTGAGTCTAGCAAATTACTTACCTGCTACACTCTGAAAAGTATTTGCAAAGTGCAGACTTTTCATGACTCACATTTCATCCTGCTCTGCCCACATACACACTGGATTGGCGTTAAAATACTTCACCCTCTCGGCTGTAATTGTTCCAAAGATCACCGCCTCACATCGCTGCATAACCAGCCTCCACCAACGCTTGCACTCCACTTGCTGCACTCAAACGCCCTGAAGTTGAAACAGCCTGTTCCAAAACACAGCTCGCCGCTTCACACAAACACAGCTGCAGCAGTAGAAGCAATCCCAGCAGGTAGACAGCTTAGCCATTAAAAAACAGGCGTTGGGAATGTGCAGCGCTCGAGGCAATGTGACAGCATCTGGAATGGGACCAATGCTGACTTTTTTTAAATGCAAAGGGAGAAACAACAATGCAGAGAGGCAGAGGGGTATGAAATTGTTTGAGTGAAAACATTTCATAATACTCCTGACAAGAAAATGTGTTTTCTTATCTGGCATGTGGAATGTGTTGCCCTCATTGAGAGTCCTTGTTTCTGCCGAATATATTCAGTGTCTGTATGGACTCAAAGCAAATTAATTTGGAGCTCTTCAACTTTGTGTCCCTCCTTGAGAGGAGAAATTGTGTTTACGGTTGAAGTTTTTAACTTGAAGATCCTCTGAAATATTAACAACCTCCCTCTCCACAAAGAGCCACACAACAGTTAGTGTTAGACTGTAACCACCAAGAATGTCTGCATGGCAATCAGAACACCACCGCGAGACTCTTATATAAATGCATGTGACATCCCTGCAGCAGAGCATTTGTTCATGCATTTAAATAGGAGTATTATTATTATGATGGATACGTTCTACTTATAGATTCTGCTAGTCTGCAAGTCTGTTAACGCTTCCGCATGCCACTGAACATGACTCTGTAATTGGTTTGAGGGTGTCGACGGCCCCGTAGAGAAAATGTGCTCAAACATTTGACCCCTCGCTGTTGTAGTTCCCAATGATTCCACCATCAATCTCCTATTCATGCCGCCGCTTTTACAGATGAACCATTACGGATGTCAAGATGTGGAAATTTCACATTACAGTGTGTTGTAAAATGTCAGTATTGAAACACGGCTCTGGAGCAGAAGAGGGAGCTCCACCTCGGAGCAGTTTCTCAGGATGCTGAATGAGAAAATACGATTTATGAGCTTGTGAGAAAAGTAAACTCAACACTCTGGGGATGCCCATTCATGTTCCCAAGAGGGTGAATCCTAATGACTTTGTGTTTAAGGCTAATCAACAAATGTTAGCACGCAAACACACAAAAGTAAAATAGATGCAAGCATTACCTGCCAGACATTAGCACGTTAGCATCAAACTAAAAGCAAACCCAGCTTCATTAATCAACTGTAGTTTGATTAATTTGGTTGAGACTAAAGGGAAAACAATGGACCATTGTTGCATTTTAGTTCTGGACCAGTTCCTGTTCACACTGACATTTTACAAACTAACCAGGAGGGAACATGACGTACAGAGGCTAAAGGATAACTTATTGATTGGACAGTTTGGGCAATAGTCATCCTGCATCATCAGGACCCACGTGAGGAAATCAAAGTATTGTGTGTCACAAAGGGATCAAGAACAAATAACTGATCACATGCTATATGCTATAAGTATGCACATCAAGTTCATATTATGAATAATGACTATGTAGGGACAGGAGTGTACAAAAGCCCTTTTGTGGACTCCCAGATGACCGGGGAGCGCACGGACACACGCATGAGGCGTCACACTCAGCTCAGGCAGCCAATCAAATCAGGCAGGAGGCGGGCTGCTTCACCACTTCATTCTCTTTTATGCCAGGTGATGTGGTAGAAACCGCCTTTTTCCACGGGTTCACAGTCACACACTTTTCAATGAACTTAATGAACTGACAAAGTACAGAGTTGGTAACCATCCCAAGCGTTTTACAGAGTTGTACCTTTTAATCAGGGGAAATACCCATGCTGACGTGCATGTTTTACCATGGTGACCAAATTATTTGGATAAATGGGTTACATACGTGACCTTATACAAAACAAGTCCAAGATTGCTTCCTGAACAGATTTGCGGATGGATTTATTAGTAATTTAGCTTTAGTAAATCATGCTATACCCATTATATTTTATCAAAAAGTCCTGGGGTTCCTGGTTCCACACCAAAAACAAACCTCAACCGAGACCATTTACAAAAGGCGGGTCTCGGTTTAGTTTGGTCCACACCGGGGTTTGGTTGCTATTCATCACCCCACCCAAACAAACCATACTCACTGGGCAAATTACCTTAGTTTGTTTTAACCAACACAAACACGTAAGGAATGCATAAGTACTACAGGAAAATACGGTACTTGAAGAAGCATAACTAGGATTTTGCTTTCGAATATAAATGTATTTCTGTACTTTTCTTTGTAGTGGTTCCAAAATGGGGACCAAAACATTCACCTTACTAGCAACAACATAGCAATTGTTCTGACAGGACCGGCGGGGCTTACATGCCACCACAGCTGAATGTCGGCTGATACAACAAGACAGTAATTGCAAGGCCGACCGCTTATTCTGTCAACTCCTCATGCATCCCTCAGCCTTACCCTGATGTTCACTTGTTGTGCTGCTTTCACACCCATGAGTCTCCTGTGGTCATGACCCGTCCTGGGTATGGTGCCTTTTTCTGTAGGCCTGTCTCTTAAGATTCTGTATTTCATATCTCAAGGATGTTCCAGTGCTCTGGTTTCCCTGGAGGATGTAATGCCCCTTACTGAGTGCTCAGTATTCTGTGTGAGACCAAAAGCTGTTATTGCCAAACCCAACTGCATTTCCATAAAGCTACAAGTGTGCTGCAGAAAATGACTTTGGTATCTAAGGAACGTTCTCATCATTTAACAAATCAGTTTCCTAACAAATCAGTTGCCAATAAGCCCAATGTGTGGTCCATAAAATAGAATAAAGTACCTCAGATGCAGCTTCTGATCTGCCCAAACAAGCTTCTGAAATCAAACGGAGACCAGTCTTGCTGAGATCAAACAGCATCTGTCAGACCTTGATGGACGAGTCTGAAAATGGGCTGTTGGAAGTTATGAGTGTGCGCTTGTGTGTGTGTGCATGCACAAGTGATAGTGCACGAGCCTTTCTGAGTTGCATGCTGTAAGGTGAGACTTTCAGGTTCCGGGGGTTCTGTGCAGTACATCAAATGCAGGCGAGCCATTTCTACACTTAATTGAAGGAGCTTACTTGAGCAGAAAATTGAATACAAAAACACTTAAGTCATCAGACTCATACATTATCTTTAGAGAACAGAGGGGGGGCAGAGATGTGATCGAGATTATCGCGAAGGTTCTTTGAAGGATGTTTTTATGGCATCTTCAACGGACAAAAGCAATTTTATTACTTGCTGACGCTAAATCATTGTACGCTCTGAAATATAGTGCACCACTTTCTCCCCTGCTGTGCCTTTAATAAATATGCTCACCAGAATACTTACTATTTAAATGCTTTTCCTCACATTTAATCAAAATCCTTTGTGGGTGATCAAAGCTCCTCACATTGCCTCCACACTGTGAGCTTTGTGTTTAGCTTTATCTCAAATCCAGCTTTCCTTTTCTATGGTTTGAGTTTCCTGTAAATTCAATATTTTCTTCTTCCTCTGGAGCTGGAAGCAAACTTCCCTCAACAGAGCCAGAACTTTTCCTAGGTAATTTATTCCAATACAGCTCATTTACAATTTCAATAGAGGGAATTATTTGATAAAATACAGATCTCGGGTCAACTAGAGTACACTAAAGTGGTTCTCATCGGTCGGTCATCAATTCTTTTATATACAGTGTTTACATTGGAGCATTGGAGAGATATTGTTCGTCAAAATATTGAAGTAATTTTCCAATGATGTCTCTCTCGTATTGGTCATGGTTACTTGGTCGGGTGGACCCAAGAAATGGCTTAATGACTGTGTATCTGAGAGACCTCCCCACAGATATGAGGTCCTTATGAGCGATCAATATCCTGTATCAGGTCAATGTGGACAAAATAACAGAAACACCTTCCAACGTAATACAGTCCAATGTGATGATTAATCACCTTTCTGACACCATCTTAAGAAAAACTGAAGGTTATGAAGATAATTATAATTACAGGTGTTGATTTTATTGCACCCATCTACAGTATTGTCATATATCAGGAAATATCATGCTGAAAACTCACCAGAAATATTATATTTTGAATGTGTAATATCTTTATTTATATATTATTTACATTAAATTCCCTATAGGATGGGCAGAATATAAAATGTAATGTCCAAGTCTGAGCTATTGACTTTAAAGGGAAATATTGGGCTTGACATTGGATAAGAGACTCTTCATGCTCAGAACGTGTCTGACAATATCATCCAAGTTACCTCATATTTCTTTCTTGAGCCTTTTTTCCTCTTTTAATATGAAGTTAAATGTTAGCAGTGTATCACAACAGATGAGCCGATCTTCCTGAGGCCGAGCTCATAGTCAGACATCGAATCCCATCTGATTGATGCGTCATGCACTTGTTGGGAAATCGTTTGAGTTATGATGGCATCTTCATCCACAGCCATCATTGTCACCAATAATGACCCCTAATGAAAATTGGACCTTCGTTCTTTTCATCTGTCTTCTCTGCGGCACTGCAGAGATTAATACAGCCATTGAACCTTGTGTTCGATAACCCATTTACTTTTCACTTTGCTTTTCATACGTCATGGATCTGTGGCAGTAAAGTAAGGTTTATATATTCTGAGATGGTGGTGAGTACGATAAATCATTTTAATTATGCACATTTTCAGTTATTGTCATCAAGCAATCATCTTTATTTTGCATTTCCCTATGATCTGTTTTCCCACTAATACATTATAACATTATACCCTGAGGATCTAGTGGATAGGTCAAATGCTCAGAGCTCTATTCATTAATATAACATGTTAACAAACCTGGGCATGCAGCCATCATCTTCCCGTCCATTTGAGACTAGATTTATTGCAGTGAGACTCTGTGGCCGCTGTGTCTAATTGCTCTTTTGTCTCCAGTCCTCCTGAGGTACAGACACTGGGAAAGCCTGGACCCGCAGCTTCGTTACACATCCTCTTCTCCCAGCTCCAAATACCAAATGTACAGTGTTAACACTCTATTAACTTCACATTTCTCCATTTTATTTAAATTCAAAAAAATGTCTTGGAGTGTAAAATAAAAATGAATATAAAATTCCTGATATAGCGAGTCTATTGGGGTCTGCTCTACTGTATGTCTGTCAGATAAGAAATAAAGTGAATTCCTTTTATAAAGAAACATCAGTTGTTTTCAACGGGAAGTTTCTGTCAGTTATTTCCTCTCAATCTTAAAAAAGAAAAAAAAAACTGCTTCACATATCTGCATAATGATTCATTCATTTTCAATCACCTTGTTTTAATTAAGAAGGAAACGAGGTCTGTGGAAAGAGAGCAAATCTTTATTAATTGGACTTTCTGCACCACTGCTTTGCTGAGGGAATTGTTATAAAACATTCTCTGAAGTCACATGACACACACACACACACACACACACACACACTGTCATACTGGAATCAGCTATCAGGTCCTTCTTGCCGGGATACGTTTTCCCATCTCCATCGCCTTGTCTTTTATTGTCTCTCAGGATTTGATTACATGTCTGGTGCAATTCATCCGTCCTCAGCAACGAAACAATCATACAGAGATCTTCGTTCAGTTTAGCAGTCATCTCTCAGCCAAGTTTAAACCTTATGCCTCTGAGTGCCATTTTTCTCTGAGGTTAGTCGTAGATCATGAGGTGATGTGGCTGGCTGGGATTGCCTTTAGCCAATATCTCCTGTCAGAGATCCTCAAGCCTGTCTCTAGCCAGACCCTGACCCCTCTATATTATCCGTAAATCTGTAATTAAAGGCAGCTTAGGAGAGGAGAGATAGGAGGCATTCATATTTTATCGGTGGACAGACAGACACACTAACTAATTTACAGCTCTTTTTATCGCCAGCCTTTGCATCCACAGGTGTGTAAGGGGTCTCTGGAGGTTGTTGTGTGTTTGGTTCTGTGTGTGTGAGGGAGAGAGAAAAGGGAGGGAAACGAGAGTGAAGAGTATCAAAGCTAAAATATTTTGTGCATGTACCACTGTATTTTTAATTATGCATAACCATTAAGTGACTGCGTGGAAATGCTTGCCTGGGTTTCAGCAGAAGTACGCAATTGCGAAAGAAAAATACGCCTCACATTTATGCATTACATCACGACTCACGGTTGCATGTCTCAAACTGCCAGTGGCCAAGTGTCAAAAATTAGCATATATACATAATCCATTTATGCCGCTGTGCTCGGCAGGCGTACGACCGTCCATACTAATTACATGCACCCTGGTTCACCGAGGTGGCATATCAGTGCAGCTGACTGGGTATTAAGTGCAGGGTCCTGCGGGCTAGTCGATGCCCTTTGAGCCACCAAATCTCTGCTACGACAAACTCTGCTGCAGCAAAGTCAGGTCACAGGTTAGCTGGGTCTTATTAAAGTACTGCCGAAGGCAATAACAGGAGTCCTATTGCCTGATAATTCTCTCTTTGGTAAAGCCTGGGTTTCCATGATAACAGCTTAAGACGACAAAGCAGCAGCTCGGTTTCTTAGGTTACTTGGTCTGTGGGAATCATGGGATTTTGGCATTTTTCTGTTCAACTGTGACACAAACACAAACAAGCTCAGTGCAAACGCATAATGTTGGAAGACAGTGTGACCCAGTTAAAGAAAATGTAAGTAGAAAAGTTCCCGTGTTTTGCCGAAATGTTTCCAGCTCATTAGCCTGCCATGTGGGTTTGTAATTCTCGGCACAATAAACACAATACATTTGAACTGCTGGTTTGCACCAAGAGTCGTTTTAATTAGCGATGTCTTTATTATAGTGGGTCTCAGCACAAACTATCTCTTTTATGTGCTTCCTGTTTTGTTCCTTGGGAAAGGCTTTTCAAGCTATGAATCTATACTGCCAGTTCATAATCGGGTTGTGAGGGGGCACAACGGATGCCAAAGACTTTCTGTTGTAAGCAGAGTCGATGAGGAAAAAAAACAAAGATCTGTATCACTGCTTTGCAGATATTTCTTTCTGTTTCAAATATCCATGGCTGCCAGGCTCCCTGCAGCCCTGTTCTGGAGCTGAACAGTGTGTTGCAGGAGAAAAGGTTGATTTTGAAATGAAGTCTGCACCCCACTGAAGGTAATCACCACTACTGTCAGATCAGAGATCTGTGCACAACTCTTACTGAACAAAACCCCGGGAGTTGAGAGTTAGCTCCTCCCACAACTCAAAGCAGTGGTTTGATTGATGGCATCACTTTTATTGCACCAGTGGAAATGCTAACACAGACATCTGACCTGTTGCCTTTACAGACAGATGCTGAGTGGTGATTGACAGGTGTGTGTGACTGATATGCTTAGACATGCAATCCTTGCATTAACCCCCGAACTGCCACCCGCCTCTCCCTGTGGGTTTGGGGATGTTTCGGTTGCTATTGAGCTGCCAGCGGAGTGGCAGCTGCTCCTGACGCGCTCGCTTCACCTCTGGTCTCTGTAGACTGCAGCCCAGCCAGCCACTCGTAATTAAAGCGCATGAAGACAGATCAAGAGCTCTCTCTCTCTCTCTCTCCCCCTCTCTCTCTCTCTCTCTCTCTCTCTTTATTGAAGATACCAGAATGCTAAAAAGGAATCCACTAGATGCCCCAGACCACTGACCGCCAAGGAGAGCGCCTATATTTTTAAGGCTGCAAAAATAAGTGGCTCGGCTTTTGCCTCTAATTGTATCCCAAGACAATGTACATTTTCACTGATTTTTAGGATCACCGCAAAACTACTCATAATAATTGCCCCCAATGTTTTTTCTTGTGTTTTCATGTTCAATTCTGAGAAACTGTTTTCATGGTAAATTGTTTTTGTTATGTTATTATCATATGTTATCCATGCAGGTACATTGGATACTACCTACTTGTTTGAGCCAAACGTGATGTTGATGATTGTTTCCTGTGGTCTTGGCTGTTGGCTGAAGGATCATCTCCAGCCATCCCTTAAATCTGCAATGGAAAGATTCAGAAAAGGCAAAATCCAATTATACATCTGCCCACTATGCATTAAGAAAATGATACTGTGTCATAATACATTGTTGCTATTTAAAGTTGTATCCACAATAATGTAATATACATAAAGTCTATACATTTCAAACACATGCATTTCTATTTAATAGTACTTTGGCAACATGGCATTTGGCAATAAATCCCTGCAGATGTTGCTGTTCAGGAATATACTGTATATATACAGTACTGTGCAAAAGTTTTAGGCAGGTGTGAAAAAATGCTGTAAACTAAGAATGCTTTCAAAAATAGAAGTGCTAACAGTTTATTTTCATTAATTAACAAGATTTTTCTTTTGTTTGCTCACTTTGCATTTTGTTAATTGATGAAAATAAACTGTTAGCACTTCTATTTTTGAAAGCATTCTTAGTTTACAGCATTTTTTCACACCTGCCTAAAACCTTTGCACAGTACTGTATATATATTTTATATGACATACGTTACATACATGAAATTTGACCTTTCATCCCCCGCCAGTGGGCTGCTGTAAAGCACCCAGGGAGAAACTTGGGGTTCAGTTTCTCGCGCAATGACACTTTGATATGGGACAGTAGGAGCCGGGGATCAAACTGCCAACCTCATGGTTAAAAGAAGACCTGCTCATGTTTAACCGTCGCTACCACAAATGCACAATGAATTCAAAGCGTGAACTGTGATTCATGCGATCTATCAGGGCGTGACGGGTATCCTAAACTTAGAAGCCGACATCCACGACCTTCGTGGTGCCTCGGCATCTAGGTGGACAGAAGCCATTCTCTGCTTCAAAGCATTTTAAAATTGAGATCTTGAAAGGTGCAATGTGGACGTCTGAAGCCAAGGAGACCTTACATTTTCACCCAGAAAAAATCCCCACCTTCTGATAGCCACGTCTTCCTTTCAGAGAGAAACAGAAACACCCAGCACAGACTATTAGCATAGAGACGGCCTGGCTGTCAGCGGAGCTGCTATTGTCTGTCTGGCTGTGTCGATCTCCTCTCACCTTCCAGCTGTGTCTACTGGAGCTTTTCTTCCCTCGACCTGCCGCAGTCACACTCTTTCAATCAGCACAGTCAAAGCAGCCTATACATATTTACCAGAACCAATACCGTGCACTCTCACTGCCACATGTTCATATTTACCTGCACTAATGCTCCGAGCTGCCTATTTCAGATGTTATTAAGAAATGGTTATTGAGGTGATATTGATGTGGCAGCAGGCCTCTGGCTGCAGGGCTATACGGCATCACTCAGTGAAGAGCAATGGGCCTGCTGCTGGAAGTGGCCATCGACTGGCTTTTTATGTCACTACAAAGCAATGACACAGTACTAACTCTAATGCAACAACAAGATGTATGTTGGAGCACTTAAATCCAGTTGTTGGACTGAATTAAAAACCCATCATATATCTATATAAAAAAAGCTTCATCATTTAGTAAATATTTATCTACCAGTGGTTTCCAATGATCGAGTCATAAAGGGTCACAAGAGGAAACTGAAGGGTTGCTGATTATTAAGAGGAAAGTGAAGCCCCAAAACATATTTTGTCAACACAAAGTTATGTTTTGGTATTTTTTTCAAATATATTTTTTTGTGTAAATTACTGGATAAATTACTTTAGGAAATTCCTTAAAGTTGCTTAAAGAGGAAAAATCCCTCTTCAGTTGAAATGGTCACAGCTGCTGGAGTACATTGCTCTGTTTGAGTACATACTCAGCATATGTACTATCACTTTGTTTCATAAAAAACTCACACCTGCAGGGCGTCCCATTCAGATGACTGCCTTGCAAACAAACGGTTGTGTGTATTTCCATACAGCCAGCGAGACGCGTGTGTTAGGTGGCCACCCCTGCTGGTCGCTCCCTGTGGCCCGGGGCAGCAGAGTGGAAACACAGCACTCCTGGCACTGAGTCCACCCACCACAGAGAGCACCCGCCCCCCTGTTCCATCTGTCACTCCACAGATTGTGTTCCGAGTGAATGCTAAACGTAGTTCCTCGCCTCCTCCTCATCCCTTCTTGAATGTCTGCCGTCCACCTAATTTGAGACATTAAAGCTGATTTTCTTGCTGATATATTCCAGGTGTTGTTTCTGTTCGTTATTACTGTGTGAATTGTTATGAGGGTCACACTGTATGAGACTTTCGGTTTAAGTCGAGCTCTAATGCATCATTTCTCACACTGCACACGTGAACCCATGTTGCTCCTGTCAATCAAAACACTTGATAGGAGTGTTTACAAAGGAGGGACAATGGAGCATTTCTGAGAAATTATGATGACTGCAGCCGTCAGGTAAATCCCTGAATATGTCAAGTAACGCAAGTCTGATTAGACTAAGTAAGACATGATGAAGGATCGACACTGGCTCACACCTCTGACATTCTGACATCCATTTTTCGGCACGTTTCTGACGTCACTTCTCCAATATGAGGCTGCTTGATATGCTCCCCCACTCCTCCACTCTAGCCCCGTCGCATGTCATAATGGGCTGAGGCAAATCACTTCCAGCCCGGAGCCGAGATGGTGATTGTATCAAACTGACCCCTAACAAGCTGTCGGCTCACATTTGATGAAGCATGCATCAGCAGCGGCTGGCGAAGCTTCTGTTTGGACCGAGTGGACAGGTCTTACTCAGGCAGAGTTTTCTGCTCCTCTTGGTTTGACTTGCCTCATACTAATAACGGTAGCTTCTAGTGCTGCTGCAATTTGATAGACAGTTAAACTCCAGTTGCTCTCCGGTGTTGTAAAGTCAAAAAGAAATTGCATCAAATGTCTGTTCAATAAAGATACTGGATAGATGGATGAGTTACTACCTCGGTTCCTTTTATTTCATCAGCTCCAGTGCTGCGAAACCTGCAGTTCCTCACTTGCCACATGGAGGGCGCTCACGCGTATTGAGACGCCAAGCCGTGGAAATGCTGAATGAGTGAGCGCGTGTGAGCGAGCGCGAGAGAGAGTGCGCAAGAGAGAGAGAAAGAGAGAGAGTGCGCGAGAGAGAGAGAGAGAGAGAGAGAGATAGAGAGAGAGAGCGAGAGAGAGAGAGCGAGAGAGAGAGGTGCGGGGAACGAAATCACAGCGGAGGGGAAGTATAACGCGACTTGTGGTTTCGTTTGTGCTGCGCGACAGGTTTAACGTGCGCGGTCGTCTCGGACCAACTTTGTCCGAGTCGCTGGGACCCGGTGACCCGCTGTGCTCCCCGAGGCGGCGTGACAAGTTGGTGGAGGACTCGCATCACTATTTTTAAATGGGTACAGTGAGATTGTGGGGGGCGTGGACGGGAGAGGAGCAGCACTGAGCACGTTGGCTCCTGGCTGCGGCTCCAGTGTAGTGATGTGCCGGCAGGAAGAACCGGACTGCGCGTAGACCGAGCAGGAGCCTCGAGACTCTCCGTCATTTTTGAAGCCCGCTCGGCCTCCTTTTGGATGGTTGCGTTCCACGCGCTCGCGTGTTGCGATACAGAGGACTTTCAGGAAGGCTGTGAAAAGCTTTTTTTTTTTAAAGACGCAGCAGCTGCCGTGCGTAACGGACGAAATCTGCTTGAAAGGCGATTTGAATAACAATAGTTTGAGGAAACTGCTTTCTTATTTGCTTAAGGACGCCTACGCATTGTCCGACTGCGCATGGTAAGTCACCGGAATGACATTTACGATTTGAAAGCAGTTTCAAGTGGAACTAGAGTGATCTTCATTTGTCAATATTTACAGGTGTTCCGGCACCTTTAATCCACTTACGGCTCTGCTGTTATGTCTTGCAACACCGCGGACTGATAAAACATGTTCAATGCCGACGTATTCACTTCCCGAATACTTAGAAAGAGCACACGCCGTCATTAACAACCGCATAATGCGTCTGAAACGCCGAATGGGAAAGTAAGCATCACTTTAGTGTCTTCTTCCCTCCCGAGTTGTCGCCAATCTGGCAACATCCAAAATGACAAGCAACGGACCTGTCATCGTTTACGAGTGGCTGAAGACCCTCCAGCTGGCCCAGTACGTCGAGGCTTTTGTGGATAATGGATATGACGATCTGGAGGTTTGCAAACAGATCGGAGACCCCGACCTGGATGCCATCGGGGTCTACATCCCTCACCACAGGCAGAGGATCCACGAGGCGGTGAGGCGGCTGAAAGATGAGGCCAACGAGACGGCCAGTGGACTCTATTTCACCCTGGAGCCGATGCCACCCGCATCCGAGATTTACACCAGTCACATGGTGGACCAGTATGAGTCCAAACTGCGGGGATCCAAGTCCTGGACCGAGCCCAACAGTGACCGGATCGGGCGCAACGGTGGCTACATGGGCGCGCAGAGGAACCTGACGCTGGGCAACAGGAGGGAGCTGGTGATTTACCCCAAGCTGAAGCTGAAGATCATGATCAGGGATAAGCTCATCAGAGACGGAATCAACCTCGCCAAGCCGCCCTACTCTAATAAGGTAAGAGCTACCTGGATAGACACAGGCCAGGAGGGTCACATGGCACAGCAGGAACCCCACCTGTAAAATGTTATGACAGCAGATGCTGCAACAGTCCCAACTCAATTTAGTCTTATATCCACTTTATAAGACACCTGATTGGTATTGATAAACAATAGCCACACAAATCTGTAGTGTTGGATAAAAATATAGTTTTATGGACTTAAAGCATATTGCAGGTTGGTTATTGCAATGTGCCAGACGAGTTATATCACACAAAAGTGTCTGTGACCTGCTCAGCATCATCCATCATATTGTTGAAAGCCCACCGTCGGTCATATAAAAGCGTATTTAGTATAAAAGGGTCCATTTCACTCGCGTTCAACATCAATGTAAGGTTAGCGACTGAGCCACTGGTAAATACCAGTGTGATGCCTGAAACATTTCCAGCCCTGCTGCACTCTGCTGAAGTGTGTGGTTGCTGTCACGATGAATGATGGGAATGAAGTTGCTGCCGATCAATAAGCAGCGAACGGAGAGGAGATCCTGAGGAGCTTTCACCCTGCCTGTGATTTCCTGTAGGGTGAAGGAGGGGGAGGATTTACACTCTGATTATTAATCTACTCTGACCTCACCTGTCCAGTGACTCGCCTCAGCATTCAGTGTGGGTGGATCAAGCAGCCCCACGAGCATATAAGACATGGCTCTTTGCTGTGATTAATAGAGAATGGGCTGTCGAGGGCAGGGCCAGTAAATGAAGAGCGCCCAGCTGGGGAGGGTGTCGCAGCCCCGGAGCAAGACTGAGAGGGCCTCTTGTTTGCACAGGACTGGCAGGGACCTTTCTTCAGAAGTGTGTGAATCATATGCTTTACCAGCTGAGGGAGGCTTTTGATTGGCGTGTCTGCAGGCCATTGATGAGGCAGATATCGTGGCTCCTGTGGTTCTTGCTGTGGAAATAAAGCAACATGCACATGTTTAATGGTCAGAGCAGACCACACAAGCAGTGCTAAGTCAGTCGGTGTTATTTATGTTTCAGAATTAATGATCAAGAGCCTGCTGATTTTCTTCTTTTCAAAAGTTGAACAAGCCTGAGGAATGACGGTGGAAACAACTGTGAGGTGTGTGGGTGTGGGGGGATGGGGGGGCAGGCAATCCAGGATATTTCTAAAATCCTGGTTGAGCCTGGTTTTCAGTCTCGCTGGCCATTGCAACTGAAACAAAGATCCTGAAGACATGGCGTTCATGTATAGTGACATGACTCCATAACTAGTGTGTGTATCTACATTACCCTATCTAGTACTCGCTGGCCTCCAAATTAGCTTTTAGAACTAATTCTGGCTTTTGCATGTTTCGTAAGCTCTCTCTCTCTTTATTTCTCCAACTTTGGCTGACTGCGAGTCCCACAGAGATTTAGGATTTGTGAGAGATTATCTGCAAAACCGGGGGCTGAAACAAAGTGTTGGTTCCAGAGAGTTGAACCATCTCTCCCTTTTGAAGGCCGTATTTATTTAGAGCCCAAGCTTTGGCAATGAGGATTTTAGAGGGGAATGAGCAGGTCAAGGTCTTTCTCTGCCGCTCTCTCCAGGGCTCTCTTTGTGAGTGTGTCTCACCCTGTAGTTCTGAATTGGCTCCAGCCCAGTGCTTTTCTCCCCCGGAGGAGTGAGAGGAGTGTGAGAGATGGAGCTGTGACCAGCTGATGGAGGTTTGGCTAACTGTGCTGTGATTGGTCTGTAGATATCTCCCCTCTGTCTGTGCCTTTGAGACCAGAGAGCTAGACTCGGGGCAATTACAGGACACAGAAGTCAGTCTCAAGGGATGCTCATCGTATAGTATAACCAAGATCTCCAGCCGCACTTAAACTGTCCTCTGTGCTCTCAATACGGAGGGATTTCTATGGACTCTGGCCCGACAGCCCTCTGTGTGTCACTGGCCTTGTCTCCATTGTTTGTCGTTATGCAAAGAATATCGGGAATATAAGCACCAAGAATCAGAAAACCTCTTCAGCGTGTGCTAGATTATTATCAGACAATTCACCGAGAGGGCTCTGCTGGGTGTAATAAATACCCACGATCCTTATCAAGGCCGCAGAGACCCCTTGTCTACCAGAGAGTATTACATCTTATGATGTAAACAAACACTTGTGCTGCACATTACTAAATATTTCATCGGGGAACAATACAAGCAGATGGTGCTGCTGTTTGCCTGTTGTCGAATGCTCTGCAGTCGCAGAGTCAACTTTATATCAATCCTTTTGGTTGGAACTTTCTCATAAATGTTTGATATATTGAGAGTAAAGATGCTGATCTCTGAAGATCAGGTTCTTCTTGTTAAGTATGTGTCATGTGAACAGTATGTCTGGTTTGTAATCCCAAAACATCCCAAAACCCATCCTTGTTTTGAAGACCTTGTTTCAGATTTGTGACACTTTAAAGAGTCAAATCATCTCTCATATGCTTTTATTTCATCATTCTGTTAATCACAAGGGTTGGCAATGGCTGAGCTTGTGTATAGTGTGTTCATATGCTTGTAAGATATATGTTTTATACATTTTATCTAACCAATCTAGTTTTCTGCTGCAAGACACATTTTCCGTTGGGGACAATACAGTTGAAATAAAAGGTTTTGTAGTTGTCATTTATGGGCAGTGAACAAACACAATAGTTGCTCTATTTTTGCGTCCAATTCTATTTCTCCCTCTGTTTCCTATTATCTTCCCAGCGATCTCTGAAGATTTGAATTGTTTTATCTTATCAGAGAAAAAAAAAACCTTTTACTTTTAATAATTCTGCTCAGTGCCAGACTATTTGAAGATGCACGCTCATCCAGAGACGGCAGACACAATAGCGCCTCATTGTTAGTGCTGTGTTTCAGGAGGAAGCAGCAGCTAAACACTGGGAGATCCTCCATTGTTTGCATGGAGGCTGATGGAGCCGCATGTCCTTTCACTACTGGTCTGTTTTACATTCCCAATTTCCGGCCATTGAAAGAGGCTGCGGAGGCAAGTGTCCAGCATTGTGCTGATGGGTGGGTGATAATGAAAAAGAAGTGTGGGTGTCATGCAGTGAGAGGAAGGGTTGTAAATAGATGGCCACATTGTTTTTACTGGCTAAACTACGCTTAGTGGGTGCTTGGGCAGGAGAGCTGTTCTCCCACAGGACAGTTGGATGTTCAAGGCCTTTCTCCGACTCCCACTGAACAGCTGATCAAGTGTGGTGGGTGGGAATCGTGAGGCCTCCGGCTTAACCGGGCTGAAGAATGTAAGAAATGCAATGGACACCCAGAGGTGTTGTGTCTGTCAGGGGGGAAAGCAGAAGGAAAGGTGGCTTTTAACTGCCTGGTTTATTAGCCTTCTTAAGCACAAAGCAGGAAGTTCGCCACTTTACATGCCAAACACTCACCTCACTTCCTGTTTCAGTCCTTTTATCTTGACTTGTGTCACAGCACTTTTACCGAACAGGAAATTAAGTTTTTGTATAAGATGAGGGTCATCTCTTGTTGGCCCATTGTTATTGATGGCCCTCAGGATGACTGCACAGCTGGTGTGAGAAATAATTAGAGCACTTTTTTATAGGTTTTTAAAATAGCATCTATTCAAAGTTGTCTAATCTATTTCCACTGCAGGGCCACCAACATCTGTACGTTCACAGAACAGTGAGGTTCAGGTAAAAGCAGAGATCAGAGACCTCCATTAAAGCTGCAGTGTTATGTTTTACATATGCAATATTCAATGTTATTGTCAGATGAATGAACTATATGGCTAAAGAGAGCTTTGCCATTGCCCCAGTGGAACAATGAGCTTTTCATGAGCTTCTCATTTAGCCGATGTTTTCATCTCTGTCCCATAAGGAGAGGGAAAGCCTTTCACAGCAGCCTGCGTTTTCCTTGGGCTTTGCCGAAGGTTCTATTTACTTTAGTCTTTATTAAGGGCTTTTTAAAGGCATAATCAACCAAGGACTCATAAAGGGGAAGTCATAAAGAAGTCAAGGACCAGCCTCTATTGTCCTTAAGGACAGAGAAAGTCAATTAGCAAATTTAGCTGTTGTTGTTGTAGAAAAGCGTGGTTGTGTGGAGCACTGAAAAGGGAAAGATCACATTCCCATCAGATGGGAAAAGTCACATAAACATGTACGTGGATGCTTTTTATGTAAATAACCCGTGTTTAGGGCCTTTTGGACCCTTCTTTGTTCAGCATAATCTACAAGTACCAGTATTTAGCTCTTTGGAGAGCATCTGGGTGTAGTGGGGACTGATGGCTATCACAATGACCTTTGACCTTACTGCTTTTGACCTTTGGCCTCAAACATACAGCATTGATTGTGATCTCAGCGGAGACAACACAACAGACCACACAATCCTCTCCTTCTCAGTGGGTGTCATACATTACACTTTCAATACATACAGTCTGTCATCTCAAATGCACGTGCTCACTTTCCCATCCGCACACAATCATGTGTGCTGGAAAAGGAGTCACATCACATATATTTCCAAGTGCTATCACTCCGAAGGCATATTCGCTGGATATCCGCTTTCCTCTTTTTGTAATGTAGTGAGGGAGTTTCTGTCCTGACCACCCATCTCCTGGGATCCTGTGCAAATGTGGGAAAGTTGTATACGCAGCTGGCCTTCTCATCTGAGCAGGAAGGGGTGAGAGGGGCTCACTCCTACTGTGCTGCTACTCACATGATCAACGGGCTTTTGAGGAACGCTTTTGTTCCCCGGACATGTGAACTTGGTTAGATAGATGACATTTCACAGAGCTCAAGTTTTACAATTCAACAAAACGTTCTCTCCGTTCGGCAACAGGAGGAACCTGTACAATCTCAACAGTTAGACGTCCAGTTCTTGTTGAAATATTGGATTTATGCTTGTGGCTGTAAATGTCACTACCTCCGGCCTTTGGAGATATATTATATTTAAATGACACGTGTGAGCTACAGCATATGTGTACCACTTATGCAGTCATGGTAACATCTTTAAATAAAGCAGGCCCGGCAGGCAGTACGGCCATTTGGCTTTCCACTGTGGAGCCGGGGAACAGGTCCTGATGACACACATTCATGACAGATACATTATCAGAGCTATTCTGGTCCAAGGTTTCAGCAGCTTCCAGACAGCCTGTAGACAGGCTCACATACTATCTGCTTCAGGAATGTCTGCAGGCTGCGTGATCAATACTAAAGTGTATCGGCCTTTTCTCTTTTGACTTCTTTTCTAATGTAAGTTATTGTAAGGCATGTAGTCCGGATGCACTATTGTCTTTTCAGTATATTCACTTTGTTCTCAGCCATAAGGTGAAAAGGTCACGTTATATTGGACATAGAAAACCCAATAATATGAATTATCCATAGGAGTTTTATTTCTACATACAATATTGTTGACATTTCGTCTTTCAACTCGAGGCGATTTCTTTATGGTCCGGTGCACAGGAGGAAGATTCCCGCCTGCGGCAGCAAACAGAGCTGCTGGATGTTCGGTCGCTGCTGTAAACATGTTTGTTTTCCGCACATTTCTTCTTTCTCTAAATTAATCTCATCACAGTAACAGCAGCCTCCGCTACAGTCACAGTACATGTGCACAATCATGACCCCCCATAGTCCTCGTTGAACAGTGGAGGAGGGGGAAAAAGATGAAGATATCAAGTGCTCCACAAGGATGGAGAGTGACAAGAGAGCAGGCCTGAGCATCTGTCTGTGTCAGGATCCAGATTGCAAACACACTTGCAAATCAACACATCAACACACGTTCCCCCTCTCTCTACACCTACAGCACACACTCATTACTACACGGGCGCTGATTACTCTGGAGGACATCCTCACGGTTTCCCATACATTGGTGCATGCTGCACGGGCGCTGTATGCACGCTGTGCTGTCAGTCATCTCCGGGATTACATCGTAGTGTGTTGCCACAGGTAGCGTGACCTGCAGTCCGAGAGGGCTAATTACGCCCGACCCCCCACGCAGCCACCAGCTAGGAGGTCACACGCTAAAGGGGCTTTTGTGGCAAGTTGCCATGGAGACAAACGGCAAGATATTTAAAAATCAAACCAAATGTTTTAACGACAATGACTTGCATGGCAGTTGTTAAGGTTGGGATTATTTTTACAAATATTATTATGACAAAAATGTTCAGTTTATTTGTTTTGTTTGCTCCATCGTCTTTCTAATTTTGTTTAGTTCTGTTTGTCTCGGCCCTATGTAAAGCGTCTTTGAGCGTCCTAAAAAGCTCTATATAAAATCAAAATATTATTATTGTTCTTACATTCTATCAGCAGTTCGTGTGCTCCACAGAGTTTGAATATTGCTCGAGCTATTTGGGGAAGCAGCTCATCCTCCAATCCTCCTCACATTTAAGAAGCTGAAACCAGCAAATGTCTTTCATTTGATAAAAGGCCTAAACTATGAAACGATTGTCGAGATTGTTCCTAATTCATTTTCTATGGAACCACGACGGCAGCAGTCATCTGCTTGCATGTGCATGAGAGACATAATCCAGAGGGTTGTAATCTCCTCGTCCTGAGTTTAATCTGCTCTTCTAAAAACGTGACAAAGCGCATTCTTGTCATTTCTTCCTCGAGCCCTTCTGCCACATTCTGCCCCAACCGGAGGAATTAATCCTCCCTCCTATGAACATGATGTTAAAAATGAACACTGTCGCTTGCCCTTCACGGGGCTCAGACAAGCCCCGTGAATCAGAATGATGAATGCGGAGCGGTCCGCCGGTGGCCCGTGAGCCCGATGCTACCTGCAGCTCGGTGGAGGGCGGCTTTGGGAGGTTTTACAGCACCGTTACCTGCAACAGAGCTTAATTGTCCTACGTGTAGCTACAGTTTGGCTCATGTCGGCTCACATTATCCCGGGCTGTGTTTTAGGCGTATAATGTCGGGGTGTAGAGAGATGAGTGAGGCATGATAGCAGTGAGTGTGAGTGTTGCAGGGAAAGACAGGGAGAGCGTGTATAATTACCTCGTCTGAAGCTGCTGCCAGCGTGGTGTAGGCAACGCAGCACAACCAGCCCCCACCCCCTCCCCCCTTATCCCTAATTGGTTCATTTCCAAGGCATGAGGGCAGGGCCGCGCTGAAAGCTTTGATCATGGAGACCACACCGGTGTCGATATGTCCCTACCTGAGTGCTTTTGTAGCGGCTGCGCTCGGCAGGAGATTAAGCCGTACTAAACCCACGGAGTGTCTGTCTGTCTGTCTGTCTCCGGCTTCCCCGCGGCTCGACATACCTGAATGCGAGCCCTAATTACCTGGCAGTTACTGCATTCCTCAAACACGCCTACGCAAACTCACGGGCCGCGCGTCGCACGCGCTCTTTTACAAAGGCCGCGTCGTTTTGTCAGGTATGCTTTTGTCTTGTGTGGTTTGTGGCGTTTAATGTCAGAGACGTTTATGGGTTGCGGCGCATTCCAACCGAAATGTTCTTTTGATGCGTGTACTTGAGTCTCATTGTATGTGAAGCCTGTGGGGCATGTGCAGCTGACAGGTGCTTAGTTAAGCTGAGTATGGCAACATAGATGGATCATGTATGTTTAACATCATTTTTAGCTCTGCTAGTGAAAGATCTCATCTGAGGTGAACTTAATCAAAAATACATTGTTTTTATTTCCTCACCATATATTACATTTATCCTGATGGGAGGTGAAGGTGATTGGACCAGCTAGTCAAACTCGTCAATCCAGACATGCTCAGTATGGGAGGCTGGAGTTCATCACGCTAATTGCTGCTTTTTGACCCCTGTACATGTTAAAGAGAATTCTTCTCTTCATTAAACAGCCATCGCTCACCGCGCCGCCTCGTGCAGGGATGAACGAGGACTCCACTGCGGCTGCTGAGGCCGGCCCAAAAGTAGTTTGATCTGAATCTGAATCGCACATCATTAAAGGTTCGGTAGGGGTCGGAGTCCTGTGGCTTAGAGACGTTTGGTCAAGTGGGTTATTGTTTGGGTTAACTTTGCCAGACATTATTCTGTCCGCTCATTCGAGACAATGGCTAATACTGAGAATATAACCTGACCTCTTTGCCAGCAGTCATACAGCAAGTAAACGGACACGCGGCAGACAAACAAAGCACTGTGGCTGTTTCCACTCCTGCAGCCTCTATGCACCTCTATGGATGTGTTTTGTATTATGGGATGCTCGTGTAGCCATCTACGGTCACTTTTGTTAACGTCTGAGACGTGCACTCTTGGTTCTGCTTCATCTGCTGCCGCTGAACCGCAAAACTACAATTTTGTCATATCAGCAAATCGTTAAACCGACGCTCTGCCAAACCGAGCCCTGTTTACTTAAATGGCCCTTTGAGACGTCTTTCGAAGGGAAAGTCGGACGGATCTGGAAATGGGTCACGTCTTCTCTGCTCTCACAGCATTTCTTTTACATGAGGGGGTTGGCGCCATTGTCCAAGGGTCATGGTTTAGTTTGAGGCGTCATGTTATGCAGTCAACTAGAGTCGTGACCTGAGTTTAGTGTGTGAACAAAGTCATCAACAAGATTGCCGTCATTAAATTCGGCCTCGCTGGTAAGCACAGCCATCGTAAAGCTCCTCCGGGTTGCAGCTGGCCCGGTGTGACTTTTGCTGAAAGGCACCCGTTTATGTAACCAGTCAAGTGACAGATTTCTATGGCTCAGCTTTGTTTAAAGAGGATTAGGCTAAGTCCATATTTATTTCGACATGGGGCCATATTACATCGATAGAAGCTTATTATGAGCATTTTAATATTCTAGTTTATATCTTGGAATAATTGTGGACTAACAGGAGGGAGAGTAAAAACACAGGAGTTTTTTTCAGGCCAGCTTTGAATACTATGGCTCAACATTTATGCTTTTTTATATTTATTGTTGCCCCTGAGGCCAAAGTTCTCCGCATAGCAACAGCAGACTGATAATCGGACCCTAACGTGCAGTGGTCGTTCCCTTTGGGTGCAGAGGAAGTGCCGTAAATCCGCTAAATCACCTCCTCACTATGGATCCACGCAGCACAGAGCTGATGTCACACACAAAAGCCAAACAATGAACCGGCCGACTGACAGCTCGCCGTCCGAGCCTGAGCGGAGGGGGTCATGCATCGGGAATTTTCTCCGCTCTGCTAAACATCCTCGCCCAGTTTCACCTCATTCTCCCTCACTTCCAGGCAGGGGAGACAAACTGGAATACAAATTGACAGACTGGCAGATCTGTCAATCCAACAGGGGGCGGGAGATAAAGACCACGAAGCAGACAAACTAACAGTGAAGTTTGAAGTAAAATATGCATCTTAGAGTCACTAATAATTGTCTCTTATTGAAGGCTTTTTAGAGGAAGCACTACCACTATCGCACCCTGACATTCGCATCATATATTTATAATAATCAGTTTCCATCTGCATGTACGAGGGTGTTTGCAGCCTTGAGCGTGAGGCAATTCCTCTCGTCAAAGCAGTTAAAAGCTGAATAATTAATATAGGAACCATTAGATCATGAGTCAGTTTAATAAACCGTGTCAGGATGGTTGCTGAGGTGTGAAGATATAGTGACTGAGGGAAGTTCTTGCCAATGATGCGAGTAAACTATTGCGTGGAAATGAAGCTCCTCGCAGGAATTTGTCTCATCACTTGATTAAAACATTCTTTTCAAGGAGGGTAAATGTAACATACTTCTTTATACTGTTGTAATACTTAATAGCTTTTATCTTACTCCTTTTCAAACCTTCATAATGGCAATAACTGTGGGCTGAGGAAGTGGATTCCACGGGCAGCAGCTTGGGAACACTTTGCATTGAGTGCCTCTCAGGACGACTGCATTGTAATATGAGTCTTTATTATGGTCACTTAGCATGTCCCAGGCCTGGACCAAATTCCCCTCAGATGAGAATACACTGTCAGTGCAGAACAAAGGGGTGGAGGGTTGTGCCTCTTCTCCCAGCAGCCCCTGCAGCTCTGATCCCCGACTACTCCACTTATGGAATAGCTGAATGCCAGTAATTCCACCTACATCTATTTAACGTCACCCTACCCTTCCCGAAAGCTGGCAGTGCCCCCGTATCACCCAGACCTGGTCAAAGCTAAATCCCTTAAACTGCGGAAGAAGCCCTGAATTATGCACCATCTTACTAATACTTCCTTTTAAGATGACAAAAGGTCTTCACCGACACCAGAGGCAGCCATACTCGGGCTACTTTGGGAAGCAGACGACAATGCAGCAGTGGAAGTTGAGGGTAGCAATTATGTGTGAGACGGACTTCATTGTCATGCAGGAATCCCACAGCCGGGTTTACACCGATTGTCATGTAAAGTGGCCATTCATATTTTACAATCTGCTGGGAATGGAGGTTCTGCTTTGGGCTTTGTGTGAACATGATACTGTAGAGACGAGGAAAGGAAGACATGTCTGTAAATATGTTGTTACTGGGATGCCCATCTTTGAGTACATACCTGAACAAACACACACAAACCATCACTTGCTCTCTTTTTTACCATCAGCTGCGTGTTTCTGCCGAACAAAGGCGTCCCTCCCATTCAGCAGATAAATGTAGGGCATCTTGTTTCTTAAACATGTTTGTCTAGAAATCAAAGCTCCTCGCCGTTTCTGTGATCAAAAAAAGCTCAAGTGCTCTCATTGTTGATTAGCGCGAGGCTTCTCCTGTAATCCTAATCAGTATATTGATGATGGAGCCCCTTCACTTGAGGAGAGGCTGAGGGGGCTTTTGTTTTGAAATGGCATCATGTCCTCAGAGGCTGAGCCTCCGATGAGACCGTGTATTCCGGTCACACCAGTGATGCCGTTTAGACAATCTGAAGGAACAGATTCAGAGAATTTCCCATAATGCCTCACTCTGTCTAGTCGTAGTAGCCGTGGTTGTTTGTAAGTGGTAGCTTACAAGATGTTGTGCTCTTTTCTGCGTCTCCTGTGAAGCCATGGACGCTGCTGCTCATGCGCCATCACAGTTATGTTTGGGGAAGCTCAAGGGGCGTAGATACCGCCGGTAATATTGATTTCAGAGTAAAACATATAATAGGGTAAATATAGTAGCAACATTTGTAATATTGATATTACTAGTAGCTTCATAGGCAGTGTTACATTGCTCCACCTGTGGCAGCCTGGATCAAAAGTTTAGCTTCTTAATCTAAATCGTCTTAATTAAATACAAGGCTTTGCATTACAAACTAATTGGCTGTTTTTTTGTTTATCAAACAATGTTTTTGAACTCAATTTTAGACCAAATTACTGAATAAAATGTGTTTTCTTCTACAATGTACATGTTTATGTTTTTCCAAAACGTTCCACTGTTCCCGTTTTTAGAAATGTCAAATGCTTGACTTCCTGTCAACCAGAAGCTAGTTCTGACAGGAAGAACAAAACAGCATAACCTACTGTTTAGAACCAACACTTTAAACATCTTTAAATAAATGGATACAAGAGAAATCCCACCAAAATGGAAAAATCACACACCAACGTATTTTTATTTTTTGAACCAAGGCCTTCCTTCCATAATGTTTTGCCGCCCCTCCCCTCAGAGGAAGCAGCGTGTTTTTGTTCTGGCTGCTTTGCGGTGGCTGTCTCTTCTCCACCGTGCCATGCCTGCTGTGAAACAGGCCTCTCCACTAGACGCACACCACTGCAGCCGCTGTGTGAGGAAGCACGCATGCATCTCAGCACCAGTTAGTATCCCAATAGGCCGCGGGGGTCTCTAAATTCGTCTTACGTAAGCTTCTCAATATCTACAGGGCTCGGGGGTTGTCAAAAAGAGTCTGATGAGACAAGTGTGGCATACCGTGCGTTTCCTCTCCGGGAGTTTGCAGACTGAATGTGTTGCCGACTGAATTGGGAGTTGATTACAAAATGAGATGACATGCTTGTCTCTGCCAGCCCCTTAAGTGGTGAAGAAGTCTTTTTCAATAGCGGGGGAAAATATATTTGGTGAAGTTTTTCTGACTAATATGCAGCACATTTAATAAATGGACCGTACTTGACTGTATTTTGCAGCAGTCCACTTTCTTCCGTGTCCCCTGCAGTGTTGAACTACTGATCATGTTCAGCATCCCAACCCCTCCTGGCCTCTGCAGTCCAATGGCTGATTAAAGGCCATGTGGGCTCTTGCCAAGGACGCTTCCTATCGAGTCAGCACTTTGGCCCCCCAGGAGATGGAAACAGCCCTGGGATGTAAAACACGGGCTGAAGTGTGTCATAGCTTCTTCTTTTTTTTCATTGAGGCCCTGAGCTGAAGCTGTGCGTGTGCGTGTGCGTGTGTGTGTGTGTGTGTGTGTGTGTGTGTGCACGCTCACACTCTGAAGGCTCAGTTTTCTGTCTGCCATCCCAGATTCCTCACTCCTCAAGCGTGACTGCTACTTTAACACATTAACACTGCACCTACACTTAGCCCAGAGTGTAAACAAGTACAATATTTTGATGCCGTTAAGCCTCTCCTCATATTTGGATATCTCCAGTGACAACTTCCTCTTATGGTATTCTCCGCCTGTTGAAAGGGAGACTGAAGCCTGGTTATTTATGTTGACAGTCCCCACGGCCCTGAGTGAAGCCCCCCACTGAACCCCATTTACAACCAGCTTATTATGGGATGTCAAGTCTGTCATCCTTACTCTTTTCCAAGCGGTGGAAGTGTGTGTGTTTTTCTTTACTGAGAGGTTTTGGTGCTGTGCTCTCCTGTGATCCTGTGGACAATAAGCCCAGTGACAGGCATCACTGACTGGCTGCTGCAGTAATCATAATGACTGAGATCAGTTCTGCTGCTCTGCTAGGGCTTTCTGAGCGTCCTTTATTGACAGGCAGTAGGTGACTTAAACCCAATGCTTCCCGTCTTGCATGTCGCACCTCAGGATTTAAAGGCCGGGGTGCTCGCCAAGCTAAATAAATAGGTCAGTGTGTATTTGAAGGAGTGAGCAATTGGGTGTGTGGAAGCAGAGTATGTTGTATATGCATCAAACGCCGCTCTGCTAAATACCAAGCCCTTGGAGGAATGCATCGCCAGAGATGAGAACCTATAGTCATTCAATCCTGGAGGGTTTGACTCCAGGCATGTCCTGTAGGAATATACCGCCTCAGCCAGTCCTGGAATGCCCGCAGGCTCTCAGCTGCTAACGTGCTTCTAACTGCGTGTCACGTATCTCGCTACTGAAGGTCAGAGGTCGAGTAGAAGCGTTCATCTGGTCTCCGCCGAGGCGGAAAGGCCGCAGCAAAAGGGGACGTCTGGCTTGTGCCGGGTCGACGAGAGCCGCTCGGGGCGGCCTTGAGCTTGCCAAGTCCCCATTTCCATTTTTGTCGTTAATACGCTGCTCATTCAGAGAGGGGGCGTGTTCTTCCTGCTCTCGCTTTGTCTGTTCTTGCTTTGTCTGTTCGGTGCCGTTTGGAGATGCCAGTGAAGGTGATTCATTAGTTGTTGGAGAGGGAAGCGCCCGCGCCAGTGGAAGCACTTCATATCACGCACAAACTAAGATATTTAGTCTTTTACTGTTGATTTAGGGTTCCAAACAAAACAAAAACAAAAGACACTTTTGTTTCAGCTAAATCCAGCTTTAGTTCTCACAATGCTTTGTACTTGAATGTGTTTTTCAATGGCATTAGGTTGTATTCAATGCTGAAATGCAACTTACTATTTCTGTCATTCTTTCGGGTGCATATTATAATGAGAACACTTCATTTGTATGTTTCCATGTATGTAAATGATCCTCCTACTCTGGCTTGAGTCAGGGCTTCAGAGTCCGATGGCCTCAATATCGTGGGTGGATGCCAGCTTTAAGTCTGATATGACCCCTCCTCCTCATTTTTATCTCCACTTTAAATAAGAACAACATGCATAGATAGACATGTGAGCTGGAGCTGTCAAGTGCAATGTGGGTCACAATGACAGAAACCATGTGCTGAACTACAGCAGAGTTTAACACAATGTTTTAAACCCCATCAAATGGCTTCATACCATTACTGAGCAGTGTTTAACACCCTGGATTCCTCTGGAAATGTCAATTTATGCAGTCTAGTCTCATCTCTAGAGAAGAGGTTAGTTATTCAGTAGCGGAGGCATCATTTACATCAATTGCACAAGTGTTTTTTTGTGTTTGTTTTACTATTCATTTCATCTGTTTGTTTACTTTGAAAGAGTTGCCTCTTCGTTATAATTTCAGTACAGCTAAGAAGGAACAGAGAAAACTAAGCTTTGATTTGTTTATCTCCATTTTCTGGCAAAGTAGCTTCATCGAATGCACGTGCGTGCGTGTGTGTGTGTGTGTGTGTGTGTGTGTGTGTGTGTGTGTGTGCGTCTCTGTCTGCTCTCACTCCTCTGTCTCTCAGCAGAGGGAAACTCGCTGACAGAGGCTCTTTGTTAATAGGGGGGAGAGAGAGATGAGACTAGGTCATACAGGCAGATTAGTGCTCATTGAAATCCTATAGGAAAGGTCATTTACATAGTGCTGCCTAAATCCACTTGTGACCTCATTTGGGAACCCATTCACAACCCTGACACCCTCCACTCCCGTCTGACACTGTTTGGTAAACAAATGGTGAAGCATGCTTATCATGTGCGTTTGCTGTGGGAGTCTGGCCCTGCAGAGTAATGGGCAGATGGGCAAAACTCGAACGCTGCTGCCTTGATTGATTCCCACGTGATACCTTTCACATGATGGCCATCTGCAATGCTAACACGGTGATCCCTAATCGATCGGGTTCTTCTGCAGTGGGCTTGTGAGGCTTGTAGCAGTGTGTGTGTGTGTGTGTGTGTGTGTGTGTGTGTGTGTGTGTGTGTGTGTGTGTGTGTGTGTGTGTGTGTGTGTGTGTGTGTGTGTGTGTGTGTGTGTGTGTGTGTGTGTGTGTGTGTGTGTGTGTGTGTGTGTGTGTGTGTGTGTGTGTGTGTGTGTGTGTGTGTGTGTCAAGTGGCCATCTTTTCAGCTGACCTGAGGTAGTTAAGTTACAGAGTTTCACTCGCCTGTGATGTTGGTTTTAAGGAGCTTTGGCTGACCCCATCACATTTTTTTGTATGAATGCTCAGTTTGTTTTGTATTCGTTGGACTGCTGAGTTCCGGCAGCAGGAGTTTGTCTGGTAAATTTATTTTCCTTAAATGAGGATGAGAATGTGGAAATGACTAATGCCACTGTGACCAGAAAGATCCTAAGCTTCCTGCTAGCTTTTACCCTCTCTCCTTTTTTGGCAAATTCAACTGGTGGTAAACAAAAGCACCTAAACATTAGATTACTATAATACTGCAAGCTGGCAATTTGTATAGAAACAATGGGATTAATCCACACTGCCTGTCTTTACATGCATGTAACAGGACAGCCATAACTAGATTATATTGTTGCATGAGACAGACTAAGCTCCTTAGCTGTAGCGAACCCGCCAAAACACGGCTATATGTATGCTCTAAATTCCACAGTATACTATATAGACAATGGAATCCACCCACGTTATATTGACACATCCCTAAATTGTCACAGGAAAAATCTGGCAGAAATGTAATGCTCTTAAGGCGGAACAGTGTCCCATCAGGAGCGAGCGAGGAAAGGATGAACTGAAAACCAGGATTTAAGTGCCCCAGCTCTACCATGGCAACAATTGTCATTGAAGAGGTTGCAGATGTGTCATTCACATGACACTTGAGGAGTCTTTGTCTGTTTCCAAATATTGGCCTTCAGTGCGCTTTCATTGTCTGGACTGTTTGCATGTTGTGTGTCTGTACATGTGTTAATTGTACATTATGTCGCGCTGATCCTGAATGGATGAGTGAGGTCCTTGATAGGCAGACGCTGTCTGCACTTTAGTCTGTAGAAATGAAGCTCCAGATCGCCCGAATCGCTCGTGCACCACGAAACAGAGAGCGGGAGGAAGCGCGGCGGCAGAAGCGAGCTCACATGTTTTCTATTTGTTTTCCCTTGATTGCCTTCTGTTTCCCAAATTCGACATCCACGAGCCTCGCGCGCCGTCGTGAATCACACCGAATCGTGCTAAAACGAGCAGACTTGTGGAATCGACAGCAATAATGGGTTTAAATCGGTGGTTTTGGCGTTATGGGCCGAGCTTTGTTCGCCGGCTGCTGCTTTGCCTTGGTTCAGCGCTATCTCCCTCTGGCTTTCTCACCTTCTGATACATGATGACAACCGTAATCTGATTGGATTGAGAGGAATCTCCCCCTCGCAGCCCCAGGTCACTGTGAGCACGACGACGCTGCACGGCATGTCCCTATCACACTGTGACAGCTTTTCTCTGTCTCGTGTCAGTCACAGTGCAATGTTCTACAGGAGCAGTGCCTCTCCAGTGTCTGCTTTAATTTTGCTTGCTTGTGCCGTGATGAATTGGAAATGGTATTAGTGCATGTGGAGGTAACGCTCCCTGCTTGCTGAGCAGCCGGGTGCAGTGCCGCTTGTAGAACTACGGCTGCAGTTCTTATTGTGTAGAGTTGCACATCTCAGCATGGATTTACTATAGCTGGCATCCGGGTGCGTTCATGCAAATGCATGCATGAGCACAATGTCCATGCTGGAGGAGGAGGTGACACAGAGGTGTCGAGAGAGAGAGGCCAGGGGGGGTTCATCAGGGTGGCTGAGAGCAGCTCTGAGCCAGGGTCACCTGTTTGGCATGAATGCCCCTTCAATGACCTTCAATGATTAATGCCATAATAATTCTTCACTTTGAACAATGCATGTTGTCAAGCTACATTTCTGACTTTGCAGACACTAAGGATTTAAAAAACATTTCCAGCAACATGCAGCAGTTCTTCTTGGCGAATGTCCAGCACATGTAAGAGCTGCAGTTTGCCAGAAATAGTGTAGGAGGATAATGGTTAAGAAATGGTACACGGTTCCTTTTTAAGTACAACTGCATACCTATTGGACATTTCACTTATACGTTTCCTCTGTCTAAATATTAAGGCTCCTGATCCTAAAAAGGAATAGCAAATGGGGTTTTAATCATTGGTAATTGAAAACCCTGCAGGGATTAAATGAGTCACAATGTGACGCCCTGCAGAACTTCAGCGCTGTGTCTACTTCCTGTCTGCTCCCTTTCCCCCCTCCTGGTTGCAAAAAAAACTAGAGGTTCCTAATCCTAAATTCATATGACTGCATCTCCATCTCTCCATTTACATCACGATGTGAGTGGCAGGATGCCGATCATGCTGCACCGACAAGGGACCAATCAGACTTTGAGGCAAAACAGCTTTTTTTTTTTTTGCGAGGCAGCAGAATAATAAATGTATATTGAATTTTATTTAAATTCAGTCTATTGCCTTTGGTGAAGGTGAATCACTTAATTTGCATAGTATGAAATAATAATGGGTATTTAGGCTTATTTCTGTTATGGAAAGTATACAACTTTCATTTTTTTTTTGCTTGCATTTTTTTGTAAACACTATATCCCCAATATATTCACAGAGGGCTCAGTGACATTAGACTTCTTAAATTGTTTTTAAAAGACATATCAGTTTTTTTTAACAAGGCTGTCACAATGATTCTGCATCAATTTAGTGCTATCGATATCCACTGCACCAAAATGCCTTTATCATTATGGCCAGACTTTTATCTCACTACTACTGTTACTATACTACTGCTATTAAATATTGGGAAGGGAAACTTTAATCTATGTGCTTTATCACAATTTTAAGAATTTTCTTTTCTGTTATTATATCTTTAAATTGAATATGTTGGACTTTGACTTTGTTGCTCGTGGCATCTTAGGTTCTAAAAGTATCATCATGTGACACCCTGTGTTTTCTCTGTGTGTCTTCCCAGTGTTTCCTGATTGTTTATTGCCTTCACCTGTTCTCGTTCCAGACTCCTCCCTCCTCGTGTGTCTTCCCCCTGTGTGATTGTAAAGCCCCGCCCTCATTGTTTCCACCTGTGCCTCGTTGCCTGTCTTCTCCTGTGAATTTAGTCTGTCTTTCCGTTGTCAGTTGCAGGATTGTCTTCTTCAGCCCCATTGTCTAGCTGCATGTTGGAGCGCCTTAAAGTTGTAGTTTTCTAGTGTTCGTCTTTATCTTTGTTTGTGACTTTGTTTAGTAAAATAACCTTTTGATTTTGCCCTCCACCTGGCCCCCTGTCTGTTTCCTCTGCTCTTGAGTCTCTGCCTCTCACACCCGGTCATGACACATAATGGGCATTTTTTTTTCTATTTTCATTATTCCATTATTTTCCAAGATTTTTATCAATTTATTTAAAAATTAATTGGCAAAGTAATCAATAATATAAATAAACATTTACATTTTACAATAACCTTTTAATTGATCCAGGAAATGAGCCTTTTGGTTTATATACACACACACACACACACACACACACACACACACACACACACACATTCTCCCTTGGGACACACAAAGGCTATGACATTTTAAAATGATTTTCCATATCCAATAGTTAAGCATTGACTGCGATGGGCCAGTTCAAGGTTTCTGGGTCATCCGATTCTTTAGACCACGAGTTGCCTCTGTTGCGTTTGTTTAATTACCCACTCCAGTTGGATCAAGTGAATCCATACTTAGAAGACCTTTGTGATTTACTCCTTGATTAATAGATGCTAGTAATTCCTGAATACTCCCGAGCATCGTGGGTAAAGCAACCATCTGCCAGCTTTGCCGTGCTTCATTACCACAGAGGGAGAACGTGGTTCATCAAGATGAGTCCAGTCAAGCAAATTAGCCTTTCGCTTTCTTGGGGTCGGTCGTACACCGGCTGTGTGTTCGCACATATTTGGTCATTAAGTTGGCAGAGTTGAGTCGCCGGGCAGCAGAGGTGCTTCTCCGTCGTGAAGCTCGTTAGTCCGATCCAGTGAAGACCCCTCATTGTGAGGCGAGGAGCTACGAGAGGCCGATTCCAGAAAACTCCGATCCGAGCTGACGCTACACTGCCTTGCCAGACGAGTTGGCAGATGGTAAATAACCACAACTATTGGTCTCACACAGAGGTTTTAATAGGGTAGTTCTGGTTAATATGGTGTAATTATGGATAGCGATAGTTTCAGAGTCGATGAAGGGTATTATGTGGAGAACCTAAAATCCTTCAGTGTGAATGAAAGCAACATTGTTATTGACTAAGAGCCAGTGTTAAAGTTTTGTAGCTGTTTTGCAAGGTTATTCCACATTAATTGGGCAAAATTGAATTATTCCTAAAAGAACTGGAACTAAAGTCTGAGACTTTTTTTGTAACTTAACCATTAAACCAGAATTTGCATAACATGAAATTGATTCTCTCCGTCCTTGCTGAGCTGCGAGTCACTGTTTCATCTTTGGTCACGGTGTGGAGTTCAAAGACGTGTGAATTTTCATGTGGAACATTTTGACTTTGATTTCTTTTACTTATCATGAGTCAAACTCCCTGGTTTCTTATATTGAGGGCAAAAGAACCATTTCCTGCTGATCAGAAAAGTTTCTGCTGGTCTCGACACATTCCTTGGCCTTTCCACACTGATCATTAGAAGTTGTGTGGGAAATAAAGTGCAGAGCATCTTATGGAAGAGCTCTCTCTCATTCTAAGTCAGTTCTGTCAGCAGCAAGCCCTCGAGTCAGATCTAAAAGAATATATGTTATGTTGGATAACCTATTCATACTTTTTGTATTCTGATGCTGCATACACGTGTACATGTTGTAGATGTGATGCATATAAGTCTTATAATTTATGTAATTACCACACAAGCATTTTATGTAATCACAAATACCTGATTGGTTAAGTGACCAATTTCTGTCCTTTTGGTTATAATTATATTAATTTTGTCATACAGGCTGGAAAATGTCATGCAAAATGAGTATTTTCATGAAATGTAAAACGCTGTCAAATAAAACACCATTTGGAAGATTTGGTTAAAAGGACTGTGGTATATTTAAATGGAATTATGAGCTCATTTGTATGATAATGTTTCAGATTTAGCCAGGAGAGGACACAATGAACAGCCATTATTCTTTTCATTACATTCTGTCCCATTTAGGGGTGTTATCTAAGTGGCACGCTCTGTTTAAACCAGCACAGGCTGACACAAATCTCAAAAGCATCTTTTGACTGTCCTCTTGTCCAGTTCCGATGTTTGAAGGGGATTACATTGTGCTCCATCTCTAATTTAGGCACTAACGCTGCAGAAAGCGTGAGAAATGGATTGGGAGGCTGCAACAGGGAGCGTGTGCTCAGCTGCTGTCTGCTGTAGTGCACCGAGCCATAATTAGTCTATTACAGCAGGCCAGTAGCGATGGTTTATATGATCTAGTGCTATTAGAGCACTTAAAGTCAGCATGTCTTCTGATCATTTAGGCCCGCTGAGCAGTTATGCCGGATGGGCCGCATAGACCCGTTTATCATATTCTCTCAGCCGAGCAGATGTGCCAAAAACCACACAAACCCCGGCGATCGAAATACATTTTACATGTTTTTTCTCGTCTTTTTTTTTTTTTGCACATGCTGCTTTTTCCACTCATGAAATAGATATTGACGCTGCTGTTCTGACTATAATGACACAGAGCAGCCATCACAGATGGTGCTACCTCTGTAAGTCCACGCTTAGTATCATAAAACTGTTAGCCATTGCAAGGTGACACAGTAAAAATGATTTAAAGCACGGGCCCTCTCGCCTATACATCCTCCCCTCCAGCGCAAAGCAAGGTGGCTGCAGCTTCTTTGTGACCTACGTTACATAATTGCGGCGTTGCCCAGCAGTCAGAAAAGCTGTAATTGGAAGTTCTCAGGTTTGATCCTAGCAACAGGCGGCGTAAAAGAAAGCTGAATCCATTCGTATTCAGTCACTTCAGGTGACTTTGGGAGGGAGGAAAGCATATCACAGGCAATCGCTTATTAGCTGGCTGATAGAATATTTTAATAATTCCTATCAGTAGAAAGATGGTGATTCAATCAGCAGTTCCAGGGCTTATAGCTGTCAGTCATACTTTGCATGCTAACCTACCAGCTATGATGGTAATTACTTACTAGCGGGTCTGTTAGCCTTCGCTGCAGGGGGGGCCCACTGCTCCAGCTGTATTTCCAAACAGGCGGCTCTCTTCAGATTGTGTGTTTGCTACATCTAATCAGAGGCGAAATAACGGGCTGCTTCGCTGCAGCGGCATGCAGGAAGGAGGCAGGGGCGAGATACCCGCGAACATGCGGGGAATCACTAAGCAGTCGCGGTAATTATTTCTAAATCAATATTGTGACAAGCAAAGCTCCAGAGTGCCAAGCCCCGGCCCGTCAGGTCGGAGTGGACTTATCCCGGTGGAATCTGCAAAACTCGAACGCTGCTGCCTTGATTGATTCCCACGTGATACCTTTCACATGATGGCCATCTGCAATGCTAACACGGTGATCCCTAATCGATCGGGTTCTTCTGCAGTGGGCTTGTGAGGCTTGTAGCAGTGTGTGTGTGTGTGTGTGTGTGTGTGTGTGTGTGTGTGTGTGTGTGTGTGTGTGTGTGTGTGTGTGTGTGTGTGTGTGTGTGTGTGTGTGTGGTGCGTGCGTGCGTGTGAGAGCTGAAATGGTATAGCTTTAATTTGAAATCCTGCTTCCATTTAATTAAATAGCTGCTTGTGTTGAAATAATTATGTTAATGTTTAAATTATTGGTAAATTGATACTATTGAGGGAGGCTCTAATATGTGCACTTAAATCACTCGCGCATAAATTGCAGCAACAGAAGCTCGCCTTGACAGATGCGGCCATTGGTATCATTAATGAGTCACTATAAGCCTCTGAGCCCGCCTCCACTGGCTGTGCACGAGAGCTGCACTATCAACCTGCTCTCTATATTAGACTTCTGTATTTCTTTCTTTGTCTGGCCATTTCAATTTCCTATTCTCCATGTCGTTGCTCATAAACATGTAACATAATGTTGTATACTTATATTTGGTTGTGTACATTAATTAGAGTTCAGAAATGAAAGTGTCTTTTAATATTTCATAGACAACCAATTAGGAAATCACTAGAGGAAGAAGTACATACTTCATAGCATATACATCATTTAATATATGACCTATCGATCTCCCAAGCAAAGCACAAATGTATTTCAAGAGTAGTTGATATTAAAACATGTAAATCCATTTGCACAAAAGATGAAGTGCTGTAATATAAGATATCTGCTGAAGAAGTTAAATGTAACAACCCACACGGAAAGAGAGTCCATTTTTAACTTTTCATGTTCCATTTTAATCAAGGGGGCAATTTCACAGCCTAGTTCCACACAAATAATTGTTGTCCCAGGGGAGAATATATATATATATATATATATATATATATATAGATTAGATTAGATTCAACTTTATTGTCATTACACATGTACAAGTACAGAGCAACGAAATGCAGTTTAGCATCCAACCAGAAGTGCAATAGCAGTAAATACCAATATACCTATATATATATATATATAGGCCTGCTTTCCCTCATCCCTTTTCCTTTTCCTCAATTCTTTAGGGTGTGAGACAAATCCCTCACACCCGTCAGTTTAACCTCACACCTCCTGACAAACTATCCCCGCACTGCCCCGACTCTACGACCGCCTCCACGCACGCACACACACACACACACACACACGCCCACACACACACACACACACACACACACACACACACACACAAACTCATCGGCGGCTGACTGCAGGGAAGCTCTCATTGGAAGTGGCCTGAAAACAAAATCCCTCTGAAACCGCCAGGATGAGGGTGTTACGTTATGATATGGGTGCTGGTGTTCAGGGATGGCATTTACTGTCATAATTTCAAAGTAATGTCCTCATGAGTCACAACATTAGTGTAGATTGTTCCATAACGTGTTGGCTTGTGCAGAGAAAAGCATCTACAATTGCCTTCTACAAATGAACAATGCATTCTCATTTCCAACAGTAGAAAGATGATCCGATTGTCACGATGCCATTGAACAAATGTTCTCAGGAGTATAAAAACCCATTTTCAATCGTCCTGCTTTTCTCCAAATGCCGGTTTGATTGCAGCTGTACAAGAACAGCTGCTACCAAGTCGACTGTAAACACTCAATTGAGCCTCGGGTTTTTATCTCCATCGCATGCTCCTGCGTGTTACGATCTGAGTGTGCCTTCATCTAATCAAATACGATCTGGAGAAGGAAAAGAACAGTACGTGACCATGCCTCCTCTCAACCACTGCTCTCATAAGGACTCAGATTATACTTAAGAGTGAATTTGTGTGTAATTGAGTGTATTCGGGTTAAATGCCATTCCTGAATGTGGTCAGGAACACCATGGTGGAACCAAGCTAAGAACTACACAATGGGTTTAGTCTCTTTTGAGGCAAAAGCATCTAAATAGCAGGACAGTTAATATATTATTCTTATTCTCATCCTCAAAATACATGGAGAGCAAGATGAGCTTGGGATTTAATGAAGATTATAGAAGTCTTGTTTTGGACAGCAAACCTGGAGCTGTTATTATTGGCAAAAAACGACTCAAGCTTTTTCACGTGGACGCCAAAGAAGGTCTCTGCTGAAAGTAATGTGGCCGTTTGTAAATGAAGCTGATTCCACAGGAAGGGCCGCGGCCAGATTTCATACCAGATGGACGAGGAGACGAGAACGAGGACGCAAATTGGGATCAAGAAAACGAGTGAAAAAGGGATTCATTTGCAATTAAATTAAATTAAATAATGATCAAACTTCAGTTCACATCTCATGCTTCTATTCCCATGTCTCCTCCCTCCGTTCTCTCCTGTGTCTGAGTGATATCGTGTGCCGTTTGAATAGATTGTTCTCTAGTTGTGTGTCTGGTGAGTTATTTCTCTCACTAGAGGGAGGTTTCACTTTCAAACAAAAAGCCACTTTTCATCATACTCCACTTAAATGTGCAGTTTATTTCTTACATTCTTCTTTGAATTCCTTCAAGACTAAAATAAATCATGACCCGCCCTCTGCTTTACAAGAGCTGCCTGCACGCCCACCACTGTTTGCTTCCTGTGAGATTAATAACATCATCCAATACAGTTTATAGCAGCGCTGCTGTCCTACTAAACTTTATAACTAGCTCATACGACTCTTTGTGGCATTAAAAAGTTTCACGACATGGCAGCAAAAAAAAACGTCATATCAAATGTAGCCATCAAACGGAAAATAAGGCTAAAAAGTGGCCAAGTAGTCTAAAAATAATCCTCTTGCAGCATCCATCTCTTGCCACGGTATCCGATGCATTATCAATGCTCCAGCACATGCTGTTGGCATGCTAGCGGTGGCGTCTCTTGAACAGGGTTATCAGTCCCCCGTAGGCACTTCCTCCAATCCCACTCCACGTCCTTCTCCACAGAATTCCTTCCCGTAATTGGCCGGGCAGTTGGCATACTTTCCTTGCCTTCTTCCCCTTTTTTTGTTACTTTGTTCCCGTCGGCTGCGATGGAGGTGAGGCAGAGTTCATTTCAGGATTACGGCTCAGCCGCGGGGCCTGTGGCAGAGCTCGGGTGTTAACAAAGAGAATTATGAATCTTTGGAAATCCTGACAGACGAGGAAGCGTTTAAAACGAATGCCCCTCAAAATCAGTGCGCCGAACCTGAGCGCCGATCTGTGAGCATCGTGGTGTGTGTGTGTGTGTGGCGGTGTATTCATGAGCGTTTGTGGATGTGTTTGTGTGTCCCTTTTTTATGTGTCGGTGTGTATTCGGACATGTGCCTGCAGTTTGCGCCTGACGGAGAGAGAAATGAAAGCTTTTCACAACGACAGCCGATACCAGACGCGTCCAATTGTGATTTCGCCATCAATACAGCAGCACATGTTCAGCTGGAGCACTTAGGTGTGACCTTTTTTTTTTCCTTCTTCACCTCAGTCCCTTCGCCGCTATCAATACAAATATCCCGTCCAAGTCATGTTGTCGCAGTTTTTTTTTTACAAGATCAGCCTCTGCCAGCTAGCTCAGATTGCTGGAAGACACTTCAAGAAATGTCGCCATGTCCCTCTCTCTCTCTCTTCCCATCTCTCTCCATCCCTCCCCCTCCCCCCATCCTTCTAGCCTATCTTCAAGCACTAGTTAAACGTAGCAAAAGCCAAGATCTCAATTATTTGTGGTAGATGAGGAGCGCTGCAGGCTGTCCATGCTCTCTTGTGGTAGCTGTCAATGTGACGACACTATTCAACCCAATTAGTCATTTTCCAGTCACTATTATTGCTGAGACACGTGCAGTTTCTGTCTGCAAACTTTTAATCTGCAATATTCACAGTTTAAAAACCTTTGACATATTTGCTTATGCTTCACTGAGAGAACATTTTCAAACCATAATTACTAAGATTTAAGATTAGGGAGTCATTAAAATAGACCACTACTGAGTGATGACATGTTATGCTAAACGTCTGATAAAATGTCTTTTAGATTGAACCCGCTAATAGTTTTACGTGACTGTATGCATGCGAGTCCCATCGTCGCTGTCGGTGATGAGGGGCCCCTGACCTTCCCTCCTGACCTTGGGCTGTCTGGTCGCCACCTGGCTCCAGGGAGAATGTGGCGTGAAGGAGGACACACACACACACACACACACAGCCTGCCTCACACACACCTGACCAAGATTAATGGCACCTCAGATATTCATCATTATTCTCCCTAACAGCAGCCGGATGTGGCCCTGGGCCAGGCCTCTGCCACCAAAATCCACTGAGGTAAAATATGCGATGTTCACTGCTTAGCGGCAACCTGGCAAGAGTCCCGAGGTTCTTTAGAGCTTGTTCAACCTTTATTATGAATCGCTAACAGTGCAGCATTACCATTCAACAGGGTATCCTTCTAAAAGGTGCCATGGTCATAACTGTAAACAACTGACCCCCAGTCCACTCGTTTATATGCTCCATCATCTCTGCTTGACAGTGGAGTGGCCTTTGTGTTTTCCTATCTCAGGGTCCTACGAGCACGCAGCGGGTCCTCCACCCCTTGTTATCCGTCCTAATTGTCTAGAGATGAGGGTCAATGAAGCTCACACAAAGGGCCGCTGCGGGGAGGGCTGGCGGTGCTTGGACTGGGTGGGTGGGGGGTGTTGTTGCTGTCTGATGGAGAGGTAATCTTATGGGTGGGATGGAGGGTAGAAGGGGGTGGGGGGTGGGGGGGGGGGGGTGTCTATCTGCCTGCTGCCTCTCCTCGTAGGAACATCTGCCTCCGAGACTGTAACAGATGCAGAGGCACAGAGGGAAAGATGGAGGGCGGTGGGAGTGGAAGTATCCAGCCAGTTTGTTGTGGGGAGATTCACCACCAGCCAACCACTCTGGTTATTATATAAATATATATATGAGTTGACTCCTTTTGTTGAAAGAAGAAAGACCTGATCAGCGGGAGGCAAACAGTAAAGAATAACACAATCACAGACGTTGTTCAAATCATATTCACATTGTATCGACGGCTCTGAAGGGGGAGCTGAAACACACAGCCGTGTTCGATCGCATCGCTTACTAAATCAGTAAAAGAAACAGCCACTCCCTCACAATTAGGTGTAAAAAGGCTAACCACAGAGCAGGTAAGAATGCAGAAAATCACAGCTCGGAATTAGAGAGCACTGGGTGTGTGCACCTTTGGCGCCTTTTCATGCATCGCCACCCAGATGTCGGTAAATTGTCCATAATGGGCTGATAATGGTTATCTGTCAAGCCGGGTTGCCATTACACAGCGGCCATTTGTATAGAATTCTAATTATTTGACGGCATGTCACCTCAGATTGGCTTTTGAGCGGCTCCACTTGCCATCTGTTGCATAGCCGTGCGTCATTCTCCCTCTCCGGTCCTAATATTTACAATATTCACGAGCCCAGCCTCATTCCTTCGATCACTCGGACTGGTGTCTATCTGTGGTACGGTGGCGCACCTTCGGCTGATAGCCTACTATTAAATCTGAATGAGCCAATTTCGCTCTCCCAATGAGATTCACCCAATTATTGTTGTGTGTATTGGTTTACCACTGGACAGCTGCTGCTGCTGCTGCTGGGAAATATATTGTGGTTCGGTAAAGATTGGCCCCAGTTCCTGCTGGATTTGTTTCAATCACACCAGTTTGATTAAAGCCCCATAAATGGGCTATTTAACGATCGCGGAGTGCGTAGTCGGCTGTTGACATTAAATGAAAGAGGCAGACATTTTCCACCACACCAAATTGGGCTTTTTCTTTTACAGCGTGGAAGATTCCTTAATGTATTGTTTCTGGTTCCCTCTCTCAGGTATTTCTATCTCTCTTGTCCTAGATTGTCTCTCTTTGGGGACATATTACATCTCTGGATGTTTTCCTGTTGTTTCAGGAAGCAGCTCCCTGAAGATCTTGTCATAAATAAACATAGAACTGGAGTCATACGTGTTACACACAACTCTGTGACCACCACAGCTGACGCTTTTATCCAAGCGACTTACATGCTATACAGTAGACGCAGCAACGGTGAGCAATTAAGGTTAAGTGTCTTGCTCAAGGACACAGCCGGGGATTGAACCCCCGACCCTCTGATTGAAAGACAGACCTGCTAACCACTCACCCACAGTCGCCGTACATATATAACACATGCACTACTGTCATTTCTATTCTGTCTCCGCTTTGTATTTGGGCAGACGACCCCGGACTCAATGACCCTGAGGTCAGCAGAGGTCAAGGACATATTGAGAAGATGAGTCAGCGGTCGCTGACGGCGACAAGGATCCGTCCCGTGATTTATCAAGACGACACAATCTTGAAAAACTCAAAAACCACAACTTTTCTTTTTCCTCCACTGTGTTTCATCGCCGCTCACACAAAGTCCTGTGAGGATGTGAGGTCTTATCTGTCGCTGAAGCCTGGTGTGGACAGCGATCTGCCAGCAGAGCGCCAGGCATCAGTGCTTATCAGCCCGTACCAGCGGCACCAGCCTGGCCTGCTCTTTATCTCTTATCTGTACCGCAGCTTGTAGAGCAACACAGACACTGGCCCAACAGTGGCGAAGCAGAATATCGGGAGCTGTACTATTATTAACTGTGCTGCACCAGCTTATGGTGTGTGTGTGTGTGTCGGTGAATGTTCTGTTTGTTTGAGAGATTTTCTTTTGTTGTGCATGAAAGATTATTCCAGTTATTTTCAGTGAAGGAAATGGAAGTTGGCAGATTTTTGGCATGATGACAGGTTATTGTCTATTTAAAAGAAATACAAGGTGATACAGTGTTCATCTTACAATGCTCTGAAACAGTCAATATGTCAACGCTACAAACTACGCCCTAAAAAAGGATCCGAATCTGTCGGACACATTCTCAACACAACAAGGGATCAAAAACACAGTAGTACCTGCAACATCCTTAGTGTAGATAATAATGCAGAACTTTCACATATCATTTTCTGTTCTGCATCACATTTTCAGGGTATGAGCTATAATAAAATAAGTGAATGCATGATGGGGAAAATCTGGGCCGTAGGTGAATATAACTGTGATTGTATTATCATCTGAGGGGAGGCGAACACAATCACATTTCTGTATGATGCACAACAACCTGCAGCCGCCTCTAAAAGGATAATAAAGTGTAAGCAACACCTCCAAAACACTTTCATCAAAAACTGAACATCGCACACTACATGAAGGTTGCATTTCAGTGTTCATACTGCTAATACATCACAAGTAGGCGTTTGTATCATGTTTATTTTTGTAATACGTTTCCTGAAAGTACCGCACACTCAGCAGTTTTTCTGGGTGCCCCTGTCAACCCTCCTAAGGGCTTTGCAAACTTGACCGCCAAATGTGTTTGTTATGACAAGCATGATTAACACGTGTCAGTGAGTGAAGGCCATGCCAAGGATGTAAACTAAAGCCAGGACGCCGCGGGGGAGGAAGAAGCCCCCGCGCATGTTTCACTGAACTGGTTCACGTGTGTGAACGGCATCCTGCCTTCCGCTAAATAGTGCCATCATTTTAATTTATTGATGAGTTAGTTGCAACAGAGAGCCCTGGCATTACCATGTCAGCTGACCTTTCTGGTATTGGTGTGAACTTTGATGCGTTCGGCACATGACTCATTACAGAAGCTGCTACAATTCATGACCTTTCACAAGATAAATGGGAGGTGCCAAATGTCAGTGCCAACCTGCAGCAATGTGGAAAGCTAAGGCTGTGATTTTTTTTTTTTTGTATCAACTCATGGCAAAGGTCTTATTTAACCTGTTTAACGAGGCAAATGCTGATTCGCTGCTGTGTTCCACCTTCACGTACACTGTCCACTCTGCAGAGCGACAGTGACTCAGAGTGAATCAGAGGTTATGTCTCATGCCTGATTCTGCTTTACAAGGGTCGCTGGAGGGATGCAAGATTCAGACCACTGCGTAGTGAAGATGAAAAAAATATATATTTTAGTGGTGTACATCCCCTACTGGGAACTGCAGGCATCATTTGTTTAATTTGTTTTAACACCAATAACCATGTTACCGCTCTTTATGTGCAGTGTGTGACTCCTTTGTAACCGAAGAAATGGAATATGCAAAATCAAGAACAGCTTGGATTCACCTGGTCAGTGTGATTCCTGGGAAAGAACAGAATGTCTTGACACTTTAGAGGCAGTGTGTAGCTGCCCTGCCTGGTTTGCTGAATCAGGCTGCTGAAAGAAAATGAGTCAAACCTGGACATCCAGTTTCAGGGGTCAGCCCAGAATAACGTAAGCCGGCAGTTCAAATTTATTTAATTTCTCCAAACGGTGTTTGTGTTGCAAATCCGAGTGTGTGCTCTCAAAGTCTAATTTAATCATCCCAGATTTACATGATCAAATCCGTCCGTGATCGGCCATTGTACGGTTACTCACGCTAGATTAAATGTAGTGCGGCCCTAAGGGCGCACACGTCTCCGTAAGCCCTTCCGAGTCCCACAAAAACAATATTGCTGATCCTCCAGACCTCACACGCCCACACAATGCAGCGCTGAGCCGCAGAGGAAGAGTGCTGGATGTAACCGCAGCACTTTTTGTTGTGGCATAGATTAGTGTACGCACAATTAAAATGGGCCAGCCCGCCATGCACTGCCGGTAAGGTATTTTTATTGTTGGTAGTATCCCAGTGGATTAGCCTCCTGTTATGTACTCCCTGATACATTCTTCTGCCGCGGAATGAAAATCCGGACTGAGCCGGGAAAGAAACTCTTTGTCGGGGCAGGGTTTTAATGGCCTATTAACTTTGCTAACCACAGAAAAATAACTTTCAGAGGAACGCACAGTGGTGCTGAGTAAGAATAGACTCACACTTTTGCACGCACTCTGCACTGCAGTGTGCGTGCATGCCCACCTGCACGTGCACACGTGTCTGCCACCATTTGTGTGTTAATCAGAGTAAAGGGGGGGGGGAGTCATTACAGCTAACACCTATAAAAGTCCTATTCATGCCTCCTCCCCGCTCAGAGTGCCCTCATGTGATAAACCCGTGGCTTATCGTCTCCTCGCAAACATAAAGCTCCCATCGCTCCGACAAGGGCTTTTAAGAAGAAGCTGAGGGGAGCACAGGCCTGAATCAAGTCGCTTCACGAGTAATCTGTTGCTGGAGGGCCGCGGCTGTCAGCGGCACTCTGTCAGGCGGCCCGAGCGAGGGGACGAGGAAGTGAAAGACGAGGAGGCGAGCGGAGGTCTGCGTCTGACCGCCCCTTAATGCCGCCATTTGAACGCGTCGCTGTCGTTGATCTGATTGCCGGTGTGCGCCGACATCGTGCAAAGTGAGATTCACTGCCTTCTCCACCTGACGGGGAGTCACGAGCGGAACGGCACACACCGATGGCCGCCACGCTGCATTGTTTTAGTGGTTGTGCAGACCGATCCTGGGTCCTTAGTGTTTGAGAACCTTTGTTGAAAGATGTACAAATAACTTCATGTTACACCAGTGATAAGGGCAATGTTTCCTATGGCAGCTCCACAGGGCACTCGACTGGTTTGGTCCTTTGTCACACATACTTTTTTTATTTAATCAAATAAATATCAATAGTATATTGTCCAGATCACAGTTAATAATTGGTTCATGCAGAGCAGTTGCACACACTTGTCCTTGATAACTTTGACATAAATCTAGGCCAGTTCTAATCCCCCATGCGTGCATATATCATATAATGGAGTCATACGTGTAGGAGGATATGACTTCTCAGCTCTGGGCCTGATGTTGTCCTTTTTCCCGATGAATTGGGCTTTCTACACTTCCGACTGGATAAAGGTTATCCATCATGACGTCCTGTTCAGAATAGCTGTCTCTCACTGTCAGCGTCTCTCAAACAGACAGCAGCACCGTGTGGAGCTTACAGCCTTTCTGACAGGAAGTGTGTCTTCTGCTCTCCTGTGTCCCCTAACCAGACCTCCATAGCTCCTCACACTAAACCAAAGGTGTGTGTGTGTGTGTGTGTGTGTGTGTGTGTGTGACAGTGTGAGATTGGCTACAGACCCTCGTGGGCTCCTAATTAGAGTGGGATGCTGAGATAGCACATGTTTGATACTCTGTAAGTAGAGGTGCTGTTGATGCTCCTTCCTTCCAAACCCCTTCAGTGAGACAGATCCAATACCCCTGAGACAGCCAACCATAAGACCTCTCAGTTTCTCTACTGGTTCTAGTGGTCCATTGAACTCCTCGTCTGTAGCGCCGATACTTACTGCCCTGCAGAGAAAATGATGCAAGAATAAAATCAGAAAAAACACAGATCAGCAATCCTACCATATGCTGCTACTTTTTGCTTTGAAATGTTTTTTTTTTTTACTGCCTATCTATCTTGATATGATTTCTCATTCAATCCAAATGGAACATCGGAGTATTGTAAACCTAAACCCCATCCCCGTTGGTATTTAATTGAATAAGAAATTGCAACACCTCAGATTCTGTGTTACAATCTTTCAAATTAAGAAATGCATGATTACGAGCTCCCGAGTTGACTACAATAACTCTTATCAAGAGGCCAACCGGCGTTTGATTACGTGACCGACATGTACTTCATTTTTACTGCTCACTAGAACCGAGGGAATGCCAGTTATTGCCGCGCTTATATTCCAGAGCTCCTCTGCGATGCAATGACGGCAGCCATATGCCGAGAGTGAAATCTGCGGAGTGCTGAGATCTGCCGTGGAATGTACAGAGGCAGGCCGAGGCGTATTGGTCCGGAGGGGCTGCTGACAGACAGATTGATGCAGTGCACACTCCTTAGAGAGATGATGAATGGCTTTCTGTGTTGTTTAGAGAGTCGCCAGCTCCCCTCACCAGCGGTAGAAACCTTGGCCCCGTAGAGTGGAATACGGCTTCTGGTGGCAAAAGAGGGAAGAGCCGGCCCTGGAGACGTTTCAGGTTGCACATGCTGATGCTATGAAACCCGCAGCTTAACGACCGTGGAAAAACCTTCCACTTGACGATGGGGAAACGTCTCGAGTGTCACGCGTTCCCTGTGTTGTGATTGCCAAAAGCGTTGAATGAGTCCCATCGCTTGTGTTATTTTAAGTTAGACTTGTTGGCTGGAATGCAACCTCTGGAGCCAGGAGGGAGTGTGTGTGTCTGCATCTCACGATACAACCCCTGGCAGAGTGGGCGGAGTTAAGCATCGTGCAGGTCAGGGATTTTCAAAAATTGATTGGTCCAAAAAAATATTATTTAGTTGCCGCAAAACATTTGCTATTGTTGAGCGTCTGAGCCTGCAATGAAGTGGCTGGCATAGTACTTCAATACTCTTCCATGGCACTAGGTAGCGCAATAACTACCAACCATATATGCTGTATTGTATACAACGTGACATTTTGTATTGTAGAAAATGTGCCGCGGCTCAAAAAAGGTTGAAAAACACTGGTGCAGGTGAAGAGTGTGTGCAGGTTGTGCTTTAGGTCGCAAACTGTTGCTTTCTTGGTTTCATATCTTTTGTTTCTCTTCAGCTTAACTGAACTGAACCGGTCTGACTTTGTACATGCAGCTTCATCCATTAACAGCTGACCGCATGCTTTGTCTCGTTTGGTCGCGGTAAAACTCAACCACAGCTCCACCAATGCGGCCCTGCAGCGTCCTGTTGGGCTCTCCGTGTAACTAAACTGTCATGTTTCCTCGAACATTTTCATGGCCTTGTACCAGAACTCAATGGGTGGCTTTTGATTATCCATGTGGCACTTTTAGTGTGCAAACATTACACGAAAGCCACCGGAGAGCAGATTATGACCTCGTCCCAGACGGATGCCGAGGAACCCTGTGATCTGGGTCTACTTGATTAACGGCATGGATTGGCGTGCTCCTGCTGTCGGCTATGTAGGTCAGACGAATTAAATCTGGAGTTTTTCACTTAGACATAGCCGTGCCTGCACACGGCTTTAGCAGCATGTAGCGTGTCGGCAGCACAGTGCGTGTCAAGAAGTCTTGACGTGACTCTATTATGTGAATATGAAATGTGCCACTCTTACTGAAAACGGTCCGGGCTGATCTTTGCTGGAAGATAGTGTCTTAGATGAGATTTCTAATAATCCCACAAAGCAATTTGTGCATGCTTCTGGTGGCAATAATCTCATTTTGTTCGTCTGAGAGTTGGTCGCGTTCTCCGCGGATCTCTTTGGCCTCCTCCGTCGCCGCCGCCGCCTGAGGCCCGTCTGTGTGGCGGGTGTAGCACCAGCGCATTAGGCCCCCTTGTCATCAACGGGACGGATGATGGACGGCGGCCGTTGGGTCGGCTCTCTCCGACAGCGCTGCAGTTTCACAGGCGGCTCTTTCAACAGACGCGCCAGCAGCGGTGAGAATGGATGGGGTCCGGGAGAGTCTGGATTAATGGGGGGCGTCTGGTGACTGATGGGGCGACATCAGGAGACGGCTGTTTCAATTTCAGCCTCCCACTCTACATCCTGTCTGTTATTCATCAGGGGTACAGAAGCTCCTCGGCTCAAACCCCTCGTCACGCTTTGGGCTTCTTCAATTGTTCCCTATCGGCGGCCACGGGACGAGTGTTTCTCCCGATGTGACCTCTTGGTCTTTCAGCCTTTCCGTTCTTGTTTTAACAGCCTACAAACTGTCTGATGAAACCATCTTTGTTTTGGTCTTTTTTTTCTGTTACGCTGTGAGCTGGAGAGCTGCCGGTTTTTCATTGTTGTCAGGATGAAGTGCGAGCAGACACGAGTGCCGGCCTCTCCAGCTAACCAGTCCCGTGACGCCGGTTCGTAAATCGTGGCATTACGTTCCCTCCGGGTCCGCTTCATTGCCCCCTCTCTCCGTCCTCGTCCTATCCAACCTCCCCAGTGGGACCATTTTAATCAGTATGATGGTGTGTGTCTGTGTCAGAGCCCACCGCCTCCACTGGTCTCTGAAGTGTGTGTGTGTGTGTGTGTGTGTGTGTGTGTGTGTGTGTGTGTGTGTGTGTGGGTGGGGGGAGGAGATGAGGAGGAGATGAGTTATAAGAGGAGAGGGGGAAGGGACACAAGGAGCACATTAACTATTTATGGGTCTACTCCCATGGCTAATAGGAATTACATCTGTTTTAATTATTGATGGGCTAACCGGCTGTCTTTATAAGCATCTCCTTTGGGGACTGAAGTGCCTGACAGATGCATCCCATTGTTGTTGTTGTTTATGTATGATATGGGGATGGTCCGAGGTACTCCACTGTGAACATTTGGTTGAATGGGGACGGCCTCTAAATCTATTTCTTGCTTCCTGATTCACGGCCATAACTGTTTAATTCTACATTTTATACAAGACATAGTTTCCCTTGGTGCCTTTTGTATTAAAGGTAATCCAACGGTTCTGGTTTTTACAAGCAAAATATGACTCTTGGCAGATGTGACATATTGGAAATAGCACACCGTCCATAAGGATGAATCTTTGGAAAACAAAACAGCGCACCTGCACAGATAGCGAGCCTCTCTGTTAGATTTCCCTGAAACAGGAAATCTTTATCTTTCAGGAGAACAGATTTGATGTTAGCTGAAACTTGGCCGGCTTGAGTTTCTGCGTTATTCTCTTGCCAGTCATCTCTCGAGTCTTTCTGTACTCAGATTCGTTGCCAACTGGCCCTCAGTCAGCTTCATTGTGAGAAGGTATTGGTGTAGCAGATGGCACTGGAAAAGCCTGAGGTATCTTCCCAAAACAGAGGTCCTGGCTTCGTTACAAGTCGGAGGAAGATTATTTTCACTCGAGATGAACTCCAGTTTGTGTGTGTGCCTGTCTTGAATTTCAGTGTGAAGGGTCTGCGTGTGTGTGTGTGTGTGTGTGTGTGTGTGTGTGTGTGTGTGCGTAACTGATGCATTCTCTCCTCCCTATATTTATAGATGGAGTTGCTCTGAATGAGTGATCTTTCCTTCCACGTTCTTCTAATGGGCCTTCAGAGAGTTGCGATTGAAAGGCGGGAGAAGACACAGACAGTTATCAGTTCCTGCCTTCTGCTAGCTGCCATTAACGTCACCGCAGACCAACATTAATCACCTGCCGTAGCTGGGCTTATATGATCAGCGTCTGAATCAGGCAATTTAATCAAAGACACAAAAGGCCTGATTTTTTACAAACTTTATTATCCCGTATATAACGATGTCCTGAGCTTTCCAGCCATGCCCGTGTCAAAATGAGCGCTACTCAGAGGTAGCGTGTTCTTTCTTATAGCCAAAGATGTAGATGTATACGTCCTTAAGGATCGGCCCCTCCTCGCTGAATTATAGTATGGCCTTTTCTAGATGAGCCCGCTGATTAATGGGTCCTATTAAACCCCGTCTGCTGGATGTGGAAGGAGGCGGGGGAGACGAGTAGCGGCAACGGCTCGTCCTCCCTCTGATGGATGGTCTCAGAAATGATCCTTACCGCATGTGTCACACAGCATCTGGAGATGTATTGATGGGCTACAGGGGAGCCAGCACTGTTACAGCAGGTTGCATCGAGAAGTGGGGAATGTAGGGATGGGGGACCGGTGTCAAAGAGAAAGGGATGTTTTAAATGCAGGTGCACCGAAAGGCAAACGAATGACGGAAGAGACGGAACAAGCAAGTATGTTAATCAAGCAAGTGACAAATACTAATCGGGGGATGAGTGGATCTAAATGAAGAGAAGTGGTCCAGCAGCTCTTACGGAGGTGTTATCTTACACCTCTTAAGTGTGCAGTGTATTATCATCCTCATTAGAGCATGTCCCATGGTTAATTATTGATCAGCTATGCAGAGATAAGTCCCCTCATGCTGGGCTTTGAGGCCCAACACTTCTCCCTGCTGGGCACTAGCACACACACACACACACACACACACACACACACACACACACACACACACACACACACACACACACACACACATACACACACTCATCGCACACACTGATACAAACTGCTAATCATTGTTTAGTCTCTCACCGGCATGTGTCAGTCCCAGTGTTAATATATATTTAACAGGCTCCCGGAGAAGCCCTGACTACTGTTTAGTTTAATAGAATGCTAAACTCCAGGGACCATGTGGTTTATTAGCACACTAATGGCTGTTAGTGTCAAAATTGTGTTAGAAGGGCTTTAATGGAACAATGCTTTCCACAATAAAACGGACAGCTTTTCATTTTTTGCCGGCAAATGGGGGAAAAAGGAAAGTTCTCTGCTCACATTGATATATGATAGATATGTTTTTTTACTTCTCCCTGCATCGTTGAAAAAAACAGTACACGTGTATGACCTGTGCTCGGTGCCTTCTTTGTGTTTAGTGACGTACCAACGGGGTTGCCCACAACCTGCAATCGTTTGTGGCACCTGCTTTAGATTGTCTAGAATCTGAGTGTGTCGTCATTTCTGTGCAAATATCACTCAGGACCAGTCTCAGACCGGTCTGTGGTGGTGCCGTGTTAATGGTATGACCGGGTCAGGGTCTCTCGGACCATTATCTTAGTGGGACAGATATGAAACGAATCCATCTATTCCCGAGGTCATTTACTCCGGCTGTTCCCGGCCCCTGTGTACACACTGGATTTCCATCCCTCTACATTTGACAACCAGACATTCATATCTGGTTTTATGGCTTGATTGCACTCAAAGGCAGACTCGAGGTTAAATGCACCTTTCAACGGATCCTTGTCCTTTTTTTGTTTAACGCAGGCAGAGCCTTTTTTTTTTGACAAATATCTTTATTGTATTTTCACCACGAACAAAACACAATCAAAACAAACACAAGACTGAACAAAACACAAAATTTAATAAGTAAAAATAAAAGAGAAAAGAGAAAAAATAAAAAATAAAAATAAAAATAAACAGAGCCTTTTTATTAGCGCTTGATAAATCCACATGCTGAGTATGAAAACGATGAGGCCAGCTTCAGCCTGAATGTGTCACGTCGCAGCTCCTCAAAAGGCAACGCAAAGATGTTCCATCTCCTCCAGAGGAAACAAAGGGACCAGCTCGCTTGGCGAGTTGTGATATTATTGAGTTTGCGGCCATTGATTTTCTTGTCTCTCTTCTCTTGCAGGTAAGTGGATGTGTTTTGCCGCGAGGGGTCCGAGGGGCTGCGGGGCGGTGAGTGCAGAATCGTTTTCAACACACGGCCATTTTTCAACGCCGGACGTAGTTCCACTCCTCTTCATATACCCAGACGAGCTGAATGGACCGCCAGACACCGTAGATTGTTTTTCCTCTCCCTACTGGATAACTTGGGTGTCCCCTCGGCACACAGCGTAAACAGATATGTACCTGTTAAGGGGAAAAGGGGAAATGGATACCATTGACCTCGGATACATAAGCAGTTAATGGATTTTGCTGCTTGTCGGTAGCATCCATCGATGTTGGTATCCCGGTTGTTTTAAAAGTATTCACCAGTATTGAAGGAGCAGTGTATGGACGTACTGTCAGTGGTTGTGATGTCACATGCGTTGCCGGAAAGAAAATACCTTGTCTTCAATAGCAAAGCACCTGCATCACTGTAAAGACTCCCTTTAGCACATTTAGGAATTACCTTCTTTAAAGGACAATAATATGACTTCCATGCATTATAAATTGTGTTTTATATTCAATAAAGTGGCTCCACTGCTCCCCTTCACAATGCTTAAAAGACCGCAATTACAGTTCCGCTCTAACGCTCTCTCTCGGGATTAACCTCTGCCCACTGAGAAACCCTCTTAAAGCCCCAAACCGGGGAGCTGAACAAAGCTAATGACTGAGCGGCGGCGGCGCTCCCTCTGTGAGTGACACAGAGATAAAGCGCACCGCAAAGTGAAAGTGAAATAATTGTTTAACAGACAACCTGACAAGCAAGACAAAGACAGAAGTGGCCCATATAAGGCCTCTTCCCTTTGATTATGCAAAGCAGTTCTCCCACCATCCAGCTCACAGTGCATTGTGGGTAGTCATTACTGTAGATCAGTCTCAGTGATGGGTCAAAGACGTTTGCTTTTTTAAGATTGTATTTGACCATTCTGCAACGGCCTTGTGGGTATTTGTGCCGGCAATGGGAGTGTGTACAGTGTGTAGCTAACAGCTGTACACACGTAAACACAACAGCAGATGATTGTGCTCAAGCCGTATCTCCTAATATAGACTTTACGACTCATTACCTGTGCCGCTGATCAAGAAGAGGCAGTTATTTATCCATGCGTGTGTGTGTGTGTGTGTGTGTAGGCATCATTAGCAGGTGACCGCTGGTACGTCCGGGCAGCTTCGCTGTGGATCAAAGAGCGTTCGGCAACGAGGAGATTACAGCGAAATGCAACGGATGATACGTGTCTCTGATCATGAGCCGAGCTGAGCCAATATTCCCACAGGATCAGTGGCGGGCTGCGCACACAGAGCCCGAGAGCAAGGCCTCCACAGCGTCACACGGGAGCCGTTGTTTATTCAGCGGCGAGCCGCTGCTGTCCTCTGCACAGCGCCGAGGTAGACAAAAGGCAGACCACGCCGACCGGCGCGGCGAAAAACACGCGCGTCCCGCAGGTTTGAAAAGGTCACGCCGTGGACACATCGCCACATGTGCGCCGCGCCCTGCATCTGCTTCGCTCAGCCGGCCTCCTCGCCCTCGCCGTGTCCGCCACACGGCAAACGCATGAAGACAAACACTACGGACAAAACTGTTCAACGCACGTTAGATCGCAGACAGCAAGCAAGCAATGGGATCGATTATGCGTCGCGAGAAAAGAGATTTCCGGGACTTTATTTGAGCTTCTTTCTATATACTTGATTATTGTGGCTTACCATGCGTCTAGGATGTTTTCTCCACATGGGATTAGTAATATTCAGTGTGCGTGCATTGATTCATGGTCTTCGCATGCGAGCAAGGAGGCGATGTGCCAGATGAAATGGATGGACTCAATCCCAACCAAAAGGATAAAAGAGACACATCGGTGTTGTCCAGTGGTCAAATTGCTACTAATACATTCCGAATATTGTTTTCTGAGGCGGAAGCATCCGTTATGAATTATCCAATTAGTTTTGATGTCTCGTGGAAAAAGCAAAGCAATCAGCGAGACGTTGTTTTTGAACTGGTAATCTCCAGCATAGCAATATTGTATAATGGGAGTCAGGATAACAACTACAGGGTGGAATGTGGGTCCATCAGCGGTGCAGCGTGAGCGTTTCAGTTTTGAGCGCAGGGAGAGTAACGTCTCATTTCAGTGATTGACCTTTTTCCAATGGGCGTCTTCTCCCGCAGGCGCAGGTGGCGTAAATATCAAGATGTGCAGGGAAACAATTAACCTTCATGCAAAACCATTTCCATATTTTAATCTCAACATCAATTAAAACGCATCTATTCATCAGGAGCTGAAAATGGCTTCTCTTCTATTCAATTTTCGATTGAAGCGGAACTAAAAATGTTATTATGCTTATTTATGTATCTTTCTGGTAAGCAGATCTGTGTTGGATTTGATTGTTTTTCTGTCAACAATCTGGATGTTGAAGTTATTCCGGAGAAGTGGCACAGATGACCCGGAGTTCACCTTCAATCTGGGACAGTTAATAATCAGTTTTCCGCGCTCCGAGGCCGGAGAACAGTGGCTCTGTGTTTCCTTTGCCCTGAGCAAATCCAGATTCTTAATCGCACGTTAGTCATCCCCTCTCGGTAATCTTGTTTGGTGCACACACACACACACACACACACACACACACACACACACACACACACACACACACACACACACACACACACACACACACACACTTTTAAACACATGATACGTGCATGCTGGGCGGAGTGGGAGTTAGTTCAGTGTGCAGAACATAAACACACCTCTGAGAGGCCATGTCTCCCAAATTAGACCGTGCAGAGTCACTGACATTCCAACTGAAAAAAAACTCCCTCGCACACTTTGCACGTCTCTCCCAGATCCCCACAGTGCCAATCTTAATGCATTTAGAGATTATTTGCTTCTAGGTTGTCCGTTTGTGACAAATGTTTCAAAATATGTCATGTGATCCAGTCACTTTTTTTTCTCAGGAAACGACTGCGGTGTGCGTTTGTGTGTTGCGTGCCAAAGCTACGAGGGAGAGGCCGATCCGGATTCAAAGAGGATACAAAGCACCGTGTTTGACAGCAGATTCCTGGAATCTTAAAGTGTGGCAGTGAGGAATGTGCGTCTGAGTGCATGTATCACGTTCAGATGGCCTGCAGCTGACATGACAGCTCGCTAAGCCTCTTAAGCCGCGCCTCCACCACAACTGTGCTGCGTTGACTCTGGCGGGACGCATCGCTCCGGACGCACAAACGCGGCGTCACCCTTTGCGAACAAGAGCAATAATAGTGCAATAATGCAATTTTTCTTCTTTTTTTGTTGTTGCTGGGTGTCAGTTTTGCCTTTGATCCATCAGCATTGAGCTTCGGATGCTTGGAAGGAAGCTCACAAAGCACAGCAGCTGATTTCAGCATCGCCCTGGAGCTCCGTGTATCCTCAAGTTGTAGTGAGTCTTTCAGTTCCTATAGGTTCCTCCATTTTTAATATCCAGTTGGAGGGGATATATAGGGTGTCTTCTTTACCTCACATTAAAGTGTACTTTGATTTCTGAGGAGAGACGGGTGATGAAATAAGTATGGGGTTTGGAAAAACAAACTTTCATAAGAAATATATATGACAAGTGTGGAGAGGATGAATGGGTGCGTGTATATTCTCTCATATTCCAGAGATGACAGTCAGCTTGTGGGATGGGACTCGAGGGAGGGTTGGTGAGAGGGGGAGGCATCAAGGTGGAGTCGATGCAGGTGTCTGTTTGCATGTTCTCACAGTCCACAACTACTCAGCCCTCAGGGTAACGCTTTCTGGGTTATCTCAATTCATGTAGTAATGAAAAAAAAAAAGCAGAATTAAACGATAAAAGTTTTTAGTGTTGCCATTCTTGAACATTGTAATAAAAGCACAACTTGTTCAAATGGACCAAACAAAGAAAAAGCTACTTCTCTGCCCCCTGCTCCAACAATAACCAGCATTCATTATGAAGTTGGCTGATATTTCAGCATGCTGACATCCATAACACTGCAAGCTTTGCACCCATTTTGTGTTAAAATGTGCAATCACAATATTTCACGTTCGGATCACAACCAAGAAAACAATGGCTACTTTTATGTAACTACGAGGTTCTAGTTGAAACAATGAAACACTTGTAGTGTTTCTTCTCACTCATCCACACAGTTAGATAGATACACTTTTTAAAATTATACATAGATATCAAACATTATGGATTAAAGCTTTTTCTGTAATTGTGCCATTTATTTCATAAGCTGTCATTTCACATTTTGGCGCACATTCAGAGGACCTCATCGGGATTCAAGATGTGCAGTTTCCTGATAAATAGTCTGTCTGCTCTGCATTTTTTTCCACATAATTGCAAAGGCACAGGTGTGTCTGTGTGTATATTTATTTATATATATATATATATATATATATATATATCTGCATGTGATGCACGTGCCCTCATCCACTGGCCCTTGTCGAGACCAAAACTATTCCCTTTAGTCACAGATGGCTTGGATTTGCCCTGGCGCACAGGGCCGTCTCTGCAGCTTTGTCTTTAAATTGGGGAATTCAGTTAAACCTCACACAGGGAGACCAAAAACAGCAGAAAACCACAGACTGGATGACCATTCAGTGTTTTCCCCATCATGGTTTGGCATCTTTGTCAAATGGCTGCCGTGCTGGAGAGGCCGTGCTGGCATCGCCAGTTCCCTGGAGCTGCGGTTAATCTGCTCGCTTTGCCTCCGTGTGTTAAATACCGACCGTCTGCTTGGTAAACTTGTCGAATGTAGCTAATGAACTCCGTGCCCCGCAGTCCCTCTCGCTGCTCCCTGCAGTTGTTAGTGTGTCACTCAGCGCCACCATTCGTGCACAAGCAGCCGTGTCATTTGGTCCGGATACTTGTCGTATAAATAACTCGTGATCATCCACAGCGGAGGAACATCTAAAAAACCAGAGGAGCATTTGATGTGACTTAAATGAAAAACACCATAGCGACAACATTAGCATCCGCATATCTTGCACCTGTCCAAACTGACAAAGCTGTCGAGATCAAATGAGGTGCAATGGTGTCGGAATGTAAATATTAAATTAGGGAGGACCCGGAGGCCTTCTTTAGATGAATAAGATGACAGGGGAAGAGGTATTTGTGCAGTGATGAAAATCTTGCCGATAAACTCCCTTTCTTATGGTAATTAGCTAACGCGGAGGATGACAGCCATTGGCTGTGGCAGTGAAGAGGGCTCTTCAGGAGCCAATGGCTTTTGTTATCAATGGCTGGCAGCTGGAAAACACATAAAGAAATGGAAGCCTTCAAGAGGCACTGGGGTCTGAAGCAGATTGTATGTGGGACTCATTTTGCCAGCCAGGATGAAAGAAGAGAGAGATGTGGTCGTCTGCAAAACGGCCTCAAGAGCACCACTAAATTTCCTGAGGAGAAATGGGAGTCGTTATTAGTACCTCATTCAGAGTGCGATCATCAGTTTTTGAATGTTATTTTTGGCTTGATCCTGGATTTCTCCGGGTTTCATGCCGCATATAATATGTTTTATATTGAAAGACTGGCCAAAGTAATGAGCGTTTGCTATATTTAGTGCCTCTTTTCATTGGATGTCAATTGGTAAACCTTTGGGGGGATTTGGTGGGTTTATCATTGTGTGTGTGTTCATTTGTCGTATGCGAGTACGCGCCGTGGCTGTTTGTGTTTACCTAATTATCTCTGTCTGCTAAATGCATTAACTATCACCTTTGCACAGCTGCCACACACAAAGCCTTTGGAGCTGGTTGTCCTCTCCACCCCAGTGACACGGGGAGACCATTTCATGTTTCCACTCGAGTCTGCGCACATGAACATGCGTCTGTTTGTTTTTTTGGCTGAATCCGTCCAATTTGCAGTGCGCGAGCTCTGCCTGTAAATAATTATGCAGCTTCTCATAAATTTACACCGCGGTCGGCTTTTCTGATTGGAAAACAAAACATGTTTCAGTCATGCAGCCTCCGCTATTCACGCATAATGCAAACCGATGAGCACCACCAGCATATATCATCGGCGCTGCATTTACGTCAGTCTCTTTTGTCCTCCACGCCAGAGACGGAGGATTTCCATCCTGATTCAATGGGAGACCAGCATTGCTAATAATTCCTGGCAATCACAGACCCCAAGTCTGATCAATAGGAGAGACAGAGGCAGCCGGCTGCCATCCAGCCCGGCCCTGATAGCTGCTATTAAGAGTCCCCTCAGCCACAAACACCAGAGCCACATACAATCCCTCTGCGGGCTCCTCCGCCCATACACCACTGCACATGACTAATGGAGCCGTGATTGTGAGCCTCAAATTGAAGTGTGTTTATTTCTCAAGAGGGGTATACGGTTTGGATTGTTGTTTGCAATCAATCAGTTTACTTTTACCATGACTTCTCACAGCGGTTTTTGTGCCATCTTTCTTGAATTCTGCGATTATGAATGAAACATTCAGAGCGCTTGCTGCTGCTGTTGCTGCTGCTGTTGCTGCTGCTGCTGCTGCTGCTGCTGTTGCTGCTGCTGCTGCTGCTGCTGCTGCTGCTGCTGCTGTTGTTGCTGCTGCTGCTGCTGCTGCTGTTGCTGCTGCTGCTGTTGCTGCTGCTGCTGCTGTTGCTGCTGCTGCTGCTGCTGCTGCTGCTGCTGCTGCTGCTGCTGTTGCTGCTGCTGTTGCAGATGGAGTGCCAACAGGAAGTGCTTAGTGAGAAAAAGAAGAAAAAGTATCGATAGCATAATAAGGTCTAACCATGTTTAACAAAAGTAGATTGTAGGCCGGGGCTTCCTTGCCAGGCGTTTCTTTTGACCTCCATTAGGTAATCCATGTATGGTTCAGAAAATATATCTATGTTAAAAGGGGTCAGCAACTAGCTATTATCCTTTGTTATACCCCAAGAGCAGCTGTAGAGAAGTGGAGGATTTTTATTGCTCGGGTCAGAGAATAAAATAGTATGAATGCTAACCTCACACGTGAAGCTGTGACCTTTTAATGATCGGGTGTCTGACCCATTGCCTGGGAGGTTTGTAGAAATGCAATTGAAGCAAGACGGCGTCTGCTTAAAGGAGCCAAAGGCGTAGAGGCAGTGGATGGTCTTACTATCAAATGCAGACGGAGGTTTTATTTTCCTTCACTTTCCTTCCTTGATCAATCTCTGCTTGCATCTTGTTCAGCTGCCGCTAAGTCCCGCACTCTGAAGTGTGGATAAACAGACGATTTATAGAAGGGCTGTCCCTCCCCGGGGATCCCGGTCCATCTTCTTTCCACTGTTTTTCCACCACACAGACGAGATTCAGCTTCTTATACTACTTTTGATTCACTTAACTAAACACAGATTTTATTCGATCAAACAGACCGCCGTAATCCTTTTTATTTTATTTCTCTTTTCGGAAAAAAACAACCCCTACGATTTACACAAAGGCTATGCATCTCATTACAAAGGGGTTTCAGCCCAAATTTAGTAAAGGGACTTAGATTAAAGCGGAGTGCATAATCCCTCTCCAGCCCCTGGCTGAGCCCTATTGATGAATCATTCTCTGGAGAGAGGTAGAGGGGATCAATAGGCAAACAGCATCATTGATCCTGAATGCTTTGAAGTCATGTTTCTCCCAGCCAGAGATCCCCATCTCTCAGATCCCCGCTGACACACAAGCCCCTCTGTCCCCTGCTGCCTATCCTGGTTAATGGCCGTCATAAAACAGCAGCCCTGTTCGTCGAATACGTGGCTGTGTATTAGAAGTCAGCGTCCACTTTTACTGGCTAAGTAATCTGTTTCATAATTAACTGTGTGTGCTTGTATCAACGCGACCGCAGTAACGACAGATGCACAGTGATGCATCTCTTTGAAAAAAAAGGAAGTGATGAAGTCCACCGTACCACAATGGTGTTCATTGAGAAGATATCCGGTATTGTGCACATAATTATTGGGAGGATTTGAGGGGAAGATGAGGCTCAATGATGAGGTATGAAGTTCTAATATCCTGCATCTTCACCGCAGTAACATGTCCCAGATGTGCAGCTTGAGAAGGTTTCACCAGTGACATCACCAGCGTGGTCCAGACTGACATGAGCGTCTCTTGGACGAGCAGGCCACCACATTATTATGTGGTTCTCCGCTTGGCTTCTCCGGCTCTCTCAAAGCCATTTGTAACAGAAGAGAGGTTCAATACACCCGAGGTGTGGAAATCTGACTTTTCCAGCCCGGCGTACAGATAGTGATCGTTTGACTTGGAGAAATGCAACAAAGCAAACCAAGGCTGTTTTCCCCCCGAAAACCCCTGTCTTCAATTTTTACAATTTTTCTTTAGATTTTTTTCTTTCTGGAAATCCTCTTTCTGCCACAATGTGCTGACAGAAGCGGTTATCACAGCTCCCAATAATGTGAGCGTTTCCACTGGTGAGCACAATGAAAGGCTTTGGGAAGTCTTGTTAAAGCCATTTATTTTACAACAATGGGCTATAAAGGAGAAGACGTGATTGGATAGTTCATTCCCTGGTTCAACGATAGAATTCATTATCACATTTTTTACGTTTGGCCCATTTTTTGATTTTATTTTTTACAACAATTTTGGAAACGACAGTCAAGGTTATGTTGCCGTTTCTTATCATTATTTGAGAATTTAGTGCATTCTCAAGCTGTACAGACATCACGAGCATGAACACGATGCAGATTTTGAGCTGAGGATTTGTATTTTATTTTATTAAATGAAGAAACCTATGTTGTGTCTTTAGGCCACATCCAGTCTGATGCAGTTCCAACATACAAATCTTATTTGGATTCTGTGCACTGAAAATCTTACTCTAAAGTCCAGCATTAAATCCTAAAGGGCCATATGTTTAATTCATAACCTGAGACGATGAAAGCCAAATGGCAGAGATTGCAAAATTGTATCCTAAGAATTATTCAATCTTTTTTGACTCACTTTGTATAAACAATTAGATGTAAATCCTACAATTGAGTGCACCAGTTTGCTAATAAAAGTACATTATTATGTCAATCACTCAGCAAAAGCCTGTACACAACCTCCAGGTTGGAATAACTTTTCTTCATTTGAGCATTTGCAGTGGCTGAATCCAACATTTCGAGTGCGTCGTTGTGCTGCCATGTTTATTCTCCTCCACTTGAGAGGGAAAGGAGCCAACAACCCAGAGCCCAGCCCCGTAGGACGGCTCTGTGCTGTACTCTGTCAGGCTGAGCGTGAGGCTTTGAGGGCAGCGTGAATAGGAATAGGCAAAGTAATGATCTGCACCACACCCACTCAGCTCCTACAAAGGCATGTGAATGTGAATTAGGCTTGGTGGGAGCATAAATAGATGACCAGCAGGAGCTTCGGCCATCGCAGACCCCACTCGGTGCCTCGTAAAGCACATCGTTGTAAGATGACCTTCCTGACATTTTACATGCAGAAATATTCTGCTCCTGTCTGCTCTGCACCGGCACACGTGGTCTATCGATTGAGCCAAAGGTCATTGAAGGTATGGGAAACCATAATATTACCTTTTCTTTCCAAATTCAAGATGAATTTATACATATGTTGTGTGTATTGAGAGAAAAATATGACGAACTAACTAAACCATAGAAACAAGCAGAAAAGAGAATATCTGAAATGGGGAAAAGGTGCTTTTATGACAAAAGGGGGTTGATCCTGTCTCCCTGTTAAATATCTCACACATGAGATTTTGGTCAGCTGGGTAATAATTAATACAGTAAAAAATGGGAGAAAAATATGGATGCAAAATCAAGGAGAGCTATATTGTCAAACAAATTAGCACTCAAACTATCAAGTCAGCTGGTGCTATAGCTTTATTTATACATACATCTATTTTCACTTCATTTGAGATGGAAATGTTTCTAGAAGATCATATTTTTGTAAGCTTCTCTGTCGTGCATTTTAAATTTCAAACAATATCCTGACTTTAAATCAGAATGATTTATGAGATGTGGATAATAGATTACCTTGTAATTTGAGTAAACAGGAGAATTCTAAGGCCCTTTTTGTTTCATTTTCTTTATTTCCATCACATACTTTTGCTGCAAAGGCGACAGGAAACCCAGCAACAGTAACGTTTAAGTAACGTGGGGAATGCCATGTTTGCTTGTGACTTAGGCCTCACACAGCCTTCCTCTACTGGCGAAGCCCCGCCTCCCGCCCAGCAGTCAATCAAAGGTTTCCCAACCAAACCAAACAAACCAAGTGCAGTGAATGTGTGAACCATCACCCTCCAATCAAATCCCCTCAAACAGCCGATCCATCAGCCCTCACATGTCCAGCCCCTCTCGCTTGGAATGCAGCTCGCCTGCGTCCGTCTGTCTGCACAAACACAGACATCTTTGTCTGCAACCTTTCACAGGTGTCGCCCGCTCCGTGCCGCGGCGGCCGCTCTGCTCCCAGCAGCCATCGGCAGCAATCCCCGCCTGGAGGGGAGTTGTTTATTTGAAGGAGGCGGTCGATGGCACAGATTGCCCGGCGAGGCTGTAATTACAGCGAAATCTAAAACGGCAGCACTTGGAAGCGGATGGACTGGTCAATAAGAGCACACTGCAGCCTCCCGGTGTGAACCCCCCCGTGCTCACACACCTGGCCGTGGTCACCCCTATGTGCAATTAATACTCGCAGAAAGCGAACGGCAACAATCGATGGTCGTGGTGTTAACCCGAAATATGAAGTCGCGTCAGAAATCAATGCACGGGTTTGTCTGTGTCATGTCAATTGCTCATATTTCCCCCGCCGGTGTGTTTGAGGAGTGTTGAGGTGTGTGTAGTTTGGTGCTTCCTGTGTGGTGTGTGTGTGGTATCAGCGAGATGGAAGAATGCAAGTCACATTATGTCGACGTGCTTGGTCTTTAGCCGAAGAATCACACGTGGCTGTCACATCATGTTGGTAAACACAAAAACAAGGTCGCCTTAGTCATCGTTCTTTCTCCAAGAACCTTTAAGCTGTACAGTCTTTAGCGCATTCAAAGTGCAGCAGTTGGTGTGATATCTATTGTAGCATGTGATCGTTTGCAGTGGTTGGCCATAAAACCTCAAAGTATAAATTGTCAGAACATTCACAGAATGTATCATCACAAACTCCCAGAGATCAATATTGTCCAACTGACCCAAAACCCAAAGGCATTGGACACAGAGCAGCACATTTAGTTAATAAAGTAGCAAATCTTCACATTTGAACAACTTGTGAATGTATGTGTGTGTTTTTATGCACATAAACTGTACATGTATGCAATTACTCTCATACCCCTTTGAAGACAATGGATCTGTCATTGTTATCGTTAGATGCACCGCTGTTGCAGTCTCGGTAAATGGGCTTTTTTCTTTATCAGGTTTTAGCTCCGGTAAAAGTCCCTCCCCGGGTTTCCTCTGTGAGAGTAATTCTTCAGAGGGATTCAGGTACACGGACACTTTCTTCCGAGTACACAAACATGTACTTGACCGGCTCCGTGATTGGCCTCACGTGGCTTCTCTGAGCATCAATTAGCGCCACCCTGCATGACACTGCAGAGCGGCGCCGCTCAGCAACGGCATTCCCTTCTTCTTCTTCTTCTTCTTCTTCTTCTTCTTCTTCTTCTTCTTCTTCTTCTTCTTCTTCTTCTTCTTCTTCTTCTTCTTCTTCTTCTTCTTCTTCTTCTTCTTCTTCTTCTCCTTCTTCTTCTTCTCCTCCTCCTCCTCCTCCTCCTCCTCTACTGAAACAGGCATTGATCAAATTGATGAAGGAAACTAAATCGTATGGAGGAGCAGCAGGAGATAGACGTCTTGATGCCAATGGGGCTACGAGATCTAGGACAGAACTTAAGGCTCAACTCCATCTAAAAATAAAATAAAATCCACCTCAATCATTTCAAATGACATTTTTATAATCCTACAACTCTGTTTAAGATTATGAGGATATTTTCTCATTAAATCCAGTCAGCTGTTTAAACCTTTAGAGGACACATGGACTTGCCCTCCACCAGAACCCTTTCAGACTTGAAATCCAGATTTAATTTTTCAGTCTTGTGCAATAAGTCCCACGAGAATGCAAACGCATGCATTATGATTTTAATGAGTTTAGCGCTCATCCGTGGCACATCTGTGGTGTGAACCTGCTCATTATTCATGACTTCTTGCTAATTGCGATGATGCTTTGTTTCTGCACAAACGTGATACCGCTACATTACATACATACATTTAAATCTATGGCGTGGATTTGTAAAGCGGAACCTTTTACTTCTAATTGTTTGACTCAAAGTTCTCTGGCTCAGACCGAGAGCGCCTCCTCTCCTCTCCTCCCGGCCGTCACCTGGGTCGACCTTGTCCTTGTATCTCAGCTGCTTAACCGCCACCGGCACATTGTCACAGGAGCACAGATGTCTGTTGAAGCGGCCGGAGGGCGAAGTGAGAGAGCATGGTGAAATGAAAAGAGTTCTTTATTTATCGTCTGCTTGTTTATTTGTTTTTCCCTGTCACCGCCATGCCGTCTGAGAGAGTGCTACATGGCAGCGGTGGCCCCGGGAAGGGGGCGGAGATTTGTGAGCGAGGATGCTGGAGTGAATACTGCAGAGTGGAAGCTGCCTTGAGTCTGAGATATATATATATATACCGAAAGAAGCGAGATGTTTAACAAAACGTGTTATTTGTATGATGCATTTAGGGTGTAAATATATATATATAGATGCATTTAGGGTGTAAATGATGTACAGCATGCTGCGTGAAGAGTGTTGCAGGTTGACATGGTAATTAGCATACTTCACAGAAGTCCTTTTTTTAAAAATATCTTTCTTTTGTCGACTGTCCAGTTCACTTCATCTACATATGTAAGGACGGCTCTGGCATGGAGGAAGGAGCAGCAGATGGTACTGTCACCTGGAGCGCATGTGTAACGACAGACGGCCACCTGTGCCGGGTTCGTCTCACAAACCCAGTTGGGTTGTGTTATTATGGGTTGCATACTGGAACTGCGAGGGGAATAGGCTGAAGCTGCTCCGATGTGCCCCGTCTCGTTACGAAGGAGATTACCGAGCCATATCCAGCAGAGCCGTTGATCAAACGTGTCTGTGTGTAGAAATACGGATATTTCAAAAATCACTCTAATCTGAGCGCGGAGGGATAATCCCCATAAAGTGGCGCTACACACACCAGTCTGCATACTAACCACCCGGCAGTATGGAAAGTTCCAGATCCGCATTTCATCAATCGAAGCGTCACGTCGACAAAGCACACAAGTCGGTGCTCATCTTTTGCTTTTCTTGTGGTAGCACCACCTTGGAACCGGAGGATGTTGTTTCAGCAAACTGCAACGTGCCAATAAGCCGGCAAGCAGCCGCGACTGTGCAGGAGAACACGGAGCATCTGTAACCTCCGTCCTTCCTCGTCTCGACCTGAACACTTGCCCAGACATCATTAGAGACGTCGGAGCAGACATAGAAGCTAAACATCTCATTACTCACACTCGTTTCTGCTTGATTTCACATTCAAAAAGGGAGGCAGGGGGAACTTGACAAACTATTGGATAATAGATTCTCTCGTTCATTTAATACGAGCAGTCTTCTTCATCTGACATTTATATTATTTCCCCAGTGGCGCAAAGTATGATTTTTCCTGCCGCAGAACACTGCCGTCATAATTGACAGTGACTGATAAGGCCGTATGCATCTCTTAAAGTATTTCTGATGTAAGGCAATATTCTGTTTTGACAACTCAAATAACTGCTCTCAACATCAGGTGTTGATTGGAACATCTGTGATGCTGTGTGCAGATGTGCTCACCGAGGTAAATATCCAAATATCCATCTGCCGAAAGAATGAACTCCGTACACCGAAACCTCAACGCTCCAAAAGAGCAAGTCCAGCTCATACACCCTGCTCCCCCTCCAGTCAGCCTTTTTACGACCCCTCCTTAGTGGAGAGGGGGGGCCCCTCGGAGAGCTGTCATCTGTTGCCATCCATTATCTCTCCAGCTAGCCGTGGATGGCTGAGCACCGTCGGCCTGCGGAGCACAGCGGGATTCTGGGTTAGCGGGGCTTCCAGTCGAGGCGGCTCTCTCGCGCCACTGCGGGCCTCCCGGGCCTCCCAGTGGTGAGGAGACAGCATCCGGCCCACCTCCTCGTCCACCGCCCACGAACCCACACGGAGCGGTTAACGCACACAGGAGGCCGCCAGCCTCCGCTCACTCGGCTGCAGACGTTTTTGTAAACGATCGTCCCGTTTTTGGAGGTCGCCGCTGCGTTGCTTGATTTGACTCGAGCCGCGTTTTGTTTTAGCTCACAGAATCCGAGCCGCGTTCGTGTTTCTCGGACATCCCCACCAAGCTCGTGGAATCGAGCGCTCGGGTCTCTGTGTCGAGGATCAGTCGAAAGCTGGGTTGTTGCAGCGAGTCGGATGCTGCTGGGGCTCAAGTGGCTTTGAAGATGCGCACTGCATAGAAAGAGAACAGCTCGTTTGTCTGCTCGTCTTCATCGAGTCTTTATCATGTTGAGGCCATGCCAAAGCACAGCGATCCATTTTCACAGACACCTATCATGTTAAATAAACTGTATTTCTGCGCGTATTTTCCCTCATTGTAATTAGTGCACAGCCAAAATCATTTTCCATGGAAAACCCCTTCAGGATTTGAACGGAGTGAGCGGCCCTCCTGGGAGTGGAGGACTGGATGCAGCCAGGAGTGCATGATTAATCCTTAAAAATGTCTCTGGAATGCACCTCCTTGGTCTCCATCCAGGTTTTGGATCAAAGAACCAGAGAGAAAAAAAACCTGTGTCCCAGCAGTGTTATTACCTTTGATATGATTAATCATTTAATGCGATACTGCGTGTCTTGCTGTTCCTCATAAATCATAATTTTGTTGCCGCTTGAGTTTGTCTTAAACACACCGACTGTATATAGTTATTACGTTGGTATTAATCATGTAATTGTACTGTTTTGGTGGAATCTTTTTAATTGTGGTCACGGAATGCAGCAAGTCTTAAACTGAACAAATCATTTTAAATACGGGGGCATTGCTCACTGTTCTGAAATGATTTATGGGAGCTAGTTTTATACTTTACCAGTTTGGGATCTCGTGGAGGTTGTGCACAAAATATTGTATAGTTTATTTGATAGAAAATCCCATTTCCGCAAAATGCATCTTATATTTAAAGATTGCAATTTGTCATTCTTTGTGATCAGACATTCCCTTTGTTGAATGTTTTTGTGTCTTTGACATGTTTCCCCTTCTGAGGGAACTCTTTAGTCATCAACATCTGCCCCAAAGATCTGAGCTTTGAACTCCGTGCAAAATGCTCAGTAAAAGGCACGGCAATGAAATATTCATCGGGTAGTTTGGGAATTATGTCCAACTCTTATTAGTGCAAATTAATCTTACAAGTTTTGCTATCTCACAAGACATTTTAAGTGGGTCAGCGGGAAAATGCTATGTGCAACGCTTTGAGGATCTATATTTACACGTAGATTTAGTCACGGCAGTTAATGCGTTTATAGCAGAGAGTAAATATAAGAAAAGAGCCGAGTTCATTAATAACCCTTCACAATGTATCCATTGTGTATATGTATTCTCAGTCAGCTCACATTGTCCCAGAATGCACTCCTCCTTCTGCCAAGCAGAGGTTTTTCCAGCAGTTCAATCTCATAGCCATGACGTTGTTTGCCAATACAAACCTGCAGCCTGAGAACAAGTGAAAGGCCTTCAGGCATTTATTGCCCTTTGTAATAACACATTTATTGCCCTTTGTAATAACACATTTATTGGCACGTCTGTTCGCTCTCCCCCGCTCACTCACACACGTACGTCACACACTCTGGAAACCTGTGTTCACACCACGGCCAGCACGGTGGTGTTCAGTACACCCACAATGTTTGGACCGAAAAAGATGGCGCCGCCTTGTTTCTATTCTTTTTTTTTTTTTGCCTTCCATCACCTTCCATTGTTTTCAAGAGTTAAATGAAGTGGCATTAAACAAAAGGAGTTAACCCCTAACAAGGGTCACAGCTGTTGTGTAACCTTTGTGTGTGTGTGACAGTTCCTCCTGCAGTCTTTCAGATAAATGATTCAGAAGTTTTGAATTGCACGTGTGATCTATTTCACGTGTCTGATGCTGAACTATTGTTCATGAAACAAAGCCGCGTGCAGCTGCGGGGTCAGGAAGGACACGGCCAGAGCAGCTCTCCTCCCTCGCTCCTCGGATTGCGAACATCAAGTGTGTTTCTCCTGTAATCTTGAACTCGTCTCTTCGGCTCCGAGTGTGCGATCTGTGTGCTGTCGCGAGACGACAGTCGTACACGTGCACACAAAGGCATGCAGACCTGCAGCCGTCAGCTGAATCACAAACCACGCCCATTCGATCGGCTAACTATTAAAAACAAGCCGACTAATCCCGCCCCAAACGCATGCTGATTAATCACACACCAAAATATGGATTTCTATTTTTTGCTGCATCCACATGTAGCGTACGCGCTCGCACGCCAGCATCAGCAGTGTCACATGAATCAAACATCTGTGTGTAATTGCCCTCCTAATGGAACGGGATCGTATCGATTTATGAAACTAAGTGGACGTCTCATTTTCAGACGCGGCTTAATAGAGTTTTAATGACTCCCATCATCTGTGGTCCTTTTGTGTGTCTGGATTTCAATCTGAAGTTTCACAAAAGAGTGTTGAGCCTACTGGGGCGCACTGGTATTCGGGGGTGTGTTTGTATTGTGTCTAACAGGTCACACGGCTGTCAACATGTGCGGTGGCATAGCTTAAAGCCGTCTGGAGAGAGCCAAGCACAAAGGTAATTAGGAAAAAAGGCGTAATAAGAGCACACAGACGTTATTAAAGTGATTTTTAATGGCCAGTCGAGGGAGAATATTCTAACCTGATTGCTAAACTCACCTGTATCTTGAAACAAGACAAATAGCTAATTTTATGAATTAGAATCAATAATTGAATAGAATCAGAATTGTTGATAAAGGTTATTTGTACCAAAATGTATCAAGCTTTCTAAATACCTTTTTTTTTGCAATAAATTGTAGTGGATCACAGCATTGTGTTTCTTTCTGCCAGCTGCTCTGAGATTGGGAATGCTGTGTATGTCAGACCAACAGGGGTTTGGCTCTGAGGACTTCTTCGTCACCCGTCCTCACGTAGTCGTCCTCTCACGTTGATATTCCTAAAGAAAGACCCAAAGCGGTCCCGGAAGTCAACCTTTCCGAACCGATGACAGGTCTCCGAGCTTGCTCCAGCAGACACTTCAATAAAAACTCACGCCTTTGACCGCCACAGAGCGCCGCCGAGTTCATCCGTTACACCGCGACAGCTTGATGAATGCATCGGGCGCTTTAATTAGAGCGCGTGTACCTGATATCGCTCCCTTGTGTGACCAAGTTATTACCTCAGTGTGTGATTCCATGTGATAATTCACCGCTTTGAGGGGAAACTGGGATGAAATGTTATTTCTCGCGCTGATGGATCATATCAGGTCATCGGCTCTCAGGGCTGCCTGTCCGTCACTTGTCCAACATGCTTGGTCAGGAGGAACGTGACAGACTGACAGCTGCTCCCTGACTTGTCAAACATGTTATCATTAGCTTCCTTTTCCCCAGTATGTACTGGGATATTTAAAAAAAAAAAAGAAGAAGAAAAAAACACTGCTTTTCCGCAAACACCCACTGTGTTTGTTTGTTCCTGCAAAACTGACAGCTTGTGTTTTTCATCTCTGACATTTTTTTTTTGCTTAATCTTCAGCGCGCTGAAGTCTTTGTAGCTTTGTGTTACGCACCATGCCCGTTTTGTTTTACCTCAATAAAATCGCAATCACGCCGAAGCTATTTTTAAGGCTCGTCCGCGGTGAGTCAGATGAAAACTGACAGATTTAAGACGTGCTGACACGCGCTTGAAGCTGCCATCAAACGGCCGCGGCTCTGCCGTTAGAGTATGTGCACATACATGTTGAAGTGAGCGCTCTTTGATGCGGCGGTACGCGTCGGCTGGGGTCGCCGCTCGGCGCAGACGCCGCTCGAGAGCGTCTTGGGGTGTTATTTACGCTGGCGCCTCTTCTTTGATGCGTCACCGTTCCAGGCCCAACATGACGGGCCTTGTCCTCCGTCAGCTCGTCTCCAATCACTCTCAGTTATCACAAAGCTGGGGATGGCTGGAAAGAACAACAACAACAATAAAACAGCTAATTATTCAGCTGCTGCTGTTGAGACAAAGAGGAGATGCCTGAAGAATTCTGTCCGGACTATCGGCAGGATGTAGATGCGAGGCAGTAATGAAAGAGATTAGGGGCCGCTTTGCAGGTCTTTTTAGAAAGAGGTAGTTCTTTTGAGAGTGTGCTGTACTTGTTATGACAGCGGAGATATAACCTTGGGATAAATGTAATTGTTTGTTGACGTGGCTGGCATTTTGAAAACCGGCGCTCGGAGACAGTTAAGAGCTTGAAGGACAAAAAGCTGTGTTAAAGCCGTAACGGGATAAACCAGCACCCGGGCAGCACTCTCCTTCATAGACAGCCAACACGCTCACATGCACACACACACACACACACACACACACACACACGTTCATACTAACACTACATCCACCTCTTCGATCCTGCAAAGTTCCTCGCACATCCATCACTTGTCAACGCAGACTTGAGTGTGAGATGATGATGGATGGTCACTGTTTCCACAGAGCAGAGCAGAGGAAGTGTGTGTGTGTGTGTGTGTGTGTGTGCGTGCACTTGTGTCGCTGGTTTTGCCGCAGGTGTTCTCTCTGACCTCGGGTTTAATTGTCAAAGTCAGCCGGCATGAAAAAGTCTAGTAAAAGTCAAACGTGTAAACCTGCCGTCATTATATACGACAGCTGCACAAGGGAGGAATGTCTTTACGTTAAGTGACACTCGCATGGCGTTAGGCAGAGGAGACCGTCTCCTCTCGGGTAAAAGGTATGGCTTCACCCTGTTTGCTCAAATCTAGCTGTGATGTCAAGGTTTCTTCAGACAGCAGCCGATAAATGAAGATGAATGAGCGAAGGCCAGAATGGAACCTTTTTATCTCCTCAACCGCTCCCAGATGCATCATTCACAAGGTTTATTGCGACGTATTAACGTCTTTGCACACCAGCAAGTCCGTAGTTTTCGTCCAAAATTGTTGCACGTTTAAAAAGAATTATGAATTCGAGTGAATTCTGTGTTTTTTTTCCCGCATCAGTCAAAAGCCAAAAGAGATCAAGTCTGGGCTCACTTCATCATCCAAAATGACGTCTTTACGACAGCCCCGTGCTCTGTTCTCGTTGTTTTCCCGCTCTATTCGCATCACGGGGTGCAGCAGCAGTGTTCTCGGGGCGTTGCGGTTTGAAGGTCACTTTCCCGTGCCGTGGCATCACCCCGCAGCCAGCGTGACCCCGGGCGAGGCCGTGGTCGCGCTCCGCTTGCCGCCGGCCTTTTTTCCCCACATTACACAGGCGCCGCCTCCGCCTGGCGCCACCATATGTTTGGCCGTCGACTGTCATGCATGGAGGGCAAAGGTGAGAGATGCCCAGCGGCAACGTCCTGGCAGACTGCTCCACCCCGTCGGGGAATCGCACATACGGTGACACGTTTCCTGGTGTGGCGTTATGCGTTGGAATTTAATTGTGGGAATGCAAATTCAAAGCGTGTCTTTTTTATTTTTTTTATCCTTTTAGCTTTTTCTTATTTGGCCTTTTTTTTTGTGGCCATTCTAGTATTTTTCCAGCAAATCTGGCTGAATGCCCGTCAAACCTTTTTTTTTTTATTCTCTCCTCCCCTTACACCTTAATGCAGTCATGAAACAACCGCACACAGTTAGGAGTGACAGAGTGCGCCCACAGATATGGAGGTAGTGTTTCCTGTGGAACTGACTCTCCGCGGCGCTTCAGTTTCCTGTTTCCTGTCTTTGGGAGAAAATAGGACGGTGCTGTGATGGCCTGTGGAGAGACAACAGAAGAACTCAGTGGAAACATGGACAGAAGGGGACGCGCTATTGTTGAACGCGATGCTGACAATGTCTCACAAACACGGATTTATGGTTACATTATGTTTAACATTGTGAGCATAATACACTTGTTGATGGATGCCAATGACCTGTGACCTCAGTGCAGCTTCCCTGTGGTGTCTGGGAATTTCTTTGAGCTACTGCTTTTACGTTGCCAGAATAATGCCATACTTTATAGTCTTTGGCATAAGTCAGAAAGAAGATTTTCCAAGTGAAAATATATTTCTGAGCCTGAACTGTGTGTAAAGAAGAACATAATCCTGCATGGTAGCACGCCACTGCGGTTGAATAATTACTGACACTCTCCGCATGTATGGATGTTTTTAAGTGACAAATTGTACTTTCTGTACTTGTAATGCTTGCTATTATAATTTCTCAAACCGCTGTTGCTATAGCGACCTGGCAAGTGACTTTATAAATGCAGTGCATGCTGAATTACCTCTGAAAAGCCACCAACGTGACCTGCGAGGACTCTACAGAGAAAAGAAACAGTCTGTCCACCCTGAAGCCCCACTTCACACCAGGGCCTTTAGCAAAATAGCGGCCCATGCATTTAAATAGGAATATTATCATAACACATCGTCACGTCAAGTGTGTGTGTGTGTGTACGTCTGAGTGTGTCACATTGGTTTTGGAGAGGCGGAGGAAGGGTTTAGGCCGTAAAACATGGCAGCACTCTTGACAGCTCTGAGGGTCCTGGTGGAGAGACATGCCTGAACAGTTGACCTCATGGGTTGGCCTTTATGTTAATGCCAGAGAATTTATTAGCAGCCAGTTTGGGCCTCTAGGGCACCGGTACTGACGTCAGTTTATGTGAGTCTAAGTAGGATGGCGGTGTGAGGGTGGTGATACATCCATTCTCCTCCGCTCTGTTCCTGTCAGCAGAAACGCGGCAGATCATTAGTGACTGAGCGGGACAGGCGCCGGAGGAACGAGTGCCGTAGGTGTGTGTAGGTGTGTGTGATGAAACAAAGGAGAGGAAAGTGTGAGTGAGTGTGAGTCATCTGTTAACCTGCGAGCGGTAGCAGAGCTGTACACCAATGGTTCCCACGTCTTAGGATGCGGAAAAGACGGAGGCGTTGATTCACTAAATATCCCACAAGTTACGTAAAAACAGGCGTGAGTAGAACATGGATCGTGGTTATCTATGACTAATTTCTGTCATATTCATTGACTGTGCTGTAACTGTTACGTTGTTCTTTCTGGTCACATGACATCTATTGCTTCTGTCCATCTGGGGAGAGGGATCCTGAAGGTTTCTTCCTTTTTTTTCCCTGTGAAAGGCTTTTTTCTATTTTTTTTTAGGGGAGTTTTTCCTGATCCGATGTGAGGTCCCGGGACAGGGATGCCGTATGTGTACAGATTGTAAAGCCCTCCGAGGCAAATTTGTAATTTGTGATTTTGGGCTATACAACATAAACTGAATTGAATTGAGTAGCAGAGTAAATAGTCGAATAGAGCAGCTAGCTCAAGGAAAGCGGTTGGCGAAAGCATGAAGTCACTCAGAATGGCTTCCAGACTGGAAAGCAGCCTGTCCTCACATTGTTCCCCCGAAGCGTGATGCCTGATAGAAACCACCTCTAAGACTATAATGGTTTCACAGCTTTTGGTCTTGGCCAAAATTGAAGACGGATTCAGTTTTAGCTCATTGAATAACCCCCCCACAATATCACTTTTGGTAGAAAAAAAAAAAAGCTGTAAAAAATGAGTTTCCTCCCAAGAAGGTTTGAAAACCACAACTGTACGCTACTGGGGGCCGAGCCAAGTCCAACTGCAATTCAGTAGAGACCCTTGTGCTCCAGCCAGCAGGCTGCAGAGGACATCAGCCAGCAGGGAGTAATGCATGTTATTGCAAACAGGAGGTCATATTCCTCCTGGTGATCTGTCTTGCTGAGGACAAAGAGAGTCAGCCAATTAAATGCTTTTCTTGTGTTTTTCTTGAATATGGGCCTACCCACTCCGACAGCATGAAATTGTTAGCCGTGAACTGGGCAAACGCCGCGAGCAATTCGCCTCCGCAGAGTGCACGAGAATGCCATTTATTTTCATTCGCGCTGGTAAGCCGATCACAGTCTCTTGTCATCCGGCTGTCTGAGGGGATCTGGTGACATGTGTCTGAAAACAGCGATACCTCATTACATATTTCATATCTAGCCGCTTCGTCCGAAGCGGTTCCAACCGCTTACACGTAACGCGGGGAGTGTTTTGCTTGTCGGCTGTCCCGGGGCTCCAGATGGAACCGGAGCCGGTGGGTACAGGAGGAACCTTTTAAACGGTTCCACCGCACACTGAACTGCCGCTGAACTCCGGTTCTCCATGCAGTTCTCGGCCTGGACTATTGACACACCTGACTTCAGAGTAATTGCCGCAGTTAACTTAAATCAATTAGCAATCCCAAGCATCATTAGCTGCTTGTACTCTGCAGCCAACACCATCACTAATGCAAAACACAGTGTTAATTCTTAATGCGTTGGTACTGATTGCTTAATTGTCTTAATGATATAGTAGAATGTTGATCAAGTGACTTCAAGGACGTGGAATTTGGGGGTTTTGTTCTGCAACGTGAATGTTTTTTTCTTCTCTTTTCTTCCATGCTCGGATCCGCCCCCCCGCCTGTGGTAACTCCTCTTCTGTGTTCAGGTGAGAGTACATTCCTAAAATCCGTCCTCCCTTGTTTGCCTTTGTCTTTCCACTCAGACACATGTGCAGCAGCAGCTGCAGCCGCGTGTGGCCGACATTGTTTCCATTATTCCTTTGTTACTGCCGTACACGTCTCTAACGGTAATCTAATACTGAGCGAGTGTGTCCTTGTCACGATGCGACCAGCCCGATTCACTGAACCTAATTTCGTCGCACTTTGCTTTGCCTCGCCGCCTCCGGGAGCACGATAACAGAAACACAATGATGTCGACGCTGGATTTTCCTTCAGTGGATCTCTGAACCGTGAAACAAAACAACAACAAAAAACGACTTCCTGAAACTTTTCTTTTCATCTCATGTCTGTAATTCAGTGGGCGTTTTTTTTCAGCAAATACAAAATAAAAAGGGGAAATCAATAAAGAATAACAGAGACGTGAAGTAATGGGATAGACAAAGGCCTGTCCCACCCCGCCCAACAACAAGGTCACCTCATTCCTCCTCTGAGCATCCATTGAGCAGTTGTGAATGGGGACGGGAGGAGTGTGTGTGAGACAAGATAACACACACCAATGGCGTAACGTAATTGAGATATCAATCAAGGAGGTTATTTCAGGGGTAATTGCTGAGGTCCTTTGGTTTGTGTTTGTGTGAGAGAAAGAGAGAGAGAGAGAATCGAGAATTGAATGTACAAAAAAAAAACGTGAATAGTCTCGAGAATCTGTCATTCATGCCGTTAGAATAACCGTATTCGCGTTTCACTCCCGTTATTCCGCACCTCGCCATGGCGGGCCAAGGCTGAGAGGCTTTTTGGTATTAACGAAAAACTACTTCCTGCCGCTGCTCACAATAGCTTTGGATTTAGTCACGGCTGCATCAATCTCCAGCTCCTTTTTATAAACACGGGCAAGGGTTTTATTTAGTAAATGTTTTTCCAACATAAGTCTGTCTGGGGAATTTAATTAAAAGAATTGCATGCAGTTATTTTGGGGGTTATATTTCATTTGGCTGAGGAGAATAAATAAAGAATGATATTCACGAGTGGGTTTTATTTTGCATGCTATCAGTTGCTTTGCAAAAAAAAAAAAAGTTTATCCAAATGGTTGAAGCCTCATTTTGAAATGGAACTCCTCAGTGACATTCATAGAGTACTTCATATTTATGCATGTAGAATGTTTGATTTTATTAAATGCCAATCCTCTTTCATATCCATACGGATGGCCGTTTGAGACTTTTGGAGAGGCATGGAGCTTTGTTTTAAGGGCAACGTGGAGCTCATGAATATTCCATTTCCTCATGAGATTACTTCCTGTAATAACACGGCTCTGCTCCCCAAGGACATTCCACTACAGACGCTACACACTCTGCTTCAGGCACACACACACACACACACACACACACACACACACACACACACACACACACACACACACACACTCGTACACACTTCATCAGACATGCCAGGCATGTTGGCTTGCACACATTCAAATCCAGGTAGATTATTTATATATTAGCATAAGAATGTTCACTTTTAATTTGCCATTTTCTGCCCAAGTGCTCTCAGATACTATACTCCCTGCATGGTTAAATCAGAATAAGCTTTTAATTGTGGCGATGGTAATCAGAATAATGGCCCTGAGTAACTTGGGGAAGGTTTTTTAGAATCGATGAACCCCTAAGGTCCCATTTCATCATAACTGATATCTTTTCTTTCCATTGTTACTGTTCTGTTGATTAACTTTCATAATTCTTTGGAAAATTCCAAAATGTCCAAACTATTTAACTTGTTCTTTTAATTGCAACAAAATCTACATTTTATGTTCCGTCTAATGGCGAATCAGATAATTTGTGTTTTATGTGCTGAGGTTATGAAATATCCTCTGACAGGTTTGCCTCCGCCACAATAACATGGAGGCGAAAATAATTTGTTGTTGTGCTCACAGTATTAAAATCACACAAGACAAGGCAAGGCAAGTGTATTTGTACAGCACATTTCAACAAGGCGATTCAAAGTGCTTCACATAAAACCATTAAAAGCATCAAAACATAATGCAGAATAAAACAATATTTAAAACCAATTAAGAACATTCAATAAAACATAAAAAAACGGTTAAAAGGCAAAACATACATAATGGAATAACAGTTGCAGTGCAGTTTAAGAATTAAAATGCAGTTGCATTGATTATTATCCTTGAATCTGGTTTAATTAACAGTCTTAAGTCTGGATCTAAAGCAGCTGAGGGTCAGCTGTGTCTCTCAGAAGTGTTGACAGTGTGTTCTCTCTCTGAGCCCCACAGACATAACTGCACGTTGTATTGTTGTAGAGCCAGACATCTCCAAACCTCAACTGAAACCTCGACTGCATGGCTAGATACCGCTGTGGATACAACACAAAGAAAGACAAGTGTTGTATTGTTATGTGGATGAACCGACCGCTTTGACCTTGGCTACCACAATGCATCGGTCCTGTTACTGTAAAATGAGCAAGACTTGCTCAGTAAGAAATAATGTGACATTTGAGTGCACCATTTCATATGTATTTCATAAAGGACTGCAAAGTCTTCAGTATATCAGCAGCATATGGGAGTGTGGTTGTATGTTCTGGATTAGAGACACATGTAGAGGTACTGGACATCTGGCTGGGCATCTGGATTGGTCATCATCACTTGATCTCACAGTTTGAATGGAGCACAACTTTGGAAAAATGAAACATCACCACCTCCCTGTAAGGACTAACACAGCTAACTCAGTATCTGACCACTGACATGTAACTGTGGAAGGAGCTTCAATGGAGGAAATGAAGGAAGTAAACGTTATTTCAGGATGGAAGGAGCACATTTGGAGGTATCATAATCCTTTTCTTCCTCGTTGGCGCCATCTTTCTCCTTTTCTCACTACTCACTCTACTTCTGACTTTTAAAATAAATCCTGCGTGATACCGAACACAAAACCTCCCAATCAGCACTTCACCGGGCTCTCCCATTCTCCTCACACGGACACCCGTTCAGCTCCGATCAACTTGACTGACACGAGAAACACCCAATTATTGGCCACCGGCAAACAATTATTCACATTATTCACCCGATCTTTATTCAAGGCCGGCGATTAACGACGGCTCCAGCCAGCCATGAAGCGGACATGATGGGGCATTAGAGCAGCGGGCGGGGCTGGCGATGTGGCCGAATGGGAGGAGGATGTTTGAGCATGTTGTCAACAGGCCTGAGATGTGGATGACAAATGACCAGCGCTGGTTTCTCATCAAGCGGACGTCTGTTCTTCACGGGGCTGTGTCTGATTGAATAATGTGGTCTGAAGAGGGAGCGCCGGGATTAAAGGCGGCTTTTATGTGGAATTAAGGGGCTTTTTCTTTGGGTCTCCCTGGATTTAAGGCCCCTTTAGATCCTCTATTGCTGAAGGTTTCTGGATTGATGTATTGATCAGTGGTTTGATCGATTTATTCCATGAATGGATTTGTCCCCTTCTGATGTCTTGAGCTCCATTGCTTTCATCCTTTTACAAGGGTCAAGGATTTCCCCGTCTGGTGTTGTCCTTCTGCGGTTGCTCATCTGCCTGATTTCATGTGAATGCAGCGTTAGCAACGTAAAAGGAGCTCTAGTCTAGCGTGTAAAGTGTCTCGTGCCATTGGTTAAGTTGCGTGAAGATTTTCATAACCATGTTCTTGGTTTGAGGTAAAGCTGTTTATGACTGTAATACTTGTGTGTATATGAATGTGTCTAAGTGGGAAGGAAACATTGAAAAAGAGCTGTGCTTTTTAAGAGATGACTGACGGATGCTGACATACAAGCTTTGAAGACGGGGGCCTTTTGAGAACGGATGCGACGAACTGTGTTGCTGCTGGGGACCAAAATCAAGGCGATATTTATAAAAATGCAAAATGCAATCCTCTCCACTGAGATATTTCCAGCATAAAGTATTTATCAAAATCCCCTTCATTGAATGCCCCCCCGAACACACAAAGAGATTCATAACATCTTGTGGAGAGGGACTGAAAAAGATTGAGAACATAAGTGAGAGTGGGAGTGTGACAACTCGGCTGCTAAATGCGATTCAAATTTTCTCCGACTGAGAGATCGACGGGCAGAGAGGGAGAGAGAGGGAGAGATGGAGAGATGGAGACACGGAGGGCAGGAATGAAAGATCACGGATAGTCATCATTATCTAGCTTCAGTCCTCCCAGTGGTGGAGCAGATCAATACAGTGTACCCAGCATGGCTCTGCTCTGGAACCCGCACAGCCTCTCATTACTGCCTACACTCTCATTACCCCCACCACACACACACACACACACACACACACACACACACACACACGCTGCCAGCGCATGCACACACATGCATCGCTCACACTCGCAGACGGGCTTGTGCACACATTGTGTGGCTCTGTCGGTCCTCAGTGCTTGTTGCACACACATTACACATCTGAACAAACATTTGCTCTGATTTGGTGAATATTTGAAATATTGTCGTGGTTTTAGAGCATTTCAAGGACTCCAAATATGTGACCTTCTCTGTTTAAAGACAGTGTTTCTGGCATTAAGCTACAATAGGCTGCACAGTTTATTTTGTTTTTCTTCTTCCTTTTACGTGTCAGACCTCTCAGCCTCACATAGATGTGTGCGCACATGAACACGCACACTTCCAATCATTACAAATCCCAATCGCCAGGAAATTAGGTCACGATATTTACTGTGTTAACGAGTTTCTATTTTTGAATAATTAACATGCAGTGAGTGGGATTTGAGGAGGGAATTGAGTTTCAATATAATCCTCCATGGCTCTGGTTAGCGTGAATGTGTTGTACGGGAAGCCGGTTAATATCTATTTTGGACCGGTTGTATGGAGGATGGATTAGTGTGGCGTTTGACCGGAAACTGAAGATGGGTTTTGTTTTTAAAGATGGAACAAAAGAAAAGAAATGTGCAGGGGTTATGTCATGCATACTATGGATGCAGGCGTGTACTATTTCTATGAAAGGAAAAGGTAATCACGTCTTTTTTTTTGGAGTTTTCCCAACAGCTCTTCAGCTCTCGGGAGGAGCAGATCCGAGAGTCCTCCAGCCCGCCTGATTTGCATTCGCTGTTAAGTTCAACAAGCCGGCAGCCGGCAGCCACCAAACATCCAGGCAGACTTCTGATTGTTTCCTCTCTCTCATCCAGATGAAGGGCGGCGTGTTTGTGTTGCGGTTTCATCGTCTTTATTCTAACCCCCTTGATACATCTAAAGTTAAATTAATTACTCAGAGCTGGACGGGGCTCGAGTCTCTCTGGGAGAGTGGAAATCGGATTCAGTGCTTTGTGTCACTTCCTCACATACACACCCAACACTGGGAAACCAGATGTTCTTCCGCGTTGTATCGCTGGCTGCCCCAGGAGAGAGGAGAGCCACCTGCTGGAGGAGCTGAGCTGCTGGTGCGCCGCGACCTTGAATATCTATTGCGAGCGTCCATCTGCTTCCCGTGCTCGCCATCCTGCTGTGTCACATTAAACTATACGTACCATGTGCTAGGTGGCACTGTGGCTCAGCCATTAGCACTGTCACCTCATATAAATAGGGAATCATCTAAACCCACAGTGGAAGGGTGGAGGGTTGTGATGCTCACACTGCAAAGCGACTTTATATTCAAAAGGGAAATTAAAGGGATGCAGCCCATTGGACCTTAATGATGCCAGTTATTGATGAACATGTGTGGAATCATCTTACTTCCTTTGGTTTGGACGTGTGCCATGTTTAGGAAATGTTTCAATCTACAAACAAAGAAAATAAAAAGAAATGGAGTGGTCTTACTCGAGCAGAGGACTTGTTTGTTTGTCCCCCTCCAGTCGTGTGGAGCACCGATGCAAGTGCAGCCCAGACACAGCAGGGCCTTAGACAGTTCCATAAATGACCTCTGACCCCAAGTGTGAGCTTAAGTGATGGAGTCCGGTGTGTCTTATGTCCATTGACCTTTTATAGAGAATACTGGGACCGTGAATGAGGAACGTATAATGAATCAAGCTGATGAAAGATAAATGTATGGATCAAAGCCGTGTTGTCCCATGTTCCCTGAACGTTACGCCTCTCATTAGTTAGCTATACATTATCAAGGCCGTCACATTCTCAGGGATTTAGTTTGACGTCAAATTAAAAAGGAGAAGCGTTACGTATTCGGAGCTCCCGTCAACTTACTCTCTCCCATATTTTAATTGTCACTCCCCTGGTGTCATAGCAACCGGTCCGTTAGGAGCCAGAGAAGGAGATTAAAGGACGGATGAAAACTGGTGTAGGAAAGGAGCAGAGACGGAAAGAACAATTAGAGAAGCAGGAGCAGGAAGGGATGAAGCGGTATTGCAGAAATCAAGAGGAGACAAAGAAAGAGGGGGATGGAGACGGTGCAGGTTTCTCCTTCAGTGGGCATCCCAGTCACTCACGTACCAACAGACACATCTATTGTGTACATGTGTGTGTTTGCAGCACCTTACATAGTCGTCAGTTACAGCAAAGGCCTTTAGATGTGCGTTGATCCACATAGATGACTCAGGTGTGGTTTCTATGTTTGTCGACAGGTATTTTGTGAAAATACTTTTGATATGCTTGTCTAAGCTTGATCTCAATGTTGTTATCAAGTATCAGCATCTATTCCAGGGTAACCAGAGACATTGCTCTTGACACGCTGTCTTACTTGAATCTTATCCACTTCAATTACTTGCACATGACAGGCGTGGTGGTTTATACCTGATGATTGTGGTTGTAATGTTATTTTTGGGATGAGTGAAGAGTAGTTTTTATTGTAGTTCTTGGAAATCCAGTAAGGGTGTGAGACTGTTTTACATTGACAGTGGTCCAAAACCACAGTCCTAAGTGAATTCAATAAAGTAAGTGAATAAAATAACATTTTCACTCCTCTGTATGTTAATTTCTAAGTTTAAAAGGAACATTAGAATATCCCCTCTGGTTTTCATTAGATACATACTGTAGTTTAACTAACCAGAATATAATCTTTCAGTAAGCGATGAATAAAAATGTCTTCTTGGACGAAGTAGAAGAAATCTATGACATGAAACTGGGACAATGGTCCCATAGTGCTGTGTTTGTGTTCCCCCACTGTGTTGCTTTCATTTACACAGGAACCCAGTCCTGCTGTGGCATTTTGCTTAGTGAAGCCCACCCTACCTCCTGCAGACATGCAAGCACACATCCTATATGCACACTCTCAGGTACACACACACACATCGCACACACACACATGGTATATACTACTTACACACGCCGGGCTGCACACATCCATACAGCCCAAGGAGCAGGGGGTTATAGTAACAGTATTTTCAGTTTTTCCAATGCTCTCAGTAAAGGAACTGATCCAAGCTGTTTCCCATTGGCATGAAATATGCATTAGTCCCAGCCTTTCATGTGAGCGATGAGCTGTGTTTTGTGTAAGAAGTCCCGGGGATATTTTCTGATACTTGCAGCCCACCAATTTTTTTATCTTCATCTTTTAATTAAGAAGGAGAATGAGGTCTCTGAGAAAAGGGAGCTAATCTTTATTAAATGGAATTTCTGGGCCACTGGGTTGCTCGGGGGCTGGTTACAAAACATCCCGCCAACAAACACCGCAAAGCCCCGGCTCCGCCATCCATTATTTCTCATCAATTAACCTTGAGAAGCCACAGGAAAAGACCACACTGAAATAATGCAGGGCTTAACATGAACACGGGGTTACACTGGCTAGCAATTATTCCGACCGCTCACCTGTTACGTCTCATTCTGTCTGAATAATGTCGAGCAAGGGTCTCGGCGCTGACAGCATCCCATTGTTCGCCCTGACGGTAAGCCGTCTCCAGCCTGGTTCCATCTTGTGTGAGGACATGGCAATCAATCATTTTTTTTTGCAGAGTGTCTGTGGGCGGTGTGTGTGTGTGTGTGTGTGTGTGTGTGTGTGTGTGTGTGTGTGTGTGCGTGTGCCCATACTGCCCGTACAGGTGATTCCTAATCCCAGCACTCTGCTGGCTCCTGTGACCACCACTGGTCACTCTCATTGCCCCTTTCCTGGCAGGTTGGCCTTCTGCTGTTCTATTATCCCTCCATCTGTAATTAAAGGCAGCCGAGGAGAACGGAGATGGAGGGGGAGAGGAGAGGTGCTCAGGATAGGTGTCCATATTTCACGCCGAGGCTAGCTGACAGCAAAGCTCCCTGCATTTACACACAAGCCTGGAGTGTGTGTGTGTAATTACACGACTACAATGCAGGTTTTTTACAAACGGGTCCTTAATGATGAAGTCAGCGCTTTACCAAAGAAGGCCTGTCGACACTTTATGATCTGACAGCCTTTGGGTAGGACCACCATGGTTATGGTTAGAAAAATATATAAAGAAACCAACGCTGAATCTTTTATGCGTGGACTCAAACATAGTCTGTCTGACCAAACAGCCAACGCTGTCCTTTCTCTCTGGAGAGCGATCCCACTTAGTCACATAGGTACGCTGCACCTCAGCCTGTGTGTGTGTGTGTGTGTGTGTGTGTGTGTGTGTCCGGGGGATGGCGGGATGTGTGTGTAGGTGTGGGTGTGGGTAAATAAAGATGATACTCAATAATTCCATCCTGCCAGAACATGCTCGGCCTGTAATACGCCACACCGCGAGCGAGCACACCCTCTTCACACTCATAAATCTCAAATGGTTCCCCCCCCTTTTTTTTTCCATCCTCTCTCTGCAGTCCTGTCATTTTTATATTCCAGTGTTTTGTGAGTGTAACCCCATGCCAGGGCTTTGTCTGTGGGCCCACGCCAGCCAGGATTGGACAAGATTGGAACCTGTCGCGGTAATGGGGTCTCTGAACCCGGTGGGGCTATCACACATGATGTGTGTGTGTGTGTGTGTGTGTGTGTGTGTGTGTGTGTGTGTGTGTGTGTGTGTGTGTGTGTGTGTGTGTGTGTGTAGGTGTGTGTGTGTAGGTGTGTGAGGGAGCATATGCGCAAGTCAGTGCAGTGATGTAGTAGGAGACAAATCTTCCAGCAAGGCCTCAAGGGCACGGCTTAGCTGCCATAAACAAGCAGCCGTGGTTATCAGCGAGGCAGTAGATATTGATTATTTTAAATGGCTATCACATTACACTCATAAATGTACATTGATTACACATCCTTTGGTTGATATCTTTCGATTTGTTTCGTTAAAAAAAAGTTTGAAACCATTAGCGGCCCGTGAAGCAAACAACACTTTATATATTATTTTTCATCTCCTGAAGGCCCCTTTGAGAAGAAAAGAGCTGATTTAGAAGAACGACTTAATGTGAGGATCAGAAGACTTTTGCTCACATTCATATCAATTGCTTCACGCATCACGACTGTGATTTATCATATAACCCCAAACAGTACATAACAAGGAACATCTAGTTTTCCAGGAACTTTTGGAGTGATTTCCTTTTAAAGCTTTACACATCAGGTTTGTTCCAGTCCATTGACAGAAAACAAAATGTCAGTCAACCCAGAATAAAACTCAACAACCATCCATTCCACTGCACCCTAAACCACCATACCTTCCAGCCCCAAGACTTTCCCAATGTACAATCACAGCGTCTGCGAAATACACAACACATCATTAACTGTGGTCTACCACCGGTTATTTAATATGCTGTGCTTTTCTCTTAGTCTGTGAACTCCACTCTCTGAGAAAGCCTTGAGGGTATAGATAGTTCATATGCTACTGCCAACATTGGAGAAGCATTTTATTTTACAACCAAAGTCGGCACTTATTTGAGGCTGAACTTCATCTTACCTCTTACCTATTTTTCCGATATATTTTTTGCGCGTATTCTCCTCAGCAGTTTCTGCCTCTTCTCTATTTCCTCCGGCGGCTGCCAGGAAGTGTTGATCACTTTGACGTTGGCGTTCCTTTAGCGCACCGCGGGCGTAAACACTCAGATGTGCGCCAATACAGCATCCAGTCAGAGAAGGTAGGAATTGAACCGCTGAACTCTCATCAGATCCCAGCAGATAGAAGCGCAGGCCTCCGCTGTTCTCATGAAGAGAAGCTGAACGTCTGATTTGAGACAGAGGCGAGAGCGAGGATTAAAACAGATTCCCTGATTGGCAAAGGGACTCGTGCAGCGTTCCAGGGAGCGTGCGTCCCATCCTCGCCAGACTTGGCGCTCGTGCTGCATGCGCGGTGACAGCATCGTCTATTCATCAGACTGCGACACAGCGTTTAACAATGAAAGAACCATTTTTTGAAGTTGGCAACCACAGGGAATCAAAAAGAGATGCAGCAAATAGATTTTTACATGGCAGTTTTACACACACACACACACATTTAACTGTTACCATGTCAAGTAAAACAATAGTGGAGATGTATCGCAGTCAGGGCTGCAGTGGTACCGCTATCACAGTAAACTGCAGTATTAAAATTGATGGTTATTGTACCGTCTACTTTTGCTTATCTATGATATTGAAGAAAATAAATGACGTGTGTGAGTTGAAGGTACAGACAGGGGTGCTGCTGTCTGTTCTCATTGCTTTCAGGGTTCATTGCAACTAATAATAATAATATAAACCAAAAAAAACATAAAACTCATGTAGTTACAACCACAATCCCTGTGCCATTGTTGACACCAATGCATTTAAAAAGAAGAACTCATACTCATGTGATAATCTAATTGTAGTTTTGAGCCTTTTTCCGGCCTGTAAATGTGGAACGGTGCAGAGAAGCAGCGCAGCAAGGTGAGAAAGTGAGTGATGATTTGTGGTCTGGATGTTGAGGCTGGACTATAGTTCAACATGATGAAAAGCAGTGGGAATGAAATGGAAACTGACAAAAAAAGAAAGAAAATGAGTGAAAGACTCCTGACCTGACTCACTTCTACTTACTGTTGCTTAGTGCACTTGTGGCAGGGTCAGGGATTCCTACTTCCTCATGCACCACAAAGGGTTGTAGTAAAAAATCCCTTTATTTCTGTCTTTTCGCCTTTTTAAAACGTTCAAATGTATAAATATAATTTTCAAATGTTCATTTTCAAATCTATTTTCTGTCCAATATCAACCTTCCCTCGCCGTACGAATCCTAAAGATGAGATTTCATTAATCATCCTCATCAAACTCAAGGACAGCAGTATTGAACTTTTTAATAAATGAGTTCCCCGGAGCTTGACGGAGCGGCACATGGAGCGGCTTCAGCCTTCAGGCATCCCTGAATAGATCGAGGGCCAGAGAGCTTGATCCGTCTTTATGCGCTTTTAATTACACACGGCTGGCTGGCCTCCAATCCCCGAGAGAGGCGAGGTAAAGCACACGTCAAGACCAGCCACTCCGATGGCAGCTCGGTATTACCCTAAACACCCCAGAGGAAGAGGGGGGGTGGGGGGGGGGGGGGGGGGGGGGAGAGGAGAGGAGGACCACAAGCACCTCTCTTAGGGCAGTTCGGGGTTAATCCAGCCGACACATTCACGATAGCCACCAGCAGCCGTCAATCATTTCTCCGTATTTTGACTGACACCCCGTAAAAATAACTGTCGATCAAGTGTTACTCGAAAAGCACAGCCGGCAGGCTCACGTAGCCGATATGGTGTATTCCACACAGCATCCATACATTTTTTATAACGTACGTGTTCTCCAAATACAAACCCAGTCTGAAATTGAGGGAACCATTTGGCTTTCCTTGGATGGTGAAATATTGCGTTTTTGTAATCTGTCAGCGTCTGATCTCGGTGATCAGCTGGCAGACAGGCAGTGAGTGCTGATGGGTAATGTGAGAAGACGGACGCGGAGCACAGCGGCATCTACTATGACTGATTGATCAGCTGGGTCAGGACATTGGATGCGGCTCAGACTATTGTGTTCCTGCGTTAGCTGCCAATACTCACACCGCACTCCCCCTTTTCTGCAGACTGCCCACGCTGCCTCATCCGAACATATCGACAAACACACTCGCATAGATCCACAGCCCCTCTCTCTGTCTGCCTCGCTCTCCACACACACACACACACACACAGTTACTCTTCACACTCCTTTCACACACACACACATTTCAACAGCTCCGAACACGTCGAGCGGCTCGAGCCGAGGGGACGGGGCTCCCCTCACGCAGAGACCTTTTATGTATCAGAAACCCTTGATTCACATGACTCCCGCCTCCCTGAGCTGCACTTTACTGCCAAATGAATGCTGTAACCTCCAGGCAATGTCAAGGTGAAGGAAACGTGTCAGCGCCTCCCCCGGTGAGCTCTTTCCTCCGCTCTCTCCAGTTAATGATCCGAGCGAGGAGAGCGTCGCCTCAGCCGGGCCCCGGCCAGATGAGCCCAGAGGAGGTGGTCGGACGGGGAGGAGGACGCCGGCTGTAATCACAGGCAATCATCGGCTCTCTCTGTGGATTTGTGATATCCTCGACTGGACTGCTTGGCCCCAAACCTGTGATTTGAGCTGCGAAGGTGGAGTGAGACAAAAGAAAAAAGCAGTGGGGATGAGGAGGACAAGGAGGATGTGGAACACAGAGTACACAGAAAATGAAAGATGCTAGTGATTTACTGTGTCGCAAATGAAAGGGTGGAGGGATTTACTGTTGGCAAGGACGCCCCTGCCTTTGGTGGGAGAGAGATGCCAAAGATTGAATCTCTTGTTCTATCAAAAGGGTTAGCAGTCCATGTTGAATGTTGGAGGAAAAAAATGAACTGAGAGGTTAGGAAGTGGATCCAAACCCATTGGATTCAAAGTGGGAAACAGGCACACAATGCATTCATGCAAAGCCTCAGCCCAGTTAGTGGAGTGGGAGTCATGGTCCACAGCGGAGTGGATGGCTGGACTCCGGAGGCACATCAGGACTTGGTTTCCTAGTTACCCAGCGACTGATAAACGTGCCTCCTGCATTCAGTTTGATTAGCCAAGCTTCTAGCTCTGATGCTTCCAAACAAAGAGGCCGCTGTATAAAAAGTCCAGAGATCCCCAAAGTTATTACAATCCATCCTGATCGGGACATGAATGTGTGCACCAAACATCACTGCCGCTCGACGCAGTGGGCCGAGGCGCCGTGGCTTCTCCGCCCTCCGGGCTAAATCTAATGGGAGTTCTGCTTCCTCCAGCTCGCCTGTCCCTCTTCATCAACGCACAAGCAGCCCCCCACATAGCCTGCAGCGCTGATACTAATATGGAATACAGAACGGTTGCTCATTTCAGTTTACAGCCGGGCTTGCTGGTGCCACTCAAAGCCAACAGGGGCACTTCCCCTCAGCCGGCACTCTGATCTGCTGGCCTTGAAGGGTAAAAAAAAAAAAAACCTTTGCTTTTATGACTACATGCATGTCGGCTGTGCCTTTGGTGCCGTAAACTTTTACATTGCGGTGCCTGTAGTGATGCTGTGGAGGAGGAAAGCCTGGGCCTGGTAGTCGCTAAGCCTCAGCCCTACGTGCTCCGCGGTTGAGTCTGGTTGTCTGCTTTCTGCTGTGGTCTTTCATCACGTTCACTCCCAGTTCTGGCATGCCTGCTGCCAGTGTAGTATCTATGTGGGTGTGTAAATGTGTGCGCACCAGCGTGTGTAGAATAGACCAGATGTTTATTGCCATCTAGTGGCAGGATGCTAAAAGAAAACGTTCAGTGGGGTCAAGGAGATCAAGCCTATGAAATGAAATCTGTGACACCCAGTTATTGTAAACACTGCTCATATACAGTAGTTGTGTGTGTGTGTGTGTGTCTCATTAATGGAAGTCCATATTAGTGTAGCAGGTCAGTTAAGTCAATGAGCGAGCGCTAATTCTCCTCCGGTTCCTCTGTGTGCTGCCACTTGTTACACATTTGCATATAAATTGCTTTAAATGTGATGTTGCTGCTACACTCCTTCACCGACACCTTTTTTAAAATTCATGAATGCTTCTGAATTTTGTTGAATGCATGGTTGAACCGTCAAAAAGTTCTTTGATGCATTTAAAAAATAAAAAAAATAAAAACGGCAGGTGTGCATGCACTTGAGCGTCGGCATGTGAGAGTGTCTCTCTGTGTCCTCTATCTCTCTTTTCTCTCTTTTCTTTCTTTTCTCTCTTCCTGTGTTCAGACTCATTACCCGGTCCTGGCTAACAGATGGGGAAGGGGAGCTTGTCCCTGTGAGAGCATGGCTGTGTGTGTATTATGGTATGTCTGGTGATGTCACAGTGATCAGTATTCTGAAACAGTCTGAGGTCACAGGCTCGGCAGGCTGGCCTGTCACCTTGCTCTGGGAATATACACTTCTCTTTTTTCAAACTGGCTGCCTTCTGTGGAAATATGCAGAAGTACACTGGAAAAAATGATACTTTGGACCAACTTAAAAAAAATTGCTTTTTTTCTTTTTACAGCTAAATATATAACTTTTTCTCAAATTGCATTTTTTATTTGATTTAAACCTACAATGTTAATTTACTATGAATAAAAAAGTTATATTTTACCCAAGATAAAAATGTACTTTTATACAAAGTAATTTAAGTAAGCTTTGTTACAACTTGATTTTTTCATTTTGGAAAAATCTACTAGTTTTACTTTTTACTAATTAGGTAGAATGCTGTAATTTTTTACACGCAAATGTATCAGCTTTCATCAGGTTAAATTTCGTATTATAAATTTCATTTTAACACTTTCCCCAGTTTCTTCAGTAGTATTGCAGCCCAGTTAGCCTATAGCTCCGGACCTTTTCATCATTAACATGCACATATCACAAACTCAGACGCTCTCATGCCCAAACACACACACACACACACACACACACACACACTCACTCACTCACTGGTGCTGCACTCTGTTGCTAGTGTGTTTAGACTTTAGACAAGTGCTCTTGTTCAGTGTTAATTTGTGTCTGCTTGTTGATTGTTTGCCTCAGGAGGAGCAAGGATGGGACTCGGTGCTAAAAGCAATTCAATGGCCTATTTACATTCTGCTAATTGATTCGGCGGCATTTGATGAGTTCTTCTCTCCCTGTGTGTGTGTGTGTGTGTGTGTGAGTGTGAGTGTGAGACAGAGAGAGAGAGAGAGACCTAGAGCCAGATGCAGACTAATAAATCATAATTTACAAACAATATCATTTGCAGTTTCAAAGCTAAACCATGCAAAGCAACAGCGCTGTCATGTAATGACAGAAAACAGTGGAAATATTAATTGTGTGAGGTATGAATGTGTTTATATTATAAGCACTCTTAAGAAGGACTTCTTACCAAACGACCAATTGCTAAACATAATTAGGAGTCATAACATGCTTTGAAATGAGGCTCTTGTTTGTGTATCAGTTTTGAGAGAGAATTTTAAACCATACAGCAAATATAAAATATTACTACTGTAGCTTGCACGGGTACTCTCAACAGAGGTGACCTGCATGCTGACAAAGCCTACTCAGCAACAGTAGAGTGCATCAGCCTCCAGCTACAGTGGAGTACATGGACTCCTTGATGTCCCTGAACCTGCCAGACAGCAACCCCCTTACAGCAGAGAAGTCTGTAACAAACACGGGGAATGCTGTGAGGGTTTCATTTGCAGTCATAAAGGCTGGTGCATTCTAAAATAGTCATTTTTAACATGGTTACAAAATGTTTTATCAGGAAATATCCACAACTGCTTCCTTCGGGGGCTCAGAAAGCTTCAATATTCTCCTTCATTCACAGGAAATGCGCTGTTCAGCCACTTGAACTGAGAATGTTTGCCTGCATTCCCTCAGCGTTCCCTCATCAGCATATGTATCCAGGCCTGTTTATATGTTCTGTGCACACTGCACATCCACGAGGCATTTATTTTCTTCTGTTGTAAATCCTCCGCTGCGTGTTTACGCGAACCTTCGCTCTATGTTTCCTTCTCTAAGTGTTGTGACCGCGGGTCTAAACAGGATGCAGGTCAGCTGGGCTGGTGGTTTATGCCAGAGATATACAGGTTGGCCGGAGCGTCGCTGGACTGGCGGCACGGTATTCCCGCTGTTTGGACAAAGCGTCTACGAGGAGCATCTCGCTGCAGATTGGACCGCAGTGAGCGCTGCGCACACCCCGGCTCTGTTCAATTTCATCACACGAGTAGAATTACTGCGTCTATATTCTGAGGCCGAGAATATGCGTGTCCATCAAGGTGTTTTGGTTATGTTTGCAAGTCGGTTTTCCAATCAGCTGTGTTTGGCATATGATTCGGGGGAAGATGAAGTGCTCGTGATGGCTGGTGATTAGAGCTGAGGTTGGATTCAGGGAGGGGAAACATACAATTTGACACAACACAAGTTCAGTGTACGATTGCAGCACTGCGATTTATGTTGGGACTATTTTTCCATAATAATCACTTTAGCATTGTTCGATTAATATTGTGAAACAACGGAATAAAGGGTTGAACTGGGTATGGCTGGCTGGCTTATTACAGGCCGAAATAAGCTAAATGATCTACACTTTTTGAGCGGCAATTTGCTCTGGAAATAGCTTCCCTACATCACAAAAGAAACAGAGGATGAGGCCATTATACCGAACTTGCTCCATGCTGTCTGGTCTGTCAGCAACCCTCTGCAGCATTGTAAACTAGACGTCCTTGTGGTCTCTACATGGTATCCTTATCACTTAATTTGATTCTTTTTAAGAGTTGCGTGTCGGCTCCGGTTGTGGCGTCTCGGCATTTCGAGCTACTAGCTCGTGTGCTTTTTTTTCTTATGTCCATGATCTGTTTCCTATCGGCCAGTGTGTCAGCTCACCGTCGGCCCCGGGTCTGGAAGAGTGCTGCACGTCTACGTTATTTGGTTCTGTCAGCAAGAATGACTCGGTGAGCCGTGTCCTGGAGGCTGGGTTTGGGATGAGGAGAATTTCCTCTGGTACCCATCCAAGCCCATGTCTGTCCTCCCCTGCCCCTCCATTCCCCTCTCTTGCTTTCTTTCTTTTTTTTCTTCCTCCTCTCCCACGACCTCAGGGAGTCCTCAGGAGGAGCAGCGTTCCAAAATGGAATGATCCCCCCCCTCCCTCTTCTCCGTCGGCCGCTCTCTCTCTCCCTCTCCTGAATTCAATTTGGGGGAAAAGAAGAAGAAAACTCACTGCTGAGTGACTCATTCAAATAATTGTTGCTTTTAGCTGTATCAGGTTTCTCTTTTTTTTTCTGACCCTCTTTTTGCTTTTCTTCCTGTCTCCCAGTACAGTGTGGTATCTGGGCCACTTGGGAATTAGGCCCTTTGAGCGAAAAGGCAGAAAAAAAACGAGTGACATCAGAGAAGGAGAGAAAGAGAGGGATTCAAAAACCGGAGTGGGCCTGTAATTTTCTGCTCTGTTTTTGTGATTGCATGCATGACCATTACCGGCAAACGAGCCAATTAGAGACTGTCCTTCATTCAGCAGCCAGCCGGGTCACTTTGTGCGTGTGTGCGTCTCATTTCCGCGTGTCTCCACTACATAGGTGTGTCTAGGTGGAGTACACTTGTTTAATGGAGTACACCTAGAACTTATTAACAAAGAAATCGGGACGTGGGCGTGCCCGTAAGTGTTGGGAGACAAAAGAGACGAGAAGGGGAGATAGCAGAGGAAAAGGGGAGGCGGCCAAGGGAGGAAGGCCAGGCCATGTGCATTTTGAAACAGGCAAGAAATGGGAGACTTGCTGAAACATTTTTGGATGAGAAGGGGGGGAAAAAGAGCGAAGGATGAGATCCCTCCCCCTGCCAATCCCCGGTTACTGTAGACTATCCTTTAGCTAACCCTCCTCCTCCCTCCTCCTGCCTCCCTCTCCCTCCACTCCCCATCCCATGTGAGCAGCAGCCCGATGACTGGACCTCTCTGTGTCTCCACTGCTTACGCTCCGGCAGACATGCATTGTTCTCCACTGTACACTACTTGTTGCTCCCATTTTCAAAGAGTTGGTCTGTGCTAGCCCCGCAGAAAGGATCGGCGAGGAAAATACTTGGGCTGCCTCGCGGTGAGTACTGACATTTTACTTTTGGGCTTTTGTCAGGAGGGAATAATTGCCCCATTCATTTGTTTGCCGTGTCAGGGAGTTTGTGTCAGGGTTTGATCAGTGTGCAGGTGATGTGTGCAGTCGCAGATTTCCAAACGAGGACAGTTGGCATGTTGTGAAGAGAGAGTAGAGACTTTTTACTACGGAGTAAGCTGACGGAGGAAATGTGCCAGCAGCGAGAGGCTTTCCAGCTCTCCTCTTGTTTCTGACTGACTCCCTTTTTGCTGACTCACTCTATTAACTTAACACACATGCTGTGCGGGTGTGTGTACATGTGTTTGCCATTTGTAAAATGTCTTAAGTCATTTTCTGCCATTATTTGTCGGTCCCCTCCCATCTTGGTGCGCTTGCGTGTGTGTGTGTGTGTGTGTGTGTGTGTGTGTGTGTGTGTGTGTGTGTGTGTCAATCAAATGGAAACCTTTGCTCCTCCACTCCGACTCATCTAAATGTGTGTGATTTAGCCGAGACAGAGAGACGCATCACTGTTGGTCATCACTCTTTCAGGTCTTTATGGATTTTTTCCTCTCTGCTTGCTGAACGAGAACAATGGCCTCACGCCTGGCCGAGACCTTGAGTAAATAAGTCAACCAAATATCAACACCAAATCTTCTGCAAGATGTTGTTCATTGATTTGCAGATACACAAACACACACACACACACACACACAGTCACATACAATTGGACCCTGTCGTCTACAGGGACTCTATTGTTTGGTGCACATAATTGTTTGTGTGTGTGTGTCTAAAGGCTTGTCCAAAAGGTCTTGGACAATGAAGTCTGTCACCAGGGGCTGTGGATTTCTATCTCTCTCTCTCTCTCTCTCTCTTTCTCTTTCTCTCTTTTTTCGCTCTCCTTTTCCTGTCCAAGTCCCCCTGCACATCTGGATCTCCCCACCAGCTGACAAGGAACAAGGGAGCGGATGGAGGGAGGAAAGAGGCGTGGACGGGGGGGGGGGGGGGGGGGGGGAGAGAGAGAAGAGAGAGGGTTAGAAATGGGAGGAAGGGGAGTTTGTTCAGGCCAGAGTTCCCTTGGTGGACTTCCCCCAATGCAAGAAGAACGGACCTCACAATGTCATTGTGAATGCCCAATGTGTGAGAGGAAACAGAAGTAGTGTGTACACACACACACACACACACACACACACACACACACACTATTAAGTTCACATATGTGCACATAACTACACCCACGGACATAAATGCACACACACACACACACACACAATGCATGTAATTGCACAGACTCTGGAACGTACACACACTCCTACAGATGCCAGTGACAGTGAAGCCAGCATGAAGCCCCTTGAGCTGACCCATATGCTGCTGTGCTATTCAGCTCATGGAGGAGAGTGCTGGTGCTTCATGGAGGCCTTTTGGACGTAGCGTTTACATTTTTTCGGTTGGAATTTTCTGGCTTTAGCTGTCTCTTTACGCTCCATCGGTGAGTGTTTCTGTCCACAGCCGGACTCTAACGAGACTCCCTGAAGTTGAAACCATAATGAAAAGCTCCACTTTAAAAAGAATCACTTGGCATTTCCTTCTCTATGCTTCTTCATCTTCTCCAGCAGATGCAACTGCACATGCCGACGTTTGGCTGCCAGGGCCGGGCAGCCACTCCCGTGCCTGTTTATTCATGCCAGAGCAGGGCTAGCCGCCATGGCAACAGGTGTGTGTTGACATCATTAGCGCCGAGCAATAGGCGAGTCCGCATGGACGCGCGCTTATTTAAAGGGCTGAAAGTCTCGCTGGCGTTGAGCTCCTGCGCTTCCCGTGGCGGTGATAAAACACCCGCCTTCATTTCCTCCTCAGCCTCCAAGGAACTGTTTGACGATGCAGCTTCTGCCATATGTGCATGTGTAGTCCAGCCACGCCCTCTGCCCGGGCAGCTGGTCGCTGTCTGTCTGTAACGCCGCTTTAAGTTGGTTTCTGGCTCGTTACGAGCTAGGCCTGCATCCTCGTGTGATTTATAGGTGAGCAGCGATGATGTTACATCGCAGGTGGCATGAGGTCACGGCTGAACAGATTTACAGTGTGAGTGAGCCTCTCTGGGACGTCAGCGTCCACACTGTTAATTACTTCTCCTGCGAATGTTTTCTACATTATCGGCTCGGTTTAAAAATGCATCCTGACAGAGATTGAGACTGTGGGTCAGTGGTTAGCAGGTCCGTCTTTCAATCAGAGGATCGGTGGTTCGATCCCCGCCTCCGCTAGTCCATGTCGATGCTAGTCCATGTCGCTTTGGATAAAAGCGTCAGCTAAATGAAATGTAATGTAATCCCTATGCTGTGAACAAACTGGTCTGACATCAGCCAAGTTAGTATGTCTTTAATTCCACCAGTATGTCACTGGGCAGATGGAGTACCGTGGCCAATGAGGGCTGTGCTGTGCTGTGCTGTGCTGTATGTGTGCTAGCCAACAAACCAGAGTCAAGAAGAGTGGCATGCGTTCAACCGGGTAACAAAGCTGTAGTTTGTTTTGGTCGTGGTGATTACATTCACTCAGCGGTGTATCTATGTAGAAAAGAGAATCAGACGGACGTGGAACAACACAAAGACCATAGCTGATGATGACAAAGAAACCACCACAGCGGGGCGGATGACTGAACATAAATAAATGTGGGAAGCATCGAGCAGACCTAAAGATCTTAAATCATATATCGCAACATAAGCACTAACTTGCAGTAAAGTGAAAATGAAAGCTAAGACACGGGTTTAGCATATCAATGGGTTTCACTGAGAGTCAGCCATATTGATGAGTCGGTGCACGCTCCATGGCAGCCATCTGGGGCGCTTGTTCTTTAAGTCTTCATATGCTTGAGGAGAACAGAGGTTCTCTCAGCGTTGTGAGCTGGACTCATGCAAGGAATCCAGGCGGGATGTTACTGATCCTCCTCTCTTTCTCCTCCCCTCTCTTATTCATCCCGCCTCTTTTATTTCAGGACAAATGAGTCTTCAGAGCATTACCGTAAGCCTATCTGTCTCTTGTCTTTGATCCCGACCTCTGCTTTTTATGTTTCTGCTCTTTATCTCGGCACACACACACACACACACACACACACACACACACACACTCATTCCCATTGCTTTGAATCAGAGATTTGTCAAAGTCAGTTCACACCCTGCAGCAGACTCTGGCACCTGAGAGGTGGAGGGGACAGTTCCATCAAATGTGTAGAAACAAAACCTCAAACATATAATCAGCTTTTGGGTGTTTAAAAAGACGCCTTTGTTGTCGGGTATCATTACAGTGTCATTATCCTCACCTGGTTCCACCGTGAACAGCCCTGTGAGATCTCTGCCCCATGGCTCTTAATTGCTTACCTCGCACGGCAGCTGTACGCAAAAAAAAATCCATTTTGCTACAGTTGCTACAGTTGGTTCCTATTGCAGAGCGGCGTTGCCCTGCTCGACATAGCTTGGACATATTTGTGTACGGGGTCCAGCTGCTCTAGTTTCACTCAATCTGTTGGAGGCAAATAACATGTGATCACAATGTCGGTCGGAGAATCAAGTCAAGAAGCGAACCATGGCAGTGTGTTTCTGTGCTGCTGCAGGCTGGCAAATTATTCGTGAAAAATGTCCTCTCGGATTAGGTGTTTCCTCACAGTGAAGAGAGGTGCTTCTGCAGTGCTACATGTGTCATCAGAATATTGTTATCACTGCAAAGGAGGTGCAGTTTGCTCAAACCCTGTTCGGTCTACACCCAGATTGCCTTTGACAGGCTTGCAACATGAAATCACTGTCATCCTGTCTACAGAAGACATGTATCTCTCTATATTTAGCCAGTTTTATTCCTGCTATTTCTAACATGTTACACAAATTGTGAAGTGTAAAAAAAAGAAAGGTAAAAGCTTTTGTTTCTGGCTGAATAAATACAGAGACGGGTGCAGTGTCTTGCGTGGCTGATTCTTTGTAAATAGAGAAGATTGGTCCATGGTCACTTTTATTCCCCTTCCATTACTAGCTCAGTGGTTCGAATGCCACTCTGTAAGCTGGCTTTAAAAGCTCATTAAATCTATTTGGAAGGAAGTCAGAGGCCATATATTGTATAAATCTCCAGCAAAACCCCAAGTGTTGAGCATGTCACAGGTTACACATCATATTGAGACGGGAGGATTACAGCTATTATTGGTGAAGAAAGAACATTCCCTGATTATAGCCCGACTGTGTGTGTGTGGATACAAAGAGCTCTGATTACTGCTGGCACTGCCGCCCCACTTCCCACTACACCACACACTGACTGGCACAGCAGGGGACGGGCTGCCACACACACACACACACACACACAGTACCTGCACGCAGGCACACACCCAACAGTGATCAGCACTTTGTCGGTTAATCTCATGCTCTACTGTCAATCCACATTTTTTTTTACTTTTTTTAATCAAAATTGAATAACTTTTATAGAGGTCTGTATTAAATACAGAACGCATGCAGCTTCGTGCAATCGAGCCAATATTTAAACATGCAACATGTATGTTTATGGATGATAATCTTCTTAAATGATGTTGTATTGCACATGACTCTATACACAATAAAACACCAATAAACTGTGATGATTTCTCTTAAAACCACGTGACAACACACACACACGTTTTCCCCCGTTTGTGTTGCCCATGGCAGCAGCTTGGCGAGGCTCTGTGGTGATGTCAGCATTGATGTACGAGTGCTGGAGTGCGAGGGGATGACCTCAGCAGAGGCGAGCTCCCAGTGGACCCATATCAGCTGCAGCCAGCGCTCGCCGTCAGGATTTTCTCACACTCGGTGTCTGTACGAAGCTGCCCTGACCCCCACAGACCCAGATTCTTCACAGGCGTCACAAATCACCAGCACGCAGCGTGACAACGACCCCTGACACGCACACATGCACCCCCCCCACCCCACAAATGGTCTAACATAACGAGGGAGAGGGCTGGGAATATTTCGAGGACGATTCTGGAAACAATTGACGTTGAGCTGAGGAGCTTTTGGTCACTAGGGGCGCTGTGGAGCAATGCTTTTAACTCTCGTGCTCTATAACGTAAATGTGTGGTGAGATGATGATGATGATGATGGGAATGAGCAGAGTTATTGATCATGCCGTTGTTAAATTTACTGGGTTATCACTTAGATTAAAGCATGCAGCTAAACCTGTCTCCATGGGGACTTTTATTTATTTTTTTAACATATTTTACACATGCATCATACCCTTTGGTTTAATGTGTATATATATATTTATTTTTTTCCTTCACTGAGTGTACACTCCTGTTATGAAACGAGCTGAAACGGTCAGTTTGAATGCTGTAATTTGAATGGGGTGTAGTTACAGGATTTCCTGGAAGTGAGACCAGTGGTTATGCTCGTCAGCCTTGGTTTGAGGCTTTTGGTCCCGTGGACTACACAGGCAGCTATTCATGTTAAGGTCTGTTGTTGGCCTCGATGTTGTTTTCGCTGCTATTCAAACCAATTAGATCCCGCTCATCCCCTTTCCCTTCAGAAGGGAAGCCTCTCTCCAGGTTTGCGGAGCGGCCGTCCAGCCCTGGCCTCTGATTTAAGCAACAGTCAATCCGTAAATGAATGGTTGCCTCTTCCTGGGAGAGCTGTGCTACCAGCCATGGACGGCTACATAATCATAGGAGCACCGGCCACCTCCATGCTTGCAGATTGGGAATGTGCCTACAGTACGTGGGTTGTAGGCACATATGTGTGCTCCTGTGTGCATGAGTATGGATGTGTGTTTGAGTTGTGGACTCCTACGAGGTGTAAGGGATCAAGAGCCAGTGATGAATATTATTTTCGCTTTGCATTACCGCCTCACTGAAAGGTGGGTGTTGAATGGCTGTTGTAAAAGTAAAGGTTGGTAAACACATAGAAGAGCTGAAGTGAGTGTGTTCACAGTGTGGGAGAGAGGGGGAGGAGGGAGAGATGAAGGTGCAGCTTTCTGGTAGCTTACCGGCATGAAAGGGTGTAGTCCTTTACGCCAAATCACTTTCATTTTAATAAAGTTTATCATGAAAACACCTCTCATTCATCCAGTCCAAGAGCTTTTGTGTTGGATTTTTTTAAAGCGAACTTAAAGGCAGGGGTGGATTTCTCTCTTTGGGACAACATGTGTCGTACCTTGTGGCACATTTTGAGTCGGCTCTCGTGAGGGCTCATGTATTATTGCTGCCTGGCCCCAGGGGGAGCTGTTGCTCCAGCTGTGGGCAGTACACCCCTGTCCCGTCGTGCCCCCTGACTCCATAAAGCATCCTCTTGTAACCTCCCGTTGACTTCGCTACTCGTCTCTCCATCAGCGTTCCTGTCTTTATGTTATGTTATGTTATGTCACAGGTCAATGTGCAGTTGAACTTTTCCTTTCTTCCCCGACGATGGCCGTAGTTCACCCACCTTGCATGCTTCCACTGCGTCATCCCTCAAACGCCAGGCCGCAGCTGTAAACACGTCCCCGCCACATGTCACATGCCAGTCATTTGTGTGCATAAACAGACTGAATCAGAGGTCTGGTGGAGGTTATGACTGAGCTGAACCCTGGAACTACACAGTGTCTGCGCCGGGCTGACTTTATTCCACAGTCATATTCCAGATGCATCGCTGTGCCTCCGCTCTCCCCGGCCTTATCCCTTTAGATCTGGTTGAGCTCCGGTGTACGGTGAGTAAAGCCTCTCTTCGCCTGCTGCACACATCCAGCATTGATATTCATGTCAGGGAGAGTATCAAAGGGAAACCTATGACAAGTGTTTGTGTGTGTACCTTCAGGGCGGTTGTCTGGAGATCAGAGGTTTAGAATAAGCAGCCTGGTTATGGCTGTATGCTTAAATCATCTTTCATAGTAGCGTGTCTACATCTGTTATAGCCCCACGTGCATTTGTATAGTGCAGATATGTTTTCATACCATAAAATGTGGCTTTATTGATGGATTTCAATTTTGTATTTGATAGAGACAGCGCCACAGTGCCTAAAAACTTGCGTACTGTACATGAATATTGATTATACAGTATTCACTTGAATGTATTGTGTGGGCCTGTATACAAGCTGTTGGTGTTTTGGTTGTTATGGTTACACCAATACTTCATATTATAATTACTTAGCTCCACGTCCCGAGCTCCACACACACACCAGACTCTGGGATCAGAGTCAGAGAAGTGAGATTACACACACATACACACACACACACACCCTTGGAAATACCCCAGTCCAGCCAAGCTCAGAATTCAGTTTTAATTGTATATCAGATATTATATAGGGCGCTATATTATACTCAGATCTCAGGTCTGTGCTCTACACGCCATATGTGCATGTTGCTATGAGATCATTTTGACCAGATGATCTTGCATCTTTGAGGAGAGAATGAAAGAAAACAGACAAAAGAGGAGAGAGAAAGTAATTGAAAATGGTATCCTTGCATAATTACAATAACCCTTGCTATGCACCTCTGCTGCATGCCTTCCCTCTTGTTCCAGCCCTGTGTTTCTTGACTGACTGTCTGGACCAAATGTACAAATGAAGTGAAGCATTGTCTTGGAGGTGTGGCAGGCCACCGGTATTGTTCTTTTCATGCATCATTGACGGGGAGTGGAAAGAGCTGCCAGAGAGAGGAGCTCCATACCTGCCTTCATGTTGTTGTTGTTAAGGTTAGGCTTTAGAGATGGTGGTGGAGGAGAATAATGAGAAATCGTGGAGAGGGAAGGTAAATACTGCATTGGTCTGGGCTAAATGCCAGCTATGCGCCGCAGGATATGGATATCTTTTCAGCCAGCATGGGCTCAGCACCAAGCCTTGCAGCGGTACACTCCTGTACCAACACAGCCTCCTGTGAGTGTGTGTGTGTCGGTCCTCCAGGACCCGAGCTCGTATTCATCCATCTGACCATCCTCCCCGCCCCATCAGTTTCTCCTCCTGTGTTGTCTGCATGTTTTGCAGACTGTCTGATCGATGCAACGCGGCCTCATGTTGTCCACAAACATTCGGCCAGATTGGAAGACTCATTCAACTTAAACGAAGCATATATACTTTTATAAGTTATGTATTAGGGACACGCAATTTCACGGCTGCAGCTTCTCAAATTTGAGGCCTTTTCAAGGCCACTGGTATTATAGATTGTATATAATTGGGGGTTTGTGGTAGCAACAATATTTTTACAGCACCCATTATTACAATCATGTTTATTCTATTAAAAGGCATTCAAGATAACTGAAGTGGTGACATTTTTCCCAATATGGTAAATACGTGGTCGTCCTGGAACCACAAGGTACCAGGTTCGATCCCTGGTCTCCCCAGACTCTGAACCCCCAGTTGCTCCCCGGATGCTTCACGACTGACCACTGCTCCTTGATTATTAAGGATGCCTTAAAAATTAAGAGAATACATTTCCCTTTGTGGGACTAATAAGGGATTTCAAATAATAATAAAAAAAATGAAGACACATGGAGTCTGAAAACAGCCTCTACTATTCAGGAACATGTCTTTACCTCAGGCAGAGCCATCTGTATCCCAAACTCAACGTGACTCACCCTGCATTGACTCTCCGTGGGCCCGTTAACCTCTCTGCTGCTTCTCGGCCTCGCCGAGTCGTCTTGGCTCCGAAGCAGCTCCGCTCTTCCAGACGGGTGAAGGGGCACCGGAGCAGACTCCTTACTGGCCGGCCTCTAACCTGGACTGGAAGGACGATCATTAAACACACAAAGCTAATGACCGCCGACCGCTCCGCTTGTTTCTTCCCCATCGGCCTGGACGTCTGTTTGCTGTTGGTTACACACTCGCATGACCACGGGGACACGGATAACAGGGCGACGGAGAGATCGAGTGGGAGGGAAGGCGTCAAAAAGGTGCGTTAATTGGTTCTGAGTGACCATCTGGACCAGACATCCCAGACAGGACTCCCCACCAGCCTGTAATGAGGACTCGTCAGGCCGGAGCAACCGTCGCCATCGCCATCGTAACCTCCGAGGCCTTTTGCCCCCTCAAAGGTTATGAATCAGCCAATTACAGCATGGAAAACGTGTGAGTCAGATAGATAAGTGGATTTATGGGAAGCTCATTTGAAATATGTCTTTTACAACTGAGCATCAAACGATCAAGAATTAGAGCCAGCATTGAACGTTCAGTCTGATTTGTAACGTCGACTAATTATTTGATCCGGAAGTTGCTTATTTGTATCAAAATGTTGCCAATTTGAGACTTTATTCAAATTGCTTTGCAGCTGCTTGTCTGTAGAGATCATAAGACGTGACAGATGTTTAGCTTCTTCATTATTGTGAGTACATCACTAAAAGCTGCTTATCCTATCAGCACTAGCATTTCAGCACTTTTGTTTGCTGATAATAATATTACTACTACTACTATTAATAATAATAATAATAATAATACATTAGGAAAATGTTGCAGAATCCCTTTTCAGTATTGTTTTTTCTCCTGCGCGGCTTAGCGGAAGATTTCCCTCACAGAAATATCTCTTTGCCTTTCTCTTCATGTGAGCGTCCATTTAATTTCTTTGAGGGCTCAACCCACAAGATCCACAAGTTTAAGCAGGACTTTTAACGTTGCCATGTGAACCTGCTTAAGTAATTAGGAAAATAGACATGTTTTGTATTTCCGTAGCTCGACCCTGCCGCAGGGTTCATATTTTGCCAGCGTAAGCAGGATCCTCTGGGCTGAAATGTGGGGAAATTCCTGTGAAAGTGGAGAGCTGCAGTAGTTGAGATGAGCTTGCACTATGTTTATGTGTTGTGTGGTCGAGCTTCGTGACAGACAGACAGACAGACAGACAGAGCTCCAGTCTGTTGGTATAAGATGGAATATGAACATCATATATGCAATACACTGGTTGTCACAGAAGCTATTGTCAGTCAACATCAAAAATTAAATCAAAAAGTGAAATTTAAAAAAACATGGATCATCTCTGTCTCTTGAGACCAGACAGCGGTCGCTAACCATTGACAGTTGCCTCGATGTGATTCAGAGAGCAATGCAAAGGGCAAAGAAGCAGTGAATGATTGGGAGGAAAGTGTGACAGGGGCTGAATGCTGTGGTCAAGGTTAGACTCTGGACCAGACCGGCTAATGATGTCAGGAGGGAGGTTTTGTATAGCGTGTTCTGCCCAAGCCACAGTCAGTATGTGCTGTCAGACCGCAGTTGAATCCGGAGTACGGAGCCAGATACACAGTCAACAGTTTAGTCTGAGCTCCACGGAGAACAGAGACGCTTCAACACCGCATTCTGAGACACGTTCAAAGTTCATCTGCGGACACGGGGGCTAACTCGAAATACTTTTTTTAAATTTTTTTCCATTTGTAGCCAACGGGACAAGATGTAAATTATTTTCTTTTTCACTTGTTTGCATTCTTTGTCTGTGTCTTTGTCAGCAGGATATCTGCAAATGGATTTCAGAGGACAGATAGGCCCTCAGCCAATGAAACAGAGCGAGACAAAGAGATCTAATCTGGATGTCAATGCAGTGTTTACAGTCAGAATAATTCAGTTTGGCTGTGCATTAATGTGATGAGACATTTCTGAGGTTGTGAGCAACTTAGTTTGTTGTTGGTACTCTGAGTATCTTCATATGGAGAGGTTGTGTTTGTGGAAACGACAGAAAGTCCGATATAATATGGGGAAACTATGTGTCTCTGGTACTGGCCCAACACTCACCAGTATCCCTAACACATTCAGATGAATAGCATGTCAGTGTTGTGTTTGTGTTGAAAATCCCTCTGCACTGAGGTTTTGATACGAAGCCACTGTTGTGAGTCCGAAGATGTTTCTGCATGCATTTTTAAAAAACGACCCTTTATTTGCCTTAAATGCAGCAAATGCCAAAGTATGTGTGACGGATCATGTGTCGCATATTGTGTGTGAGATGTACGATGGCCGTGTGCGTGCTGACAGTAATTACACGAGGCCGCACCACAGAAAACCAAAACCAAGGAGCTCATCGTGGACTTCAGGAAGGAGAAAAGAAGCAAGCATGCGCCCATCCACATCAATGGGATGGATGTTGAGCGTGTCTCCAGCTTCAAGTTCCTGGGGACCCACATCTCGGAAGACCTGTCTTGGACCACCAACACCTCCAGCCTTGTCAAGAAAGCTCACCAGCGCCTCTTCTTCTTGAGGACACTGAAGAAAAACCATCTGTCTTCAGCCATCCTGGTGAACTTTTACCGCTGTGTGATCGAGAGCATCCTAACCAACTGTGTCACAGTCTGGTATGGGAGCTGCTCTGTTGCGGAGCGCAAGGGACTGCAGCGGGTGGTGAAAACTGCCCAACGCATCACAGGAACTCCACTTCCGGCCATTGAGGAAATCCAGAGGAAACGCTGTCTGCGTCGAGCTCGCAGCATTCTCAAGGACGCCTCCCACCCTGCACACAGACTGTTTTCCCTCCTGCCCTCAGGCAGACGGTTCAGATGCTTCCGGACAAGGACCAGCAGACTGAGGAACAGTTTCTTCCCCAGAGCTGTTTCCTTATTGAACTCTGCCCCATGCTGACACCCCCCCTACTCCCCAACCACCTCCACCCACAAACCCATCTCCTCGTCATCTCCCCCCACTGACCAAAGACTTTACACCTGCACTCAAACACTTTTGAACTGTCTGCACTAAAAACTGAGCATTGCACTAGTCTAGTAACGTTAGGCAGCTACTGTTTATTATTATTATGCACTATTTAACGTTCACTCAATCTGTATTACTTAACTTATCATATGCCCTTTTGCCTTTTGTAAATTATGTTTATAGTTCCTGCTTATAGTCTACCTACATTTAATGCACAAATCAACCTGTATAACATGTACATATTACCGCAATCAATCAATCTGTATATCCCGTACCTATATCACTAACTTATTATCTGTAAAATACTTATTATTATCTGTATATTGGTATTTACTGCTATTGCACTTCTGGTTGGATGCTAAAATGCATTTCGTTGCTCTGTACTTGTACATGTGTAATGACAATAAAGTTGAATCTAATCTAAAAAAATGCCAGCCATGTCGGCCGCCTGTGCTGCGAGCAGTGGGATATAAATCTACAGGGAAGGTGACGCTGTAAATGCTCATAAAAAAACGTTTTTTATTTTTTCATTAAAAGATGATAAATGCTGGTTTGAGGTGTTTTCATTTCGCACATCGTTTGTTATTCCGTGTGAGTGAGTGTGTGGCCGTGTGTCTGCTGTTTATCCGTGTCTGTTTAGGAGCGTATGCCAGGACCAGTGTGGCATCTCCAGAGCTGGAATTCCTCTCACACCGCACTGCACAAGAGGCACTCTGTCTTTCTGTCTTCAGCAGGAGCTGAATTAATTAATATTCTTTTAAAAGAAAGACGGTCAAAATATAAGCAGTCATACACTGAGTATACCTGTAAATGTTTATTCTTTTAATCAAACTATTGTCTCTCATTCATGTGTGTCCTTTAAGGAATACTGTATGCTTTGGAATCCTCATTGTTAGTTTAAATACAACATTTTATCACTTTTTCATGTAGACACCCAGATTTCACACAATGTTTGGGCATGGAAATGGATTTCCATTGATCAGAATGTGTATGGACCCTGGTTTAGGCCGAGACCAATAAAACCTTTATCGAGGCCCACTGGCTCCTGTCTCGTTAGCGCTGGAACTGTAAAGAGACGCAAAGCTGCTCTATGTCTGTGTTACGGGTGTGCAAGCTCGACTGTGCATGCGTGCCTGTGTTTCTGTGCCCTATAAACGTGGAGCCAGTACCATAAAACTGAGATCGGGATGCAACTGCAGGGGATAATTATGTGCTCGCTGTGTCTAGCTCGGAGGCTAACACATGGCAGAGCGGCTGACTTGACAGAACAGGATGTGCTCGAGGATTTAATGGACAGTCAGTGTGGTTGGTGCATGGCGAGGAGGGCTCTGTGGTTTCAGTATATTTGCCAACAGCAGGGGGCGACACTGTGCCCTGTGTTACTGCCCTCTTGATGCGAAAGGAGAGAGGGGGGACAGAGCAGCAGAACATGACCATGGGAAAGCTGCTGATAAGCAAGGCACTAATGACAAAACAATCCCAAACAGCTCGCCGCATCAGACTAAACAGATTCAATATCTCGGGAATGTTTTTGGAGATTCAAAGAAGAATCTCTGGCTTACTTTGACTTTGGTGCAAGTACATTGACTGTGGACCCCAGGATTAAGAAAAGGTCTTAATTCAAGCATTGGACTGTATACATTCTAACATTATAAATCTGTATTTTTTTGCTGTGTTTTAAAGTACTGTTGCAGCTTTTCCAGCATTAAAATATCAAACTCATGAATTAAAAATCGCATTATCTGAAGTTAATCAGTAAAATGTAAGTCTTTTAACTCTAGATTCGATGACAATAGATTAGAGATTAGAATAGATAGATGTATTAGTTCTGCAGTGGGAGAATTTGCAGGATTACAGTATCAAATGGATAAAGTAAAATATGCAGTAACAGTTGTTTTTACTACTACAGCTGACTTTGTATAGTACTCTCACATATTCATAAGTAGGGAATTAACAGTAGTTCTTCTTGAGTGGGCCTGTCTGTCCACTCCCGGGCTATCTGTTGTGAAAGTGCTCGGCTTCAGCACATGAGTGGGATGACCGGTCAAATGTATGACCCGCTGGACGTCGGCGCTCGGCCTGGCACTGCCACCCTGACAGCAACACAGCTGCCAGCCCAGTCTCATGCCCTGCATCCACAGCCAGGCCAACACATCTCCACTGTCTGCACCTGCGGACTCACTCACACACACACTCACTCGCACAAACAAAACAAACAGACACGCACTGTACTCCACGTTCTGTTATTTCCGAGCACGATGTGCGAACAGCATTTTAACAAAGATGCAGTTTATTCTTCTTCCACGCAAAAATGATTTATTTTCCCCGCCAGCAAATATGCACCGGGCTCAAAAAACCCAGTGCGTCCAGTTGCAGGACTCTGGCCTCTCACACGGCTCTGCTCATACCTTTGGAAGCTCACTTCCATCCAAAACAACATCTGTCCTTTCAGTCGCGCCCGATTAAAACACCCTGGAATCTCAGTTCACACACACAACAGTGTAACATAATCTCCGGCCACATGGCCACGGTGGCGTACACTGCATGGAGAATGTGGGGATCCAGGGCTTAGCAGAAGTATGCTTTGTTTATGTGTCGGCAGTTTTCTACACAGAGCACATGAAAGGGACCTGCAATTACTGCCGCATTAATAAAAGCATGGATTACCTCATGCAAATCCTACTTGGAAATGCTTGTGCCTGTGGGAGGCGTGATATACTTTAGTGTAAACTGCATGCATGTAGAAACTCTACGTCCACTCGGGGAGCTGGGGAGCGCTAGTCGAGTATTTCAAAGTCAGGTTGACTTCAATGGGACGAAGAATGTGACAATGTTTAGTTTTTGTCAGCTACAGTGGCGTCAGCAGGGTTTTTTTTTTTCCCGGTACCCATTTGTTGTTCTCCCTGCATGTCACTGTGTTTATCTCACACACAACGGTCTTCCTCTTCTCCCTCTCGCCCAGAAGTAATTCCTGTGTTATGAAGTTCCCCCCAGCGTTCAAAAGACTCCAGTGTTATGGTCCACCACCCTATGAAAAGTAATACCTAGAGCACACAAACAGCAAGCGCCTGGCGTTCATTATTACTCCCTGAAAGCATTGTTTTCCGTGGAAAGACCAGCGTGTTGATCTAATTTAATGAGTTGCTGAGCTGGGGGAGGGGGCCGAGGCAACAGTAATTAGTTGTCATGCTAATTGGGTTTGTGTGATAACTCCCACACGAGGCTCAGTGGCGTGTGAAGCACACTGGGGCTAGCCCCGCCCACTCGTCACGCATACACATCCGCTTGCCAATTGGAATACACACACACACACAGATGTGTGCACACACACGTATAAATAAGAGTAGCGAATGCTCTCGTCCAGATTGGTTCAAAGGAAAAGCCTGGGGACTGCGGGGCCTCTGACCCCCATCGACTAAGCGGAATTAATGGTTTGAAAAATGGTGTTCCCAATTAATCACTTAGAGGACGGCATGCGGAGGACTAAGAGATAAGGGCTCGAGACATTCGATCCAATTAAGCTCGAGGTATACACCTGTATAAGTGATTTAAAAAAAGAAACAAAGATGGAGAGATAGATGAAGAAATGGTAATCAGAGCAAGAGCAGAGGTGATTACACCAGTTTATAGTAACCTTTATTTAATTATCATGAAACTACTATACAAATGAATCACAATCAGCTGTATTGGCCACGTGTGTCTACACATACATGGAATTTGACTAGCTCTCATTGTACATATACACATATTATTATTATATATGATTTATTTGTACAAAACAAGATCCAAGTACAGACCCCTTCCTAAAACAAAAACACAAGGCAATTCGATACACAAACAGAAAAGAAAACCACAAAACCAACCAAAACCCAACTGACCTACAACTCTCACACACATCCACTCACTCACACATCCACACACACATCGCACATCCACTTGCACTAAAAGAGCAATGCAAAGACTGTAAACAAGGAAGCAACAAAAAAATAAATAATACAACAAAACAAACAAAAACAAAACAAAAAAGTGCTGCATGCTGCCAACCTGCGCCACCAACAAGGCTAGCCAAAACAGGGCACGGGCGCGTCGTTGGGGACAAATCAATCGATAGTGGCGATACATAGTTGGGTAGACCTGACGTGCTTTAAGAGGGGCTCCCAGACCTTACAGAACTTAGTAGAGGTGCCTCTTAAAGAATACTTAATTTTTTCTAGTGCCATAAAACGAAGGGCATCTCTAAGCCATTGAGAGTGGGAGGGGGGGTGGGAGTTCTTCCAATGTAGCAAGATAACCCTCCTCGCTAAAAGTGAAAGAAAGGCCACAAGTTCACGGAAGTGAGTTGGTAGTGAGTTCCCAGAAGGTAGGACACCAAACAGGGCAACTAATGGTGAGGGACAGATATTGGTAGAGGTAACGGCTGAGAGAGTGTCAAAGACACCCTTCCAGAACGGCGCAAGTACAGGACAATCCCAGAACATGTGTCCAAGACTGGCCGGACCTAAATGGCACCGGTCACAGCGTGAGTCTGCACCTGGGAATATACGAGCCAGTTTACTCTTGGACCAATGAACCCTGTGCACTACTTTACATTGTAAGATTCCATGCCGGGCACAGACAGAGGATGAGTGGATCCATTTCAAAGCGTTCTCCCACACCTCAGGGCCTATCTCTGTATTAAGATCAGCCGACCATGCAGTACGCAAGACGTCAGAGGTTGAGGATTGGTGCGCGAGAAGAGTGTTGTAAATCCTTGATATGGTACCTTTCCGGTAAGGGTTAATTTGGAGGATGGTGTCTATAAGCGTGGGAGACGGTATGGTGGGAAAGTTGGGAAAGCGGTTACGTACAAAATCTTTTATCTGCAAATACCTGAAAAAGTGGGTTGAGGGCAAGTTATAAGTCTGTGCTAACTGACCAAAGGAAGCAAATTTACCCTCAATGTAAAGATGATTAAAGGATAAAATTCCTCTGTCTCTCCAGATTACAAAAGCATTATCCATAATGGAAGGAGTGAACAGTGGGTTAGAGTAAACAGGAGCCAGACCAGGTATAGATTGCAATGTAAATTGTTGTTTAAATTGTGTCCAGATTTTAAGACAGTTTTTCACAACAACACTGTCTGAATGCACATATGATGGAATGGTTGTGGGGAAGCACAGGAGGGACATCAGGGATGATGAACCACATGAGGCCTCCTCAACCTGTAGCCAGGGTGGGGGTTGGTCATTAGTGCAACAGCAGTGTAACAAGGCTCTAATGTTTGTTGCCCAGTAATAAAGTAAGAAGTTGGGAAGGGCTAGACCTCCCAGCTTCTTAGGTTTTTGTAAAGTGTCTTTTTTAATTCTAGGGGGCTTCTTGTTCCATAAGAATTGGGAAATTGTGTGGTCAAGTGAGCGAAAGAAACGTTTAGTAATGAATATGGGTATACATTGGAAGAGATATAGAAATTTCGGGAGCACATTCATTTTAACACAGTTTATCCGCCCTGCAAGAGAAAGAGGCAAAAGAGACCACCGCTGAAAATCCTGATTCAGCCTCGCCAGAAGAGGGGAGAAGTTAAATTTATATAAGTCTGAGTATTTTTTGGTTACACAGACACCTAAGTACTTAAAATGTTCACGAGATATTTTGAAAGGTAAGTCAGACAATGGGTATGCCATGGCTGCAGCATTGATCGGCATTAATTCACTTTTTTGGAAATTTAATTTGTAGCCTGAAATTTGACCAAACTCCTCCAGTAAGTTTAAGACAAGAGGGAAAGCTCTTTCTAGGTCAGAGACAAAAAGTAAGAGGTCATCTGCATACAGGGACACTTTATGTTCGACGCCACCCCTTGAAATACCTGGAATCTGACTTGACCTTAGGGCCACCGCCAGTGGTTCAATGGCAATGGCGAACAAGAGTGGAGAGAGTGGACACCCCTGACGGGTCCCACGCTTGAGGGGAAAGTAGTCAGAATAATCATTATTTGTGCGAACACAGGCTTGGGGAGAAGTATACAAAAGCCTAATCCATGATATGAAGGTATTACCAAAGCCAAAACGTTTTAACAAAGAGAACAGGTAGGTCCATTCTACACGGTCAAATGCCTTCTCTGCATCCATGGAGATAACCACCTCAGGGGTGTCGGAGGATGTCGGTGCATAAACAATATCAAATAAACGTCTAACATTATGAAAAGAGTGTCGGTCCTTAACAAACCCTGTTTGGTCTGTACCTACAATAGTTGGTAGTACAGTCTCCAAACGCCTAGCCAGCATTTTGGCCAGGAGCTTGACATCTGCACATAGCAGAGAGATGGGGCGGTAGCTACCACAAGAAAGTGGGTCTTTGTCCTTTTTTAAAAGGAGAGAAATAGTGGCCTGTCTTAACGTGGGGGGAAGATGACCATTTTGCATAGATTCATTGTACATGTTGAGTAAAATTGGAGCTAATTGACCTGAGAATGTTTTATAAACTTCAGCCGGGAGACCATCTGGGCCTGGGCATTTACCACTCTGCATCAGCATTAAAGCACTACTGAGTTCAACAATCGAAAAGGGTTCATCAAGTCTAGATGATGTTGCGCTGTCAATGGAGGGAATCTCTAAAGAGTTAAAGAAAACGTCATATTGTTTCTCATCAGCCACGCATTCAGAGGTGTATAATTTGGCATAGAAGTCTCTAAAATGGTTGTTAATTGTCTGTGGGTCAATAGTTGTCCCATCGATAGAACTGATCTGAGTTATATGTTGTGATGAGGATGCTTGTCGGAGTTGGTGTGCAAGCAGTTTACTCGGTTTATCTCCAAACTCATAATATTTATGACGGGATTTTAACAGTGACTCTGCAGCTTCGTTGGAAGCCAGGAGATCAAATTCAGCTTTTTTCATGAGTAATTCTTTCGAAAGATCAGCATTGGGTAGGTCCACACATTTAGACTGAAGTTCTGAAATATCTCTAGCAAGGCTAGCACTTTTCTCTGAGATGATCTTTCTCTGATAAGCTGAGTAAGATATTATCTCTCCTCTCAGGTAAGCTTTGCATGCCTCCCAGATGACTGCTGCCGATACATCTGGGTTAACATTAGTAGAGATAAAAAGATCAATGCTGTTCTTAATGGTCAAAACAAAGTTTGGGTCAGAAAGCAATAAGGAATTAAAGCGCCAGGGGGAGCGTTTCATAGATCTACCAGGAAGAGAGATGTCAACAACCACTGTTGCATGGTCAGATATCACAATGGGATTGTAGGAGCATGAACTAATAGATGGTAGAAGTTTGCTATCAATGAGAAAATAATCAATACGGGAGAATGTGCCATGGACAGGAGAAAAAAAAGAAAATTGTTTAGTACTAGGGTTGAGAAAGCGCCAGACATCTGCGACTGCATATTGCTCCATAAACATCTGAATTACTTTTGCTGATTTAGATATACCAGAGGGCCTATTAGATGATCGATCAAGTGAAGTGTCAAGACAGCAATTGAAATCACCAGCAAGAATGAGTTGGTGGGAGTCCAAGTCGGAGAGAGAGAAAAAAACGTTTTTGAAAAAATTATCGTTGTCCCAGTTTGGGCCATACACATTTGCCAAAATCAGGTTACGACCTCCTATACTGCCTGAGATGATGACATAGCGCCCGTTAGTGTCAGACACCACTTTGGTCACGGAGAATGGCACTGACTTGTGAATAAGAATTGCAACCCCCCTGGCTTTACTTGAAAAAGAGGAGTGAAAGAATTGGCCCACCCACCCCCTCCGTAGTTTAAGGTGATCTGAAGGCAAAAGGTGAGTTTCTTGTAAGAAGGCTATTTTAGTGTTTAAACGTGTAAGGTGGTTAAACACTTTGTTGCGTTTGATAGGAGAGTTCATACCCTTAACATTCCAACTAACAAATCTTAAAGCGCCACCTGGTGTACGCAGGGTATTTGTGCTCGCCATCAGATGATAGGGAGTTTTTGGGGGTGTGTGCAAATAACAATCCTTGATTCGTCCGCCAGAGCCCGCTCCCATCCCCGCACTGGATATGAGAGGTGAAACACTTGATCAAGTTGGGCACATACAGTTGTAAGCGCAGCATGCATGCAGAATACAAGAAAATACACATAAAAACTAACTAAGATTACATTAACCCGAAGTCCCATCCCACCCCCCCTCCCCATACTTCCAGCTGCTGCCATAACACGCAGCAACATGGAGCACTCTGATTCTCTTATCAGCATATTTTCCACACTTCCAAAAGCCAACGCGCTGCTCCCATAGTAATGGAAGTATATGTACAGCAAAAAAAGAGAAGAAAACAACTCACGTTTCTGATTATGCTAATGTGACATACCAAAACAATTGCAACAGGTATAAACAGGTTTACTTTCAGCAATTGGCGCTAACCAAGCACAAACATCGTCAGAAACCCAAAACAACGAGCCTCGCACAAAACAGGAGGGAAACTAAACAGCTGAAGGTGCTGCATAACGGGTGCATAGTAGGCTACGCAAATCAAATATAGCCTCGTAAATATAGCAGGAACGTCAAGCTAGAGCTACCATGTTTGGCTAACGAAACAGGTAAAACACATTGCGCTAGTTAGCGCCGCCAGATACACAGACAAAAGGCACTTACGCTCAGTGAATGCAAAGTTCAGCGAAAGAAAAGTTCAGTCACGCACGTGTGGTTTATCCACCCGCAAACCGTGGACAAATTTAGTGGCTTCTGCGATAGTCGGGAGCCATGCTCTCTCTCCGTTAGGCAAGGTAACGCGTAGCTTGGCAGGATACAGAAGAGCCGGCTTGTAGCCCCGCTGGTAGAGCTCCGCCATGCAAGTCTTGAACTCGGCGCGCCGCTTCAACAGGTCCGGGCTGTAGTCATCATAAAGGCGAATCTTGTGGCCATTGTAGAGCAGGTCGCCTCCTTTCCGTGCCTCGCGAATAACCAGGTCCTTGATCTGAAAACGGTGGAAACGTATGATGACAGGTCGTGGCCGCTCGCCTGGAGCAGGTTTTGGGGCAAGGCTTCTGTGGGCACGGTCCAGTTCAGGGAGAGAGCCAAGCACCTCTGCGCCAAAGACATCCAGGAGCATTTGGGAAAAGAAAATGGACGGACGGTTGCCTTCTATGTTCTCAGGTAGGCCGATTATCCTTATATTCTGTCGTCTGCTACGGCCCTCTAGGTCGGCCATCTTGGTACGTAAGGCCTCATTATCCCGTTGCATGGTGGAGTACGCTGTCTCCAGTTGTTGGATGCGGAGATCTGTGTCGTTGGCATTGTCTTCCAAGGAGGATATTCGCTGCCCATGGTCAGCGACCTTTGTGTGCAGGGTGTCCAACGTTGAAGTCAACGAGTCGAATGATGTTTTGAAGTCGGCAGCAAGCGCAAGCCTGTGCTCCTCCAGTAGTGAGCTAATCTCCGCCATGCTGATGCTAACGCTAGCCGACGTAGACAACGGTGCAGGATGACTTTTATCTACTTTGCCCTTAGGTTTGGACATTGTGATGTTGCCTGTATGGTCAACGCTATTTCCAAAACGTGTTGCAAAAGAGTATTCTGAAAAAGGACTAGCATAAAAAGGTAAATGAAACGTCTAGATGTGGGAGCGAGCCACGTACACGTCTACCCTGCTCGCTGCATTCCGGAAGTCCCCATATACACATATTATATACAATAACCAAGATACATTAAAGACAACAGAGTCTGAAATTAATATAATTTACTGGAACGGGACAGGAAGCATACCACCCTTTAAGCATTAATCTGTGTATGAAGAATCAGCCCATTCATTGGAGGATGCACGCTGTAAAAGTCAGTTCTTGTATCCATGTGTGTGTGCCGTGGGGTCATGTGTAGCATTCCTTCACTGCGTTGGAGGTGCCCTTGATGTCTGTTCACCAAGTTGTTAATCACCCCTGGCAGCACGGTTTGTGACTCCCCCGGGGGCTATTTTTAAGCTCCAGGGTCACCGACCTCCAGGAAAGGTCACTCTCACTATCAGGGGAGGTCCAGCCAGTGCTCTGCTTCACGGCCGTCTGCATTCTCTCTCTATCTTTCTTCTCCTCCTTCGTCTCAGGACCCCTTTCTACTTTGCCTTGCCTCCTCCTTTTCGTCCTAACAACTCATTGTTAGAACTAAAAATGTCTGACTATTGTTTTCCTTACAAACGCATTACATCATGATGCAACCTTTATCAATTTGAGCCCCACAGATTCCACTGCAATCTCCCACTACTCTCTCACTCCTCCCCGACCTGCATCTTCCCTCGGCCCCTCCTCTCCATGCTTTCCGTCCTCTTGTCTTGCAACGTCGCCCCGGAGTGTGTTTAGACACGCTGCCTGCTTTTGTGATAATCGGGCAGAGTCATAAAATGAAACACTGTGATAAAGTGTAATCCAGGGCAAGTGCGTTTTGAAGGGAATCTACCGTCTCGGCGGACGTTTATCTGAGTCTTTCACATTATTCAGCCTGTGGGAGTGTTAGAGTGGTAATGAAAGGACTCAGTGGAAGATTAGTTGATGCTTTGTAGATGTCCCTGCAATGCCTTCATGTCTGTAGAAACACGTGCTGTTCCCTGAGATTGTGTCTTGTCCTGACCTGTTTTTAATTATTTCTTCCCGTTCCTACGCAGTCCTGTAAATGTTGTCATGGCCAATGCCGGCAATCCCATCCAAACCCTGGATACAATTTGTGAAAATCCAAAAAGTCACACACACCATGTCTTCAGATAGAAAGGGCTCTGGTATATAGACCGACTGTCCCATATAAATAATAATAATAAACGTCTACTCGAGTGGTCGTCCCCAAGTCTGATGGCAGGGCTCCCATCCTACACCAACCAAGCTGGATCAGCACTGGAGAGGAGGAACACTTGATAAGACAATGGAACTGTTAATAATAGATAGGAGAAGAGATGAAAGAAGAGAGATGAAAGGCAGGGAAATTGTCAAAATAACTGTCATACTTCATCCATCTGGTCCTGAGGCTTTGAAGACTATGTTCAAAGTAATCCACGCTTAAAAAAAAAGGATATTCATGACATCATCCCTCATGAAAGAATCCCGTATATATGATGAGAGCCATGACATTTTAGCTCTCACATCCTACTTTCAGGACACATTTATAGACACTGAATTGCTTGCAGGCGCATCCACTTTGTGTTCATATGTGTTCATTTACTCATTTCTGACCAAATGTTCACATCTTTTCCAAAGAGATGATCAAAGAACTCTCTAACATGCGGCCTAATAAATTGGCATTATAGTGAAACAATTAGCAAGTGACTTTGTTTCCTCTCGTCTGGCAACGTCACACCTTGATTGGTGGCCAGTGTGAAGAGAGTCGGAGAAAGCTGGCATCTACACACACACACACACACACAGACACACACACACACACACACACACACACACACACACACACACCAGTGGTGTTTGTTGAGTGTGCACTGGGTCAACAGGCTTCCTGCTCTCCTCATTAATAGTACAGTTTGATTGCCCCAGGTGGGGTCACACTGTCTTGTATTTGGGTAACGGGGGGTTTTGGCAGGAAGAGTGTGTGTGTGTGTGTGTGTGTGTGTGTGTGTGTGTGTATGTGTGTGTGTGTGTGAGGGGTGACTTCCAACACCCCTTTTTAGCTTTAAGAAGGGGGAGGATCTGCATTGTTCCTCAAAAAACACAACATGATTCTCATTCTTTAGAAACATGGGAAGACTGGTGCAATGATGTAATAATGGCATTATGGACACACACACACACACACACACACACATACACGCTAGTCCTACCGCTTGCTGCTGCTTTCAACCAAAGGTTACAGATGCGAGGTCAGAAGTGCAGACCCCCGGGTGGACGACTTGCTGGCCAACAAAGCTGCTGTTGTGTGAGCGTGTGTGAGTGTGTGAGCGTGTGTGTGTGAGTGTGTGTGAGCGTGTGTGTGTGAGTGTGTGTGAGCGTGCCATGTGTTCTGTGTGTTTAGACTGTAAGCAGGAGACTGACGCTTCCTCTAGCTCCACTATGAGGTAGACATTGCAGTGTTATGAAATAGTTAAATTCATGTTCCCCACAGGAGGAATTGTAAAATGTTGGTCACCTGACCATCTGGTACCATCATCAGGTCAAAGTTTGGCCAGTACTTCAGGACATTCCCATCAGCATCAGCTGTATTTTGTGTGTAGTGCTTATAAGAAATGCATGCTATCATACCTATATCATAACATAGCATTATCATTTTGAACATGTAAGCCTGCTGATGAACAGCTAGTCCAAAACCCCACTGTGACTAATTACAGTCTCACAAAGCTGCTATAAGCTGTAGAAGGTAACTGTAAATCTTGTTTTTGGCATAAACCTCTAACTAATTAATAATAATAATGCATTTCATTTATATAGTGCTTTTCTTAGTACTCAAAGACATTTTACAAAACATTTTTAAAATCATCCTAAAAGCTACACAATAAACATAAATAAATAAAGATAAAAACAATGAGAGAGCACACAATCACACATTAAAAGCAGTTCTGAATTAACCAAATTAAGTAGAATTGTACACATATTGATTGTGTGTAGACTAAGCTGCAAACACCAGTTTGTTTTTTAAGTTCTTGTTCACTCTTGTATAGTTCCTGTCTACTAGTTTCATATTCCACTTACTTGTCTATTTATTTGAACTCACTCAGTCCTTTGAGCTGTCGTAATGCGTGCAAGGCGTATCTCATGTGTGTCACACATCTTGCACTACAGGTGTAACTGTATCTTTGGGGATTATTGTGTAACTGATCACCTTTTACATGGTTACGGGAACGGAATGTGTGCTCAATGTTTTTTTTTTCTTCGAGTCTGCTCTTTTTCCTTCGGTTATGCTACTTCCACTGCATGTTGTGGGTGCATGTGGTGTTCCGGGCTGATTTGGTGAACAGCAGGTGAAGCAGCATTTTAGATTGGCTGGAAACCACCGGAGGAGGGAGCATGTGGAGCTGTGATGTAAAATGTTTTGTCTTATCTCCTGACTCTCTCCATCTTTCATCCTTCTGGCATCTGTCACAAGATCTGGCAGCTGTTGCCGCTCTGAGAAAATATGCCTCTGACAACAACAGGGGGAATCAGAGACAGTCTCAGGACTTCTTCTCTACAATAGAGTAGCCTGCTGGTGGAGCGTAACAAAGGGCTGATCAGACGGGATAGCTGTGCAATTTCATGCTTGTGCATAACGGGTTTCTTTTTATCTTGCATATTCAAATGAGATCTGCACAGAGGACATTGCTGTTACATTATATACCAACTGCTGTGCATTTTTTTGGTAATCCTAAACCAAATGAACTACTTTGAAAAGTCCTACAGTCAATGTTTCCCATGTCTTCGTGTTGTTGTTCAGCATTTCGTCCAGAGTTATGCAACACATATGGGTCACAGCCCCTAAAAAAACATTTTTCCCATGCGCTTTTTTTGTTTTTCATACAATTGTGTGGAGAATGTGCTTTGTTCACAGTCCCCATTCAACGCTGGCTGTAGAGATGAATTGGTGGAAAGCCCTGTCAGCATGAGATACAACGTTTTCTGAGCTGTTAAAACAAAATAACTCCCTTAAATTAACTTGTGATGTCTTTAAGAGCATAGGCTGCCTCAGCAAAACTATGAAGTGAAAATGTAAAACAAACACAGAATACACATCATACATACAAATGCATCATCATGGAGAAGGATTTGCTCACTCAAGTTGCCAGTGAGCAGCAGGTATTTGGTATTTAACACACGTGTGACGTTCAGGGTCAAAAACAAAACGTGTCATATGTTCACGTTATAATAGATTACTCAAATATAAGTCACTATTATAATAATAATAATAATGTATTGTTGGAATATTAATGCTGTGACGGCGGTTTGAGTTTATTTCTGACCAAGTTATGCTCCTGACACGGGACAAGTGTTTTTCTCTGCTGTAATGTTTTGTTGGGAGGAGTGTGTGAGGGAGAGAGAGAACCGGCGGGTGGAGAGAGGGGGAGGCGCAGTGTGTGGAGCATTTCGCTGAGTGCTCCGGGCGTTCTCTCACTCGATATTTTGATAGAAATACGTTTATGTGTGCTCGCGCCACAACTTTAAACCATTTTCTGACGCTCGTCGAGGGACTTCAACCAACTTTTTGGGGAAACTTCTCGCCCGCGTGGACGCCACCTCCCCCGGCGTGAGCTTTGGTTTCTGCCCGGTCACGGATCCGTGCATTTGCTGGCTGCGGAGCAGGGAACAAACAGCCCGCAAGGAAGTTTTCAGACAAGTGACCTGTTGCTGGTCCAACACAACTGCAGGCCGCCGTTCTTTCCCTTCTTTTTTTGGCGTTTCTTATAACTTGAATTCGACCCACGGGTTGTCGCGGGAGTTTCGTTAAACATGTCGGGACGCCAGTCACGCACTAAACTTCGGTTCGTGCCAAGCAATGTGGGAGCACTTCACCGGAGCGTCAAGGGCAACTTTCTGTAGAAGCAGCCTTGGCACCCACTTCTCGTGTATTGCTGGGGATCAGGTTCACTGCCCGCGGGCTTGGATTCAAGCTTTGCACCAGCTTGGTCTGACTGAGCACAGCATATTCTGACATCATGGAAGAGGATCAGGGTACCGGTGCGCCTCCCAAAGAGCCCCGGGCAGAGAGCGGCGCTGCGTCCGACAGTTTTTCCCAACTGTGGACGGATGTAATGGGGATGCTGGTAAGTTTTCTTTTGGGGGGAGGGAAGGGGGGACACAAGATCAAAGACTGAACTAAACGAGTTTTCACCCTCATCGTCAAAGTTGCCACTGATTTGCCGAATGCGCGATTGTGTAGCCAATTAGTTGCCGCATGCAAATTGCGCTTCAAAGCAGCTATCGGCCCCTGAGTCCTTATAGGCCCGAGTGGCATCAAACGCACCAGCGCTGCGTGTGGTTCACTTGGAGGCTGCTCGTGACGTATTCATTCGTTTGAGTCGGTCGGAAGCGAACAGGGATCGATCGAGAAGATGGTACGGTACACATTGAGAGATTAACCCTTTGTGCTTTGTGTGCGTTTGTGTTGAGCCTGCTGCCTGAGCATTGGTGCCTTCCTCCATCCTGATGCTGCTGCTCCTCCAGCTGAGGAGATGTGTTGTCCGTCTTGGTGCCAAACACAAAAGTGGAAAAAAAGTGGATTATTGGAGATGCTTTGGCTTTCCTGAAGTCCCCGTCAAGGTCTCTGAGTCCACACATGCTCTCGCTATCAGGAGACATTCTAACATTTTACCAATTTACTTATTAAGTAAGTAATTGTTGATTTCCCACAGTGTTCCAGCCCATTTGATCGTAAGAGATTGTGTTGTGTTTTCTCTGTGAACTGCATTATCTCAGTCCAGAGAGTCAGATTAACTGTATACTGCATGCTTGTGCCGTACATGCTCTTCACTTTGGAGATGCTGTATATTGTAACATCTCTCCTTTGTTTGGCTGCCACAGCAGTCCTGGGTTTACAGGCCATAGGGTCTGATTGATCTGCTGACCAAAATGTGTTGCAGTTACTTCCAGTCTGTTTCAAGACGGAGGTGTTAATTTGGTTTGGTCTGGCACTGAAGATGCAAATGGTGTGTGAGTGTCTGCGTCTGTGTGCGCGTAGTCGGGGGAGGCTGTCCTGCCCTCTGACACCGGGCGGGAGACCTGGCTCCCTGCCAGGCAATTTATCCAGATTTATTGCTCTGGAGCCAAATGTCTGCAAGACTATGTGCTCATGGTTTCCCCCGAGCTGAGAGACACACATGCAAAACAGCAACGGGCCTTTTGAACTCTCTTGTTCTTGACATTTACTGTACACGTCAAATACTCCAAACATTTGTATGTTTTATAGTATAAATAGATGCATCCTTCTTTTTGCTAACATAAACATGGTTGGACCTCAGCTTTGGCTGGGACCTTGTTCCACGTACTGTCTTCAGTCTCTGGATGGCTTGGAATGTTGTGACCATCTAATCTTCCAACAAAACTGTCCTGGAAAGATTAGAAGTGTGAAAGTATGGAACTTGATCGCTCTTCCTGGCTGCTGACGGTGTCTTTCAAAAGTTCAGCAGGTCAGATTGTCATCCTAGAACTAGCTGGTTGACAGCCATGCTAGCACAGGGTTTTCTGTTGGAATGGTGTTGTGGGGATGAGTTTATTGAGTTGATGGCAGCTTGCAGCCATCATGTATGAAAATATCAGTGTCCAGTAAAACATTGCCTTTTCTTTGCAGTACTTGTATGCTTTTGAAGAAGAATACAATATTGTATTTTCATTGATTGATGTATTGCTTTATTGACATAAGTAATACAGTAACAATTAACACACCTTGATACAATGGGCTTTATTCCTGACAATGAGCTGCTCAGGCTGCTATCCTTTAAGCACCCAGTGACATGAATATGCTCAGCTCAATGAACACCACCTACCTCAAAGTAAACTCGATCTGCTAAATATAACTGTTGCCCTATGACTTTCAATGGCTTTTGTTTTGCTTGTGAGCACATATGGGAATCCAATGCCCTTTTTTGTAATTTTGGGTTTGCCCCAAACCTGTTGACCCAACTTTAACTCAGCGTTTCCAATGTGTTTGGTCTTGGCTCCGCACTCGTGAGAACAGGCTTACTCGTACAGATAGACGTACATCCTGATAATGATCTTGTCCACACGCTTATTAGACTCCCACCTGTCAGTGATTACGATATGTTTCAGCACGCATGCCAAACTGAAGAACCACTCAGGTGACGAGGCAGATGAGCATTAAAACGGCCCGCGGCCAGGAGTTCCTCTTCATAATTCCATCGACATTTGCACCTCCAAAATAAGTTACTCGTACACAGTAGTCAGCCTGTTGTGGAATGTGCTTAATAAGAATACTAAAGTAAGCCAGTCATTTATTTGTGGTTGAACTTGAGTCAATAGCACTTGAGCTAATCAAGAGTCAAAGGCAGTTTGTGACAGCTTAGCGCTGGAGCTAGAGTGGTTTTAAGTGGTCGGATTTACAGATGTCTGAATGGGGATTTGCCTTTAGTCCCTCCCCTCTTCTGGAGGCACGAGGGGTTTTATTTCTTTATACGAAGTTAAATGAGCCACATTAAAAAGGCCTGACTGGAAACAAACAATTTGGTTTCGGTGTAAATGTTTTGAGTTGTGCATTTGTACAGACTTCTCTGCAACAACCTATTCCTGTTGTTCAGTGTTAACTAATGGCTGCTACATTTCTTTTAATTCATGGAGGGACACAATGCAGATGAGTAAACATGCCTTCACTAAGGGCTAACTTCTAAGTGTGCGCCTTCCTAGTCTAGATGATTTTACCATAAACCTGGACTGCTGACAGTGAACCATTATTCAATTTTTGCTCCTTTTGAAAGAAATGTCTCATCCTGTTTTTTTTTTGCTTGAAAGGTTGTCTTGAGCCTTGTGGAAGTCTTGTACTTGCCTGCAGGAAATCCTTCTCTGTTTGAAGAGAGTTTTGTGGTTTTTCACACAGTGTGGGTGGGAGTTTTTTTTACTTTTTTGGAAAACACTGATTATGTACTAGACGGGGCTTCATCTCGAGACATAAGGATTGGATACTGCTCTCGAGACATGGATATTGATTGTGTCTGCGAAACATGGTTATATGAGGTGGTTGCTATGTTCTTCCTTCCACATAGCACTTCATACAGAGTGGCAGCATATGCCAAACCGTGGTGCGCTAGGCCACTTTATATCTTTGCCAATAATGTTCTAACACAGTCTATCATAGCCTAATTGTGTCTATTGTTGCCCAGTACCACTCAGCTGACTCCTCCTTTGCCCCCCTCCCCCTCTGGTGAATTTATTGAGGTCACAGAGAACTGGCAGGTTTCCTCTGTTGGGATGGCAGAGCACTGTTCTGCTCAAGCCACGGATATCCTCAGGAAGCCCCCTAAAGGGGGCGGGCTTTGCCCCCCTGGCCTCAGCTTCCTCGACAGTCTTCCCTCGTTGGCTCACATCGCCGACACTAGATCTTAGTCAGACTTCTGTGTTTTGTGGGAATCTCCACTGAAGTGCATCTGATGTGTATGAGTCATTCAACATGGCACATGACCAGCACCCTCTTTTTAATCCACCTGTCTTTACTTATCATTTCCACATTTCTTATATCAGACTAAATGTATTGTTCTCCTTCTGGTTTGGTTTCTATGACTGGTTGGCAGTATAGGTGCAACAGTATAGGAGAAAATGGAAATGGTTAAATGTGTCCTGCTGGAGGAGCTGGGGACATTGGATGGATAGATGGTCAGGTGTAGTACAGGATGGATTACTGTGGCGGAGACTGCTGGACAGGTCTATAGCATGCTTTGGGTTTTAGCTGGCATATTCATGACTTGGGCTAAATATGGACAATCCTATGGGTTCACCCTTTAAAAAACATTCGTACAATGCAACACAATACAAGACAGTCTGTCAATTTCCACCTGAGACTGCACTGCAAGTGAAAGTGATCACACCACTGACGTTGAAACATTACATCAGATGCGTGGCTCTATTGTAAACTGTTGTCATTGTTGGTTCTCCCCGGGAGAAGGGGCCGTCACCAGGCTGGCCTTGTGACAATGGTTAACACCATGTAAACCCCCGTTTAACCCATTCAGGAATGTGAGCCCAAAGGACGAACCAGAACAAACATATTAGGTCCGGGGCTAATGGCTTTTAGCCTTTCGGCATGTCTTTCTCTATGCTTGTAATAAACAAGCGCTTTCTTTGAGAGACTTTGCAACCTCTAACATAATGTATAAAAACCTGAATTGAGCATAACTTGCTTGCGAGATTAGCTGTGTGCCTTGGCAGTGACTCCTGAGAAGGCAAGGAGACCCGCGTTATCGGTGCCTTGCATGCTGGCTGTGGAATTTTTTTAATAACTTTGCAAGAGATTGCTTTAGTGGAGCGGCATTCAGATGCTATGTTGTAAAGAAATGGTCACTTCAGCTGGGACCTGCTCATTCCTGACAAATGTGTATGTCTAGAATAATAGAATCAACAGCTTGTACCGGACTCAAAGTACAGTGAAATGAGAAATGTTGATTTCCATTTTTGTAAATGCTATAATACAGGCCACATAATGGTAAATCTGTTGAAAACTATCATTCCAGTAGGCTGGTAACATACAAAGTATACATTTTAACCCTGTACACAACATTGCTTCTTTATTACACCGATGCTGCTTTATATTGACTTACTGGAAGTCCCAGGAGACAAACCTCTGAATGCCAGGAATGCCGTGGTTAAGTGATTAAGCTAGCGGAGGCTACCGGGTCCTAATGCTGATTGTAAGTGTGCTATCATGCTGCCTAGGGAACATATTACAGTGTATTTCCAAACCAAAGCTGAATATATTTGATTTTCTTTCCATGAGAGACGGAGTTAACTTGATTTTTTTAAATTCTTTTAATCTTGGAATTCTGGGAATGGATGCTATTCACCCCCATTGCGCCAACGCAATCCTGAATGAATATTGTGTAAATCCCTTGGTTATGGCTCACCAGCAACCATATCACACATTGCTGAAATATTCATGTGCAATACCAGTGATTTGTGTTTTGGGTGGTTGAACAACATGGCAGCCACTATCTCAAGCTTATTGCGGCTTTTACACTATCACTTCTCAAAAGTGTCTCTACATTTCACATAACCGTTTCTCTGTTGCGAGTTGAGTTTTGAATTATGTCCCAAAGTGAGGTAAAACAAGTATGTATACTTGGTCTGAGACAAATTCAGCTGCACTTTTGGGAGTAGCCATCTTGAACAGTTCATGACGCCTTCACACTCTTTACTGTAAATACACATGAACACGCACCAAGTTTTGCTTGGGTGTTGTTTTTTTCTGTATGACTATTGTTGCCATTGTTCCAGTCAAAGCTGGGAGTTGGCCTCCCTCATTTCCAGGGTGGAGAAGCAGTTACATCAGCTGAATTAGAATTAGCCTCCATTGCAAACATACCTCCATGAAACTACATGTGTTTAAAGTGTGGTTAATAGTGTTAATAATATTTTTAGACTTGCTTTTTAGAGTCATTAATTCGCTCAATATGGTAACACACAGAGAAATGCTTCCACATGCTTTCCAGGTACGGTAAGCTGTGGATGATTAATACTCATCCTTAGACTCTCTCTTTATAAATGCAGATTTTTTTCTTTTTCTTCTTCCCACCCAGACTCCAGATGTTTTATCCTCCTCTCACCCCACAGCTGCCTAGTCAGTGTCCCACAAATCATCCCTTGTCCAGTCTCCACTCCCACCACCCCTGCCCACATCTCCAAACTGGATGTGTGGACCACTGTCAGATCCCTCCCTGCTCTTCCACCTTCACTCCCACGTTGACAGATTCTCTCTAAAATGTGGACTAAACTCTTGCTCGTCCGCTGACACGGGCGTTAAATCAAACATCCCCAGATTTTTCTTTCCTAATTCGTTCCCCTCAGACTCTGCGATTTCCCCCAAGGGTATTTTCACTCCCTCCACTTGTTCTCGCGTGCTGTCTCATCGTGGATATGCACATAACTGAGCGATATCACTTTACAAGGTGGGGAGGCGGGGTGAGGGTCAGCTGTGGTGGACCCCCATGAGCTCATGCCTCTGGAGAGTTGGAGGAATGTCAGTTATCCACGCACACACGGGGACGTTTGCACACACGTGGATGCGTACAGCCGGAGACGCACATCAATCTAAGGACAGCCAGCCTGTGCAGCTTGGTCCGTCCACAGTTGAGGTTTACAGTCCATGTTCCTCACAGTGGGGCTAGAAACACGGCAGCTCCCTTTCAATCAAGAGCCGGTGTAATCTCAGGACAAGGTTTGTTCTTCTTATCTTCCGGATAAGGCGGATAGATCAGCACAATGGTGACATGCGTGTGGTGATTAAAACGTCTCGGAGTTCGGTAATGAGAGGGTGCTTTCAATCTGCGCGAAGGAATGCAGGGGAAAGCATGTCTCTGCTCGGGGAGCGCTCCCACCGGGAATCTCAGTCATCTCGGACCATATGTCCGGCCAGAAACTGAATTTCTCAAGCAATGAGACGGGGAGGACGGATCCCAGCCGGCCAAACGGGTGTTTATTCGTGATATTGTGGTCCGTGCACAATCCGTAAGGGCCCCCTCTCAGTCCACTGAGCTGTGTTGTGCGACTGGTTGGCCTCGGTTTGTTTTGGTCCGGTGTTTTTGAGACCTCCTGCATGCATGCGTGCACGCATGTGAATGCTAATGTGTGTTCACAGGGGCCTCATGCCCACGTGCGTTTGTTTGTGGCACTCACACTCACAGGGATCCATTCATCTGTGGCCTGGCACCCAGATAGGGAGTCCGGTTGAGAAAGACAGGGACTGAGAGAGACTGTTCGGACCCTGCACAGTGACTCAATGCTCGCTGTCTGCCTGGCACAGATTAGATCAACACTGATGAATATTCAACAGCTTGTTTCTGCCAGAATGGCAAACTTTTTTTTTTCTTCCCCAAAGCAAGAGATGAGTGTCAGTCTCAGTGCAAAAAAGGTGTCTCTTCTTAAGAAGTAAAGGAATAAATAGATTGTTCACACTCTTTCTGGTCTGATGGAGCATGATTATTTAGCTGGATAACTGCATTGAGTACAACCCAGATTGTTGTTTTTTTTTTACTCGAGGACTGACCTCTGTGAACTTCATGATCTCGCTGATAGTCTTCAACATGATATCCAAGGAGTGTTTGTTGGGTAAGGGCTTCACTCTTTGGAGCTCGGCTTCCTCCCTCAATCCTAAACACACGTCTCCCACACAAAGACAGGAACTGTGCTGATCTAAACCACAGCCAACCGGAAGAGTGTGTTTGGTTTGTAGTTCGGTGAACGTCTGAGGAGGCAAAGGGCATCTTTGATTTGAGCCTCGATAAAGACAAAACCCAGGGTCATGCCATGGCTGGCCAAATACACAGAATGGGACCTGCTGAAAATATACAGACCTTTTATTGAGAGGTATATTTAGGTTATTCTGTTTTTTCAAGTGTGTGCGTAGACAACCCATACCTCTCTATACGGGAGTGTTGATGTTATGCCATATTTACCCAAATGCATGCCTGTAGGCACCCTTTATATGCCACTAATTGTTAGTGGTTATATAAAGCTGTGCTGTATATGGAGAGGATGGAGGGGGATATGCTTGTCACACAGCGTAATATCTTGGTTTCCCTTTTTTCTTTCCTGAAGCACTGGTAAACCGTTGAAGTGATGGAGGATGCGTGGAAGAGTGAATCATTGCAATTACTGTTAGTTTGGAAGTGATTCATTGAACAACAAACTGCTCAACTTTGCAAAGACTTTTCTTTCCTGCATCATTCCATTAACGGCGTTCCTTTCTCGGCATGTCGTAGTTCCCTTGGCTGAACCATGTCCCCTCTTCCTCTCTCCAGGATGGTTCTCTGGGCAACATAGATGACCTCGCCCAGGAGTACTCTGAGTACTACAACACCTGCTTCAGTGACGTCAATGACCGCATGGAGGAGCTGCGCAAGAGACGAGTCTCCCAAGAGGTTGACATGGTAAGTACACGCACACACACACACACACACACACAGTAAAATAAAAAACTAATGCTTAAATGCAAAAACAGTGGTCTCACAAAGCATTTTCATGCTTCCAAAATACTTTGGATAGATGATGCAAATCTTTTAATAATGACCCTAAAAATCCCCCTTTTTTTTTTCGTGCGGTTTCCTCGCTTTACACAGTGTTATTTCCACACTCTTCGCCAACAACCTGGCAAGGAACAACAGCAGCGGAACAAACGTGGATGTGTGCGAAGGTTCAAGACTTTCCCCCGAAGGCAGTATGCCTTCTCTGGTGGTGAATGCATGTGTGTGGTGGGGGTCCTCTTCACACGGATGTAGGGTAGTGGGGCACCCCTCTGGTTGCCAGGCTGCACTCCACTGTGTGCAGGAATGCAGAGGCCGCAGCGCTGTGCCACACACTGGCCACAGGTCCGCAAATTCAAGCCCAAGTGTTGAATGTTTTGCTAACTTCATAATTGCTCCGTGATTTATTCATGGCGAATTTAATTGGTACGCGCCCTGAGAAAAAATGTAATTTGTTCTCATTTCTAAAACAAATACATGAAATGGAGCCACCTTTTTCTGACTCTGGCTAGCAGTTGCTCCACAGCATAGATCTGCTTGAAATAAAAAGCTCCAACTTGGGTATCACAAATGTAATAATACTGTCTGACAAAATAATGATTCCACGGATGCTCATCGTGTTAGCTCGTGTCTTCGCCCCTGTCGACATTTTTCCTGCTCATGTCCTTTTGTCTGTCATTACTGGTTTTCCTGTTGAATAGGAGGCCTCTTCTGCTCAGAGGCAGCCATGTGGTTTTGGTTACGCATGGCTCAGATGTATAGCTGATTTATTGTGCTCTTCCTTTTAATGACTGCAGGTGGACATCCTGTTCGCACAGCTTTCATTAGAGGGATTGGAAAGCATAACATAAAAATCATAGCCATGGATACATCGAACACGTAACCTACAATCAAACCATACAAAAAAAGTATCTCTCTGTGTGGCCTTCGCGTGAGTTTACATTGATATGGATTACCTCTGGGCGTTTTATAGTTTGGGAAGGTTTAATCCCGACGATATAAAGCAGGTGAAGGGGAAGCAATCGGGGCAGATTGTGCAGCCCGGGTGGAAGAAGAGCTGAAAAGAGCTGACTGGGCCCTGAGCCCGAAGCCCAAGACGGGAGCAGGATGAGGATCTGAAGAGAGGAAGACGAAGGGAGGAGGATGAGCGGAGTGAAGAGAAGGAGTGGCGAATGAAGTAGCCTGCAGCTGTCCCGCTACTCTGCAATGTTTGGCACCATAATATAGGAGAAAACAAACACGAAGGAAGGAATATAGGTCACACAACACCTTACTGAGAGTTCTCAAAAGAGCAGTATCAACCTACGCTGTATGGTTTGAACTTTGCATGTCAGTGCAGTCATTTTCTAAAATGAGGTTTTGTGTAGAGCAGCCGTTTCTACACCGAGGGTGAGAGTAGGGTGAGCAAAACTGTTTCCTCTTAGGCAATATTTTTCCACTGGACTAACTTTATAGACTGAAAGGCTGTGGCAAAGTACCTGTAAAACTCAAATAAACAAATAAAATACACAAGAGATTGGGAGAAAGAGAAGAGAATGAGAGACCAAAATGAAGTGAGGAGGGCGTGCAGCAGAATGGACGCCCGGTCGGAAAGAGAGTAGCAAATACCTCTTGTATCTTGTGAAGTGTGTCCAGAAATCAGCGGCTGCAAGCAAACGTCACGCGGCCGCCTCCCTCAGGACCAGCAGCAGGTAGTTAAAGAAGGTCACAATGTTCAATAGCCACGGTAATGGGGGGACATTTAGCGAGTCGCACTCCTAAAGGGTGTTGCCCTTCAGGGGGAGACGTGTCACTTGGAAAGGGTACAGGATGATGGGTGACTCAATCATGTCCCACACCCTCTCCACTCATTGTCTTTTTCCACTACAAATGAATAGGTCAGCTCTTTTCTGTGTTTTAACCGGGACGTCTAATCATCGCACGTCTCTTCCAAAGAAACTTTTTGCCACCAGGGCGGTGTTTCCAAAGTACGGGGCAAAGGTCACCCTAGGGGTGACCTCTCCTGGTCTGATCACTCAAATGACACAGACCAGTAAGAGTGAATCTTGTGTTTTTAATTTTATTATAATACTGTAATTCTGGGTTTCTGGATTGATCAAGATAATTTTTTAGATTCAAACCTGAGTGAACCTAAAATCAGGAATATGTAGGATATGACTAAAGATATTCTTGTAATCTTACCTTAACGTCTGCCTTATTGCCTTGTGTTTGCATATGGTGTGAAAGAATTAAGTTTTAAAGTATGATGACATATCTACACACGTCGATTGTGTCAATTCCCAAAGGAAAGCCCCAGTGTCGATAGCTTGACTATGGTCAGCATAGTTGCAGCAAAGTGAAAGAAGAAGCCCTCATATTGACTGTTTCTGTTCTCCAAAACCTTCTCAAGTTGAGTCGAATGCCCCAAAATTGTAGTTATCTTAAAAAAAAAGTTTTATTAGGAACCCTTTTGGTTTCTGTTTGTTTTTCTTGCTCCATTCTTGAGAAACGTTCTTGCAACACTAACATTTCTTACAAAAACGTGTGGAGCTTAACAAGTGTGTTTGTTTTCTCTTGCACAATGTGTCCGCCAGCTCTTGAGGGCCCCTGCAGCCCCGCGGTGAGCGCTCTCTGCTGTTAGCAGCTGATGAGAGAGGCTCTCGGAGATAACTATCGACGTGGCCACTTCCGGCCTGGTTGCTGCCGGATTGTTCCTCAGCGTATTCATGTTAGTTTTATGAGTAGTGGGGACACAAGGGGTTGGATAAACATCCCCCTTTGGGAATGTGACCTGTGGATTAGCGCTACCATGCACAGCTTCCCAGTGCTCCTATAGACAATGAGCGTTGGGAAGGCGCTCACTAGCATGCTGATTTGGTGATGCACACGGCTCATTAGGGGAAGAGGAAGCACCGAAAGGGAGCAAAGAGTTCAGCACCTCTCAGGGAATATGATATGGTTTTGATTTTGTTATAATTAACATGGATGTAAAATGCTATACATTTCAGATCAACCCTTTAATAAACACACCTCTTTTGGGTTATAAGTATAGTTTTTTTTATATATATATATATATATATATATTTTGTCTCTTCTAGCCAGTGTTCACTTGCATTTAATTTCCATGAGTTTATGCTTTTCAGCTTATATTTTTGGCCTTTAGCGTTTTGCAGGAGTGCTCCAATTTCAAGATAAGCTCTTTGTCTTTTAATAATGTGTTATTATATTGTCTTTCACCCTAAAGCACCAGCATCTTCTTTTTCCCTGCCTGTGGTCAGGCAAATATTATATATTGTAATATATACTTATATCTTACAAGACAAACAGAAGAAAACATGCCAAAACATGGACACAGAAGCTGAAGTGTGTGTCACGTGGATAACCGTGTATCGCCGACGGAGGAAACCATCAAACTACACATTAGCATATCTCTCAAACCACAATGAAGGGACAGATGATGCACATCAAGTATGAATCAACATTTTCACGAATTTCTCCATGCTGTAAACCATAATGAGAAATTGCAACAGTGCCTGTGGCAATATCCTTGAGCATCACAAAGATGTGGATAAACAAGCCGGCCTCGAAGATTAAACATCGTTCAGTCGTTGGTCTCACTGTCGACCTCATAATTTAAACACTTTTGACACACAAATGCCTCAGCTGGTGTCAGATTGATCCGTTTGCCTCCGGATTGCCCTCTAATGGCTTTCTAGCTGAGCAGTTTGACAGATGGGGGGGGTCAAGAATCAAGCCATGAGGCCCGGGAGAAGTTCAGTCCTCAAAGTGGGTCAGTTCAGCCGGGTTAGAACCACAGAGCAGAAGAAAGGTGAACTGTCGCAGACTCTGCTGCTTATTTGTCCGCTCCACCTCCAGGCTTTTGCCTCCGAGCGCCGCCGCTCGACAGCTGCCTTTGTTGCTGCAAGATTACTTTCGAGTGATGCTGGCCGAGCTTCATTGTTGCCATAGCGCTCGCGGAAAGCAAGTGGTATATTTGTAATTTTTCCATGATTTCGGCATCGGGATCATGAGACATCGGAATTTCTAATAACTCCGGTATTTGTCTTGAAATGGCAAAACAATGATGATCCTTTTGGCTTAGGAATGCTCCTCACTGCAGAAGCACGCATGCCTTTGCTGCAAGTATACACACACACACACACACACACACACACACACTCTCGTGATGGAACAGAAGCCTATAGAGGTGTCACTGAGTGTGCAGCAGCTCAGAGGTGGCATACACTGCCCACTGAGATGATACATTTCCTGTGTGTGTGTGTGTGTGTGTGTCCAGTTGCTGCCAGACCCTCCATGCACACAGTCTACCTAGAAACCTCATTCTCGCCCCCCCAGATTTACCCAGCCACGCCAGTTGGCGTACCTCCACTACGCCACCTGGTCTCCGGTTTTGCTGCGTACCCGCTACTTTTCCTCCCGAGGTTGGCAGTGACTCCACTGTGGGCGCTCGTGCCTTCGGTGGGCTTTGTACTCATGTTTGAGCTAAAGGGCTGCTATTTAACGCTCATCTGTATTCCGATGCTTTCCTGCTCATTAACAGAGGCGGGTGCTGCTGTAGCAGAGCAGTGTTTAACTGTAGTTTCTGGGTTAATGATGGAAACCATAGATCCCCTGTCTGCAGACATTGTGATCCTCATTAGCCGGAGTTCTTCCTCATACGCTCCCTTACTGCGCTCTCTCTTTGATTTTAACTCAATTCAGTCATGCTTAAGCAATCAAGGTCTTGCGTTGGCATCACACACACACACATACACACAGTGATGTGCACAAACAAGCCTGTGGCAATCTTCGGGGGAAAACACATGCACATTCACACGCAGCGTGTCAATTCTCGGTAAGTAGGGCAGTATCTCAGGCTGATGCTGGTGAGTTCAAGTAAAGGATAGGGTGCTCCCTCTGGGAGTGTGTTGTGAGATCTAAGTTTCACATCCAGATCTCAAAACTGCATCAATTTGATATTCTCTTTCAGAATCTGTGTCGGTTACGCCGGCAACTCGTTTGCGTTCTTTTCTCCGACATATCCATCTCACAGACCCGCAGTTAAAGGCAAACGGGGTGTAGATTTAGTTTGTTTTTGTCACATCTCCTCCTCAGGTTGTTCACCATCTCACCCCCTCTTTCCATGTCAGAGATGGCACGCACGGGCGAGGAGTAAAGGGAAGCTGAGGAGTAGCAGGAGGAACAGAGAGTGGCTTTGTGCCTCTTGTCTGTGGAGCTGTGTGTGTGTGTGTGTGTGTGTGCGCTCTCCTTGGTTTGTGTGTCTGTGTAGGTTTGTCTGTGGTGGCACGTATGTGGCTATGTCAGGTTGTGTGTCTGGCTGTGTGTTTTGTGTGTGTCCATGTGTGGTGTGTGGACATGTAGTGACCTGTAGTCACCCGTCGCTGCCACATCTTTTCGGTTGCTGCAGTTCGGAGAAGCCATCAGAGAGGATCTGAATCTACCTTTTGTGAAAGACTGTGTGAGCACGCTCCATGCTCCTTCTTCATGTGGGTTTTTCTGAGTACACCCACCTCATCCTGCACCATGCAGTTGTGTAAACACAGCTGGCAGCGCTTGTTTCTTTGCATAACATAAGCTCTTCCTCTAAAAAAAAAACATCTTTCAGTTGCATCCTATGCTCAGCCTGGCATCGCAGCGAGACACAGCGTCTGTACATCTGGTAGATGAGGTTTTTATGGCCGTAGACAGCTACCTGCTCTCTGACTTATGGGACTCACCAAGCTCCCGGGGGAATGGTTTCAGAGATTTTTCCGACATGACTTGATTTACTTTGCAGAAAGAAACGTCCGGACCCATGTCTCTGTCTGCTTAATCACTGTAACAGATAAGCAGACAAACAAGGCAAATGGGACTAGGAGGAGTTGTAGTGCAAAAGTTAAGGCAGCCAGACTGTCTCGCTGACATCTTGACTGTCTGCCCGCCGTTGATTACGGTTGGGATAAGTGTAGGTTTCAGGCTAATTTTAAGGTGTTTTAGCCACCTCAGCACTTCCCCTGCTCTTATGACCTGCAGGCTGCAGACTCTTAAAGAGCTTTTAAAGGAGGGCATGTCACTCCAAGTCCTTTAGTTATATCCTGGAAGGATTGGACCCCGTTGCTCAAAGCCCAGCCAGAGAAGGTTAAACTACAGGTCACTCTGATTAGGAAGCCTGGCAGAACAAGTGTAGGAAGTCTTCTAGATTCATCATCCTGTGATTGATGCAATCAAATATCTGGCTGTGGAGATGGAGAATGTTATTTCTCAGAAACAACTGATTTCCTATCCCTGATCTCCATTTGGGAAACTCCATATTCAATAAGTCTTTTCTTCATGGCAGCGGCTGTCTGCCCTCAACCTGCTTGTACTGACCGAACATACTCGGCACTCTGTTTGTGTGCATTGATAGTGATCCTTTGGTAAGATAACTAGTGTAAATGCCATGTTGGCTGCCAAGCTGAGGAAATTCACTACAACTTAGACTGCAAGCTGATTTGACAGAAACCATCGGCATGTTTCCCAGTCGTCTTCAGTCTAGACAAAACACAACGTAACACCAGTTTATCAGGGGACGTTTAGGGTTATTTTTTATGTTTAGCAACAGACTCATAGAAGAACAAGATCGGCAGATTATGTACGGAATCGGTCCGTAGAAACAGGAACTTGTCTTTGGTCATGTTTTCTATTATTGAGATCTGATGAATTTCAGCAATACCATAACTTTGATACTTCCTCAAAAGATTGCCCAAAATAAATGAAAACAAAGAGGTCATCATAATAAACTGTCCATTATATCACTTATTACTGAATCATCTGGTTGACTAACCTCCTCTGTAAACTAATTTCCATGCCATTTATAGTCTGCTTAACATAATCAACCTGTCACATGTATAGTTAAGTTAATAGAGGGCTACCCTTGCAGCTCATGCCAGGAGGATTAGAGGCACATTGAGCGTAAAGCTACGCATAACATATGTGTTATTAAGCAATGAGCAAGAAAATGTCCAATAAAAATAAACAATGTTGACATGATGCTAAGCCCCAAGGCAAGAGATGCAGGCCTTTTTAATCCCTGGTCCACATTTAGAAAATCTGGTCTCCACCCTTGAGCAAAGTTTGACCCCATCTGTTCCTGTGGTGTTTAATATTCCACAGTCCAAGGGTAGCGTCGGGCGAGTGTGAGTACAGGGAGTTGGGTAATCTCCTCCATTAGAGTTCAAATACACAAAAGAACACACAACCAAGAAACCATGCACTTGACCAATCCCTCGAGGCCGTTCATTGGCTCTCAGCAGTCACATGCAGCAGGTTCAATTGAAGTTGCAGACCTGTTGTGCTGCCTGTAGAAGCATTCGCTTTGAGGCACATCTGCATCTGTATTTGTCATGATGAGGACTCCTGCTTTAGACATATGCAAGTAGCAGCCTGTGCAGCAGCCTGTGCAGCAGCCTGTGCAGCAGTGAAAACAGCCTGAACAGACATTATAGGCTGGAGAAGCTCAGCAACAGTTTATAAGTAAAGTGTGGTTAATTAAACATGCTAATGTGCACTCTTTGTGGACAGGACATAATTTTCTTAATCTGGTTATCCGTTTTCTATACAAGCCAGTTTGTCTGTTGCATTTCATTTAGTCCAATATTGAATATTGTATTCTAATGTAAGGAGTCCCAGCAGGTGTTGTCTTGTGTGGAGGGAGGCGCCCACTAACGTCATTGTGATCCACTGTGGAATTCATGCCGCCGGTCACGTCGGTGCTTTTGTGATATCGAGTTCTGCGAGGAAAGCCAAGACTCCGCTCGGCTACACCGCCGCCCCGTCGTATTCAGCCGTGGTATTCAATAACAATCGGAACAAGTATTGCAGGTTTACCTACAGCAAGACTTGACTTGTTGAGCTGTCAATGGATGGGTTGTTGCTGTGTGCGTGCGTGTGCACACGTGTTGGTGTTTGTTTTCACTGACATGCGGGTGTGTCTACATGAACCTGATGATAAAAAAAAACCAAAAAAAAACCCACGTCCTTCCCACATGAGGTCATTGTTAAACATGCCATCTCACCTTTCATTTCCTTTATAGATCTGTTTTTCTTCTTTGTAGTCTAAATGATGTGCTCACAGTTCATATGTTATTAAGTGATTATCCGTTGACTCTGACATTTGATTTCCTTTCTTCTCTCTTTCTCTTTTGCCATTTTCCCCCCAGGAGAAACAAGATCCAAGCAGTACATCCCTGCAGCTCCGTTCTGAGATCCAGGTAGGCAGAGACACTGTCTGCACTTTGACCCAACCTTTGGCTAAGAAGTCAATCTGACGCCTGTCTCCCTCTCTGTCCTCAGGAATCCTTAGGCTTCAGCAGTGAGGTGTCCACTCCAGAGACAGACAGAAAGTAAGTTGTTTTTGCCCCACCCCCATTCAATCCCTTACATGCAGCTGGAGCCGGTGTGGAATAATGAAACACGCTGGGAATGAAATGTGTGTCTGTCGAAACAATGTGCAGCGCAGCCGTGTCTGGATCCCATCACACCGTACATGCCTGCACACGTAATCATGGATCACTTGTCCTTTCTGCATGTCCGCACCTAAAGATGGAGAGCCAAGTGCACACACCTCCGTCTGATCTCCATAGAGCTCTCCTATGACAGCTTGGACAGAAGGTCTCTGACCTTGCCCACGGGGAGTAGAGGTCAGCGCCCCCAGGTGGAAAACTTAAACTGTGTGTGTGTGTGTGTGTGTGTGTGTGTGTGTGTGTGTGTGTGTGTGTGTGTGTGTGTGTGTGTGTGTGTGTGTGTGTGTGTGTGTGTGTGTGTGTGTGTGTGTGTGTGTGTGTGTGTGTGTGTGTGTGTGTGTGTGTGTGTGTGTGTGTGTGTGTGTGTGTGTGTGTGTGTGTGTGTGTGTGTGTGTGTGTGTGTGTGTGTGTGGTTGTTCAGCTATGGCTGACCTGGGTTGTAGATGTAGGTGAACATGCATGACCATTAAATAAATCCATATTAGGTAACAAATGACCTAATTAATATGATGGTGACCAATTTTTTAAGTGAGTATAACGGAAATCAACCCCCGACGTTCATAGACATCACATATCTGAACCGTAGTCGGTCACCGAAGCTCCCTCGGTCACATCCCTGCGATGGTCAAAGGAAAACCACCGACTGCTTCCTCCGGCTGACCTGCTCAGTCTAGCATCCACTCTCTGTTCTCTGGCCGTCCATGCTTCCTTCCTGCCTTTGTGTCCAGCAGGGGAAAGGGGAGGAGGAGAGGGGGTGGGGAGAGGGGGGAAGAGGGCGATGGCCAAATGATTACAGCCAAGGAGTGTGAACGAAAGAGCAGGATGGATCTGGGAATGGGTGGGGTTCCTTTTCACTGGTTCCTGTAGAACAAAGTGTGTGTCTGCGTGCGTGCGTGTGATCATTTTTGTGCACCGCTGTATTTTGTGTGTTTTGAAATTCTTCCACCAAAATGTTTTCCATGAGATCACTGTTGTACACATTTAAAGCGCTCCAAGTTGGTCCACAAAACTCTCTCTAAGCGCTCCGCTGTCAAGCGGGATTCAGTTCACCGCAGTCGCACGTATCTGAAGGCTCCGGGTTGGTTTGATCTGTTAAACCAGACCTGAGGTCAAGAATATCTTGAAATGTTCTTCACAACAAGATGACTCATGCAGAATAGATTGCCCGTTAGCGGGCACCAGAAACGTCCCCATTATATGTGAAGAAGAGATTAAGCGGAGACGAGTGGAGGGATAGATCAGTGCATGAAGGTGGAGGCCCAGTCAAACCTTCACGCCATGTCGGCCAGGGCCGGACGTTAAATAATTCTTAGTGTGACTCAAATGATCTCTTTTATTGCTATTTTGTTGCTCTTTGTTGGTGACCAGCACCTCCGTGTAACCCCCGGTGCAATTGTCATGTTCACGTGACGACCACGTGCGGCAGAGGAAGCGCATACCACAGACATGATCACTTCTCCCATGGCTGTGTATGTTGAACAGACAAACGCTGAGGATGATGGGAACCAGATGCCACATTTCCAATGACGTCGCTTTGCTGTTCGAGAGAGTCCCAGAAAGAGCCCCTAACTTCTTCCTGTCAGTCTGGTTTCTTTCTGTGCCTCACATCCCCTTTCTCATAAACTTTCAGACCTTTTCTCAACTTCATTTAATCACTAATGAAACTGCTCCACTCTTTCATTGATTTTATTTGTCTTACTACAAAGCCTCAAACTTCCTTTCTGGTGTTGTAGTTATTTAAGAAGAACTTTTTCTTATTACTTTTGTCTAATTAATCTCGTTTTCATGCTCAAGGACAAAGTGTCCCCCATCCAAAGCCTCAGAAATATATATATATATATACAGTATATATTATTTCATATTTTCCCGTAATCTATCCCATCTACCTCTCTGCCAGCTCTTCTAGTCTCACTCTGTTCTCTCTTGTGTTGCCTATTGTCCACTTCCCATTGTGGTGAATAGGTTTCAGGTGGAGTGATTCATCTTGTGCAGGCAGAGTGATAGGCAAGCCCCCCCATTCCTCCATTCCTCATGACACATTCCTCACACGGATACCCCCATCATCGCCTCGCGGCACGACAATAGCACCGAGGGGAGATTACCCAGACTTCATCTTGGGCTGCGCCAGCCCTCCACCGGTCTGTGTGTCTCCTGGTCACTTAGTTGGCAGGAGGTGGGCTCTGTTCCCATAATGCCTGGTATGTACGTGGTGATGACAGAGCTTTCTCAGAAGGCTGGACGGTTCGAGCTGGGAACTTCCTGTTTTGAAAGGTGATTGATTGGAGGGTATTGTTGCAGAGAGGGGTCACCGAGCTTATCAGAGAAGTTAACAGCGGAGTTAAATGGAGTTTGATGAAAGCATGCATGTGCACGGACGCATGCTGATTATTGGCGGTCACGGGTTTTGTAAGGTTGCCCGTCTAGAGGCAGTTGTGCTTACGCAACCAATAATCAGATAGAAATGTAAGCCGTGCCATGTGAAGAATCCGTTTACAGCAACAGCACCGTGTTGGAAAACTAAAGTACCTTGTCAGCGCATTTACCACTTGTGGCTGAGTGCTGCAGCCCTCATGGAACTGCTATTTGCTTCTGGGAGTGAAGCACATGTGATAGGAAGCAGGGAAATGCATGCACGAGCACAGAAAACATGCAGCTTTTCAATTAGTATGCTTTAGCTGTATGCTTTTTCTATTTCCCTTCCATATGTTCTGTCTTCCCCTTTCACGTGACCGCTGACCCCTGAAGAGTTCACCCCTCTGCTCTTCCTGTGGACTCCACCGCCGTCGCACGGGGTCCCTGCCTTTCATTGTCTCTCCCAGAACACCGGAGACCATCTTGCTCCAGGTGTCCAGCCCTGGAGTCACACAGTCACCACACACACATGCATGTGTGCACTGCTGTGATTTATGCCGAGTTCACACAGCTGTGTGTCCAACTCTGGCTATGTGCTGGTTTGTCAACTTCCCCGTGCAGCAGCTCCATCACACAGGATGCTGAACCTGTGATTCACTCGGCATCATGCGATGGCTCCCTACGCACCATCGCCTACTCAAATCATCCTTTTGTTTCCCTGATGATGATGATGTGGTAAGTTTTATGCTTGTGCAGCTACCACATATTCACTGTATGTGTTTAACGCATCTACAGTTGTAACACAGAAGTGGAGTCTCGTGCCATAACACAGACGGCTCTCACAGGTTCATCATCCTCATCATGAGGGCAGACATACAGTATCACGTCCCCTGAGCAAGCTCATTCCTCAGAGCTCCAATGGCATGAGCTCACTTACTCACCATTATGAAAATATACTTTCACCTATACTGCAAAGGTTCAGCCAAAGTTCTGCACTTCATATTATGCAGAAAATAGAAAGTTGGCTTCTTATGCTAATGCCAGAAGAAAGCAGTTAAATGTCCCCTACTCGATGCAAAGAACAGGAATATGCCAAAAGAAAGGCATGCCAGAGATTGGAAGTTAAACCAATTAAGTTGCCTAGCCACACAATGCCTGGCCTGACACCCGCTTTGAAAGACCTCCAGGCTGGCGAGCGCGTGGATGTGTGTATGTGCATGCATGTGTGCGCACTGCACGGGAGGTTAATTTATAGAGCGAGGAGGAGGAGGAGGAGGGAAGGGTGGGAGAGGGGGGGCCACAGAAACGCTTCTATTGAGTGAGATCTATTAGCATTAGCTTTGGCCCTAGCCTATCTGAGAGGGGGATGAACAGTGGGACAAAACCATACAGTCCTCCATTCAATTAGCATCTCATTATGTTGCCATAGCAGCCGGGCTTTAAGCCACGTGAAGATCTCCCATTGCACCAAGAGAGGGCTGCCATGTATGAACAAACATCTGAACATGTATACACACACACACACACACACACACACACACACAAGCAGCCACTAGAGAGGGAAGTGACCTGTTCATCTTGTTCTGATCCTGTCACACACTTTGCTTCACTGGCAGCCACCCGTCTCTCTGCACGGTTCAGCAGCTGTGTGTCCGTGTGCACTGGGCTCCCATCATAACGTGTGTGTGTGTGTGGATGTGTGATAGTGCACGAGAGTTTTGCCTTTTTTAGTAGAGAGATTTACCGAGCAGGTCTCTGAGGGCCTCAACTGGACAAATGTTTCTTCTTATCTATCCTTTCCCCGCTATGATTTAATCCCTTTTAATTGAATGAACGGAGAAGCTTACTGTGTGTGTGTGTGTGTGTGTGTGTGTGTGTGTGTGTGTGTGTGTGTGTGTGTGTGTGTGTGTGTGTGTGTGTGTGTGTGTGTGTGTGTGTGTGTGTGTGTGTGTGTGTGTGTGTGTGTGTGTGTGTGTGTGTGTGTGTGTGTGTGTGTGTGTGTGTGTGTGTGCGCACACACACACACACCTGTAGGGCGTTATCCTCCAACGCGCTCCGCCCTGAAGCTTCACTCCCTGCTTGCAGACTTGGTCTCTTCTTCTGTGAGGTTTTCATCAGCTCCTTTAAACAGGAACCGCTGAAGCTCGGCCCCCTCTGCTACACACTGTTTTAATATAAAATATATAGAAATAGATTGCCATTGATGTGGTTTCTTGCCTCCTCAAGAACAAGGGGAGAGTCGACCACAGCCTCACATGCCGCTGAAATTGCTGTAACATTGGGTGAGGCTGCTCAGACATGACTTTTTGATTGGAAGCTGAGTACAGTTCATTTGCCACAAGGGGCTTTTGAGTTATTTTCTCCCGGTTCGTATTGGTTATTTAGAAAGGGTTATGGACATATCTTGACCTTTTTATTTTTGGTACTCCGTTATTTTCCATCTCTCCTTCTCTTATGCCGTCTGTCTTCCTCGTGACTGTCTTTCCTGCGGAGGGTAGTGGAAACACAAACAGGCTGAGTCTGCCCTGTGGTTTCTCCTCCTCCTCCTCCTCCTCCTCCTCTTCCTTGATTCTATAGCTGCGCTCCCTCTTCATCTTTTTCTTCATCTTGTTGACTTTCCTTCGTTCTTCAACACGCTGCAGTACCACCATCTTTATCTGACCCTCTTCTTTTGTGTCATTGTCCACATCCTCTCCTCCACCGTCTCCCTCTCAAGCCTAAGGGACCTGGCTTTGCTGTCACACAAGTACCACCACTGCCCCCAAGTGGTGAACAGACAGAACTGCAGCCCTCTTTACCAGAACTGTGCACTCGTAAACAGTCGCAGTGGTTTGAAGCACAGAGACGGGAGACTTGATGATATGGTTTGAGAGGAAGAAGAAGGAAGATTATTTTGTTCTAATGTTGGTTCTTTCTTTACTCTTTCACCCACAGAATGTCGCTGCACAAATCCAGCTCTGAAGAAGGATCTGGAGGTAAATTTAAATGCATTTTTATGTTCGTCTTAATATGTTTAAGATTGAGATTGAAATATAAAAATAGTCAGACAGACATATTTGCACAAGGATCATACGTAATTGTCGCAAATTGTAGGGATGCAACCTAAATATTGAACCAGCCTTCCTTTTAGGTAAATGGGACAACAAGAAGAAAAACAAATCTTTTTGGCAGAACTTCCGCAAATCTCAGCACAAACCAGTCATGAGACAGACATCCAAAGGTTTGTGTGGCTTTACTTTTCAGATCTACTGTACTGAATATGCGTTACTCCATATTTTACCTTTTTTCCCTTCGCCCCCTTTAGGAGAAGACGTTGGCTTCGTGGCCAGTGAGATCACCATGAGCGACGAAGAGCGAATCCAACTCATGATGATGGTGAAGGAGAAGATGATCACCGTTGAAGAAGCTCTTGCCCGGGTAGGAGGCTCCTCTGACTTCCTGCCTCACGTTACCCCCACACCCTCCTGTTTGTGGGCTCCCTAGATCCCCTCCCCCACCCATGGGTTCCAGCCTTCCCTCCCTTCTGTTTCATATCCCCATCATAGCTCTGGCTTACTAAAACGACTCACTCTTACTAACATGTACGAGGCCCCACATTTTAACCTTGCATTCTTCTCTTTACACACACACACACGCACACATGCACACACACACACACACAAACTCCAGACCGTTGGTGTATCCACATGTGCAGGAGTCTGGGGACTTTAGGGTGTGAGTTTTTGGAGTGTGTGTGTGGGTGTGTTCAGTTCATAAGTGTGAGGTTAATGGTCACAGTAACTCAACAGCGCCCTCTGTTGGGGGGATGCTCTGGTGCGTTGTGGTTTCTCTCTCCAGGTGGACATGGTGGATAATTACTTGGCTTTCCTTCAAATTTCCTTCCAGTTCTTTTTTAATCAATTTCTGATTATTGTTCTTTTCATGTGCCTTTTTCTTTTTACCTCCTCTCCTGACAATCCCCTTCTGTAATGCCTTGCTCATGGGTAGCATGTCCGTCCAGCAGCATTCGAGCACTGGATTGCTCTCCACGAAGCAGCTTGTTAATTATCTTCTTACCGTTTTTTTTTTTCTCAGGACTTTGTTTTCTTTTGGCCAATAGCTCGATCCCAGCTTCCTGTCTAGTGATTGACAATCCGTTAAACCAATCAATGAGCCTCTTGTGGATAGTTGATTTAGCTTCTTGTTGTGCTAACGTGTCTTTATCTAGTGTGTTCAGTAAACCACTGATCAATAACATCATAATGGTTTCTATTATTGGTCGTTTAGTGATCAGGCTTTTAGTTTAGTGATCGTTGTCCCAACCATCACCAAACTCGGCTGACAGTACTCACCATTTATTTACCACTCAGTCCTCCTCCTCTGTCTGTGTGGCCGTCTGCCTGCACTCGTGCACTGTGAATGCACTCCATTGATGGCCATGAACCGTTGGCTTATGGAGTGATGTACAGTAGCATGCTGGGTAAGAGCGGATGGCCCCGCCCTGTTCCTCTGCCTCTCTAAACTCTTCTTCTCCACGTAGCTGAAGGAGTATGAGCGCAGCAGACAGTCCAGCAGTACTGACACTGCAGAGTGGACTGACGGATCTGCATCCAATCTAAACCAGTCCTCGAACTGCAACGTAAGTACTCCCATTCCCCCCCCCCGCCCCCCCCCACCCCCCTTAAAAAAACACCTGACCTCCCCCCTTTTACTCTACCTCTCTAATCTCACCTTTATAGTTTACACTTTTCAGCCAAGGACGTTGTGGAGGTGGACGGCCGTTGTTATTTTACAATGTGTGCATGGAAGGAAATGTGTGTGTGTGTGTGTGTGGGGGGGTGTGTGTTTGTATTCAGATTCGGTAAATCAACTAGTTTTCCGAGCTATAGAAATAAAAACAATCTGCTTCTAGATTTTCCATTTTAAATATAATTCCGGACAGTTTTATATGGCATTGCACAAACCACTTTTACCCGACTTGCATCTTGCCTTCCTCTCCCTTTATCTCCTCCCTCTTTTTCTGGTCTTCATTCATTGGCCAGAATCCATTCTCTCCACCATGTCATGTGCGTCTTCACACTGGCAGTTACCTGTGTGAGTCTTGATCCATCGCTTAACTCGGTTTTCTGAGGCTGCGCTCATGAATACAATATGATATTTGCATATTTTATTCATCCTAATGCTGTCATGGACATTTGAAATATGTCCTCACTGCTGTAGTGCCAAGGAAATTGTCTTTTTGGATATTCAGGCCAGGTCTGTCTTCATCAATCAGTTGTAATTGTGGGGAGTCGCACAAAATCTACCCGAACCCAGAGCGGAGTTTGCTCTTGTTAGCTGTGACGAGGCCTCCAACCCTTTGATTGTTCTTTGTGGAGCGGAGCTGCAGCTCAGTGAGGCTGTTCACTGTATGTGTCCGTATGCTGGAAGCAGCCTCAGTGTCCGTTTTGTCTGTTGGCATAAGTTGATGTTTTTTTACATGTAGTCTGTGTCTCTGATTTAGATTCACAGTGGTCATGGCGGCTTGTCATTAGCTCTGTACTGTATGCCATCATATGGGAATAGCATCTCACACACTGACACACTTTTCTTCACTGGAAATGAGTTTATCCAAACACAGAAAATCCAAATGCTCTGAAAATAATTCCCTGCACTTGTGTTGTATTGCTATCTTGAAATGTGCTACTAATTCCTGACTAAACAGCACTGATGTGGTCTCACTTTATAAATGCATGTGCATCGCATGTTCTTACTGTTTAAGTAAATAGAAGGTTGACTGCAGCCTTCACACAGATGTTACTCTGGATGCCGGATAGAGTTACTTTCCTAGAATCACAATTTCTTTTAAGTGGACGAATTACTTCAATGAGATGTGCTTGACTTTTACACATTCATAACTGCCACAGTCATTTTATGGTTTGTATTCATAAACTGTATGAAATCAGATCTGCATGTCTATTACTTAATGTGACCGAGTCAGTAAATCCATGAATGAGCAATCATGCAGAATAGTTTTATTGCCAAGGGTCTCTATTAAATTCTTCTTCTGCATGATGATTTCCTTCCATATGAAAAACAGTATTCCATAATTATGCCATACAAAGCCTCAGATCATCTGTCTGGCTGTTTTGTAGGTGCGTGAGTTGTGCATGCGTTTGTGGATCATCTCATCAGTCTGCCAACCCTCACGCTCACTTCCTGTGGGAAGAAGATTGATCGATTTGGGGGATTTCACAGAAAGGGAAGTGGATGGAAGAGTTACTAAAGGAGGATTGTTAGAGGAACACACAACTCGGCTCCAGAGGCTGTGAAAAAACACGAGAGCTGGAGTCAGAGAGGAAACAAGGGAGAGCAAAATACAGAAGATAAAGACCTTTCACTTGCCCCCCCGGCCCCGAAAGGGGGGAGTTCTGTGTTCCCCCTCGCCGCGAGTTCCAGAATTGGCCACCTCAGGAAATATTGCTACTCCGGGGACCTCTGTTGGTGTCACACAATGCCCCCTCTTCACTCCAAAGAATGGACTCGAATTGAAATAGTTTTGCATGCCTCTATATACAGACATGTTAATGCACAGCTCATGTAGCTGTACATGGTTGCAATACACAATCTTTGGCTGCTCTGTGCCTTTCTTTGATGCCGTCTCCCCCCCCCCCCCCCCCTCCCCGGTCTGTCTTCCTCCGGCGATCGGAGCCCACATTCCAGGGCTGGCCATTATCGATGTGGGGGCCAAGGCAGGGTCAGAGGGGCTCAAATGCTGGGATTGTTCTCCATGCACAACACGCCTTTTCTCTGCTCGCTGTGCGGCACGGCACTTCCACACAGTCCCTCATTCCTCAGCGCCGAACGCACTAACAGGCTGCGTCTGTGTCTGCCAGCCTTTTGCACACGGCCACCCATATTATTTTGGATTGTGCGTGCATGTGAGAATGGAGTTGACGCATTATGGATTCTATGGGACCCACTCTGGATGTTAACGCAGAGAGCCGTACAGTGAGGTGGTAAGTTTTATGGGACATTTAGATTGTTCCTTTTGTGATTCATCCCGTTCTGTTTGTGGTGTGCACCATGAGGAGGACGTTTGTTTGTAGTTTTCTAAGTTGAACTGCATCGCCGAAGTTATGGGAAGAGTCCTCGTGGTAATTTGTGAGGTGAAACGACAATTGTGGCGACGGAATTGTTGCTTTGACCTTGTTTTCGTTGGCCGGCTTTCTGCCCTGCTTGATTCATGGCCTCCTATGTTTGGCTTCCTCTCTCACGCTGTGTTTGTGTGTGTCTTTTCTCCTGCTAATGTGGTCATTTGCATGGATGGTTTTCCTCCGGACTGGGTTAGATCTTGTATAGCATCCTCCTAGTCCTGTTCTCCGTCTTCCACATAAGGTGAAGAGCAACTCCTGTGGGTCAACTGTGACATCACTCAGGCAGTTGTCCTGCACACATCCCCACGTATAGCAAAGTGACTTCATATGCGACACATCTCAATAATAGTTATTAAGAGAAACCAAGTCAACCTTTGGTGTCTTTTGACTTATTGCATAACATTCCATCCAGCTAATACCCTCGAGCATTGTCCAGAGCAAATGGAAAGCCGAAGGAGTTGTAGCCCCTCTGTCGCCAGATTTGTGTGGTCAGGGAGAACTGGAGCTGTGGATCTTCAGAGCTTATACCTGCAGTTTTATCAGCGGCCAAATGAATGGCGATACCTAAAAGTTGATCACGCACCTTTTTTAAAACGGGCAAAGGGAGCTCTGTTTGGTTGCATGGACTCGCACAATGCCGCAGTGATTAACGCGTTGTTCCGGTTTCCAATGTGGCAACAATGTGGCAGGTTTTGTTACGCTGTCCCGCCTGCAGGAAGCAAAATGTCATGTTGTTGCTAAGGTGGTTTGGTGCCATCGAGGATTTGCGTTCCATGTCAGATCTGTTTGCTCCAACCAAGCCACACTTATTAGCATCATTCCTACCGTATGTCAGCAGCCTCTGAGCCAGGCCTGTGGTCAACAACAGCGAGAAAGACTTTTTTTTCCTTCTTGTTAACCTCAGAGCTGCAGGAAGACCGGGACAGCCTGCAGGCCTGCTCGGTCTCGTTTTGTGTGTGTGATGCATGCTTGTGTGTCCCTTTTGCAAGCGATGCAGTCAAGCTTGAGAGTGGATCTGCCCGTGTGTGACGAGAGCTGGTGTTGCTGTGGAAACCAGTGGCAAATGGAAACAAAATAAGTTGTTTGAGCCTAATGATGTCAGTTCCTGCCAGACAATCTGTAGTCCGAAGCCCAGCTCATCAGCATCATCATTACATAGAGGTGTGTGTGTGTGTGTGTGTGTGTGTGTGTGTGTGTGTGTGTGTGTGTGTGTGTGTGTGTGTGTGTGTGTGTGTGTGTGTGTGTGTGTGTGTGTGTGTGTGTGTGTGTGTGTGTGTGTGTGTGTGTGTGTGTGTGTGTGTGTGTGTGTGTGTGTGTGTGTGTGTGTGTGTGTGTGTGTGTGTGTGTGTGTGTGTGTGTGTGTGTGTGTGTGTGTGTGTGTGTGTGTGTGTGTGTGTGTTTTCCACTACATTGTGCAGAGAGTTTAAATGCAGTCAAACAGATGTATTGTGTCATTCAGTTGTACCATTATTTTTTTTCTTCAAATCACTGGTTCATTATTTCCGTGCATTTTTTTTCAGTTTGCTATGAATATGAACCTCACATGATGAGGTGCTCCACCGTCCCTCGAACCCTCCATGTCTCACCTCACTAACTTTGACTCCACCCTAAACAATGCTCCCATCTGTCGCATTATAACAGCATATATTTGCCAATGCTTGTGTTTTATTGTCTTACTACTTTTTATATCAAAAACATTCAAAAACAAAACTGTACATTTCTGTTTCACTTCCATTCTGAAACGCTACGCTGAAGAAGAACCTCCTGCTTTCACCTAATGTTTTTTTTAATTTAAAAAAATATATATATCATTGAGTGTTTGACTATATGTCCCTGTTTGTTATATCATCCCTCCCTCTTTCTCGCTCTCCCACCAGTCTCGTGAACAGTCAGACGATGAGCAATCGGAGGACTCTGTGAAGTTCAAACGGCTTCACAAGCTGGTGAACTCGACACGCCGGGTCAGGAAAAAACTCATCAAGGTGGAGGAGGGCAAGAAGCACGGCTCTGAAGGTTTGTAAGGCTTCGTCTGAAAACGTGTTCCTTTGATTAGTCCAACATTTAAATCTGTCAACATTATTGAGTGTGTTTTCCAGGTTAAGGTCTGTTTGAGGCATCAGGCTTGCATTGCTTCTGTAAATTGTATGTTAAAAAATCTGTTTTGAGCTTTTTGGCCATACTAAAATTAAGTTAAAGTTCAGTGATAGTAAAATGTGGGTTTCCAACTAAGGGTTTTGGAAATTAATGACTAGTGTGGTTAAAAAAAAAAAAAGAAAAAAGTAATAGCCAAAGTAATACATTTTCATCTGTCATGGGTTTTGCCTAATACTTTAAGAATGTGTTTTGAAGTGTTTTCTGGCTCGCTGTGGTTTGGAAAACCACAGATGGGCCATGGAACTACTCTGCATGTGTACATTATCTTGAGTAACCCAGGTTTCTGTCTTCTTTAGATTTTTTTAATCTGGGGGCACCTTCCACCTGTGAGGACAACACCGCTCTGTATACAGGGGTCCTGAAGAGGCCCCCTTTGCCCCAGGAGATCTCCCTGGCCTCCCTCACCCAGGATCAACTCTCTCTGGACGGAGACACGGACAGTCTGACCAACTCCCCGTCCTCCAGCAGCCTGGACACCTGGTCTGGACACAAGCTGGTCAAAACCTTCAATAAATCTTCCAGTACCCACGGCCTTATCCGCCCCCCCAGGAGAACCCCAGTTAGCCCTGGGGGCCTGGAAGGCTCCAATTCTGGCGTGGGCGGCAGTGGCTCTTCCTTCTCAGAGCTGGATGGCTGTGGATTGGACGACGAAGGAAAGCTGTGCCGCTCCACAACCGACGGCGAGATGCGGAAGGCCCTGAGCTCCATATCACATGGGGTAAGTAACAACGAGGCTCTCTGTGCCTACTATGGCCTCACTAAGCCCCGCCCCAAACCCCATTCCCAGTCCCGCCTCCTGATCTCCCTGGATGACGGGCCACAAGGCGGCCCCAAACCCCAGACTGCCAGTCGGCACCATGGCAGCTGGACGCACCGGAAACCCGACCCCAACTACGCTTACTCCACCAAGCACCTACTGTACCAGCGCTCGCGCAACTCCAAGACCCCCATCTCCCCTCTGTCTGTCACCCCCTCCTCCCCCGCCCGCTGTGACATAGCCAAATCAAAAGGTTTTGGAAGCGGGGGAGGGGGCTGGGTGTTCCCCTCCCGCAGGCTGCGGGGTCGAACGGCCGTCAGTGAGCTGAACATCACCTATGTGGTGGAGCGGAGCCTGTACGGTCACCTCAACTGGGCCCAGCTGGTCCGCCCGGTTACCCTCAGCCGCGCCGAGCGCCGCTGTCTATTGGAGGAGGACCGCGAGGCGGACAGGAAGTGGGCGGCCAGTGTGGACCGCTGCACCAAGCGGGTGCTCTTGCGCATCCAGCAGAAGTCTGTGAGTTCAGACCATGAGGTTTACATCGGCCGCCTCGTGTAAGCAGGAATCGGTGCTTCAAAGTTGCAGAATAGCTCGGAGGTTAAGGGGGGAAGACGAGACACATGCCAGGTCAAATGAATCCAACGTCTCCATTAATTATTGCCCGTGTAAGAAATCCACGTAGAAGTATTGCAGCTGGGCTCATGCTTAGGAAAAGCCCAGCAGCTGGTTTTATTTATCACAGACGTAACTCCCCTCAGAGGAATGTCATCTTCTATGACCTTTTAAGTGACTGCCTTTGGCCTTGACTTTCTTTTATATTTCAGCTGAATATGAAATGATTATGGAAAGCACAATGACCCACTTGAAAGGTTAAGTTACAGTAGAGGTTTTTATCAGTGCTTTTTTATAAATGTCACATCCCTGAAGAACACTAGCACATCCCTGGGAGCAAGAGATGTACCAACTTGAAGCTGCTTTTAGATCTGCACAGCACGAAGCCTCAGGGACGCATTCAATAAATGGCCGACTTCAGTAGCTAAATGGTCTGCACACTTATCAACTTTAAAATAGTTTTTGAAAGGCAGAGTATAGCAACAAAAAACGGAAATATCAGAAAAACAGCTCATCTGCATATACTAATACTAACTCATACCAAAGTGAAGTTTCTAATTGCAACAACCTTCATCTGGTTGCAATGCAAGTACCTCACTTGTCCGCCCACGTGTATCAACTAGCTTGCGTGTATCAGCAGCAGTGACACATACTCTAGACGCTCATATAGTGGAGCTATCCTGCAGCTTTGAGGGTCCCTGAATCCATCGTGTTCTAGTGACATCACCGGCGGTCGTCATCCAAAAACTCTCCAAAAACTCCACTTTTTTCTGTTGTTGCTTTTGGTGTTCTTTTTTGGCCCGTGCCTCTATGGTTGCAGATGTGATTTATTTTTTTTATAGTTATTTTTGTTTCCTATAATTACCTTTTTGAGACTTTAAAATTTTTTTTTTCTGGGTGCATGTCCATTCCATCGAACATCGCCATCACATTCAGAGTTCTTTTTGGACGTCTCTTCAAACATGTTTGTTCTCCAAACTGTGCTTTTCCTGGGAACTTGTGATGTGGACTGCAGCTGTGGACATCTAATAAACACACTATTTTCTGAACATGCAATGCCCCGCCCACTCACATGGAAGATCTTCGTCCAGGGTTCGTGGGAGTTTAGTCGAGCAGTGTAGAAGTGATGGCTTTTGAAAGGAGAAATGCCATCCAGTGCCACAAGATGCGTATGTGCATGTCTGTGTCTACATGTCTGTGTGTGACCTGCTGCAGACCTCAAACAGTCAAAGCCAGCACAGTTCTAAAGACCTGGATGTCTTTTCCCCCCCTTTCATGTCACAGTTCCCCTTTGTGTCTACCTCTTATCTTGCTGTTCAACTTAAAGTTGATGGAAACAGTCTCCATATCACCCTGTCCTCTCCGCAGAAACAATTTACTCTCCCTAAAGATGTTTCTGATGAGAATAACATATCCCCGGCTCTAAGCCACCTATATGTTGTCCATGTTTGCATACTGAGCCCTGTTTCACATTCTCATAATTAACCACAAGATGTTTTATATCAGGCTGAAATGCAATAAGTATAAATTCACTTGTAAAAGTGCAGTAATATATTTTAGCTTGGCCACATCAAGAAAGGCTTGATTGTATCCAACATGTTCTCCAGGGATTCCAGCTTTAAAGCATATGAGCAACCGGTTGGAGCCGACTCCACGGTCGATATAACACCTCATTTTCTCAGGACTGTGCTGTAACTCGCAGTTTGTACAGAGGAGCTCATATAACGGTTTGTGTTACATCATGTCTGTTGGCTGTCCACAGGTCCCATATGACGTCATGCCCCCACATCTATACAAAACCATACACCCATGTACATGATTCAAAGTGCTGTCTGTGTTGTGTCGAGCATGAATCATCGTGAGTTGACCCCTCAGTGGGTGTGGATACGCAGCTCCTGTACCGTGACCTTCTCCGTGCGACTCATTTGATTGGGTTTTGGCTCCCCCACAGAGAACGTGCAGCTTCGGGGGCTTCGACCTGACCAACCGCTCGCTCCATGTGGTCAACGTGGGCTCCGAGGCCAACGTAAGTGCTGGCGGCTTGTGAAATTCGAGGAGGCTGTGAGGAGGACGCCCTGAACTCTCCCGTCACACTAAATCACCTTTTCTCCTCTGTTTTTGTCCTTTTTTTGTTTTTGTGATCTCCACGCCCTTTGTCTTCTTCCTGTTCCATCTACTCGGGATCATCCCCATCTTTCTCTCTGTCATCTCCTTCCTCTCTGTCCATTCTTTTCCATCCTTGTTCTAATCACAGAGCAAAGAACAGGAGGCTATATACAGAGAAGTGGTCAAATCCCCCACCACGTCTCGGATCTCACTGGGCAAGAAGGTCAAGTCGGTCAAGGAGACGATGAGGAAACGCATGTCCAAGAAATACAGCAGCTCCTTATCTGAGCAGGTCAGACACAAACACTCATGGATGCAATGTGGTAATGCTTTATTTGTTCACATTTCAGATGGAATTTAGTTTTTAGGGCAAATGAGGCGCGTATAATCCTAGTCGAACCTTATTTTAATTTTAAATGGAGCAGTTGGCACATACGCCGCCCTCTAATCAACATATAATGCTTTTAATCTGTCAAGTGCAACTGTAAAATAAATAAACGCTCCACATGTTCTGCAAGTTGTTCATTGAGTGGATGTTTTGCAGTGTTAGCCACATATACTGTCCACAGGCTGTGAGTGGGTGGGATTATTTGTGTTAGTTACTGAATAAACATGCAACTCTAACACGCACACACACACAGATCTTTCTCTGCCGTCTCCCTGGGCTCCGTTTGTAGGGTGGAGTGTGCGCTTCATGCTGAGCTCATGGAGTGATGCAAGTCTCCCCGAGGAGAGCTCTTAGGAAATGGAGACTTGAAGTGTGAGAGACCGTAATGGCCGTCTCATCTGCACTGGCCTAATTTTTCTGGGCATCCCGTGGCTTTACTAGTGGCCGGTCCAGCCCTCCAGTTGGACGGCGCCCTGCAGAATGTCATTAATGCACAGCCGAACATCTGTCGATCAGGGTGGTCCCAACACTGTGACCCAAATATCCGGGCATGAGTCATGGAGCCATTGGTTGGGAAAGGCCAAAGACCAATTAATTACCTTCTGTCACGTCTCCACCGTGCTCATGTTATAGACCACAATGCCACCTAGTGGGTAACTGCAATATCAGGACAGAAGATGTTAAGTTAGCTTGTTGTTGCTTCATAATTTAAGAATGTATCCTCAAGCGTTTTGATTCAGTTCTTACAAACATGTACGAAATAATGCAAAGCAAGAAAAATGCCACTTAAAAGTCCAGTTAAATGGTATCATTATTTAATTTAAAATAAGTTGTTCATACAGGCTAATAGATTAGACAGTGAGGGATCTCACTTATGTGTAAACCACCGGGCTGTCAATCATGGCAGTCTATTTTAGGAAGTTCAAGTATTATATCTTTTTATTATATTATATATAATCAATAAAAAATGATAGACCAAAAAGCAAAAGGGAAACTGAAGAAGATACATCTTGAACAGTTTTTGCATTTTTCACAGTTCTTTGTTGATAATCACAACAGCATTCATGTACACGTGTTTTTTAATGGAAAAACCCTCTCCACTCATGATCTTCATCTTTTATTCGTTTCCCCCACGTCAGCTTCTTAACCACACTTTATTGTCTCACATTCTTTCATCTCTTAATCCCTCAACGTGGCCTTTTCTATTTCCTCCCCGTGTCCTTTCCCAACTCATTTCAATATGTTTCTGTCTTTCAGTCCAGTCCAGATGGAGCTCCTGGCTCCCCTCAGTCCCCTCAGCCCGACACCGACTCTCTGGAGAAGCCAAAGCTGAAGGCCGGAGGCTCGGTGGAAAGTCTGCGTAGTTCACTCAGCGGACAGAGTTCAATGAGTAAGACAAGAACCAGTGTTTTAGGAAATGGAGACCAGTCTTTTAGATGGATACTAGGCACCATGCATTAGCTTTTCATGTTTATTTTGGACATCTTGATCAAGAAAAAATAGGAATGCTAAAAAAAAGTCCTTCCTTCCAAAAACATTTCATACATTATTGGCACTTAATTAGAGATGTAGTGTAGTTTTGGGGTGTCGGTACATAATATTGTAAAAGTACAAAGTTGTAATTTAGTGTATAGCTTAAATTGGTCGCCTGTTTGAACAATGTTAGTGTTAAGTTAAAAAAACTGGGCGATCGTGCGAAGAGAAGTCCCGGATGCAGAAAGTTATAATACAAATGGATTTAATAAAACGTTGATGAGCATAAACGTACTTTTCTCACATTAGACACTAGATGGTGCTCGTAGCTCGCTGCTTGCTGGTGGACTGTATATCCCAAATGCATAGAGATTACTTAACCTTCTGGCACTACATTGTATACCAATTACGATGTTTGTCCAGTGACGGCCGTGCAGAGCAGTTCTCTCTCTTGAGCACAGCCAGTCCCACCAGCTGCCTCGTGCTCTGTGATCTCATCCAGTTTTTAAGTGACCTCTCGTGTCATCTTATGTAATTACATCTTCTGATCGCTCCAACCCGTTGTTTCCATCACGTCTTTGTGGAAAAAAGGCCCTCTATCGACTCGAGCTCGGAGTGGAATTAAAGTCTTGGCCGACTCCGTTTTTAGAAGCCGGAGAACATGAATACAAACACGCATGCAAACATGCGGTAATGATTAGGAAGGATGTGCTGCCTCTCAGAGTCCCACATGCTGACAGGGATCCAGCAGCTTTCTCTAAGATACAGAGATAAATGTGCAGCAAATGGAGCTGTAATACAAGTGTTGTAAGAGCCACAATGTTCCTCTCACCGCAGACACAAAAATATGAATGACAAAATATAATCACTATAGTCTTATCGTCTGAATAGTTCCCCTACAACTTTAAATGTAGCCTTGTAGAGCTACTTGACACATGCATCTGATTATACAGTGACCAGTCATTGCAGAAGCTTATATAAATGTGTGTTTGTGTCAAGGTGGTCAGACGGTGAGCACCACTGACTCGTCGGCCAGTAACCGAGAAAGCGTGAAGTCAGAGGATGGCGATGATGAAGAGCCGCCTTACAGAGGGCCCTTCTGTGGCCGCGCCAGAGTCCATACGGACTTCACCCCCAGCCCCTACGACTCGGACTCCCTCAAACTAAAGGTGAAACACACTTTGGGACATGGAAATGACCAAATGCATGGATGGGGAGTGGTGGCTGTCTCTTTTTTGTTCTCCGTTCCATTTTTTCCAAGCTAGTGTGAATATCTATGAACAATCAACAGTCAAATTGAAATGCAAAAGTTGGTTCTTTCTGATTTCTCCTCATTGTGATTCTCCAGCGCGGCGATGTGATTGACATCATCAGTAAGCCGCCCATGGGAACGTGGATGGGCCTGCTAAACAACAAAGTGGGCACCTTCAAGTTCATCTATGTGGACGTGCTGAGTGAAGAAGAGGAGAAGCCCAAGAGGCCCGTGAGGAGGAGGAGGAAGGGCCGACCCCCCAAACCCACATCAGTGGAGGATCTGCTGGAGCGCATCAACCTCAAAGTACAGTACTGACAGCATTGAGTTTCAAAGATAGAATCAGTTTTCAGTGGCACTGATTAAGTTTATTTTTAAAACTTTGCAGTGAATTGTTCAACCTGGGAAATTACACCCATCTGGCACCTAAATGGGAGAAAACCAATCTTAAGAAGGAAATTAAAATATTGTTTTAGCCAAATACCTTCAAAACACATTCGCAGACGAGCAGAGATAAACATAGTGTTGGCAATTACAGACTGCACAGCTTCGGCTGTTTGATCCGACACTGAGGCATAAACATTAACACCCACATTCTCACGGCCACGCCCCAACAAACAACTCTCATCTCTCATCAAAACCTACACATAGCTGTGAGCTTGATATCTTCTCCCACTCAGCCAGCGGGCCTCACTTCCCCAAATAGAGAAGAAGACTTTGTGGGTTGTGTGTTTTTATCGTTGGCCAGCCTAACGGCCGAGTGGCAACCCTACAGATCCAGAGAGCGTTATTGATGTTGGAGCCCAGGCTTCATGAGTCTGGGTGTTACAAGTGCATCAGGGAGCTCATGTCCCTTACTGGTCACCAGCAGATTCCAGGAGTGGACCAGTTAGACTCAACCATTCACAACATTTAGAGTTTGCAGCTTGCTGTCGGTGTGCCAGGTATTTCAACTGCGCTTGTCCTGTATTTGTGCCGATGAGTTATGATTATGCTGCTATAGATGAAAAGAGTGAGAATGTCGCCGACTACGTACTTTTGGAAATGATAAGTAACATGTGGTGGAACCGGCAAGTCACCATTTGGGAGGTGCTGTCAGTAACCACACAGTGTGAATCACACCCCTGTTACTTTTGCTAAACAAGTCTTTGTATTTGCAGCATGTTTAAGTTTTTAAACAGGCCAACCAGACAAAGGATCCTGAGAGGGAGAGGACCCGGCTGCCTGTGTTTGCGTTAGTTGGTGGTCCTTTTGTTTGGTCCTGCATCCTCCAGCAGGAATAGAACCACACAGCGTTCCCTGTGTGGACTCCTCCATTGTAATTGATGGCCTCGCTGGTGACACACAGTCTGTGTATTCGTCCAACAAAGTGCGTGGGTCGCACAAACACGAAGCCCAGCAATATTCAAAGTGGAAGCAGTTACGCGTGTGTTGCATGACAATGTCAGCTGACTCAAAACTGGGCGTGTCTCTATCTGAACTGCTGCTCCCTCCCTGATAACACGGTGGTTTGGGTGACTGGCTTGGATCTTGTTTGTGTTGGGGTGTAAAACTGTGCCTTCTGTGGTTGAGGGACACTTAGATATAATTGTCTCCACCTTTTTAGGTTCTTGTTGTTACAACTTAACGTCGGCGGGTTTCCCTTTTCAAGTCCCGGCGGCTCGAACAGCTCGGGGTTGTGGCCACAGACTGCTCGCTGTTACGTGATTGGTTTGACATCATCGCTGATGTTGTTACAACTCACTTTTACGTGTCTGTCGACAGGGCACAGTTTATGCCATATTAACGAGTGTTGACAGGTGACGTAGCCATAACTAAATGAGCTACGGCTGAAAGTGATTACTTGCCATCTGAAAATCTAAATAGCAGTTTAGATTTGACTCACCGGGGTTTTAAAAAATACACAGCACGGGTGGGAAATTATGAGCAGATGACAAACGAGTATGTATCCTGCAAACACGTACGTGTTTGTGTTTTATGTATTTAAGTTGTTGCCTCTGGTCCCATGACTTTATATCAGACGCTCTTTATTCTAAGCTCCTTAAAATAAACTTTAAACTCAAACGTGGCGTTCCTGTCATGCAGGAGCACATGCCCACGTTCCTGTTCAACGGCTACGAGGACCTGGACACCTTTAAGCTGCTGGAAGAGGAGGACCTGGACGAGCTGAACATCAAAGATCCTCAGCACAGAGCGGTGCTGCTCACTGCCGTGGAGCTGCTCCAGGAGTACGACAGTAAGTAGTAAAAACACCTTGTGTGATAACACTAAACCTCCTTAATCATTCGTTTCTATGAAGGTTGAAGACCTGGAATTATGATCCTAGCCTAGTGCTATTTCCAAAACTGTTTCCCTTTTCCTATTTGCAAGAACCCATTGATGTGTCCCTGTGTATTCTGTATCATGTGTACTTACAAGTGCAACAAGTTGCCAACTCAAAGCATGCGTCTCTACACACATTCCTGAGAACTAAAGTACTATATTTCCCAATGTTCATGGTTTTTGTGTGTCTTTTGTATTTCCAGGCAGCAGTGATCCAGAGCGCGGCGGCCTGTCGGGCTCCCAGGAGAAGCTGCTGTCTGAAGGCCGGGGCCTGGTGGGAGACTCCCCTCGAGACTCTGGGTGCTACGAGAGCAATGAGAACCTGGAGAATGGTAATGATGGCTTTGCTTAGTCTGGACCACCAAGATCCAACACCTAGTCCTCCTTCGCCCTTTCCCCCTGTGGGTCTGCTCCTCTGCTCTATCTCTTGCCGCTTGTGCAACACCTCGCCCATCTCTCCCCTCCGGACCAACGCCTTCCAATCAAACCTCCATGTCTTCCCCTTTACCTTCTAGTAGGATTGCTCCAGAGACTGATCCCCTTATCGCCTCATACTTTATAAGCTTCAACTATCCTTTCACGCCACTTTCTTCACCACTCTTTCCATCTTGTAGGCATAATGTGTCATCAGTGCCCAAGTCCAGTTGTTACTGAGAGGGAGCCAGGTCCAAGACCAGTAGGCCTAGTCCACGCCACAATGCTGGGAGCACAGAGCAGGAGGTCCTCCCTTTTGCACAGAGCTGTTGAGACGAGAACAAACTCGCTGCCCAGTCATGGACTCAGATTTCCAGCTCTGCGGCCTGAGGATGCGAGGATGGTGAAAGAACACCGGGAAGATGATTATGGGCTCAGAGAGTATTTCTGTTAAGTGTTTTTTAACATAGAAACATAGCTTGCAGAGTAGCATGGCAAGAAATGTTTTTTATTTTTTTTGCAGTTTATTAAGCTGCTAAGTTTTTTTTTCCCGTTTTTTTTTCCTTTTCAAGTGCAGCAGTCGGGTACCAGATCACAGCTGCCATTTAAATCTCTTGTCCTCATACCATTTCAATGTGTCACTTTACTTGCGTTTATAGTGACTTTATTGCACAAACAACCATATAAGATGTGCCTAAAAAAAGATGTGGATGAAAATATTTCTTAAAGAGCAGTGCATAGATTGTAAGAGAGTTATGAATCTAGAAGTTTATTGACGTGTAACATGTGAGATTTCTCTTTGGTTGATTTTTGAAATGGCTCTATCCTCCTGCATACCACTGTATGCTTTCTTTCTTCCACACAGTACATGTTTTTTAACCGCTCCATAACTCATAAATCACAGCTTTGTCAAACCCTATCTTTCTATATATGTTGGGTTCCAGTGTAGCTACTGGGTTTTCCTTTCCTGTGTGTGTGTGTGTGTGTCATTCAGGTTTCAACAGTGAAGTGTGCGATCCGCCACAATAGAGATTTAAGTTGTGGAATAAAAGCCACTTCTTTAAAAAAAAAAAGGACTCTGGTGCTGCTTGCTTATTTTTTATGTTTTCCCTTTTTTCTGTCTTGTTTCTCTTTCCATGCCACTAAACGCTGATGACAGACCAGCTGCATAACATTTAGTGAATATTGTGCGTTTCTTCTTGCACTTTCAGGGTTCCACAGTTATCCATCCTGTAAAAACTCATAAAACTTTCAAATAGTTATGTATATCAATGGGTATTTTTTAAAATATGTATAAGTCTAGAGAATGGATACGAGAAAACTTTTGATTTAAATTTTCATGAAAGTAATGCAAAATCTTTCAAACTTTCTCCTTTTGGGGAATAAAAAGTGACTGTAGAGCCCTGAATGCATTCTCTTCAAATGAAATGACCTTCCTTTCACATTTATGTCTGATCAGTTTCTAGATGTAATAATTCTTCCTCTTCAACTTTCACTCATCATTTCTACGTGCATGTATGTATCAATTCAATTCAGTTTATTTTGTATAGCCCAAAATCACAAATTACACATTTTCCTCAGAGGGCTTTACAATCTGTACACATACGACATCCAATCCATCCATTTACCATTACTCTTAATATATGTAATATTACTCTTTTAATATGAACAATTCATTTATTTTGTAACTATTTATCAGTTTGGTTAAATAGGTTTTACACTCTCCATACTGTTCTTATTATATTTCAGCGAATAAAACACATAGTAGGCACTGACGATGTCACTGACAAATACATTTTGACTGATGTTTTATTGGTCAGCTTATATAATTTTCCTGATTTTTAAATGTTTCCCCATTACAACCCTTTATTGTTGGCCCCTTGTAACCTTTTTACGTAACCTTTAGTCTATTAACTACACCCATTGTTAATACCAAGCTATTACTAAATAATTGGTCTACTACTTAATTTTTACCTGTTTATTACATAACTATTTCCTGGCCATGGTATTACCGAGCTGTAATGTTAAGTGCTGGAAAGTTGGGGAGATATTACGCGTCTTTGAGTAAAAGCGCTATATAAAATAAAGTATTATTTCTGGGAATCATTAAGATAGTTTGCAACATTCCATTCTACTCAACATCTTTCTGTCATCCTACCGTTTAAACTCGCTGGCGAGCCACACTACGTGGCACCCGTCCATTCATCCATCCATTTAGCTCTGTAAGCCAGAGGATAGATGGTAAGTTGTTTTTGTTCCAGGTTTCTGAATTACCCGTCCAAATATCTTTATTTTGGGATCCTGATATGCCAACAACCAATCAGCCAGTTCTGTCATGTGTCCTTCTTTACAAACATTTGACTGGTTTACAGATGCGCTTTAAACAATAAGGAAGTATGATGCTTGTATGAGTAGTTTTAACAAATTACTTCTCTGTTACAAATAAGTGGTGTTGTGAACATACAGGGAAATAGTGTGGACACAAGGCAGCAATATACATTAATACTGAGTCATATGCAGTTTATCAATATGGATCTGACCTTTGAAGGTTGTAGCAAGTTGAGAAATTATGGTAAAAATGATGGTAAACTGAATTTGTCTTCATGTGGTGACTAAAGAGGATGAATGTCTTGGTGTTGCAGGTAAAAGCAGAAAGGCTTCACGATCCAGCCGTTCAGCCGGCCTCCAGTCTCCCGACTACCCCACGCTGCCCATGACCCTTTCAACCGAGGCTCTGCAGCAGAACAGCAAGAACCAGCGCACAAAGTTCCCAAAGAGCTTCTTCATCAAACCCTCACTGAAGGGCTTCAACCTACGTGGTCTGCGCAAAACCCAAAGACGGTCCCCCATCCCGGCCAGTCGCAGCTGTGAGGACCTGGATGGACCCCCAGAGCCCGCTGGACCCTGGAAACGCTCCCACTCTCTGGGAGATCTGCACTGGGAGCAGACCTTTGAGCAGAAGGATCTAGGTGTGGAGCTTAAACTCACCAAGGAAGGACCCAAACTGGACAACAGGAGTCCCACCAAGGCCTGTAGGGATGATGGTACCCCGGCTCAGAATGGGCCTCCAATAGTCAGCCCAAAAAGACGGGCCAGCAGACCCCCCCTGCCCTCCCTGCTGCCTCTCCGCCCCCCTTGTCATACCCCCCAGTCTTCCAACCCTCCAGAGCTCCTCTCCAGTCCTTCAAGCCCCCCTGATTCTAATGCAAGTGGGGAGAGGGTCTTCCGGAGTCACTCCAAAAAGCCTCCCGTCCCTCCTCCCGTCCCCGCCAAGAAGTCAAAGGAAAGACTGGCCAACGGCCTGCGCCAACCCCCTCTCTCCCCGCCTTCCTCGCCTTCACCCATCACCTCTCCAACCCACTCCCTCACCCGTTCTCATCCCAGTAGCCCTGTGATTCGCAGTCCCAGCTACGGTGCCCCAGCTCTGCCCGCCAAGAACCCGAGCAACCCCAGCAGCCCCTGCGCCACGTCATCCGCCTCCTCCATGAGCGAGGAGTCAGGCAGTCCGCCCGCAGTGCAGCCTCCGTGGTTCTCAGACCGAGGGGGCAAGGTGGCCATCGCGAGGAAGGTGTCCCATGCCAAGATGAGTCCTGACCTGCTAACCCTCCTGGAACAGCGGCTGGAGGCTGAGGGCATCGACCTTACGGAGGAGCCCTACTCTGACAAGGTTGGCATCATTAATGTAAAGAGAAATCCCCTCACAAGTTGGATCGGACAATATTCGTCATGACCTGAGGTCGTGTTGCAGATCAATTAGCACACCGATGCACTGCAGGGAATATGACATTTCAGGCAAAGTAACTTCAGTAATTCATCTTTCTGAACTTTTGATACACAACTCGCATGTATTTCTGCGCAGATAGATAGAAACTTTATTAATCACGCAAGGGGAAATGTTTTTGCTACAGTGGCATTTATACATACAGGTAAGCAATAAAATATAAAAAAGGAAAAAATGCGCTATATATAGAAACATAATAATAATATTAAATTAAAAAACAAAACCGCAGTACAAAAGATGTAGCCAAACAAACAACAGTGTAACGGTGTTATAGTTATAAGTGTTATAGCAGTTGGCAGGAATTATCTGTCCGTGTGACAACAAGATCCTTAAAATAAACACACGCACACTAAAGGTTAGAGATGAGGTGAGGCTGTATATTAAAAACCCATCATAGCCAATACATAACAAAATCCTAAGTCCTAAATCCATGGTTATGTGAAAATGGGGCTCCAAAACACTTCTGGGCTATTCTTGTCTGGCGTCAGGCTCTTTTAGTTGAGCATCGTAACATGCCTTGCTTAACGTCATAATAAGTCATAATTTGACTGCAGCTTGGAATTACTCATTTAGTTTATAAATAGAGACTAATAGAGTCTCAGGGTTGTTCTATGTGCAGAAGCCTTTTTGTATGCGTTTGTGAGTGAGTGGTTGTGTGTGTGTTCACAATAGTAAATAAGCCTTGATGCTATGATGCGGTTCAGACGGTGAAGTTAATGGGCTCCATCTGACTGAAGGCAGACGGGGTTATAAACCAGACCCAGGCTGGGCCCCTTTAACATGATGGAGCCCCCGAAACTGGCAGGAAAGCAACGAGCACCGAGAGGCTTCAGGAGACAAAGTGAAAAATATGTGTGTTAGACCACAGCTCAGCTCCGCTAGAGTCCTATTAGTCAGAGTCGGGTTGGCAGGGACATGAGAGGCACGCTTCTGCTGTAGGGCGGGGTTCCACACATGCATGCAGGCGTTAATTTGGCTACTTCAAATACCAGTAAATCTCAACTGTTTACCAACTTAAATGTGTCCATAGAGTTTAGCATCTACAATAATAAAGTAATACAAGTGGCTTGGTTTGAAACTTGTATCCACTGCTTTATACGGTATGAGCTGGTATGAATGAGGAAATCTGCAGACTTTTGGGTTTGAAAAAGATACCAAATCTCAGATATCATATTGGCACGGATATTATTAAGAACAATGTCCAGCTCTCGGCTGCTGTATCAAACTGCTGTACATCTTGAAACATGCTCATTGTTGGGAACAAGGCATCCGGCCCCCGGCTAATGCAGGCACTTTGAAAGGTGACCTGCTCTCCATCCATCTCTCCCTCCACCCACCCGTTGATCCCCAACAGACCTCCGGTTCAGTTTGGCCAACCAAAACCGGGCCTTGCTGGAAACCTGCCAACAGTCCAGGTGTCGACACAAAGAGAGAGAGAACAAGAAATCATGTTTAAGAAGTTCAGCAGAGCTCTCTGTTTTATCCCTCACATGGTTACTGCTCGTAAAACATATGTTCCTATGTATTGGTTCAAAACGAGATCCAACTCAATGTTAATAGCAGACAAAACATAAAGTAGCTGGACTTTCAGTGTCAGTAAAAAGAGAGATTACGGTATTGCTAATGCATTGTGTAGGAGCCGAAACGGACCTGAGTTTAATTCTAGTTTGTTAATCTGTGTTCTGTCATGTTTGTCTGACTATAATTGTGCTCAGTACCTTGCCAGAAGATGTTCTTAGAGAAGTAATTTGACGCCATTAGCCTGCTTCATTCATTCAGCAACAACCAGATCTCTGTCTTCATGATGACTGTAATAAGGCCAAATGATCCTGTGTGGCAGCCCAGCTCACTGGTTCTCTACCCTCTGCCTTCTGATGCTTATAAAGTCTGACATACGATCCTCTTCCTTGAAAACATTTGTTTGTGTATGTGGTTGAAATGCATTCTTCTTACAGTACACGGTAGTCACATCTAATGTCTCATCCCTCCTCCTCCAGCATGGCAGGTGTGGCATCCCTCAGCCGCTCGTGCAGCGTTACTCTGAAGACCTGGAGCAGCCTGTGAAGGACGTGGCGTCCACGCTGGACCAGCTGCGCGTCAGAGAGCTGAGGAAACAACACCGCATGGCTGTAAGGCACCAGCACGGGGTCACCGGACTTCATATCAATGGGGATGATGTTGGAGCTGTTTTGGGGGGGAATTATAGAGCAGATAAACGCTTAGTTAGGCTGCCCTAGGGAGTAGCAATGCATGCTGGGCCAGTTGTGAGACAGTAATTTCCATGTACCTTGCTTTATGCTTGCTTATAGCTAACAAGCTGGGTGAATGTGGTGATGCACTTTAAGAAGGGAATTGTCTTATTGTTGTAATTTGGCTAAAACTCCTTAATGAAGTCCATCTCTACCCTATAACTTGAAACTTTGGGTGTTTTTACGCCACACATCTCTCTGTACATCCCATAATGTGACATCTTCATAGTAGCCACCGTAACTAATGCCTTTCCGCCCCGTGTCGTCACTCAGATTCCTTCAGGAGGTTTGACAGAGATGTGCCGGAAGCCGCTGCCCTCGGGTAACATCAACACGGTCTCCGATTGGCTCACCTCCATCGGCCTGCCGATGTACACCGCGCCTCTGGCGGCGGCGGGAGTCGACTCGCTGGGCCGCGTGGCCTCGTTGACGGAGAGCGCCGTGTGGGAGGCGGGGGTGCGGGACGAGAGACACGCCCGCCGGCTGGTCAGTGAGGCGCGATTGGTCGGCCCGCACAGAGTGGGGCAGTCCTAACCGCGTGGGTGGAGCCGTATGAAACAGGTATCACTCACCGGGCGGCGTCATCTCATTGAAACATGGCCAGTAGGGGGCCGGAGACTGGTTGGTCACAGGAAGCGACGATCACAGGAGGGACCACAGCACTACAGTACTTCCTGTCTCGCATGTGTCAAAAGACTTCAAGCGAGCCACCCCGCTCTCTGATTTTCTCTCTTTATCGCTCTCTTTTTTTTTCCAAATGTTTACGGCATTGAGGAGTTTCTCCTAACAGCCAAGACGAGATATCGGATGCCTTTTAAAAAAATTTAAAAAAAATAAAATAAAATGAAAAAGACTGTAGACTCACTGTGGGATGGCTTCCATTCTGAGGACGCCCCCGAAGTCTTAAAATAAAGACTTTGATCTGCCTTGAAGGACGATAGCACACTCTTTTGTAGGATGGATGGTTTTTAAATACAGAAAGGACGGTTTACTTCCTGCATATTTCATAAGTGCTTCATTTTCATCTTTTGTGGAAAGGCAACATTATTTGTGGGTCTTTTAAGGAAGTAGCTCGGCCAAAGTGATTTACTATGTATTAAGCGTTTCATTCCCACTAATAGGTTCATAATGACGATGACAGAACTCACTTAATATCAACTTAATACATGCACCAAACTATGAATAATTGGTGGTTTTAAGATGGCTTATTTTGTATAATGTTTCTGTATTATAGCATTATGCATATCTTCATTTTAAAATGATTTATATGTCAAAATGTGTGTTTGCCTTTTGAATGTTGCTGCCTTATTTTGAGGCTAGCTCTCAGTCATTTCTAAGCTGAAACAGCTGACGTCACACCTTTATATTTCATATTATACTGTATGTCCTATTTCACTGCACATCTTGGATGCACACCCCGCGCAGATATTAATATAAGTCTTACAAAAAGCTCTGTTTCACTCCAGTAATAACAATCAGCTCTCACAGAAACAATACATTCCCAGTGTATCCAAGCACATTTTAAGTTGCCTTACCATTACGAATGAATAGCTTAATCAAATAAAACATATGTATATTATGGGCAGAACTGTGCGGAGGGTGCAAGCCTTTTTTTTTTGTTCTGAATGTGTCTGAGAAATAATTGAGATTTTGAAATATGTACACAAACACTCAGCCTGCTCATTTCAACCGTACACATGCCTGGCGTGGTCTGTGGTGTCTGTACTCGTGAAGCTCAGAAGATAAAACCACAGACGTCCATTCAGTGTACGTTCTCCACCCAGAGGGCTGTGGAACGAGGGAGGGGAACACGGAAACGTTCCAAAGACGGCTGACACCTGGCCCGTCATATCTGGAATTTATAGGACTGTCTACACTTTGGTTACAGTTGGTTTGAGGAATTAGATTTATAGCTGAATAATAAGCTGTTTGGGGGCTTTTCCCAACGCATTATACTGTAGCTATATAATCAATGTCGGTCTAAATTTCTTAATTGGACTTTTCTCAAACACACTGAGGATGGAGGGTGAGAACAGGTATTTCAGGTGAAAAGCTGACCTTGCAGGTCGGCATACACTATGACACTCAATAGTAAATCAGGGAAACACTGCGTCGGGTCAGCCTGTTACAAAAACGTTGGGCAAAAGAAAAAGAAAAAACGCAACTGCAAACAGCCAGAAAGTCATTGCTCTTTCATTTGCACACTGCATGAAACGGAGCCAACATTTGTATCGTTTCCCTCTTATTTCTAACCGTAAAGTTCTATCTGTCATAGTCAGAACTGAACTAAAGATGATTCCATGGTGTTCATATTTAACAATTTTTACCCAAGTGTTATTGCTAAAATTAGAAGAAAAAAAAAATGTTTTTTTTTGCAGTGGGCACTTGATAGCTAGATGTTTGATGCCTTTTCTCTCTTCAATCAAAAGTGGTGCTCGGAGAAAGCGATGGTGGGGGTCATTGTTAAACGAGTAAAAGACCCAAGAAGTGTTTTGTAAAGAATAAACATACTGACACTGTAAATGCACTTTAGAGGGTGAATCTAGCTGTTTTATGGGCAGAATTGGCTACATTGTGTTCACAGGTCCGTACAGGGACATTTGTTGTCAGGTATTGTAAAGGGTTTCGGTGGGTTTTGCTGGTATTTTATTATAGTATTGAGTTCCCAATGCCAAGTTTGATAACCATTCGCGGGCTAAATTGTTCCAGTTACTCACTTCCAGTTTGTTTTTGCAGTCTTAAAAAAAACAAAAAAAGATTAATTACATATATGAAATGCTTAGCAGACGTTGCACATTCTGTATATGTAATTGATATTTAAATAACTTATTTTTGCTTTTTTTTCATATCAATTGTAATTAGCTGTACTATATGAATAGCAATACCTTCCTGCATAATGCATATTGCTTTAGCCAGTGAGGAACTACAGTATGTATTGTAAAATATGTGTACAAATTATTTTATTTGGTTTTCATCTACCTAATGATTGTCCATACAGATTTGCTTGTGTATTGAAACAACAAAAGTAATGTCCATAACTATTTGTCATTCTGAAATATAATAAAAACTGTTTCTTGCCATACACTGATCTTCTGATTCTCACTGTACAGCGCGCGCACACACACACACACACGCACACACACACACACACACACACAAAATAATGGAAAAGTGTGGGCATACCACATAACTTTCTTATTAACATTTTTAAATCGTAAAATGTGTGGATTGGCTACAGGAATGGAGATAAATAAAAATGCCAGACCAAACTTATTCGTATTCTTAGCCTTGTTAAATTATTATGAATTTTCTACAGTTTGGTCAAAAATAAGAATAGAAGACAACTCTGACTTTATTTGGATGTGTAACTGCAGTGCATCTGGATAACAACCCTAATTTGATCTATTGTTATCCCAGAAGACAGCATCCGAGCTTTAACTTGGATAACTTCTATCCCAGCAGGTGTTTGGCATTCTTGCGAGTGGAAAATGACTCAACAGAAGAAGCATTCCTTCAGGAAGAACCAGCACAAAAACCAGTATTGCTTGGTTTGTTGCTCGAGGAGTCGCGATGCAATACTTATCCTTCACAGCCGTGATGAGCAGTTAGCTTCCAGTCCACGACTCCGTCTTCCACAGATACAATCGCTCATCCAATTTAAAATGTCTCAGGAGGAAAAGATGAGACCTTATTGAAATGAAGACTGTCTGGGCTTGTGGTGCTTCCCGTTATTCTAAACCTTCTTCTGCATGGCTGCAGTCGTCTGTATACAATGTGGTGACAATTCACCCAAATTCTGCTGCGGGATCACAAGATTTCTCAGCATTTCTTTAGATTTTATTTTACAGTTCTTTCAAGAATCCAATAATCTTTTCTTTATATAACTGGATCATACCACACTTCATCATGACAGTGGATGAATGTACTCGGAGGAAAGTGAGAATATGTATTTTGGTACCAAAGATTCCTCGCCAGTAAACTTTTAAGTCATACTTTAGTGAAATCCTCTTTTCCCTTGTTGTCCTCCAGGGAGTTCGGAAGTCACTTCAGTAGTTTCTATGAAAGTTTGTGAAGTCTAACTTATAAAGTTTACTTTAGTGCTGGACAGTTATTGCTAGTGTTATTCCCCTTGCACAGAATCCTATTGATTCTTGTTATGGTGGGTTGAACTAAGTGGCCTCCTACAGTGGGCTTTGTTGAAATGTGCAATTGACTTTCCAAAAATGTCATTCATCTCTCTCCATCTCCTTTTATTTTCCATTTTATTTTATTATTACACCAATATGACAATAGTGCTGTACTCAAAACCTTGAGTCATCACATTTGGGTAGACGTGGTTTACCTAAACTGTGAAATCAAAGAACTGATTAAACAACTAAAAGCTGTATATCACATATGGGCTTGTTCCATTTTAAACATTGGAGTGTGTGTGTGTGTGTTTCTTGCCTGTTGTCCTGATTAGACTAAGCCTGATTTGCAGCAGTGACCGCACCGGCATCCATACTGTTGTTCTGTGTAATAAACTGCTGTGCTGCAGGGGAGATTGGGCTATAAACCCATGATGCATCCACACGTAATGTGCCGAGCTTGCAAAATACAGTAATGCACTATTCACAATTCACGTACCTGGAACAGCCGAGCCGACGGGCCCTCGGCAGGATGATTGAGCCCTCCTGTATTACCTTTTGTCTTTCAAGCCAAATTGTTTCCTCCAGCCGCTGTTGCTCCCTCGACACCTGCGGCTGTCACCAGTGAAAGTACACCAGCCTCTCGTGGAGGTCGTTAGTGCGCTGAATGACTGTTGTCGCCTCCTAAGTGCAGGTGGAGTCTAATGGTGGGTTTTGGCCCTGCTGTGGAAAGATATATGGCTCAGTGTGAAGGCCTCCGGGGAAAGAGAAAGTTTAAACCACATGTGCTCACGTGCATAAATAAGAAAGCAGCATCTCAGCAGCTTCCTTTCAACACACCTCAAACATCTTCCCCCTTGATAACACACACACGTGTTATGAATAATAACCACTTTACATCAGAGAGAGGTCGTCCTGAAACCACAAGGTGGCCGGGTCGATCCCTGCTCTCCCCATAGTTTGCATGTCTATGTGTCCTTGAGCAAGACACTGAACCCTCAGTTGCTCCTTAATTACTAAGGATGGGTTAAATGAGACCAATTTATCCATTAATAAAGAATAATTTCTCATTTATAATTTCATATATCTAACCAAATCATTAATAAACTTCTGAATAGATTATTATCAGAGCGTTTAAACTGGATAAGGCCACTTCTCTCATACCCACTGAAAGTAAAAGTGTAAATCCACTCTCTTTCCACAGTCAGGCCACTGTTTCTGAATCAAACTCCTTTCATTGACAGCTTACTCCGCTCTGCCCGAACACTGGGTGGCGCTGTTTTACGCGCCGCCATCCAAAACAAACCATGTATGAGGTGGAAGTTTTTCCTCTTCCTTCGTTCAGTAATCTGACACCCAAAAGACTGGCAGCAGAAGGATGGACCCTTAACTCGGCTGGAAGGACGGAAGGAAGGAGCACTCACCCAAAGAGCGCAGACGAGAGGGGCCGAGCAAAGAGCGAAACGTTGTGCGCAAAAAAAACAGCCCGTGGCTGCGGCAGTGGAGGAGAGCTGGGTGCCTGCGCGTCTCCAACATAACTGGGCGTCCGCCTCAAATGCTCTCGAAGCGACAAGTTTCACTTTCCACATGCGGATGGGTGACTTTCCTCGGCGCTTTGTGAGGAGGAGATGATGAAGAATTTCAGCAGCAGTCCCCTTCACAGCAACAGCCAGACTGCCAACCACGTTAGAGAGCGGAACCACAGAAAGTACAGCCTGCTCTCCGGTATACCGCTGCGCTTCTCCTTGCGAGGGTATGGTTTCTGCATGGCGACGCTGTTCCTCTTCTGTTTCGGCTCCCTTTTTTACCAGCTGAACGGAGGACCCCCTCAAATGCTGCTGGACATCCGACAGTATCTCGGTAAGAACTTTTGCTTTTCCTCTGCTGGCAGGAGCGCGTCATCATCACCCAGGAGATTCTTTTGAGCACAAGTTGCGCTGCACGTCTGGAAGTCCTTCTGCTTTGATCAGGCGTGGAAGGAAAAGTTGCTCCGAAATGAAAGGAGAGTTCTTGAGGCTTGCACCTCTCGTCCCCCCGCGGGGCGAAAGTCTGTTTCATGAAATCAACCGGAGGTGACCCCGTTCACCTCAGAGCAGTTGACTTGATGTCCTCATCATTCATAATATATACTATTTAAACCACCCAAGTGGCTCTTTGTGAAGTTACTGCAGGCTGATACAGTTTAGTTGGAGTGTGGAGACTATTTTAATGTGCCCAGATATCCACCTCTCCCAAATTTAATTAATCCAGAGCAAAAACGCGAGGAATGCGCTCTCCTTTGAGCCATTTGAATACAATATCAGTTCGGACTTGCCGGTTGGTTGCGAGATCGTGATCTATGATGGGACATGATGAAATAGCTCAGCAACTGTAAAAGATTCGTACTGTACCTGCGTGGTGATGACTGACACCTCTCGTGACGCGCTCCAGCCTCACGGCGCTCATTACGCACGAGTGGCACCGCTGGAACAAGAGCGACAGTGTTGCAGCCACGAGATGTTTGCTGCTGTTTGGAGACAGCCGAGCGTGCCATGTCTCTGGTTTGATGTTTCTATACATCAGGGGTATTCAACTAAAGTTCTGCGAGGTCCAGTTCGAGAGAATTTCCTCATGCAAAGGTCCGGAACATCACAATAATGTCAAATTTGTGCTATGATTTTGTGCCATATGTATTGAAGTAGCCAACAGTTGTATTAACGTCTATATGTAGTCAACAACTGACTGTAAAATAAATATAAAGTTCAATTAATTAACATCTAAACAATATTTAATATTACAGATTTCCTTGAATAATTATAAATAATACATACATTATCATCTCTTATTTCAAGGCAAATAAAGGCTGGATTTAAAACAGAAAGCTTTTGAAAAACGTGACTATATAAATTAAATGAATAAATTAAATAAATCATGTTCGAAAGATTAATTTAACTGAATTGTCTTGCAGCTTCAAATTCAGTTTATTCGGGCATCTGATGTCAGTTTTCTAAAAAGAGAAATGTGTGTGCATGGACTTCATCTGTGGTTATTAACCCACTTGTTTCAGCTCATTTCTCCTCTCTGTTAACATAATTCATGTGTCAGGGTTCTGATCATATTGGCCTTTTAGGTTTATTTTTCTGGGCCTTAATCTCTGATGTGAGTCGTTCCGTTTGCTCTAAAGATCTGAGCTTTGTCTCGTGATGTCTTCACATCGCTGCTTTTAATGTCACTGAACATGAGACATACCGCTCTTGAACTGGTTGTGGGAATAACAAACGTATAAGTCTGTCCATTGTTCAAGGCTCTGGTTTAGATGTCCACATTTCTCTTTTGGAGCACCAAGTGAAACAACTTCTCTGACTCACGTACTTCAAACTATCAGGTCTCTCCCGTCGCTCCCGTGTGTGCGAACGTCTTACTCGAGTCGAGGGCGGGGCTTAATGCAATACACACATGTGATTGGTCGAGTAGGATCAAGTGACAGGATTTTCAAGGCGTGTGATTGGTCGGAGTGTTTCCTGGACCGCTGAATGAGAGCCGTAGAGGCAGGAAAAGCTGCACCGGTGAAATAGAAGCGATCCACCAACAGTTAATAATTCGGTAATAATAATTGGTTTTCGGTCCAGGGTCCAGAGACAACGGCGTCTGGGTCCGGACCCGGACCGCGGTCCGCCAGTTAGTGACCCATGCTATACATGATACAGCGGAGGAGGGCATGTGGCGTTGTTTGCTCTAAGATAGAGGTTGCCAAATATTTTCATCAACCAGATATGTTTCCAATTTCAAATATGATGTCCTGAGGACAACCACATTCACGAGTCTGTTTTTATTTAGATATGACGTGGCACTGGTATATCACTGTCACTATGCCACTATACTGGGGATAACTGGAAGAAAGTGCATAACAAGCCTTTGACAGCACGTGTGGAGGCTACTGCATCTGTCTGTCATGCGCATAAGCTGCATCAGAGTCAAAAAAGGAAGTGTATGCTTATGTGTTTATAGTTGCTCTACTGACTTACGACCAGCTGATGCTCGACACGGGTGATTTCTTATCAACATGTCTGGCAGCTCTGTGTGTGTGTGTGTGTGTGTGTGTGTGTGTGTGTGTGTGTGTGTGTGTGTGTGTGTGTGTGTGTGTGTGCGTGCGTGTGTGTGTGTGTGCGTGCGTGTGTGCGTGCGTGCGTGTGTGTGTGTGTGTGTTGAAAGGAGGGCTTGAGGCCTTTATGAGGTGATAAACATCTGGAACAGAATGAGAGTCACTCACCGGGTCAGCCACTAATCCTGTGGGTCAGATATGTTTCCTGTATGCAGACACACGTACGGCACAAGCATGCACACACACGTTTGTGCAATGCTGTCAAAATATAATTTTGATTTGGTCCAGTGTCGCAAGACATAAGCAGATATCTTCAACACTTAGTTTTTGCAGCACACGAAAAATAAGACAATGTTGTGCCGACCAAATTAAAAGCCAGTTTTATAGCTTTAATTGGAGTGTTAATACTTTCCTCCAACCTGATTGCCTGATCAGACTCCATATACATTACACACTCTCATGCAGTATAACTCTGATGGAACTTAGCAGCCGAAATGTCATTTTAGAAATTGCAGCAGTCGATTGAGTATTTCAGAGTAATTGCACAAAGCGGACAGCTGTAATGGCTTTTCCACCTCACTTCCTCACTGAGTAGCACTCTGCTTCGGGAGAATGCTCTTTATAACATGTACACACACACACACACACACACACACACACACACACACACACACACACACACACACACACACACCAACGATTAAGTTATCAGCTGAATCTCAAAAGCCTTATCATACAGAGTGAAGTGGATGTGTGTACTTTTCACACACACACACACACACACACACACACACACACACACACACACACAAATACATGATTTGCACTTGTCATAATGCACCAGCACTCAAACACATGAGGACCATAAGGAATCCCTCTGTCAGAGGATGCTTGTGTGTCTGGGCTCACCTGCATGACGTGATCTTCACTGCACAGAGACCTTGAGGGCATGAGCCTTGTCAAACACACTGACTCCTCTATACTCTATTGACTTCAGAAGGGGGGGGGGGGTTCTTATGTAAGAGTGACACAAACACACTGTAGCACCTCCGTTGGGGTTAGGGTGAGTAATAGTCTCTGCTCTATTACGATGCTGCAGGGACGAGGGGAAAGAGCTTTGTTCCAGTGTTGGATGGCTGCAAGTTACACTCTGTTAAAGCCATTGATACGTTTTTCAAGATGGATCTGTTGGGCTGCTGAGAATTATTTCTGCGGTGGATTCTAAAACAGTCGGATGTTGGGAAGGAGAGGGAAAAGCGGAGATGGATAAGCTTCCAGGAGAGAATGGTGAATCTGGCAGAGAGGAGGATTCTGTTTTTCTGAATACTCGTCTGATCTGGAGGCAAAATGTCCCCGTTTGGAGGAAAGATATTTTAGCAAAAGAACTTAATGTTCCGCCGTTTCTCTCTGTCACCCTCATCCATGTCAATCACACACACACTGTGTCTCTCTCAGTCTTCAATCTACTTCTTCTGTCTCTGTGTCATAGATCGATGAGTGGCTTGCCCGGTGAGGCCGGAGCTGAAGGCAAACTCCAGCACACGGTGTAGGGGAAACTCCTTCTAAAGAGGATATTCAGCATTAATAATCCTCCAATGTATGTATACTGTTTTTGTGTGAGGGGCAGGCCAGCAGCGTCTAATAAGCATTCAGTGATTAGCTGATTTATTTACCTTAAGTTGTGTTACTTTTGGCTGCACTGTGCCAAGATGAAGGTGAGGATTCCTGGCGGGGTTCGGGAATGTGGGAGTGTATGGGAAAGAGAATAGTGGGTTGATTTTGTGCGGGTGTGCCCTAGGCGTGTGTGAGTTTCTCTTAGTCAGGCACACTGTAGAGGGAACAGACCCTGTTTTGTTTGGCCCACCAGCGAGGAGGTTGGTGTTTGAGGGTGTCACTCAACGTAATATGCGGCAGCTAACACGTGCAGACCTTTAGCCCTGGGTCAACAGCCCGTCGGGGATGCTCTCACACACCTTCTTAATCTCTCTCCAACACACATATGCATACTGATATTACCTCCACCAAGCCCGCGATAAAGGCCTCCATATGAGTGATGTGTCTGTCTTGCAGAGTTGTGTGTGTGTGTGTGTGTGTGCGCGTGTGTGTGTGTGGATGCACAATCACACCTGACTCCGGCAGTGATTCCCCCTGACGTTGGACTTGGCTGGAAGGCCTCAGACTGAAACATGGTACCCTGCCAGAGTCTGAAGCCATGAAGCCTGTTTTTGACATTCTTCCTATTCACTCACACCACACACTATATATATCTCCATAGTGACATTTCCTATACTAGCTGACTCCGTATTGTCATGAGAGCGGGGAATGTGCTGAAGGGAAAATTACTTTTGCTGCTCTTTGAGATTGCACGCCATCCTCGACGAGCTCCTCTGAGCTGAGAGAGCGAAACAGAGAGAAGGATCTTTCTCTTTTCTCTCAAATCTTCACGTTATTGAGATGGAGCTTTCACGATAAACCGGCATAAGTTCCGCTGAATCCCCTGATGTGAACAAATGTAACGCACTTAGAGTAAGTGCACTGGTCGTGTCTGTGTTTGTGTGTTGCTGCAGTTCTCATGAATCATAAACACTGAACAAACTGTGCGCGTCCCTCGCTAAACATCGCTCTGCTTGGAAACAGAACCTTAAAACACTCACAGCCATTAATGTAACTTGCCAGAATCTGGCCGGCAGAGTGGTGGAGCGGTAGACGGGGTCGGTGGTCGGGATTAGATAGGTATGTGTGGACACAGAAGCAGCTTCAGGATATCTGTCCTGCCTCCAGTTTCTGTCTAATTAACAGCAACGCTGGCCAGGAAATGGTGAAAGCAAACTGTGAAAGTGAATTAAAGTTGAGTTTGGCTGTTGACCACTTGGTAGAAGTAGTGCTACTAAATTAACTTTAAATGTATATCAAGAATAAGAGAGGGAAGTGAAGGGTTGCCTGCTGTGAGAAGGTCAAGAAGCCTTCAGCTCCATGTGGAGAAGACCAACACAGTCTGGAGAACCCAAACATACACACACACACACACAAACATACACACACACGCAGACATACAGTGAGGGTTACTGTATGTGGTGCTGATTAGAAGTGGCATCTTTGACTGTAAACACGACTAGACCTACGGGTGGGATCAGTAATACCATCAACACACATGTTTGTGTGTGTGCCCTGCAGACGAGCTTGAATGCACATTGCACACAACGTCAAAATTCCAAAGTAAAAAAAAAAAGACGTCATGCTGAATGTGTATAATAATCCCATTTTTAGTGCTTGGCAGTCATCAAAACGCAGGGTGTTGAGTTCATGCATGTACACAAGCATGCGTTATTATCTTTAATGAAACATGCATGTATGTTGTCGAGCGAGAGTTATGCTGACGCAATCTTTTTTTTCTTTTTTGTTTTGTTTGTAATATACTTTATTGGTGCGTATGCACAATATGATATACACGGATTAAAGAACAAGTATTTAAATTGTAGTAAGGAAAATAAATAACAGGAAAGTAAACAAACAAAGTAAAGTACAAAATAAGAGGAAATACAAATAATAAAAATAGTAAAAGAAAAAAAGAAAGAAAAAAAAAGAAAAACAATGAATCAAAACACAATCACCCACAAACCCACCCACACACATGGCTGACGTAATCTTAATTAAGTTAATTTTTCATATCCATTGCATGTTTGCAAATCTGTGAACTATTTCTGTTTGCATATAAGCTAATACATAGTTGTTGTTTTCATTTCAAATTACATGTGTGTGTTATCTATCATCCAGCACACATAGGATAAGCACACTTTAACTTCACCTTTACCTGAAACTTTACTTAAGACTGTAAAAGGCACTGCGTCACATGACTACGCCATCATACCATACCTGTACAACCACAGACCACCTGTACAACCACAGACCACCAAGCTGGCCCTCCTGGGAGCAGCTACATCGTCGTCAGTCTTGGGGTCAAATGCCTTTCTTAAAGGGTCACATGACTAATGGGGGTCGAAGGTATTTTTTGATATTGGTCCAGTATGGCAGGCGCTGAAGCGCCACACTTAAGTTTAGTGGACATGTCTGTGACTTTAAAGTCTGGGAAACTCAATAGGTACCATTCTCCCCTCGTGATTACTGTTGTGATCCCGCCATTAAAGGGTAATTAGGTATTTATCAAACTGGACTCTATTTTTCCATGTTTATGTGTTCTTATCCCCGTTTCAGACACTTATAATAACAAGCTGAGCCTGTCCGTGACAAAAACAAGCACTTTTAGTGGACGTGCATTGGCAGTGAGGAGTGGCCCCAAAGCGATTATTCTCCCTTAATACTGGACCAATTAAAAAAAAAAACACATAAACTATAGGGTGCATGTTGAAAAATACTTACGTTAGCCTCTAAAGATCACAATAGTACTCATGAGGAGAGAAGGGTTCTTATTCACTTTTCCACTCACCTCCAGTCTGACCTGCTCCCTCCTTGGCTTAAATGTGATTAAAACACAACTATTTAGTCACATACTGTATTTTATACACGTGCAAGAAAACCGCCACACAAACTACACAGATGCAAAGAGCTTCGTTGAGCGAGCCAGACATGCAAGTGTGATTTCTGGAGCAACCTCGCCACTCCGTTCACACCAGCGCGCCCGCTTCCTGTGAGAGGATATTAAAAACCAGCTCTTTATTTCATCAAGTCATATTTTGTGCTTCAAGCTGACATATTCAGCGCAACAACTCTTGGACCAAAGTGATAAAGTTCATGCTTTATTTTTTACCAAAGTGTCGAATTAAATAGAGATCAGGCCAGTGCCGGTCAAGCTGTCAGTCTGCATCTTTAAATGACTAACAGGGTTGCCAGGTGTGCACCAGTCATCGGGTGAAGTCGGTCATGTGGAAAAATGCTTAATCCAGCCTAAATGCCAAGACAATCAGACGGCGTGTAATTCCCTCTGGGTGGGTAAAACAAGCAGCCCTCCCTGCTCAGCAGAGGCTAGCCACTCTGTTTATTTACCTGCTTTCTGACGTGCATGTCAGCTTGTTAATTGGGTTTCGGGCTCAATAAAGGGATAATAGATTTTACTTGAATGGAAACCAAAAGAAAATAAGTCAAAACAAAAGCAGAAACTAGATTTATATTTTCGGATTTTTATCGTCATTCGATTCTGCATGCGGTGAATGGATGATTTAATAAACGGTGATGTTTTGCTTTCCTTATTTTCTCGGTTATTACAATAAGAAATTATTTAAAATAAAAAAATAGCTTCATGTTAACTCCATGATTACATAATGGAGGCAATTAGCATTACCAATTAGCATCTCCATGCCTGAGAGGCTGCTGCTGGCCTCTCCAGAGAGACAGGCAAACACTAAAACAACACGGGGTAATTGTCCATTAGTGCATTTGTTTTCACCACATTAAAAGAGAGCAGATGGAAAAGAAAAAAAAAAGACTAATGTGCCAGCGCTATTAAACTGCAACTGCTGTTCAAGGCATGCTGAGCAATGATGGTTATAACCAAAGACAAATCTTAGATACTTTTGTGGCCTCTGGTTTGTGCGCCTTGCCACAGTACTGCATGTTTACGGCTTCTGCTTTTGACAAGCGACTGGAAGGGGTTCATCAAAATTAAGACGCAGAAATAGTCACCATGGATGTTCTTGTTCTACAAATGTTCGATGTGTTCAGTTACATTAGATTAACAGTTCTCTTCTAATTAACATTTCAAGAATTTGAGCGCATGAAAAAATATTCTTTAACAGTCAGACAACTTGAAGGAGTTATTTATTTTGCAACATCCTTCTCTTTTAATCAAAGCTGAAAACTGTTTTAAAATATTGGTATCAGGTATATTTATGTATATATATTAATATATCTATATTAATATTTGAGGTGTAGAGGTGTTTGTGGGTGTATTTTCGAGTACGTTTGGATGTTACTTTATGCTAAGCTAAGCTACTCTTGAATATTAACCTCAATAAAAATTCAAATTATCATTTTTTTTTTAGAACAAACAAGACATAACCTGTTTATTAGTGAGCATTAGAGGTGCTGCAGGTGGACTCTGTTTCCATTCGACAGAGCCAGGCTAGCTGTTATCATCCAAAGTCCTTGTGCTAAGCTAACCATCACCTGGCCTTATATTTAACAAACAGATAAAGGAGTGGTATTGGTCTTATCTCAAAGAACAAATTATTGTATTTCCCATAAATTAAAACTATTTGTGTTGTTTCAGTCTTCAAATTTTTTGCCAAGCAAGCGGGTAAGCGAAATCCCAAAATGACAAACTATTCCTTTAAATGCTTTTATAGCCCAATTATGATGTAAAAGTGAGGGATGATGTTCCACACAGCCCTGAGCTTCAGTCTATTTATTACAGCCTTCTGTACTCCGTATAGTCACGAACACATATACATCAGCTCAGAAGGGGGTTGTTTTTAGGAACTTTGTGCTGTTTCCAACTCACTGATGATAACTGGTTGTGGTGACTTTTATGTTAGCTCCTGTGGTGCGTGAGCGGGTGGGTGGCTCGGGGCCCACTGGGTGGTACCCTGGTTGATGCTTATAAGATGGTGACTACGTATATCCCATAATTTAAAAGACCAGTGCCAATATAAATAGAGGTTCTTTGAGGAAATTAGGTGTCCGTTTACAACATGTAAACTGGAAGCCCCGCCCCTAATCAGCTCTGCCCTGTTCGTCCAGAGGGGATGAGACCTCTAATCGACTGTGGGGGCGACTGTGGCTCAGTGGTTAACAAGTCAGTCTTTCAATCAGAGAGTCGGTGGTTCAAACCCCGGCTCAGCCAGTCCATGTCGTTGTGTCCTTGAGCAAGACACTTAACCCTAATTGCTCACCGTTGCTGTGTCTACGGTCTACTGTATATCATGTAAGTCGCTTTGGATAAAAGCGTCAGCTAAATGAAATGTAATGTAATCTGAATCCAGGTCCTCCCATGACACAATTATAAACAAAATAATTGCAGTTTGCTTTGCGAGTGCTGTTGATTTTTGGATCAACTGTGCCCTGATGTTTTGGGCCTATTTGGGAAGTTTCTTTGTTTACTTTGGCGAGTGTTGAAGCACTCCACATTCCTCTGTTTATTACCGCAGAACACCCAACATGTTGGGCTCTTGTTTCTCCTCCATTGGCCGCATATACATTTGTCCTCAAACAGCAGGTCTGTGTGGTCACTGAAGTCGAGCAATTATTTTCCAATTTGATTCAACAACTGGTGTGCGACTTTTTCATCCAGCCCAGGGTGGCAAACACGCAGCCTGAAGCCCAGTAATTGGCTGTTAAGAGGAAACATGTTGCCCGGTGGTTAGTGACATACCTTGTTCGAGCAACTCTGCCTATCTTTATTCTGAGCAAGGTTACCGCAGCTCTCTGCTAGCCTCGTTTCATGGCAATGAAAAAAATATATAGTGGGTTAAAATAGCAGCTGAAAATATACAGCAGGGAAGATAGAGCAGCGATGCCCAACCCATGTTGTTAAAACCACTACGTGCTGGTTTTGGGGAAATGTATTGCCTTGCACTTTAAAGTTGTATATAGACTATTCCCTTTCTGGGTCCAGCTGTTTTCTAGAAAAGTTATTTTGTATGTCAGAGTATATCATTACTCTTTAATGCAACTATAATTCATATTTGTATAATAACAATGGGTCACATGACTATCACGTGTCACTGTGCTGTTCTTTTGTACTTCTTTTAACCAACTGTTAAAGTCGTGTTGCCGTAACTTTAACTACCGATGCAAAGTCAGCAACTAGTCGGTGAACGTAGTGAAGCATTTAGCAGCTAGAGCTTGTTGTGGCACTCTGGAGTTGGTGGAGACCAAAACAAGGTTCAGAGAGGAGGGAATATTATACTTAATTTATTTAAATTACCAGAAGCATGACTCTAAAGAAAATGCTAAAATAATATTTTATTTTAGAGATAGCCTATTCATGAATACACTGCCCATGCTAATATTGATTTATTCTGCTCTCTGTATTCAGTTGTAGAAGGTAACAGGTTGTACATTTGCTAAATGTTTATTCGCCAGACACAAAGAATGTGGCCTCAGGTCAATGTCAGCTGTGGAGGTTTCAAAGACATTTTTTTGTAAAAAGTATTTTTGTAAAACGACACCGAAACATACATTATCATTTTCTACAACCTTCAGCCTTCATGATTATGGAGGTCTTTCATCTGCTCTTCACAGGCCCATTTGCTAAAAAAAAAAAGCACTGAATATAAAACAAGAAAGATTAAGTAAATGTGTGTGATTTTTCTGACATATTTCTGACAAGTGAATGCATATAAATGCCTTTAAAAGATCCTAATTGGTCTCAGATGAAACTCGGATTAAGGAAATACCGTGAGATCAAGTCATGCTCATTCAGCTGCGGCTCATTTTACACAAAAATATTAAATAGTTGAATTCATAATATGAAACTTCTGTAAGCAATGACTATATACATTACATTTTTATTCCATTGCACGGCAACATTTTCCATTGTTTAGTCTGAGGGCTGGTCTATGTTTTACACCCCAACTTTAGTTATTTTACAAGAAACACTCTTCACACAAGCTGGCAAGCAGACATTTATTTTTGTTGAGACAAAATAGTTTGTACAAAGCCATGCCACATATCTGAAGGCCAAGTGAAATAAAGAAAGCTAGACAGTTGTGCGCTGCACCCCTCCTACGAACAAAGCCTTACGCAACAGGTCTTTATTTCTGCCTGTCACTCAGCCTGAAGGGCTACCTGTCTACTCCAGGCTGCCGTGTCAGCTACACGGTTACTTTAAAATGATCACCAGAAGCCTTTAGGAGGGGATGCAGCTCACTTTTAGTTATTGTTAACAATGCATTGCTTCCTGACACCAGTGGCAGTGCAGTATGTTCAAACTGACAGGGTTTGAATGTGAATCTGCAAAAAGTGTGTGCGCATTCCATAATGTGATGCATAATCTAATGCATCACAAAGCCTTTATAGTCAAATATGTTCTAGATACATTATAATTATCTCACTTTTTCCTTCTCTTTTACTAACTTTAATATTTTTTTTTAAATCTCTATGGCATGTTGTTCTGCATTCCACGTCACAAAAGACATGCTATCTTATTACTATTCCAGTATCAGCCGTGACTCTTTCTGTCCCTGCTTGCAACAGGTGGAAGGTTACTGTCAACCTTAGAGAATTAAGATATTTCATCACTCTGGAGCTTCTTGTCAGGTCTGAGACAGATTATGTATTGATGGCAAAAGGAGGGGGTGGACACACTGAGGTCGGCTTGCAAAGCATTTTTGAAATATTCAGAAGGAATGTGATCGTCCTCCGTGGAGAGCAAACCTCGCCTCGTCCAAATCTCACACCTCTGTCCCAAAATGTGCTCTCCTCTTCTGAAACCCACCTTTGTCTGCCACCCCTTCTCTCTCCTCTCATTTTGACACCCAACAGCCATCTCTCATGTGAAGAAAGCCTTGCAAATTGTGACAGACGGCACATCGTACCCCCAAAAGTGAGGCTTGTGCTAAAATCCACATCCTGCTATCACCTGTCACACTTATAACCTCTTCATTATCTAGATCTCCTGTGTGTTTCTGTGTGTTTACACCCCAAACAACGGATCCTACGACCGCGAAAGCAGCAACCGAGACGTAATGCAGTGCTACAGTAAAGCTGCAACTGTAACCTTGTACAAATGTTCTGGTCTGTCGGAGAAACCACATTTCCAGATGTTTTGAAGAGACATCTTGAGTAAAAGCAACACAGTCCAAAGTGAACAAAGTTTTGATCCAAAGACACACAAACGCCCAGCTTCCAAGAATTTATTCTTTTGTCCTGTCCAGTCAAGACTGAGGTTCAGTCCTTATTCTTATTGGTTCAGCAGAGGAGTCAGAAGGTGTGGTTAGTGGTGTTAATTACATGGTTTGAGAGCGATGGGTTGTATTTGACTAGTGTGTGTGTGTGTGTTTTTGAAAGAGAGAGTGATGGACTGAAATTTAAATGTTTTACTGTGGTCACTTTGAGACCAACAGTAGAAGTTCAGGAATGTAACCCGCTAAAATAAACCAGTATCTCCACCGACTTTAACCGGGGCAAAGGTCATTTTAGGACCAAAGATGGAGCGTTCTTGAGGTGAAATGTGTAACTCTGTAGTTTGGGTCTGATACTGAAACGCACAGTGTTGCTACGCCCCTTGAAAAGCCATCAGTTGTCTGCCGCGGTTCACTGTGTAGAGTTTCCACTGGCCCGGCCCAGAGCTACTTGCCTGCTTCTCGGGCCAGCAGCACCTTCCTGCTGCACCAGTCTGGCTCGGACTGGGCTGCATGTGTGCCAGTTGGACCAGCCCGTCCTGTAAATCCATCCATTACTCCGTGCTAATTCTTTACCACAATTCTTCACCCAAAGAGTTGCCACGCTCTCTTCCACTGTTTACCCAGCCTCTCAACTGTTCCTGTTGACACTTCTTTCTCCCTATACATCTTCCTGCCTTGTCTCTCTTCTCTTTTCTCTCCTCCTCTGGAAGTCTGCAAAAAAAACTTCCAAGGAAAATTCTTTCCTGGAGAGCAAACTCTGAGCGAACAGATGCAGCCTTTATGTTGTCCTACACTCTGCAGTAGATGTGTATGACACACACACACACACACACACACACAGCCATGCCACTGGGTGCATTGGCTGTGTCTCTAATCACTCCATGCAGTTCCATTACACATGCAGCCGCAGGATTTCCAGACCACTGTCTCCCTGAGCTCTCTTGTATCTTCCCCCACCGGTTTGCGTGCCCATTCATGTGCATGTGTTTATTGTTTACGCGTATTTTATCTGTGAGAGAAAGTTTGCCGACCAGTGTGTAAACAAGCATTACCTCATCAGTGATACTGAGTGGGCACATTATTATATTTGTATATGTTTGTAGAAGTGCTTTAGGGATGAAAACCCTCAAAGTGTGCTGATTGTAGTCCAGTAAAACTTGTTGTAAATTAGGATGCCAAGAGATACAGATTTATTTAATTTGCTGGTGTAAATAGCTGCTGTTTCTCAGTCTTAAGGGGGGGGGGGAAGTTTTTTTGAATGTCTATTCATGAATTTAGCTTTAGAGAACACGTAGTTGACTACATAATGTAAGAAGAGATAAAAGATAACAGCCTTTGGGGATTATTGGCAAGCATTACTGTCCATTTCCACAAATTCTCCCTATAATCTCTCTCCAAAAACTCTCTGAAGGCAACTTAACTTCAATTGGAAACCGTCCTCATGTATCTTCCTTATGCAAGTGTCTGCCCTTGGCTCCAAAGAGGATCCGAACAGCCTTCCTCTCTCTCTCTCTCTCTCGTATGCTTCATAGCAGGTTGTTGTGTTTCGTGGCTCTAGCATGCAGCTCAGCGTTAGCTTGTCTATAATTAGCCGCTCTGTTCTAATGAGGTGTTTCAGAAGGGCTGAAGCGAACCGCTGACCGCCAGCTAGCGTAGAGTAGCCCACATCGCTAAATTAAAGAGTGCCTCCATCTTCAAGGCCACGCTCAGCTGGAGCCTGCACTCACAGGGAGCAGCGTAGCGAGTAGTAAACATACAGAAAATCTGTGCGTTTTGTTTATTCCTGGTGTTACGGTGCACCATGTTGGATTTATGTGCCTGCTGTTTCCTGTTGGTGTAGTTAAACAAAAGAATCCAGCGCTGAAATCGTGCCAGTGTTCTACAATGACCGTAATTCATTGGCCATATATAACAATATGTGGACATGACAATGACAAAACAAGAATGAAGCTCGGTTAACCGGTAGTGAATGTAGTGTTCAGATCTTTTTCAGTAGTAAAATGAGAATTGCAATCAGACCAATCCAAAAAAAGACTTAATTACAAGTTAATAACAAGTAAAAGTACATATGTATTATCTGCTAAATGTACCTCGATATCTAAAACAAGCTGTCCTTGTGGGGCATAGCTTCCTTCAGAGTTATACTATTAGACATGTAGTATTATTGCAGTACATTTAGCTGCACTTTATTGTTGAGGTGGAGCAATTTATTTATTTTATATACTGTCTTTCAAAATAATTCACAAGATAAATACATTTGTAAATACAATCTTCATCTTCAAAGTATAAATCTATAAAGGTCAGATACACTTAAGACTATTCATATGAATCAATTTAAAATGGAGAAACACAATTGCAGTACAAGTACCTAAAAGTTATACTCAGTAAAATGTTTAAATGTACTCATAGTTCAGTAGTAAACCTCCGACAAGTGCCAATCTTCAATACACTCATTCATTAATCCATAGCCACACATTGCATGTGTAACATTTATTAATATAGTCTGTGGCATACAAGCTGCTGCCTGTCTATTTATACGAGTAAAGGATCCCAGTGGTCTAAATAAAGGGGTTGAAGGGCCAGCAGAACCTGGGCCCATGTGGGTTTTCCTCCCCACAAGACATTTCCCAGCTTTCCCGGCGGCGCTGCCCCACAGAGGTGCTTTAAGGGAAACAGGTATAGACCGACCACCTCCCACGTTAGCCACATGCCCTTTACTTCCTCGCTTCCTTCATCTCGCCTCTCCTTCTTTATCTCTACCTCTTCATATTCTTCAATCCTTCTGTCATCTCCCAGACCAGAGTCCTGACGAGTGGGACATAATCCTGCTCGGGTATTTATAGGCAGAGCTGAAAGCAAAATGACACATTGATTACAGGCCAGGGCAGACAGTCTGAGTTTGTGAACTGTGACTGGCAGCATATGGGCAAAAATGATCACGAGTGACCACAAATGCAGTTGGACAAATGCATGAGCTGTGATGTTGAGTGGTTCGGTGCTTACGTCTCTTAAATGTCAGAGACATCAAGGTTTCAAATTTAGCTTCCATCAAACTCTGACTAAACCAATAAGTTGGAAATTGGGTGTGTTTGCGGTCTAGTTTTTAATGTCAGCATATTTGTTTTTTGGTCATCCTGCTCCTCAATATTCTTTTTCCACGGCTTCTTTTTACGAAAATGTGTGAAAACTGGATTCACGCATGCCAGTCCCAGACCATGAATGAATGCTCACCATTCACAGGCCGACCGCCCGAGACTGTGACCGAGAGTTAATCCTCAGATGACAATGAGATGGCCGTGAAATGGTGTTTATGAATGAAGGCTAGTTATGTCCTGCCGCAGCTCTCTCTGTGAGCTAGTGTTTGGTCTGGATTGGAAGCCGTGCCCACGTTTCCGAGAGGCCAGTCAAGGGTGAGAGAGTCTCCCTCACCTTAACACCGTGGAGCTCCACCAGGTATGAATCAACAGCATTGGCGTTTGAATGCTAAGTGTGTGTGTGTGTGTGTGTGTGTGTGTGTGTGTGTGTGTGTGTGTGTGTGTGTGTGTGTGTGTGTGTGTGTGTGTGTGTGTGTGTGTGTGTGCCTCTGCTATGGGTTGCATGTGTACAGTAGCTATATATGTGTGTGAAGGTGAGAGAGAGTGCGCCCCAGCAGGGTGCCTGTAGGGAGGGTTTAGGACAGGGTCTCAGTGTGCTGCCTCCAACCAAGACGTGATATATTATGTAACCCTGCCTTAACACAGCAGAGGCAAAGGGGGATTTAGCACCTTCAACCATGACTCTGCCCCTGATGACGGAAACAGAGAAGGACTTACACATGGCACTCTGCTGATAGTGTAAGGACACCATCTTTATGGAGAAAATTAGGTTCCAATGACCCATAATAGGTGAATATTTATTCATAGCTTCTGCTCTAGAGCTTGTGGTTTGGGTTTATGTGCCAGAGAAGTGACATCCAATCAAACATCTGCTCCGCTCTGAGCAAACTGAGATACAACTTTCTCTGCTTCTGTAGCTGCAATCAAGTCACATTACATCTTGTTCTAAAAGCAAAGCGGGTTCATTCCCTCTTATCTCGTACTTGTTTTATGTATTTGGGTGTGATTATTATTGTCGCAGTGGTTAACAGTGCCGTCTATGGTTCGCTTTCAAATCGCTGATTCATAATGAATTGGTTTTAAAATGCCCTGATTGTTGATGTGCAGTATGAATCCTGTTGAAAAGGCTTCATCTATAAATACTTTTGCTGTCCTTGGAAGTGAGAGCTGCCATCTGTTGTTTGTTGCTCGGCTGTTGCTCTCTGCACTCTTTCTGGCCAATGTGGTCCAGCGACGTGCCAAACGCCTGTCACTGCATTATCACCAGACTGTTCAAACAGAGCCCCTCCATTTTCACTGTTCGCTTCAGTTAAATACATTTTTTTTAAAAGATTGGTTTAGTCATGATGCGTTTGTGTAGACAGTTAACATGTTTTGATTATGTGAACATGATTGATGATACCTCAACTGCTATTCAAAAAGTGCTCAACTTGTGCTCAACACATGTGCTCAACACATGGCAAATGCACTTTATTTGGCACCTGATGTGGGGAAAAACGAATGTCTCAGGAACTGAGAGTGTGTGAGTGAGTGTGTGTGTGTGTGTGTGTGCGTGCGTGCATGCGCACATGTGTGTGGAATTTCAGGAGGCACTATGGTGATGTCATGGGGTACAAGGTGGTCTGCTGCAGACGCACTTCCTGTGGCTTCTGGTAAAGGGTACTGTAAAATGTCTTTGCACACTTACAGGCTCACACACACACACACACACACACACACACGCTGTAGATGCAGTCAAACCACACATTATATTCATATTCTTCTCTTTGACGTATCACATCCCTAAAGGACTGAGCACACAACAAGGGAGTGGCAGCGTCCCTGTCCAGCAGCGGTTTAACCTGGCACCGAACAATATGGAGCCTGACAGTAGTTTCCTTAAAGTGAGTATTTATGTAACAGATGATGCAGGCTCGGAGGCCGGGGCTCTGCCACACATCCACATGTGTAATTAGTTTGAGGTTTTGCGGACTCCGGTCCTACATGTGAAAAAGTACACACAACAGATACATGCAAAGTAGCGAGCGTGTTACGTACATTCATTGTAAAATTATAAATTATTAGTGGAAACACACATACAAAGCATGAGCACACACTGATGTGTATGGAATAGGAGTCAAGAACAGGTGGAGAGGGAGAGTCATGGTTTGGAGTTTAATTCTTCCAAACTGGTAATCAGGTAAGAAAAATATTATCCAAATATGATTATAATGATGATGTATTAGGGGAGTTGAAGTAAAAACAAATACCTCATTTAAATAAATCAGCTATTGAACATTTGTGGAAAACTCCCTGACATTTAGGCACGATGTAGACGTGACTCGTGCTGGCCTCGCTCCCGGTCTGATTTCCTGTCGGCCGCGAGGAGAAACATTTCTGACTCTGGCGCCCGGTTGTACAGTGGCCCTGTGAGCTCAGCGTATTACACATTAGGAAATGAGAAAATGTTTGTAGCTTACCAATTTGATGCTTGTGTGAGGCGTCAAAGTTGTGAAGATGTCTCTTAATTTACATGCGCTTTCTTAATATGCTTTGGACGAGCCACGGTACAATTGTACTGAATGTTCCTGTCAGTTTATGTAGAATGGGCCTATTTATGAAAATGACATTGTTGCAATTAGGTTTAAGGTTTATTTTGGAGGCAGTTTTCCTTCTTTGTTTAAAGTAGTTTTTTTTGTCCAATTTATGCTCTGTTGACATCTATTTGTATTGTCATAGAGGCTGTCTTGTACTTTATTTGACCGACTAGTATTTCCTCTTTCCACAGACTTTTGGGAATTGCCCAAGTGATGATGATGATGATGATGATGATGATGATGTTTTCGGATATATTGGCTGTGGCTTTTAGATTTTTTTAAGAGCACAAGGGAGTGAATGGGTTAGTTTCTTTTTTAAGTGAAAATGAGACTTTTGCATTGAAACATATTGCAGCATTGTTTTTCTTTTACATTTTAAATATATTTAACAATGCATTTGTGGACATTACTGTGGGGCATTGCATTTTTTGCTAATTCTGATATCTATTAAGAACATAAAATAGATAATAACATCAAAATCATCCATTGCCTTCCTCATACGTCTTGTTATTTACAGTACAGCAAGTGAGAGTGACCGACCTTCATGCGTTGGGATAATACACCATGTGTCTGGAATGGATCATCCCGGTGCTGAAATCACACCTCTCTGTGTCAAACAGAACCGTGTAACAGTCCCATAAAGGTCTATTGTTGGGGCCCATGAGAAAAGTAGCACACTTCAGTGGACCACAGTCACACATTGTGTGGAGCTCTCTCTTTCCCCCCGCTGGATATCATTTATGACATGATCTCAGTTTTGACAAGGCTGTCCAGAAAGCTATTCCAACTTTTCTAGGGACTGTACAACTCTCTTTCCATTCCACTATTCCACTGACCATCTCTTGTCGTCTACCTTCGTCCTTTATCTTTCCCCAACCTTTATGTTTGTTTTAAGTGCCTCTCTCTCCTCCACCTCTCCTTTGTCCCTCACTTCAGTGTGAAATGTAGCACCACACAGGGTCTCTTTATGCGGTCTGTTTGTTCTGAATGGCCGAGCTGCAGCGGTGCTTGCTGGTGAGTAAAGTCTGATAAGGGCTGCTGCAGACAGAAAGAGGTTAAAGGTCAGATTTGAGACATGAGGCCTCCAAATAAATAGCTCTTCTGTTTGTGAACGTTTGACTCGCACATGGTTGACACATACACACAGGGACATGCACGTTGTTATGATTAAAGTCCTGTCATAGCTTACAACAATATACAGAGGAATGCATGCATCTCCTGTCATCGGCCATATGACGAGGGTCCTTCTCACAGCTGGTCGAGCCCCTGGGCCAGCACTTCCTCTCAGGAAGCAATACAGTTCCATCTCAGCATTATTAATAACAGCAAATAATTGTTATTTTGTGTTTTGTATGAGTTCCTAACTTTCATTACCTTTCACAAATATTCACATTAATCATTAGACAGAGAAACACCTACTTATTTTTTGAATAAGTATTTTTTCAGTCCTTGTGTGTGTGTGTGCCAGTGCAGATACTGTATAAACAGCACTGTGACTGTGTGTGTGTGTGTGTGTGTGTGTGTGTGTGTGTGTGTGTGTGTGTGTGTGCTTTTCTGGTGGAATCATTATGTTTTTGCTCTGTTGAAGGCATTTCAGGCCAATGAGGAAGCCATGGCTGCCAGATAGTGCAATTCATCTTCTTCTGCTGACCTCTGCAGAGGGCTCACAAACTGATTTGATAACAATTTGTTCCTGTTTCCCTCTCTCCTTGACTTTCTTTCTTTTCGTTTTTTTGTCATTTCCTTGCTGTGCCGCTGACTACAGCAGCTGCTCTTCCTGAATCTTCTGTTACAGGACGAACCCAGACCAATTCTGGTACTCTCACTGGCTCTTATTGATCCCTTCTTCATCTGGTACTTTCTGTCTTATTTCTTCCCTGAGCATAAAAACAGGAAACACTGAGGAAACGCTAAAGTCAGCAAACCAGCACATCTACATCTAATAAATCAGAAGTGTTTACCTTTGGAGAGACCCAAGCAGTTTTCACCTGTTTCCATCATATGTACATGAGAATGCTAACAAGAAAGCTAAAGTGTATTTCCCAACATCCCAAACTGCTCCTTTAAGTTCTGATTCCCTATTTAGTGGCCTCATTCCAGCTCTTCCCAGATGTGATTGTTTTTTTATGACTATGCGTTTCATATGTGTGTCCTCGGCCGTGGGGTTACAGCGTGCTACTGTGATAGAGCCCATTGCCGGCCTTCCCGATTCCTGGCTTTCCCGGTGGCTACATGCACATCCAAGCATGCAACCTCAAGCAAGCAGATCTCTGACAGAGCTCGGTGTGAACCAGTTTTTCTCGCATTCGTGTGGAACAATTGAACATATAAAGCAATGATTCTTGTCATGTAACTGCAGGAGTTGCTCAGCCTTCGTGGTTTTTCACAGTGGGCAGAAAAAGAACCGTTCATGGCTAACATCAATAATGGCCAACAAAAATACAAAATTCATGTTAAGATGTGGTCCACCAGCAGGCTAAAGATATCTGATTTGGTGATGATTGTGCAGCTAGGCATGAGTGTGCACCCAGCTCTTTTCCATATTTATCGATAGCGTGCCTCATTTGTGACTCAGCAGCATTACCACTGAATCCTAAAACAAGGGTGTAGATTGTTTATAGTTCCCACAACCGGCTGTTTTCGGCGTTGTCATGATAAAAGAAGTTGTAAAAACAAATTATAATCCTTTTTGTCTTCCCATTTCCTGTATCATTGTTCTCGCCAATGGTTACCAGTTGGATCTCAAAACAAGCAGGAGGTTGTTGTTTTTTGTGTGGGGGGGATTATTCCGCCTCAGCTGAAAAAGATGAAGGTTCACATCAGATAGTTGTGGCTTTTCACAAGACATATTTTTGGTCAGCACTCGGTTCTGTAAAGACGATCAAGAGCAGGGATGAAGTGGTAAACAAGCTCGTGTTGCCAAAAAAAGAAGAGCGATTCTTTCAGAAAACTGATTTGGCTCGGCTGAGCCTCAGGGCCAAGGGAGCTGTATTGTAAAAAAAACATTTACAGCAGGTTATTTTTTCTGGCTTCTTTCACTCAGGCAGAACCTTCTGTCCCATTTGCAGCCAAGCCAATGTGGTGGTAAATTTACAGACTATTACAGTTAAAGCTCCCAGTTAAGACAATGTGTTAAAACACTGCTACAAACCACAAAGTAATAGGTTTTGTAATATTATATTAAGCAATTAAATCTGTCTTTAATTCATACACTAAGTTATTATTATATTCATGTATAATTACCATAATGTTTATACTCCATACCATTGTGTAAAACTCCAATTTCACAGTTACAGTGTTACTTGGACTTCCATTTCTTATCCATAAAAAGACTTGACAGACGCAGTAATGTGTATTTATGGTAAGAAAACATCTTGGCAGTGCTAATTGTGCAACATCACACAACAAACTACTCTGTGAAACCATTCCAGTTCCAGTTGTGTATCACACATTTGTCACCAGTGGTGATTGTGCATATTTATGGGACCCAGGCATTTATGCATGCTGCATTTACACATCTGGATGTAGATACATCTTTTTGAACTTTGACTAGAAACATGTTTTTGAGTGTTGCTGACTAGATAATGTGTAATTTTGTATTTAAAACATCCCGTATGCTTGTGTTAATATAATGCTTTAAATGTACTGTATGTGTTGTACACACATAGAAATCCATGTTGTAACATAATTCCCTTCGCTTTCCTAAGCATCTTTAGCTGTTTTTTAAATAACATTTTCATATGGAAAGTCCCCCCCTCGCCCCGCTCCAATGGGTTTTGTTATTTTAATATTGAGCATTAATTTTCAATATATCCGTGAGATTTAAAACGTCCCCTCCATTTGTCCTCTTTTGTAGTGAGTTGGAAAAATCAGTCAAAATGGCCATGCAGGCTCTTTATCCATAAGGAAAAGCTGGCCAGACAGCTGGTGTCCACATATCCACAAGTGGAGACAAGGTACTTAAAAACTGTTCAAGCACTCTGAAGGGGAAGTGACTCGTCCAGAATTAGCTGACTGAGCATGCGGTTTACATCCCTGACAGCATCAGATCCTGTAATTTTCTGATTCTGACATATGATTATTTCTCATTATTGCAGAAGTATAGGGATGATTACATGTCCTACTTTGGCTGTGTTTGGTGACGTTTATTAGTGTTTCAACTGTTGAAATGTGGCTCATCTCTTTGTTTTAAAGCCGGAGTTTCAGAGGCATTCAGGGCTCATAGGCAGTCTGTCAGATGGAGTAGAGTCTCACGAGGTCAAGATTCATACCTGTTGTGTAGAAATCATAAAGAGGCAAAGTCACAATGGCCCTAAGAGTAGTACTTTACTTACGTAAAATAGTATTGATTATACCGCAAAATCTCCCCCATCATGCACCTGGTGATCATTCTCTGTGCTCTGCTGGGTCATGTGATTCATAAAACCATGGGAATACTTTTCCCCTTAACCTTATATTCAGGAATCCTGCCTTTGGGTTTAAACCAGGTGATTCTTCTACTCCACATGTGGATACTTTGCCAGCTCAAAGTCCATGACTTGACTTGTTTCATTTTGCTTTGCTCCTCTGGCTTCATTTAACAACTGCTTCTTCAAAGTTAGAGACCTCAGATGACTCATCTGAGGTCGTAGATCAGTTGACGTTATCAAGTGTGAAATCTAAGTTCGGTAGTTTGAGTTTAAAGTGTGTTCCTCCCAACAATTCTAAAATGCACTGTTGGCTAAATACAAATCTGATCAACCGTTATCGAACAAAACAAGCAATAATTGATTCAAACGTGTTCATTACTTCAAATGTGTCAGTTATGAAAACTATGGGTTGTCATATTGCATCTTTGTCATCTACCACGCACATTTACCCTTCAACTTTAATATATAATAACACAAGCAGCGACATGGATGATTTTCTCATGAATTATGAGTCACTCCTGTTTCCTTTTTTCTTAAAATTGGAAATAAGTCAGCTTTTCTTTTTCTTGTTGCACTAAGTACGTCTTTTATTTATGGCTTCTGGGCTGCAAAGCCACCAGAGTCAACACTGCTTTGCTGGGTCATCAGTTCAGTGGCACGTCCCTGTCATACAGTATGCATGGAGGCAACCGCTGGTGTCCACAAATGACATGCTGACTGTCATCCTGGAGGCTTCCAACCCCTGGAAATCGTATGCATACGTGTCCTCCTACTGCATTTCAGTAACCAAAATTTTAGGGGAGCAATAGGTCCACAAATTAGTCTCCCTTCCAAGTTTTGGTCTTTGGGCACCTGCAATAACAGCAACAGCCTTTCTATTTATATCAAAAAGCTGTCTGACCATTGTTGATTCTCGAGTGACTGAGGGGTGATGTGGAGCAGGGCGTAGTGGGTGGAGACCCTGACCCGAAGTTTATCTTCCTTCTGTAATTAGGTGGGTCGCACTACGGGCCTTAAGAGGGCCACTCCCTCACTCCAAATCAAAGGGTTGGGTAACCACACACACACATTTCAATGACAAACACAGAAAAGCTTGTATGTAACCTGTACACACTGACTGTGCATGTGCTCTTTATTACAGCACAAATGTTTTGTAAGGACTGTAACCATGGACATGTGTCTATTTTGACTGGGTGTGTTTCACACAGCTGGATCCGGCAGAAGTTATGTAATTGTTTCGACTGCCGTGCAGACTGTCATGAGAAAGCTATCCGTCTATCCATCCGATTGTGTCGGACGTAAAACCCATGCTCTATATTCTTATAACGGAGTGCGTAGGGAGTTGAAGCAAACACACACCTTCATGCTCTCATTTACGTCTGCGGTAGAAACTACAGCAGGATGTGATTAAGGATGAGAGGGTTTAGTCTTCACAGTTTTGGGAACCTGTAATCTGGCTTCACATGCATACTACATTCCAGTGCAGCAGCTCTGTAACCGTCCATCTTTGAGTCATGTCCCACAGCGAAGGGAAGGCCCCTTGAGTTCGCTGCGCCCATCCTCTTGGCCGTACTCTCCTCAGCCATTCCTGTGCGGTTTTCCGCCCCCACCTCAGCCTATTCTGGGGTGTGCTCTTTCCTAAGCTCTACTTAGCTAGGTCGCCAATTTCACAAAGCAAAAGAAATGCTATATGCTCTAAATACATGTTTATGAAATTCTCGAACTTGCTGTAGCATTCCTGAAGCAGGCAACACCGAAGGGGAAAATTCCAGCGCCTGAAGGAATTGTTGCGGTATGACGCCCGATGAGTTGGTCCTGTACGAATGTAGAGCTCTCGATACACCGTACAGCTCTGTGGTTTGACATGAACTGTCAATTCAATATTGAGGAAATACATATCTTACAGACCATCGCTATGTTTTCTCCATGCCTAATAATATGTATCCTGTGACAGTATTCGGCTCAAAAACACACATTTCCCCTTTTTCAACATTCTGCAATATATTTGTCTCTGTCTGGTTCCTGTTCTATGAACTTTTGCCCACATCTCAGGATGTTTTTTTAAAATATTAATTCAAATTTGGAAAAACAACCAAGCTAATCAGAGCTTTGTAGTTGAGTAATATTTCTACTGAAAAATAAAAACTCTGGACAGGGGCAGCGGCTTGTTTTTTGTATTTCTTATCTTTTTATGTTGGGTGCTAAAGTTTAATTGGATGCTTCTACTAATGCAAATACAGGGTTCACAGTAAGTGAGCACATACAGGATTAAGGATAAAGATGTTTGATAGTGGCTTGATGTGGAGTATTAGTTTTTGTTCTAAAATATGTGGGAACAATAGTGAGAGCAGATTCACAATAATTAGTTGTTTTTTTTATTCATGCAGAAAATAACATGCATGACAATAATCAGCTTTAAAGAGTTTTATATTATGTTCCGCTAATATAAATTACATGGCTTATTATTTCAGCTTGTGCAGTACTACTTGCATGTGTTGTTCAGAAAACCTAAAAATGGATTTCATTGTAGAGATGTCTTGCTGTGTAAATCATACGCTTGTATTTGCGAGACACCGTTCTTCTCAATTTAGTGAATGTGTTAAAAAATATTGATGTTTTTTGAAAGTTCATTTGTTTTTTAGATTTTCTAGGTAATACATAAACCCTTTTTTTATTCACTGATTAAAACCCTCGATGCACTACTGATTTATGTTGTTCATCTTGAAGTATTGATTAGATAATGTACTTAAAACTGGTTTTGCAGCTGCTCTTAGGCAGAGGCGAGTACATGGATCTTGTGACACAGTAATCCAATTAACCATTTAGCTACAGGCCCATGCATACCTACACTCCGGTTAGTTTCTCCTTCAATCACTCATACACACACACACACACACACACACACACACACACACACACACACCATAAACACGGGGATGTTCAAAGATGACACTGACCTTTGATTAATTTGGGAATTCTTCCTTCAAGGGCGCCCTTTGACCTTTGCCCTCTGCTAGTTAGCTATTTCCCCACTTGACCATTTATGACCCGTGTATTCGCGTCAGCTTTGGCCTCGGGGACGACATGTCAAGTTTCTGCACGTTACATTCATAGTGTCTTTTCAAAATAAACTTCTGTGTTCAGAGCAAACATACAGTATCCACTATTTACATGCACGCGATCTCTTTTCAAAATAAACTTCCAACATTGGCTAATTTTGTTTTTACATTTACGTGCGCAACACAATTACTTTCATTAGGTTTAGGAAGAGATGGTGGTTTGAGTTTAAATAGTATGTTTATTATATAAGAGAACTGTTGGTAATGACTGAACGGCGACATGGTTTCACATGAGACAGGACTCAGGTCTCCTGGATTAACGCCTTGAGGTGGTCTGACCGTCCATCCTTCCATCCCAAACGCCCTATTTTGACTTTCTTGCTAATAAAACTACTTCATTTGCTCTGGCCGCTTAATAATGACACAGTTGGGGTTTACGTTGGAGTTAAAGGCAATCCCAGTGCACACCAGACAGACGCTAAAAACTGTTGCGCTACGTCATTATTACTGACAAGAACAAGAGAAACCATAAAACAACATTAGTAAGGTGTTGGCCTCTCACAATCTGCAAGAACAGTTTCAGTTTCAGATTTTACAAATCTTATACAATAACTCTATCGGTGAGATTGAGCACCAATCTTCCAAAAAAAATTCCCTCTTTTGTAGTTTTAATGAAGGTGGAGGGCACGGTCCTATCTGACATTGATGCAAAATGTCCCGTAGGTGCACGGATGAAATATGAGACAATGAGACACATGCAAAAGCCTTGTTCACAGTTGTTGTATGAGAATCTTAACCCTGGAGTTTTGTTGCCAATTATTTTCCTCATCCTTGGGATGAGTAGAAGCTTAATCCGTTTCCAGATGCACAATGGCACGCCTCTCCAGTTATATATGACAGACCATTTCAGTAATCCACCCATGCATATTATAAGATTCACATACTTTAAATCCCATCAGAGAAACCTTATTTCCTGGGAGCATATGCATTGGTTATGTTAAGTAAATCATTAAATGCATGGCTGTTTTTAAAGGTTGTTCCAGTGTATTTGTAGGAGCAGGTGGAGCAGTGTAGGGGGCAGAGTGAAGTCATAGTTATTCAATCATAGATCAGTAATAGATCAAATAAACATGAAAAATAATACAAAATGCAGCTGCCAAAAAGTACAGGATAATGCTTTTGTGTGCTGTGGCCTGATATTAAATTAAAATATTTCTTATTCAAGCCAATATCTCTGAACGTGTCATCCTCTTCACTGACTTTTACCACTGGAACAATGGACAATGGAGTGGATAAAGTTACTTATTGAGTTAATCTTCCTCTCCCTGTATGTGGTGGGGGCGGAGAGCAGCTGTCAGCTTTAACAAGCATCGGTCCCTGGAAAAAATTTGTTCCGATCCCTTATCCAAAATGCTAATGAGAAGCACACACGGGCGGTGGGGAGGGGTTGGAGGTCGTGGGGGGGTGTTGTCCATGATGGATGACAGAACAGAGATGTTTGCCTCACTGCATCCTCGCCCTGCCATGACCTCAAACGCTTCGGAGAAGAGCTGCAAATGTTCCTCGACATTCCTCAGGAAAAATCATGAAAGAGAGAGACATACCTAAGATAGATTGAATGTAAAAAAAAAAAAAAAAAAAAAAACAGAAGGTGAGAATAGTGCAGCTGTGTCAGTAGTTATACATCCAGCTCCTGGTGAACTAATGAGCCACAACACACATAGACAGTCAACCAGGTTCTACATTAACTTCCGCGTGTGAACGTGTTTGGGATATTAAGGCTATTTATTCAAAGCTCACACACCACTATCTTAAGTTTAAACAGCACTCACAAAGGCCGTCTATACACTTCCAGCACGAGCATACAATAACATAACACAAGTGTGTGCCAAGTGGGAACCTGCGGCTGGTTATACACCATGTGTTCAAGCATCACTTCTTGCTATTTTCATCTGTGTGTTGGATCGCATTTCTCAGACACAAGAAGAGATTTTTCTCTTATGTAATATTTCTTCTCTTCATACACTTCCCCCACGCTCTCCAATTTGTCATCCTCCCTTTCTCCTGTGCACCTGAATGTTGTAAACGAGAAGGAAAGCGATGTGTCTTTATGGATCCGGATGAACCAAAGAAAAGGCCGCCATCCGGGCCTGGATTTGGAGAGGGGGCAGAAAAGCAGGGGAGCCTTCAATGAGCTCCATTGTTTCAACATAAAACAGCTTCCCAGCGGTCGACATACTGTACGAAGACGTTGTAAGTCAGTCTTAATGAAGAAGAGTTACGCTGTTTTCTGTGGGTGGCTGAGGCAGAGGATGACAGCGGTTTGGTTGAGTCGGGGCATCGGTTTTTAAGTGAAGTGCCACCTGTTTGGTGCAGCCTCCGGGTGTGACAAGGGGGAACATATGGGGGGAACTGAAGTTTGATGACTGATTAATGTGGGTGCAGTAAAAAAAAGAAGCGATATTTACTCTGATTGTTCAAGATACAAAAGAAACCGAAACTAGTCTTGTGTCTTTTTTTTTGTTTTGTTTTTACATAAAAATGTAATTATTCATTTGCAAAAAAATAGGAAACATGCTATTTATGGTCTTATAAAATTGCATTGAAGTTGACTTGTGTTACTAATTTCCCAAAAATACTGTAAAACTAAAAGAGGTTTAATAGGTTTTGGACATTAACTCTTGTCTTGTTTCCAAAGGGGACATGGGAGAGTTTAAGAGACACCAGTATAAAAAATAATAATTTATGAGGAAGCAATTAAACCCTGGTATCAGATCTGTAAAAAATATTAATTAAAGGTATTCTTTCTGTATTGGTAATGAAAAAGTGCATCCTTCATTCAAAGTCCTGCTTCTTGCAGCTATCGCTCTCATTCAAAGTAGCTGATTTTGATGCCCAGTCATTCTTTTTAGTTATGATATTTGAGTCTTCTGGTCTCGGTGAATGGAAAGCGGTGTCAGAATCCTAACACGTATATTGTCTCTGCAGGTGAATCCACATATCTGGATGACCACGGACCTCCTGCTCCAAGAGTAAGTCTTCTTCTTTATCTCTATATGTTATTTCCCGTTATACCCCTTTCCCTCTTTTATCCCAATTTCGCCCTTTTTTTTAACTTTAAATTGTATCTACCTCTCCTCCTCTCTGTGATGTGCTGCCCTGTGTTTCCAGGCCAGTTCAGTCCAGTCAGGATAAGGGTTCGGTCTGTGTGAACGGTCTGCGTGCAAACTCTCTCTAAATACCAACTAGACCTGGCCTCAGTGCTACAGTAGTGCTCTGAACTCACTCTCTCTCTCTCACACACACACACACACACACACACACACACACACACACACAGCTGACACAGAGGCCTTGTATTCATCCAGCTGCACGTCTGCATGACCATCTCTCCTCCATGCTCCGTCTTTCTCTCCCTGCCAACTTCTTTCTTCTTCCCCTTGTTTATTATCTCCTCCTTGAATCAATCACCACCTCATTTTCACCTCATTTCATCTCACTTTTCTGCTCCCCTATTTGTCGTGGTTTTTTTCTCCCGTTCTGATCAAAGAGTCCGTGGTTTTGGTGGTTTGGGCGTAAATGTTTGGTTTCAGGTTAGTTTGAGGCTGATGTGAGCAGCTGTTCTGTTAGGTCATATCTGGGCTTTGTTTGTGAGTAATGTGTTTACTGTGAAAAGTCTGTTCTGGCCACCGAGGCCCACCAGGCCACCACAGCGCTTGTTTCATGCAGATAACCGTTAAACAAACGGTGGCTGACTTGAACGCTCTGGAGAAGTTGTAGGAATTGTCTCGATATTTTTCAGCAAAAATTATCATCTGAAACAAACTTTTCTGTTTCAATTACAACAAGCTCACTGTGCCAGATTCCTTTATAAACGCTGTCAATGCCCAAGCTTTCAATATTTTATGGGCTTGTAGAAATTTAATGGAAATTAAGTCTAATAAATCACAAATAGTTTCCACCATTTTGCATGAAAGATAAAGCTGAGTGTGTAACAGCTTGACTGTGTCCTGAGGCAATTTACATGATTATATAAACACAGAAGCTCTGGAATTCATTTTGACACAGAAAAGTGTGATTTTAATGGAAGGCACTGGAAAAAGATGAATTCACTTGATGTAATTTTGTATCTTTTGAATTAAAACATGTTCCTTTCTAAATGTTTAATAATTTAAGCAGACATTCATCACACGATGTGTCCTCAGAATCACTCTGAGTTGATAAAACTGTTGATACAGCCATCTGGATCACCTCCAGTTATTATACTGGTGGCTCGCAAAAAAAAGCTTTACGAGCAGCAACTTGTGTTTTATGGACTTTTTTTGCCCCAGGTTTTTCCTCTCAGGCTTCATATAGTGGTTACCCTACCATAAGACTGTTGTGGGTGCATCCCAGGTCTTTTAAATTCTATTGTTTCCTTCATATGGGACTTTTCCTTGGGGATGCTTGGAAAGACGCAGGAGACCATGTGAGGACAGAAGAAACAAGGAAGTGAGACGTCGTTTCCTCTGCGACGCCAGCTTCTGATGATCACAGCTGGATCAGCTTTAACAGCTGTAGAGGCTTTTGTTATCTAGTCTGCACAAACATACAGATAATACTGATGACAGCAGTTATCCCTGCCAGGGCAGTACTGTTCTCTCTCTGTAGCCTGTTACCTGTTCAACAAACACCTGCAGATCAATAACAGGCATGCTGTATTTATACTGCGTGCTGTGTCCTGCTTAGAGGCACAGCAATAATTTCTACAGCAGAATGTGTTCACATTTCTTATTCATTATTTGCGTCTGTATTTTCTGATATTCTGATTCTGAATTCATCATTTAACAGCCCAGAATATGATTACGGTGTTTTTTTGAATGGTTAAAATGATAAATGAAGGCTAAATGTTTCAGGGGAAATTAAAGTTATGTAACTCATATCAAACCCGACCTCATGAATTATCAGCGTCACATGACTGAATGGAAATGGCAATACATTATGTAAAAATGATTTCTTCTTGCAGAAGGACAGACTCTCCTGCTCACTCTGACTAGTATCCATTATAAGAGTTAGGCTAACCGGGGATCTAACAGTTTGTGAAAAGACAAATCTCTTTAATAAATTAGACTAGATGGTGAATCAGAAAAAATAGAATAGAAAACTTGGGAATGATAGCCTGCGCTTTTAATCTGGGATCTGTTTTCACTCCAATATTACAGTACACTTCATGATGAACTTGATTTTGAGACGTATCAGATCAGGCCCATCGCCTGCCGGCGTTAAAACCCTTGTGAAGGCTGCTCTCGTGTGTCCTTGCTCATGGCTCCTCAGACATGGCTCCTAGATCCTTTTCTGCTCAGACCAGGAATCAGGGCTTTGGACGGCCTTCGAGATTGCGGATTAGAACGACCTCCGGTTCCATCGAGGAGCGAGGAGATTTCCAATGAGAGATTTCCTTGAGTACCCTGGGGGAGCTTGATGGGGCCTGATGAGCCGCAGACACAACTCAGGGCTGAAGAAACTCCTGACATCTGCTGTATAATTTAATCTGTGAACCCTGTGTTTTCTCTGTGTGTCTTCCCAGTGTTTCCTGATTGTTTATTGCCTTCACCTGCTCTCTTTTTTTAGGCTCCTCCCTCCTCATGTGCCTTCCCCCTGTGTGATTGTAAAGCCCCGCCCTCATTGTTTCCACCTGGGCCTCGTTGCATGTCTTCTCCTGTGAATTTAGTCTGTCTTTCCCTTGGCAGTTGTGAGATGGTCTTTTTGGTCTCATTGCATCAGCTTTGAGTTTGTTTCCCATGCCATGTCTTTTCCATTGTTTTCTAACTTTGAGTTAGTAAAGTACTTTTGCTGTTGCCACACTGTGACTCCTGTCTGCTCCTCCATACCCGGTCGTGACAGACTCTTTCATTTTGATTACAGTGAATTTTCTACTATGAAGAACCCAGGCAGTGAAGGAGATTTAGCATAGACACAAATTACAACATTATCAACCAATTAAACTAAATGTGATTTGAAGTCCCACCAAGTTCCTGAAGTTTCAAATCAATAAACTATTTGTTCTCTCCGTTTGTATGAAATTGAGAAGCTTTACAAACTGCCTCCAGCTACCACAGACACAGTTGTGATTATACTTTAGCTGCTAACTTTGATTGATTCCATATAAGTCTCGTCTCCCAGACAGATGATGCTAATATCATGTCAGTGGCGAGCTCTACGTCAAGCACATCTCTCATTATCTTTCCGTGGACGTCCTGCTGCAGGTGAGATTGATCGTCTATTTCAGCAGAGGGCGGGCGTATAGTAGCGTGTGCTCAGACGTTATGCTAAATGAAGGCAAAGATTAGAAATTGAGTTGAAAGTTCAACGTAAATGAGAGCGTATGGAAAAACCAAAGCAGCTCTCAGAATAGTTATGAGTCTATGTGCATGGAAACATGGCAAGAATGCCACCATTTCTACACGTGTGTAAAATGTGTTTCTAAATATCACTTGAAGCACATTCACCATCATGTTTTGTTAATTATTTTACCGCACTAAATATTAAAACTAATTTTGCATTCAATTGCATGTTATATGCGCTTTGAAATAATAAAAGAGGACTTTTGAGACAAAGAAAGAAAAAGCAATAGCGAGGCTCAAATGTCTTTGACGAGCCCCAAAACATTTGAGTGTGTTTGATAAGTTTTGATGACGCTGTGAATTTCTATATTTAGTGAAACCAGAATGCAAAACAAAAGAGATTTGCTCTCAAAAATATTCTCATGCACAAACAAATGTTCTTGCAAGCTTGGCAGATTATTGTTTATTCAGCAAAAGCATTTCGATCTTCATTCGTCAAACACTTGAAGTTTCTGTATTCAACAAGTGCAAAGGAGCGCGAGGAGATGCAGTCAGAATTTCCCATCTTCTCTCCACCATTGAAAATCCATTCATCTTAATTCTCATAAACATACTTGAATGGAAACTCCGCTGTCACAACTACTTAGAGCGGTGAGACTCCCTCGCTCTCCACTCGGGTGGGAGTGGAGATGAATGGATAGATCATTGATAACAGGAAGTGCCGAGCATCTTTGCATGTGCCCTGGCTGAGACCTTGACATCAGCGTGGGATGAACAGTTGACAGTAGAGAGCAATGTACCCACAGCAGGGCTAACTAAAGACAGCAGGGTGCAGGTTAGCGGTGACGTACTGGTGTGTGTTTCCAGGAACTGCAGCAGGAAGGTGTGTGTGTGTGTGTGTGTGTGTGTGTGTGTGTGTGTGTGTGTGTGTGTGTGTGTGTGTGTGTGTGTGTGTGTGTGTGTGTGTGTGTGTGTGTGTGTGTGTGTGTGTGTGTGTGTGTGTGTGTGTGTGTGTGTGTGTGTGTGTGTGTGTGTGTGTGTGTGTGTGTGTGTGTGTGCGTGCATGCTTCTCACATGTGGCAAACCAGTACATGTTCTCAAACTCGCTGCTATGTGATTGCAGGGGGCGGACTTCTGTTCATTCGCTGCAGAAATGGGTGGTCAGGCCATGAGGCGGGGACGATAGTTTATGTGTTTGTTGAACCAGTATCACACTTGAAAATGTCTCAAAACAGGGTGAGGCGTTTGGAGGTTTTGGTGTGTGTGTGTGTGGGCAGGGTGTTAGAAATGAAAGGACACTGAGAAAGTACGAGGAGACAGAGTGGAGGAGATTGAAAGGTGCAGGAACCTCAACGTCTCCTTGATATCGGCTCTCCGTGGAGCATCAGTGCTCAAAATACCACAACAACAGTCTGGCTCTCTGGAGTAGGAGCGCCCAGATCAGACACGGTGGAAAAACAGCTCTGTTACACAATACTTTATTTTTTACACCGGGGATCGACTATTGACAGAATCCCTGACTGGCAGACGCTGCGAACATTTCTCCCAGCGTGCATCAGAAAGCGTAGCTCCACAGAGGGGGAACAACAATAGCACAAACTGAAAGGTCGCCCTTTCACTGCTGTCAGTGCCGACGGGAGATTTGGACTTTTGATGGCATCTCCTGAGGTTATTCTTGTGTTATACAACACCAGGCTGTTAGAGGTCTGACACAGTCATTTGTCATCACATCAGCGGGGAATGGTGTCCTGCTAAACACTGCATGTATTTCATTCGGCTCATTTATTGTGATGAGCTGAGAAGTCTGCAGTTACTTGGCAAACATTGAGGAATGTTGGACTGCTGGACAAGATAACTGCTCATAATATTTCCTCCTGAGTGGAAATTATAACTATTGATCTTTCTTTTTTTTTTTTTTTTACTATTTCTGATATGTAAGATTGCTCTACAGTATGTGTTGACAAAGTTCCAGCAAGTGCCACAAGCTGAAACACGCCTGTAAACAAAACTTGTATAAGATTGTATTTCACTTGTGAATAGTTTTTCCAGTACTTCCTTTCTCATCCTGGGACTAATGTACCCACGCATTTTTTTTTCAAAACGTGTCAAACAGGTTCAGTCTGGGATCTTGGAATTAACAAACCCATCAACGTTAGTTGCATCAATATAGTGAGGGCCTGGCATCTCCTCCTCCAACTATTCACCCTCTCCATCTTTCTTTCTCCTTGACTCCTTTGATCTTCATCCTGTTGTTACTTTCTCTTTCTTCTTTCTGGCCTCTGGCAAACATTGAAAGAGGCTCTCGTTGTTGTTTCAAAGCCTGGGTGGGACTGCACAATCGCGTGTTTGGCCGTGCCGGGCTCCATGGTGTGGAAACTACCGTTGGCAGCGCCAAAACTAAAGAGCCCTCAGATTAACTAAAGAGTCATAATAATTTCATGTCACAATGGAGAGTGGAAGAAGCGATTGAATCAGGTATTTAGCCAACTATCAAACCAGCCAATGTGTTCATAATCTAGCCACTTAATGAGCCAGTGAGCTAGTTAATTTAGCTTCCAAACACGCAGTCTGTCAGATATCCAGGACCCCCCCTCTTCCTCCCCCCGCCCTACCCCTGGGAAATGCACAATCACCATTCCAGACTGGGAATGCTGACAAGAATTTATCCCAACCACATTTTTTTCTCCCCCAATCTGATTTACAGGAAAGCTTTATTTGAAGTGATGAGGAAGTAAGGTTATTAAGGCAACACAGAACTGATCTGCGTCTGTTGTGGCAGATCTCTATCACATTTACTGGAAAATAAATCCACCAGATGTATTTTAAGTGACCTGTCTCCCCCTGTCTCATTCTCTCCTTAATTCCTTGTTTTCTTTTTTGATTTTCGGTCACTCTTGTTCTCACTGGTACGTTCGCTCGGCTATCCTTCATTCTTCAGGGGCCCTTGTGTAAACCTTGTAGGCCCTTAGGGATATAATTGCCAAATTAGTGCATTCTTTCTGCCCTTGTGCTAAAATGAGTTTCATGTTCAATAAGCATGTCAGCCTCAAATTCCTCTTTCTTGCAAGCAGCGATTTACTGTCACATGCATGCTTTTCAAGAGAAGCAACGTTTCCAACACTCATTTCCACGTTATTTCAGTCTCCTAATCACGGCTGAGCGTCTTATTTAATAGTGAGTCATAAAGTGTGTGCACTGTGTGTGTGTGTGTGTGTGTGCACTGTGTGTGTGTGTGTGTGTGTGATAAAACACTACGGAGTTGCGTCAGTATCGCTTTGCAGTGAAGTCAGCAGAATATCTGACTCATTGAGTTCAGTGGAGGAATAATCATATGAAGAGAGAAGATGGATGGTCTGCACTCAATCTTTGTGTGTGTTTTGTAAGTGAAAGCGAAGACGTTGCAAGGTCAACTGAGTCCAGGCCCAGGGAGAGTAGATGTGAGAAACAGAAGGTCAAAGGTCGCAAGAAGTGAGGTTCCACCCAGAGCTTAATGAATTTCCTTCGATTTCATCCTTTTTTCACACTTGGTGTCTTTTCCTTTACTTGTCTTTTATGGCCTAAAACATATAGATATATTCAATTTGTTCCTTAACAAACGATAAACAGTTCAGCTTAATCTTTATATTGATGTTTCTTTTTTCTTTCTTTCTCTTTATGTTCTTCTGTGTGTGTTTGCAGGTGCTCCCGTTCCCCAGCCAGGTGGTTTATAACCGCGTGGGGAAGTGCGGCAGCCGGACGGTGGTCATCTTGCTGAGATTACTGGCCGAGAAACATCAGTTCAACCTGGTCTCCTCTGATATCCACAATAAAACACGCCTCACAAAACATGAACAGGTAAGATGAAGGAGATGGTGTTGCAGTAGGGGATGGAATTAAAGATTAAATCAAAGGTACAGGGTCAGAGGTGTTATGAGGTTTTGTAACTTATCCATTGGGTGGTTGACGTGAGGAATTGTTAAACTTCCAGTTAATAACATACACAAGAAAATGGGAGTCGAATTGTGTACATCGTCATATGCTCAATCATTTTGATCCTTGCTGCTTATTATCCTTGCTACTTGTTTTATCGTCTTGGCCTGTGGTTTTCTGATCCCACTTCTGAAGCTTCTCCATTATGCATTCATCATTGCTATATAAATATTCAGCGAGGTCTGAATCCCTTAACTTTAATTTGAGCGACCCGATTCAAAGAAGCTGCTGTTGTCAAATCTAAAAAAATAATATGTATATATATATATACACTGTATATATATATATCCCCAGCACATGGTAGGTAACACTTACTGTATTTAGGAAAAACAAACTTAATTGATTTATATTTTGCACTTAACTAAGGATAAGGGATCTTCTGTTATTACTTCCTGGAATATCTCATGGACATGAGTGTTGGCTTAACAGAGGGAAAGCCTTTTGAGACACTAAGCCAGACCCCTGTGAGGTCAATCACAAACAAATAAATAAGTGCACGCCAAAAAAGCAATACAACGGCACTGCTTTTACTTCGAAGGCAATTTACGCGCATCCAATTAAGAATTAAGTTCAGCCTATTGGTTTGGCCCTCCACAACGGTTCCAATTTCTCATGTGGCCCCTGAGGAAAATGAATGGCCTTGGAGGATACCTTCTTCTTAATACCTTAGCTATTAATCTCTGTTTTCATTAAATATACAAATTAATAATTTAAATGAAGGATTTTCCTACATTTTACTACAATCTAATTTACTCTGCACTGTTTACAGATGTGAACATGACTCCAAACTGTAGTTCCAAAAAAAGCCCAGATTTTGAGGTAGCTCCCAGATGATTTAAATTAAGTTTACTGTGAGATTAAGAGCTGTACTGAAGTTTAATTAAACACAAATCCAGTGGTGGAGGGAGCATCCAGACCTTAAATAAATGTACAGATAACAGTGTCAAAATACTCGACCACAAGTGAAATCATAGGAAAATCATGACACTGGTAGAAATACAGAGATACTATCAACAAAATGCAAATAAATCCTGTTTTTTTATTAGTGTATTAGGTTGTTGTATTTTTACCTGAGTAAATACATTTAGAACTCTACCCTCAATGTTATTGGATTATAACGAATTTTACTAATAAAACTATGATATTTTCCCCAGAAAAGCATAATTTAGAGACACTCAGGAATAAAACATGTACCCTGAGGTTGTACAGAAATGCAGAACTTGGGTAAACTTACTTTCCTCTCCTGAGAAAATAATTTCCCGATTGAGGTCAATGTTTTTCAGCAAAGGTGAAGGCGGAAATATTGTATTTAATATGCACTTCTGCTAATGGCATTTCCCACTGACGCAATGCCTCTTGTTGTCAACTGGGTGAGAAGTGACTGAACTGGGTGTTTGTGTGGGAGTATTGCAGAGATGACTCATATCCTCATATGACGTTATTGACAGAATCCTTTACAGATAACCTACTGCTAACCACTGTTGCATGGTCAGCAGATGCTAAATATGTCTCACCATTACTGACCGATTTGATGTTAATGTTAAGTCAATATGGAAACAGCTACTTGTTTATCCATTCATCAAACCCTGAAACGCTGGCTGCACACACAGTGGCAGAACACCATTAGACTCATTACTTCTCTGGTCATAAAACGTCTCTGTGAATGATTCCAAGCGACGCTCCTCCGAAAGAGTTTGTGCATTCCAGTGTCTGTGCAAGGGGTGTGTGTGTGTGTGTGTGTGTGTGTGTGTGTGTGTGTGTGTGTGTGTGTGTGTGTGTGTGTGTGTGTGTGTGTGATTCTGTACTGTGTAGCTCCGTCTTTGTGTGCTTATTTGCACCTCTGTGTGCGTTGATGCAGATCCAGACGCATCGCCTAAGTTTAGAGGAGCTGGTCTCATCTGTTGTGGTTCTGGCTCCAGACTGCTGCTTCTGGCTCTCCCAGTAGTCCACTAATAGGTTTGCCCGGGGTTGATGCCTTGTGTGTGGATTGCCAAAAAGTGAAGGGGCCTTATTAGTCTGGAACTCTGCAGATTTGTGACGTATAGTGACCCATCTGTCCCTTTCAGTACAGGGGCAACAGGCTGAGGTGGAGAGAGAGAGAGAGAGAGAGAGAGAGAGAGAGATTGTGGTTGTCCATGTAAGTTGTATATTTTTGTGTTTGTCTCTTGTTGTTGTAATGCTTTGGCAATTTTGTCTTTTTGTACATTCATGCCAATAAAGCTCATTGAATTGAATTGAGAGAGAGAGAGGTTTAGGACATTTCCTGGGGGGAAAGATCCCACCTTCAAATTCTCTACAAACAGAAAGACAGCATCTTTACTGTAAGTGGGTTTGCGTTCATGTGGGATCCTGTTTCCTCCCTCTTACCAACAACATTAACCAGCAGACCGTCACTCTACAGCCGAGAGCCTTGTGTATCTGCATCACACAGCCACAGACACACAAACACAGAAAAGTGACTGGCTCCAGTACAAACAAAGATTGTAAACAGTTATTCTCTAGTAGCATCTCACCCGTTACACGCGAAGCAACAGTTTCAAGCCAGAGTAAGCAAATGAGCCTTTATTTTAATTTTTTTATTTAAGTTATTTATTCTGTGCTGTATAACAACTTTTCAAGCAGATACATAAACTTTGTAAGAGCAGTTGCGGTAATGTCGGGACCGATCTTCCTGGCATAATTCTCTCTAATGTCTGACCTCCATATTAGTCTCTTACTCAGGTGTTGATTATTTAGGCTTACACAGAGACACATTTAATTTAGTTAGCTGCAGATCAGAGTAGCTCTCTGCAGTTGTTGGCTCTTCCTCCGTTTCCCCCGATGAGCCCAGTGATTCCACGGGGGCTCAGGAAGGAGGGGGCCGGGGCGGCTGCAGGTATGCCTGGAATCTCAGACTGTCCTCCACTTTCCCTCCGTCTCCCTGCAGCTCTCCCTGGTAAAAGAGAGGGGGTCTGGCCAGACAGACCACAGGGGTGGGTCAGAAAGCACACACACACACACTCACACACACACCAAATGTGCCAAATGTGTTCAGGGTATGCACGTTAACCCGGGTGTGGGGGAGGGGGTGTCAGGGGTTAGCTCCGGGCTAATTGGGTTGGACTGAACAGCCGAGGGGGCAGTATGTGGATAATAAACTTTTTTTATGTTGAATGGAAATGGATTAATAGCAACAGAGCACGCAGTGGTGAATTCATTTCTCAAGCTAATGAACATTTTTTTACATTTTATTGCAGGTCCACAGAAAGTGGAAGCAGAGTGAGTGGAAATGTACTGAGTTTATAGGAGAAGGAGGGTGTTAAACCTGACTGGGGCCTCAGATTAACTTCTCTGTGTACATAAACAAGTATACATATTACTGTTGCTGTCCAAATAGTCCTGCCGTGACATACCAGGGGCCTATACATAGTCCATGATAGCAGGACATTCAAACAGGACATTCAGTCCTCAGCTGATCAATGCACTTTGCTTCAAATATATTTATATAAACAATTTTACCTGTTTTTGGTGTGCGTTCATGTATAACTTCAACATGTTCACTCACATTATTTGTGGAGGAGAAAATATATATTTTAGAGCTGCCCCAATCTTTTTTTTATAGCAGCTCATAAATAAAGCTCCAGAATATGTTTTTCAAAAACACCATTAAAATATTTAGGAAATAAATATGCATTATATGATGCTTAGAGCAAGTGTCCTGAAATTAACCCAGATAATAAATCCCTCGCTAATATCAATATTTATTTCCATGAAAACGTCTCTTTTAAACAAAAATAGTAGCCCTAAATCACGTCGCCGATCTCAGTGGGTTGTACGCATCAGAATACAGTAACTAACTGTGTATGCTCCAGGTATTGCAGTAAGCACTGATTTAAAAAATCCATATTTTATTTATTTTATGATTTGCTCCTCACATTTCTTTTGAAAAGATAAATAAATACTTTCTCCAATTGGCAGTGTGCTTCGAGTCTGCCATTTGGTATAATGAAGAGCGACTTTTCCAAAATCTGAATTTGTCTGCGATCAATCAATTCTTCTTTTTCCCTCATTAAGTTTCCATCTCCTCTCCCAGTCTCCAATGAAACAACCAGACGTGTTCTCTCTATTGGTGCTCGTAGATTCTGTTTCCAGGGAATGCTTTGTTGATGGTGTTTTGGCTCTGCTGCTGCTCTCTTTAATCTCCCCTGGAAGCCGGGAAGCGCCTAGAAATTGCAGAATGTAACTAGAAATCCTCTACAGTGCACAAGTGGCACAAAGTCTGCCTGGATGTTGTACTTTTCTACTGCCACAGCTTGATCTGAGGATCAGTGAGGATGTAAGCTCTGTGTTTCCTTGCAATGAGCACAGCTGCATGTGTGATTGTGCTATCGGTCCTCCAACAGGCTCTCTCTCCAAGTGGGGAGATACTGAACTCCCAGCCCTGCTCCCCTATTGTATCGAAAGGTCAAAATCATGGACTGTGGCTTTCACATCAACTGCATCAGGCTGTCACAAACAATTGAATGTATTATGGTTTCATTATCTGGTCCCTTGCTATGTTCATATTCATCCAGCTTCCCATGTCTTCTGTATCAAGCCAGATGTCCCCAGTCTCTGAACTCCAGCACTCGCATATCTGCCTCCAGTGTGTGCATGTCATGTAAGATGTAAGGAACAAGACCAGTTTTAGCCTGGAGAACCCTTTTGGAACCCTTTTGGTTCTTCAGGCGAAGGGAATCCTGATGTGTTTTCTACACATGTAGAAAACCTTCCCTTTTTCCAGTTTGGTGCTGACTTTGGCCACCTGGATGCCCCATGTGCAGTGTTCAGCTGTTCATTATTCCTTTGTGTTAATCCTTTTAAATTTCCAATTTTCAACTACTTATGTAGAGGACTGTTCTTACTCATCCCCTTAAAACTGTTGGGTCACGTGCTGCAGGGCCCAGGCACACACCCACCACTGTGGAGGTCCGGTTTTAATTCACATTAGCAGCATCTTCAGCTCGGTTGTCTATTCCGCTTAGCGCAATCATTTGTGTTTTCTGGTGGGGAAACAGTGAGGGATCTTTATGGCCTTGCCTTTGCTTGTCGGTCAGGGGGCCTGCGATTTGGAGTACAGTTGTTAGTAAAATTGTTGACCATTGCATTGATTACTGGCAGGAGAAATGAAGCGTCTGGCCACAACATGTGTCACGGAGGTGGCACGTGGCTGTCTCCACATTCCCCATACCAGTAGCAGAGTTTTCTGGGACAAGCACCACAGTAGGGTGGGAAAAGTATTTCTAAATTGTGGAGATGAAGGAGAAACAATAGACATAACATGTCAGAGAAGTACCATAAGCTAGCTGTGTGTGGAGATGCAGGGTTCGGATCTTTTTCAGGGAAACTTTCTTAGTTCTTATGTTTGCTTTTTTTTAATGATAAAATGACTGTCAGTAATCTATTTACTTATGTTTACTCTTTAATTTGTATCTTATATAGTTCATTCTGCAAGACACGTCAAATCAACTGTGTGTGTTTTGTTTTTTATGTTTATTTTTCAGGTGGATCTCATGAAGAACATCAGTAATATCCCTCAGCCATTCCTCTATACGCGGCATGTTCACTTCCTGAACTTTACCAGGTACAGCAGTGCACCGATGTACAACGATGCTTAACCACAGCCCTTTGAAACAACTCCTAATGTCTGTTCCAATTCTGCACAGGTCTGAACTTTCTATTTACGTTTGTATTCGTCTTTGTAAGGTTCAGGATAGAGCAGCCGGTCTACATCAACATAATCCGGGACCCCATCAACAGGTTCCTCTCCAACTACTTCTTCCGTCGCTTTGGGGACTGGAGGGGCGAGCAGAACCACCTCATCCGCACTCCAGGGATGAAAGATGACGAGAGATACCTGGTGAGAGACCATTGTTCATCAGCAGCAGTTAGTTATTGTTTCTGTTATTTAGTTGCAAAGCTATTTTCTTAAGAATTGATTTGACATTTACATACTACAAGCTGTCTTTTAGAGGTGTCGTAGAGTACATCTGTGTCTGTTACTGCTGTAGTTTTGTGGCTCAAACTTTACATCTGCCTTGCAGATCAGAAAATGTTTGTGATAGGATAAATAAATTACCAGCTAGATCGTCACTTTTTCTTTGTTTCTATTTATATGAAGTGCATCCTCGTGTCAAAATTGTGATGAGAACTACTGACAAGTTCCCCCAAATTCTCCCTAAAATCCCTAGATCCCTACAAGGAGCCAAAGCAGTACACAGCGCTTATGTTTAATCACGCTTTAGAGAGGGTCTTAAAAAGAGCAGTATCTTCTCTGAAGAAACCTTTTCTCATAATAATGCTTTGAGAGTCAAACAAATGCTGCATCTTCCAGCCGTCTTCCCCTCTATCTGCCTCTCATCTTGGTCCCAGTGCCCTCAGGACTATTTATATGGACATTAGCTAAATCAATGTCTCAGCTGTTTATGGTCTGAAATACTGTGTTTGCTTTATTTGAAAGAGCTGCACAGTTACTTTATGACTGAGTCAGTAGTTTGCAAATAACAGTGCTTTAACCATGTATCTGTTTTGATTCCAGACCAGCTGCTCTCATAACCTGAAGCTCAGTTGAGACATGAAGTAAAATGTACTCATTTATTATTCCGGTATGAGCTTTATGTACACTAATTATGGAGGCACATACGCCAAAGAGAGTTTGAAGACAGTGTACAGAGCAGACAGTAATTATACTGACTGTTGTACTCTGGTATATAAACATACTGGGTAATCTTCCACAAAATATTTTTTTGAATCACCAGTGATTTCTGCTGTAAGTCACTCCTTTAAAACAGATATATAGAATATCCTGTATCCGCCAAATAATTTTTTGTTGAACAAACATTGACTTCCCTAAATGTTCAAATACAACTAACAGAACATTTCTTCTACAATGCAGAACTATATCAAAACCACCCTCTGCTCTCTTTGAAGATGCTTTACACATGGTGTTGCTGGAGGCAGGAGGGCAAATTGTAAAGCCACGGCAGCTTGATGCTAAACCCAATATTTAACTCTGATTATGATTCCAATTAGAGACCTGATTCAGTACAACCACATCACAAACTTGGTAACATGCGTCTGCTGTGCCGAGGCGTTTACCCCTGTAGCTCCTCCTAAAAGCAATGCATCTCATATTTGAGAGCCTTACTTTTCATTTTCAAGTTGCCTTTTTGTTTTTTTACCCCTGTGTGTGTTTAACGCTGTGGAGGAGCGACTGAAACACAGTGTGCCTTCACGACAAACAGTGTTGTGATTACAGTGATGGCTTTAACATGATGTTGGAAGTCCCCTAAAATACAACAAACATTTGGGACTTTTGGAGCAGTTTAAGTAAAAATAGAAGAAGAAAAAAAATTGGCAGGTCAAAACAATGATTATATCAATACTTTCATAGTGAATTAATATCCAGTGTGTGGACCCTGAGAGCTCAAAAGGCCACAGAGAGGGAGACAGGAGGAGTGAATGTCATTCTGGCTTGAGTCTGACTGGATGTAATTAAGGATTGCATTGCTTTCCCTGGAGAGACCATGTGAGTTGAGTTATTAAAGTATGCAGACCACGGGGGCCCCTTGCTACAGTTAAAGGGGCGGGGGAAGCTGTGCTGCTGCAGACTGGCTCACCTGTGTGTGTGTGTGTGTGTGTGTGTGTGTGTGTGTGTGTGTGTGTGTGTGTGTGTGTGTGTGTGTGTGTGTGTGTGTGTGTGTGTGTGTGTGTGTGTGTGTGTGTGTGTGTGTGTGTGTGTGTTACACTATATTTATATTTATGAGTGCCAAGAGTCCATAACATAATTTATTATGACAAATATTTTCCAAAGTGATTTGTTGCTCATTTCTTAGTTTAAGTAGTTAGAATACAGTATGTGATGTTTTATTTTAATTGTTGTCCTCCCCCCATCGCTTGTATTTAACTTCACTCATTCTCTGGAAATAGAACTGAGATTGGTACTGAGTGTGTCCGATAGCCAACAACCTTGCTTACCTAACAGCTTGCTGTTATGTGCAAAATCAAATCTATAAACAGTAGGATATGTACAGTATCATACTGTTGTCTGCAGTTGCAGTAAACTGCTAAATACTGCAAAATGTGCTGAACCTCCCTAAAATGTTAGGACTAAACCTATATATTGTCACAGACAGACAGAGACTTATGGGAAAGTTTCCGTAGTTTAATATGTTAAGAAAAGAATTTGATGTTTTAGGTCAAACTAAGATTAGATTTAGGGTTAAAGATGAAATTAAAGCCAAGTGGAAAGCTAAGAGACGTGAGCATTCAGCCTCTGTGAGCTTGTGTGCAGGAAGCAGTTGTCCACATTTGTGTTTTGGGGCAACAATGTCACATTACAGGAAGTTATTTCAAAATAAGGCTCAGTATACCGTAAAAGCTTTACGTTGTGTAGATATGTCCAAATTTGAGGCCGGAAGATGAATGTCCTCGTAAGTATAACATTTTAAATATCTGTGTATATGAGCGTGAGTGCCCCGCTATGTCAACACTTCGATATGTCCCTGCCAGGTGTGCATTAGCTCCGTCTGCCCTGCGCTGGCTGTATATGAGAGGTGTCAATAAAAGAACACTGTCAGGGTCGAGGGAACCTGATGCACGTGTCACTGAGACATTCCTGTGGTCGGCTTGGATTTTCCGTCAGTCCTCCACACTCCTTTTTACACACACACACACACACACACACTGCACTATACAAAAGCATGCTCTGGACACTTGAACACAGTGTGTACATGCATGGACTGTCACTTCAGACTTAAGAGCTTTTATTTGAAATTAAGTAGGGTTTAAAAAGATGGCTCGATCAGGTTCTTTAAGTAACTGTACTGAGTTAAGTGGGTCATTGTATGCATAGAAAAATATAAATACAGAAGGAGCAGTTGAGAGTGATCAGGTTTTGCCACAAGGTACAATGTGTGTGTGTGTGTGTGTGTGTGTGTGTGTGTGTGTGTGTGTGTGTGTGTGTGTGTGTGTGTGTGTGTGTGTGTGTGTGTGTGTGTGTGTGTGTGTGTGTGTGTGTGTGTGTGTGTGTGTGTGTGTGCACCTCTGTTCACACACGTGAGAATACATGCAAATGCGTGTCAAATGGTGAGTTCTCACACCTCATTAATACTGGTCTGATCCAGTGAGATTCCCACGGAGCAGATGATTTCCCAATGAGTGAATGATCTGCCCTCATGTAGCCGACATTTAAAAAGATGCATACACACTCTCAAACCAATAAGAGAGCGTTACTGGGATCAGTCGTGCCCTGGCATGCCTTGACGGGATGGTGTACCTGTCACAGGTCCGATTGCCGAAGGTGCAACCGCCACATGGGTTTTGCTGCTGTTGTTTACCCATGCATTTGATTTTATTTTTTTCTTTAAGTATCTCCATGCCCTTTTTGTATTGTTTTCTATGAATGCCAATGTAAGTTTCTGTGTTGTCTGCCAAATACTTCAAAGAAATGGAATCAGTTATTGCAGGTTTTAAATGTGACTTGACCTCAGTGTACCACTCCCATGCTCCCTACATGAATGCTCAGGCAAACTCTCCCATGGGAAAGGTTTGCATCATCAATTACTCCTGATTTAATACATGCATACATTCCATTCAGGCAAACGGGAGGCCGTTGTAGAGATTAGGGCCTATTTGCTACAGTTTTCTTTGACTGCTCAGTTGGCTTAATCCACGGTGAGAATAGGAACAATGTGCCTGAGTGTGCACACAGGAGCTCTCTACGAAATACTAATGGGTCCTGTGAAGAGAGTGCGTATTGTCTGACTGCTGTGTGTGTGTGTGTGTGTGTGTGTGTGTGTGTGTGTGTCTGTGTGTGTGTCCGTATTTGATTGTGCGTCATTGTATATGAATGAGTTATGGCTGGATTCCCAGAGGTCCCCTAAATACTTATGCATAAGGGTCCTGTATCAGGTGTCGGAGTAAAGCGGAGGAGGAGGGACTTCCTGGCTATGAGCAGTGTGTTTTAGGCAATGGCGTCACACGTGTCACTTCCTGTTAGCCTTTCACTGTTTCGTTGTGTCCGGCTCTCTCTTGCTTTTTATCACTTTTGTGTTCACAGTTTGGCTCATGATGCTTTTTTGGGGAGTGCTGTATTTATGCTGATTATAGGAAAGGTTTGTTAATGTGTGCGTGTGTGTGTGTGTGTGTGTGTGTGTGTGTGTGTGTGTGTGTGTGTGTGTGTGTGTGTGTGTGTGTGTGTGTGTGTGTGTGTGTGTGTGTGTGTGTGTGTGTGTGTGTGTGTGTGTGTGTGTGTGTGTGTGTGTGTGTGTGTGTGTGTGTGCGCGCGCATTTGTTCATGTATCCTCTTGAACTTTTCTTTTGATATCTCTGCAAGCGATTCATTGTTTCTTGCACAGAGACTTTTATTGTTTGTTTTTTTAGAAATTTTAACATTTATCACTGACAGGAAACAAACATGGAAAGGAGTTATATTCATAATTGAATGAACTCTAGATGTACTCACACTGTCATTCTTAGAACTATGAAATTAGGAATCGCCAGAAAAGCGGGTCAGTCTTATCACAAGTTCGGACACGACCCGTACTCTAACAATAGTGTAATGCTCATCTCTTTTCTAATGGTTCCTCTGGGGGTTGCTGTGGTTTCTTTGAAGAGATTTCCAGTGGTTTTCTTCCCTGATCCCCAAAAAGTCCTGTTCCCGGTGCATAGTGCAGCTCAGTCATAAAACCCAAACAAACCCTGCAGCCGCTTGGTGAATCAGATAGAATTGTACCACAGTGTTCAGCTGCAAGGAAAAACACTACTGACCAAGTGCATGATTTATGTCATCCCAATTCATGTGTATTTTCATTCACGCGGTTCCTGTTTTGGCTACATCTTTAGAAGCTTGAAAGAAATCAAGATCAGATTTGTGTTATAGTTTGATGAATCTCTCTCCCTTTTCGTTGTGAACTGTCTCATAGAGCAAAAACAGCGTGAAACATAATCTTCATGCTCTCATAAACATGGAAGCAAAACAAATAAAATAGAGCTAACTGCAACTGGCAATCCAAGCTCATACAAGCTCACACCCACGTGGTTTCTTGCCCTGAATCCATGCTTAGACCCCTGTCAGTGAGGAGTTTTAACAGCCTGTTTCCTAGTGTTCATCCGCAGGCCCCTCATATCTCATCCTCAAAAGCAGCCTGCGTCCTCTGGGAAGGTCTGTCCGACCGGCCTCTGTGTTTGCTTTGACAAATACTGACTTATCCGAGTATAAATCTTAAAGACAAGCTGTGACGTAATCACTGCAGTTTCAATTTGTGTCCACTTTTAAATCCCATCATCTTTTAAAACACTTTTTGCCTCATGCATGTAGTCATAAGTGTGTTTTTGAGCATCTGAGGATCTGCGTGTGCATGAGTCGTGCCTCGAGGAGTGTTTTGTTGCTCGGGACTTGTTGCCATCCATAAGGCTTACGTCACCTGACACGAATTTGACTTCCTACTTCCACCGCACCGAGTAGCTGGCCAGCATCACTCCTGCATGTGTGTTTTGAATCTGTTTTTGCCTTTCATTGTTTAATACCACCCACATTTAGAAGGGATGTTTTAAAGTTCACAGCTCTGATCTCATCACTTCATTTCTTATATGACATGAAAGTTCACCACTGATTTGTCACTGCATAATGACAAGTCATCGTTTCTATCTGGTTTCTGGAACTTGGTGATAAAGATCTTTATCTAATTTATAAAAACATAATTTTTTCAGGTGAGCTCCACCATGTGAGATCCATGCACATCTAATTGTTTTCTTATTCATGCCTCAGCCTCTGAGAGCAGCTGAGGTGAAGGGGCAGAGCTTATCTTTGTGCTCAGGATGTGGCTTAGCATAGCACTTGAGATGATGACAAGCAGGGAGTTCACAGGGGTGCTGGTGAATGGCTCCCTCTAGTGGCGGAAACAAATAATTACACTTCTGATTGAGCTTTATCTGCTGTATAAAAACTAATGGAATACTGTAAAATTAATATAATTGTTGGTGTGCTTTCAGGATATCAATGTGTGCATTCTAGAGAATTACCCAGAGTGCTCCAACCCCAGAGTGTTCTACATCATTCCCTACTTCTGTGGACAGCATCCTCAATGCAGGTATCGACACTCATTTTAACGTTTCAGACATTAGTAAAGGTGTCATGTACTGTATACCTGCTCTGTTGCTATTGTTGTTTCTTCAGTCTCTCACTTCTAATGTTTTTCTTTCTCCACCAGGGAGCCTGGAGTTTGGGCTCTGGAGAGGGCCAAACAGAATGTGCTGGAGAACTACCTCCTTGTGGGTATCCTGGAGGAGCTGGAGGATGTTCTGCTTCTGTTGGAGAGGCTCTTACCTCATTACTTCACTGGAGTACTCAACATCTACAAGAGCCCTGGTAGGTGCTCATTACACTATTACAATATCACATTTGCAATTGATGTTGCGGTTCTGAAATTGAAGTTTGGCATATTTTTCGTAAAGATATTGCAGCCTGATTCTTTGAGTTCTTCTTAGTCTTTGTTCTATTCATCTCCTTTCTGAAGACTATAAGAAGATGGGGAACATGACAGGCACCGTACGTAAACACACACCCACTCTGGAGGCCCTGCAGGTGCTGTACCACCGCATGCGCTACGAGTACGACTTCTACAACTTCATCCGGGACCAGTCCCACCTCACGAAGAAGAAAATTGGGCTCAAGTCTGTCTCCCAACCCCCCGCCCACTCACCGGCTTTCCTACAGGAGCTGGCCCTCCGGACCCCAGAGCCTTTGGATGAAGATGAGGAGCTGGACGCAGACCTGGAGGATGCTAACAGCTGGCTGGTCCATTCCTAAGGGCTGTTTGGTGAACAGTGGACGTAGCCAAAAGAAAAAGCTGATGAGCTTGAATTGGCTGGAGATAGCTGGAGGCAGCCTGAGGGCAAAGGGGAGTGTTCCCCAACGTTCAGCATTCCTAAGAAAAGTGAGGTTTGTTTAGGGGTGTGTGGATACTGAAGCTCGTGTTTTTTCGGGCTCTGTTTTCCATCTTCAATAGACTCCTATCATGACAGGCTCAGCACTGAGGACTATAGAGTTGAGTAATTGGAAGGACAAAATGCTTTATTTAAAAACGTGACCAAGAACAGTGGGAAATACTGTTTAGCTCAATTTGCTTGACTCAAGTTTTGTTTTAATTTGAGCTTGTTTTTGAGTTTGTTATTGTAAAATATAACAAATAAACATCATGGGTGTAATCTCCAGGAGAGATTAGCGCAAGATGTGTTGGGAAATATTCTAAATGTTCATCGCTGGGGCATTTACTGTAGGAGAGGACTTAGCCCAAGATAGAGGTTCATACTTTATGAAAGGGATAATGTCATCAAAGCTGGAATGGGAAATGGTATCAACAAATAAAAAGTACCAAAACCCTCTTTGTATATTAGCTGTCTATGACTGTTCCAAGTGCCAAACCCCACTAAGAGTTCCAGTAACTGACGATAAATCTTGGTGCACAGCTGGTAAGAGTTCAGCAAGTCAGTTGTGATAGTATTGGTTTATAACATTTTGTTAAATTTGTAAGATATTGCTAGGTATAAATGAGGGTTAGACAGTAAGCACTCAATTATGAATTCAAAGAATTCCAACTTTATGTGCATGGATGATTGAGTTTGACCAAACCAGTAGTGTAATTTAGCATGGATATATTATTTGAGGCAAGTTGTTGAGAGTCAAACACTAAAATGAAATAGTTTGTTTTATCCAAAGTCTAAAAGATTGAGCTTGCCAAATACTAGTGTTTCTACTGCAATGCATTCCAAAACTGTATGAATATACTGCTTTTTTTCTGAGGTGACTTTTTCATGAAATTCTGAAGCAGATGAGGGATGTGGTCACAAAACTGGATACTAATGTTCATGTCAAACAGGATTATGTTTCTGTTTAAGGGTGTGTTTTCCCATTCAGAATATCATGAAAGCGTGTGTAGAGTGTTAACATTCTCAGCTAACACTAATTTCCAAATATCCAGCAGCTATTCAAAGTGCTTGTATTTCATCCCTCAAGAGAGAATAATAACCATAAGCTAATATGTGACTGTCACCTACGTAGTACATTCAACCATCCTAATCTCAATTGTCTGTACCTTTTTCATTGTCCTGGTTTGTGTTCAATGTTTCATTTTTTTTCCAGTTTAATTTATTATTTTGTATTCGTTTGCATTCCAGATAAGATTCTCAGGAAGGAAAAAAAGATGTTTAATAACTTGATCATTTGTATTTTGGTTTCTGGCGGCTATGAAACTATTCTTGGTATTTTAAGGTTGTCTACAATGGGTTTATATCAACAGCTGCAACTTGTTAACAACAACTAATGCAGTCCATCATTTTAAAGTCTTCAGAATAAATGTCCTCTAACTATTGCAGCTATTGTCTCCGTCTTACTTGTATTTTTTTTGTGTAAAATGCATTTGAAGAAGTTTGTGGCGGCCTCTTCATCCGTCAGATGGATCAGCAGCTCCAGGCTGGTCCATCATTCTGCTCACATACATAGATCTCTCTTCCCTGCAGAAGCCTTTCCATCACTGCACCCAACGTCGACTCATCGTCCTTCTGGCTTCCCAGGTTTGAAATGAACTTCCCTGCTGCACACAGGACAACACGACAACAAGACTCTGAATGTATAGTCCGGGATGTGTTGGTTGTTCAATCTGGTGCCTTGGTATTGTTGGCTCAATCCCTAAATTCCCGCTGAAAGCAACTCAATGTAGGATATATAATGTAAAATATATCACCAACAATTATGTTAGTCTCACTAAAAAAGAGTAACTTTTCCACAGTTACTATTATTTCATTAATATTTCATCATTTTGGAGCGTAATTACTAGCCATAGCCAGTAGAGTAGGAGCCAATATTCAGAATAAAATCTATTGGAGTAAAACATCACGGTTTCCTCCGCCATGAAACCTCTCGCTACGCTGGAACGAGCTGACGGTTTATGGGACGGAAGAGACCTGAAGGGAGTTGAATCCAATTCTGTATAGAATTCTATATAGAATTTAATTAAATTATATATAGAATCAGGTTATAATACAGTGACTATCGATAGGACTACTCCTTACAAGCTCATTTAAAAAGACTTGAACAATCCCTTTAACTTCAGCATTCCTGCGTATATCCAGTTGTATGTAATGCTCCATAATTTAGTGCCTTTGGTTCACAGCCCCTGTGCCAAACTTTATCATTACTCTGTATTACAGTAGAAGCACTGTTACAGTGTACTCCCACCCTCAATGCTCACACATATTTGTAATTCTATACATGTGAAGACCTTCATGGACATTCTCTAAAACAAAGTCTTAATTCCCAGTCAGCCTTCTGAAGTCCCTACTAAGTCTATAGCTTAATTTGGTCCTCACAAAGGTATAAGTGCAAAAGCAGCCCGGCTGTTAGAGGTCAAGTGAAGTGCATAACTTACACTGTATACTGGCTGTGCAGCTGCAGAATGTTCTCCTCCAAATCGAACACAGAGAGCTTGTTCATGTGCTGGGTGGTGCAGAGGCGGGGGCAGCGTGGACCTTCTCCTCAAATAGGAAGCTGTTAGTGTCGGTGGGCTGTTCCCAGACCTGCTCTGTATTCCTCGTATGACAAAAATAGATTTCCTAGTTTTCCAGCACCAGGTTGAACCAACCCTTGACAGACAGAGAGAGGAGAAGGCGAAGGAGGAGGAAGAGGAGAGAAGAAGAGCTTTTAACATGCAAAAGCTCTTGTGAAATAAGGTTTTCCTTATTATTACTGTTGAACTACTGTTACACTGTAGATACACACTCAAGGCATAATTTAAAAGGGTATAGTGTATTTATTTATTTGTCCCGAGTGAAATAAGACAACGAAAATATTTATAAAAAAAAAATCAAACTGCTAATTCCAAAACGCTTGAGAATGTAATACTGAGCCTGAGCACCTTCATCACTTGGTGATCATTAATATCCATTGATTATCAGGATTTATAATTTTCCTTCAGATTAAAGCACATATGTCAAACTCAAGGCCCGCGGGCCAGATCCGGCCCGCCACGTCATTTTATGTGGCCCGCGACGGCTTGAAAGGCATGATCACCACCGCGGACCCGTTTTCAGTCTGTCGCGGATCCGTTTCTGGTTCGTCGCGGACCCGCTTTTGGTTCGTCGCGGACCCGTTTTCAGTCGGTCGCGGACCCTTTTTCGGTTCGTCGCGTACCCGTTTTCAGTGGGTTGCGGAATATAAAAATCTTGTGCTTTTATTTTGAAGGGAATTTTGAATGCAGCAGAGTGCGTCTATTCACACTCCTCGGTGCTGCGTTCACAACACACTTTACTTGCATGAGTTTACACACGCACTATTTGTGATAGTTCACTTCATTCCCGACCTTTTTATTATGTTTGTGCATGAAAGCACTGCTGAGTCTGTTAAAAAAGGCTGAAGTTATAAAATGATTATGTGTGTTGTATTACTTTGTGACCTTAAGATGCACTTTTGGGTTTTTAATTGAGTGTAAAAGTGAATATTTCAAACAATTTTTTTGTGTTGGCATGTGAGATTCTGTACCATTTCAGGCTCAAACTGCACCAACTAAAAACACATCTTTTCCGACTATACCTTGAATAAAGGAAGTAGCACTTTAGTAGCACTGAAATGGCTCTTACTGATAGCACTTTGTAGTTGAACTTTTTGTCGAAATTGTACCTTCGTGATTCTTGTTCTGATTCTTGTTGTAAACGGTAGAATGCACTTATTGTAAGTCGCTTTGGATAAAAGCGTCAGCTAAATGAAATGTAATGTAATGTAATTAAATCCATTTGAGAAGTTGAACATGTTCCTTGCTTTGGATCTCGGGTCATTCAGGGGTGATGGTGCAGCCAGACCAGTAGAACCACTGCCCCAGACCACATGCATGTTCTTATTGGCTAGTTATGTCCTTCTCAACTGTGACAAAAAAAGCTTTGAACAAAGTTAATATAACAACGATTGTTTGATCTTTGTCTTTGTTATTTTCTTCTGTTTTAAGTTTGATCTTTGATAGAGTAATGTGGGTTTATATATATAAATGCATGTACAATATTGAATAAACAATACAAAGACAGTTATTTAACAATATGTTCGGTAGTAGTTACATTTAGTGTTACAGTTACAACCGGCCCTTTGAGGGCGACCATGATGCTGATGTGGCCCGCGGTGAAAATTAGTTTGACACCCCTGGATTAAAGCATCACCCTGGTTTGATATGACACAAAAACATGCTAGTAGTTTACCAAAATATTGCAAAGCAGGTGAATACATCTCCACACTGCTGTGGTTCCTTCATGTCTTTGGTCCATCGGGAGATCACATCGTGACTCTTGAACTCTGTAATGTAGTGTTACATTTCAGCACCTAGATTGCATACTAAGAATAATACGCATTGGAGAAAACTAGGACACACACACACACACATAAACATACACACATACACATTACATAACAAAGTTGGCCTCTTTAACAAGATGGAACAGAGGATACTGTCAAACTGAGTGTAAAAGTAAAATGTACAAAGGGTCATTTCACAGTAATATCCAAAACTGGATGCCCTGAGATGAAAATAAAAATATTGTTATATATATTTATATAGTTTTGGATCATGAACATCATATGTTGTGTATTGTGTGTTTAGAATAACATTTCACATGTATGTTTTAATACCATAAGCGTCAGAAAGAGAAGTACAGTTCCAGAGAGGTTACAGAGCATATACTCATGCTCACGTCCTTTAAAAAAAAGAAAAATCCAGTTTAGTACAGCTTGGGTCTTATATTAGCATTTCGACTCTGTCATCTGAACAATGTTGTATTTATAAAGTTGATCGCTGAGATACACCTTTAAAGAAAAAACGTCCGGTTTAACTCATTTGAAAGAGAAAACAAATGCAAACATTCAAATCTACCAAACTGTCCATTGTAAATATCCATCACATTGTCTGGTTCAGCTTTGACCTCCAGAAAGCCGGATCATTTGTTCACAACTTGTCCCGTTGCGTAACTGCTGCGGTTTCTTGTCACAGTAATCATGGAAAAAACTACATAACTAAGACTGAAGTTGTCATGAACAGAAACAATCCTTGGTCTTACACACACACACACACACACACACATTTAGGACATGATTTTCTTCTTTCTTCATCAAATTGACGGACTTCGGTGATTACACCGTATCTGTGACAGATTGTTGTATAACTGTGATCTGTATACATACAGAAGGGTTTGTGTAATATCTCAGGGCCCTAAAAGTACTTTGGTTGGTCTCGTTGCAGAAATAAATGTCAACAAAAACATCATTTCAAGTTCAAGTTGTTTTTCTTTCCAACAATCCACAAAATCAGGATGATGTTAGTATTTCAGCTGTTGTGCATCAGTCTCTTGGGACTTTTAGCAGTTTCAAACTCAGGCCTTGGATTCCTGGTGGTTCATCTCCAACCCGTCCTCAGCATCTTTATTGCCCAGGGCTGAGTCCTTCTTGCTGGGCTGAGATCCCAGAGCTTCAGCCTCTTCCAAAGTGGTTGTTAGAGGTTTGCCAAGGGTCTCAGGCAACAACAATGTCAGCACACCGATAATGAATGCCAGGATTCCCACGATGAGCTATACATGGTTCGGGATGAGAAATGGAAACATGTATTTGTTAAAATCTAGATACCATTGAGGATAACTGGCAAATTAGAACATGGTGAACAAAGATGACAGAATGGACAAGGTGTTAATAGGTAATATCTGATGTTTTAAGCGAACCAAAAGAGAAAATGCATACCTGTGGTAGGTATATCCAGACATCAGCCAGGTACACGCAGAAGGGCGCCACCACGCTGCCAACACGGCACATCATACTGCCACTACCCACTGCAAGAGACCTGAAGGGGGATCACACACACAGTCAGCAGCAACAGACAGGACAGACTCAGTGTTTACAGTCATGTGCTCACCACCACCAATATCAACAAGAATCCATTAACGAGAAGAATATTTAGCTGCATTTTATGACTGTGCATGTATAATTCAAATGTATTAATTGATGTTTCTACGCTTTTGACATGAAAAGACACTGAACTAGCAACTTAAATGTGTTTGTAATGATATTCTGGGAAAAGGGGTCAATCTCACCCAAAAAATACAATGTTAAAGACAGACATGACTCTTCTTTCTTTGATTCCTTCGACTGTTAGTATTCCCACACGATTGAAGACTATGATTTAGACGTCTACTCTAATCTCTGCCAGGTATTCTGTGTTTCCTGGGGCTGTGTGTGTCTTGATACTTTGCTCTCACCTGATGATGGTTGGGTAAAGCTCACAGGTGTACAGGTAGATGAGGCCAAAGGCAATAGCGATGGCAAACTTCCCTGTCATAGCGAGAGCGATGGACAGTGCGTTGATGTCCTGTGGAAAGAAATCAGTTGGACCGTGAGAGGTGAGAACTTCCCATGTTTACTTTGGACACATCATTCTTTTCTGAAGGGAAACTTTGATATCATTGCAGATTTCATCACACACAAATAAAACCTGATCCAATCCAAGTAACCTTTTCTTTATCTGTTGGTCTGAATCTAATAATCTTTATTTATGGCTGTAATGTTAGCAATGAACATGTTCTTGGATGTTTTTTCATCCAATAATGAACTTATATAACATCTTTGGGAAACGGTCGGTGATGTAGCGGCATGTGGGAAACAGCCTCTGGTAATATTATTTCTATACAAGTTGTCAGTGGTGATGGGAGGGAGTTTAGTCTTCATGGGCAAATGCCAGATTTGCTATAAAGCAATACTTTTGTATTAATAGTATGCAGTGCTTAGTAAAATATATAAGACAAAACACAGATAGGGTAAGTAAAGCCTGTAAATGTTAGACAGTAACCCCCTCACTAATAGCTTTGTAGGCACAACGCAGCGTTCAGAAGAAAGAGCACTCAGAGTAGCCGGCATAAAAAGTGAGAATGTTACCAGTACTTTCTGAAAGAAGGTTTTGACTTCAGAAACGTATAAAGTAACCTGCCCAAAGAGTAGGGGTAGAAACCCATAGTCCAGAACGTAAGAGAAACTATTTAAAGAAATATCTTTAGATAGTTTTCAGAGGTTGTGACCAACGTAAACCAATATAAACCGACACACCGATGGCTGAGGAATTGTACGAAATTGCTGGGCTGCATATACAATACAACTATAAGGAGATTGAAGCAACTACGAGGGAAGGAAGAGAAGATAAACTATCCTGTAAGACTGGAAGTGTCCATTGAATGTTGATTCTGACTGAAACACGTTCATGTGGTCTACTTAAATCAGTCAAAACTTAAATCATACTTAGTTATGTTAGAGGCTATGGAATGTTTGCCAAAGGAAGTTACATACACTGGTGTGTGTGAGTGAAAGTTAGCCTGCAAGTATTAGTCGCGTCTTCCTGCAGAATTTACAGTGACACAAACAGAGAGAGTGGAAAGAAAAAAGAGAGCTCGATAAACCAACTCTCTGTCTCCATGCTGATATTTTGCAGCTCACGCTTGTGGACCGCTCTGTTCAGAATGGCTTTCAAGGTCAAAGGTCATATTTACTTGGACATTACGCAGCAGCTGTTTGTCAACCCAACCAGAAGCAGAACTAATTTGGCTCAGAGCTCAGAACACACATACTGGGAAATGAATGTGTCATATGCCAGAGTTCAAAAGTTAACAGGGCTCTAACGTAAAACCTAACACTAAAAGTAAAAGCTAACGACACAGACAGAAAATTTGGAACAAAACTCTTGTTGCAAACTTGAATTTTGTAACTCATATTAATTATCATCATGGGGCCACCTGCTGTAGTTTTACAACAATAAAGAAATACAGAAATAGTATTGATAATGCATCTAATGCATCTGATGCAACAATATGAATTGTAAGAATAATAACACGTAAATGCTTTACACACACGCACACACACACACACACACACACACACACACACACACACACACACACACACACACACACACACACACACACAGACTCTCTATACGTACAGCAGGTACCACTATGATGAGCATACAAGCGACCCCACCCAGGAGCAGGGCTGGTGCACAGGTCTTCTTCCTGCCGATCCGGTCCATTGCAAAGCAGCCAACCAGGTAAGAGGGAAGCTCCACTGCACCTGGAGACAGACAATTACAGCAGCTGTGGGTCAGAGGTTATCGTGGCGCTGATACACTGACACCAAGACAGTCTCTCTAGGGATCTAAATAACCTGCATCTGCAATGTTGGTGAAGCTCTGCCTCCCAAATGTTCTCCATTGTAAGTCCCCAAATTACATGAATGGGGATAATAATTAGTTTTCTTATGGCCTTTATATGAAGCACATTAAATCAGTGGTGTCTGTTTAGTATAAAAAGGAAAAAAGACAATAGTTACAATATTGCATATCATTCGCATAATTGTTCAAATAAAATAAAAGACATAACTAGTGCTAAATTAATTTAAGAAACAAAAAAAGTATGGATGTTGTCCTAAAGTAACATTCCCACTATTTCCCTCCATTTTCCATGCACATTCCCACTCATCAGACAATCACTTACCAGCAAGGAAGAGGTTCATGTACTGGTTTCCTCCGAGGTTGACTGAGCCCAAAGAGAAGACGTAGTAGCCCAGACTGCCGATGAACCAGATGGCCCACACTGTACATGTACGGCCCGCCATCCTCCAGGTGCGGAACAGATCCAGAATGGACAGCTTCCTTTCGGGCTGCGATGGCCGCTCCTCTGCCTCATCCAGCAGAGCTCTGCCGTTCTCCCTTTGCTCCGGCTCCAGGAGATCCTGCACCTTCAGCTTGCATTCAAGGCCGTTGAAGCGTGCTATTGAGTCCACCAGGGTCTGAGCGTCCTTGTAGCGGCCCTTGGCCATCAAATAAAAGGGCGTCTCTGGGAACTTCCAGCAGAGGAGCAGGAAGGGCAATGTGCACGTGGAGAGGATGATCTGGTAGATCCACCAGACCCGCACCAGGTAACCGGTCAGAGCCACCACCATGACGCCAACGGCAAAGGCTGCATGCACATGCATAGAGGTCCATGTGCGCACTTTGATGCCGGTGAACTCCGTGACGTAGACAAACACCACCACGAGGTAGCCGCTGGACACCTGCCAAAAGCAGATATGGGAAGGAGAAAAGGCGGGACATGGATGAAAGGGAGAAAAGTGAAGGAGGATTAAAAGATAAAATGAGGAAAAGAGTCAGAGAGAAAGAGATGAAGTCGGATTTAATGATGCAAAGGGGGAGGATCACAAACTTGTAATATACATGCTTGCAGCAGAGTTATTCAGCCCTTTGTGTCAGTATTCTTACCACAGAATACGCATTGTTTTGTTGTTAAGTATTTAAGTATTTTAAATGGTGCTTGTCTTTACTTTGAGTCATTTATAACTTTTACAGAACAGCAGACACAGTGGCCACAAGGAACAAGCAACGCATGACGCTAAACGCTCAATGTAAGAGTACAAGCGGCAAAGAATCCGCAAATAAATCTTGAAATGGAAATCTTAATCCAGATCTTTTAAATCAACTCTTTTCTATTTGCATGCATATACACCGAACACAAAATCACAGGAAGATTTGTAATGTCTAGTTCCATGTTGACAGATCTGCAATTCACAGGTAAACATGTTCAACGTTGTTTTCTTTGTCAGATCTCCTGAAATAATTTGTTTTAATATATTTTCCGTGTGATAGATAGGGCAGTAAACAGGTGTTAAGTCCCTGTAGCCTTCGCTATCTGAGAGTATGTGAAAAACAACAGCTGTAGCGGAGGGGGGTTGGTAGAAGACAGAGGGGAGTGCAACAGGGGATAAACTGTGAGGCTTCTCTCAGCACAACTCACTGCCATGTGGACTGACCCAAACCTAATGACTCCCTTGCCTTGTAAACATGCTGTTTTACGCACATTGTATACATCACTGTACATAAAAACACCAATGGGGATACACAAACTCCTACTTTCTTACTTGCTCTACAGCTGTTTACATTTCAGGTATTATTTACCTTTAATTAACAACTTCAACTCACTTAAATGTAAATGCATATGCTATATTTATATATAAACATAGATATGTGTTTAGATAGATAGACAGCAGCCTGTAATAACATTTAGAGGTGTTCTTGGTTATGAGAAATGTAAGTAAATATGAGCTAATTCATGCATTTCCTTTTTCAAAGCTTATTTTGGTAAATACCTCACGCCCAAGAAAGAAAATATGGCAGAACTATAATATACAGTCAAAGTTGGAACAAACATCTTGCCCTGGTTTGCATGTTTGCTTGGCTGCAAAATGAAGAAGAGGAGGAGGCATTCATAGAGAACATAAGCGATTAGCTAGAAATTGGACGCCTGATAGCTTGTTTACATGCAGAAATCAGGGCACCTCCTGTGTCCCATTTAGCTTTGGATGTTAATGTTAACAGAGTTAACAGAGTCTTTTGTTATTTTGTATTACTGAAACTATTTTCTTTGCAAAATACAATTCCACACTGATGGATTACCTTTATTTTATTACGTGTATGGAAATGTACTGAACATTCATATCACATTTGCTCACCTACCTACTTTCTTTTGGTACATATCAATCCACATAAATTGAAATGTCAATTGCACCAAACATGATCGCTCACGGCATGCAAGAACACAACCGCATACAGTACGCACACACACTGGACTCACCATGGCAAGGAGGAAGCGGAGCACCACAAATAAATAGTAGTTTCCAGAGAAGGCAACAGAAACCCCGAACCCAAACTGACAGACGCTGGTGAGCATCAGGATTTTCACACGACCAACTCTGGAGGAGAGAGACAAAGCCACAGCAGGTATGGAGGCAGAGAGATAAAGTAACTGACTTCAAATGAGGTAACAGGTAAGAAATCCAATAAAGGATCATTTAATTGTTAAAGTTTTGTTGTGTTTCTAGTTGCAGCAGTCCATTATACCGCTGTAATCAAGGTATTATTAGAGCAACATGATGGGATTGATGGCATACAATATATAACATATTTTAATAAAGTTGCAGATACAAAAAGTGCGCAATTTGTTTAAGCTACTGATGTTCTGCTTTGAAATGTTAGCTGTGATGCTAGCAACATTTCGGCTACAAATTATAATCTTCCCTCTCAGCAGTGTGTGAAAAGCCTTTCACTTAATATTTCACATATTTGCCTCACTTATTCTTGTTCAAACTCAACATTCTCCAGCTCTGAGTTTAGAGTAGAACATAAACATGGGATGGCACTTTGCCTTATACATAGAGGAGATGCTCAAGCACCCCTTGGCCTGCTCAATGTAACTCACAGCCTCACAGTGTGAGCCATGGGGATCAATACTTTTACAATGCTCAGCCCATAAAGGAATGGAACCAATAGCCAGCGTGGATAATTGGATAATACCTTAACACAAGACCAGACACAGTGAGGTGTGATGAGGATTTCCTCATCCATAATGACCACTGTTACAAACATTCAATCCTCAATGATGATTGGAAGACCTCAAAGCAAGTGTACACTTGCCTTTGTACATGAAAGTCTGACTTCTAAATGCTGACCACGTCAGCTTTGGCAGAACCGCTTGGCTGGGTCACTTGATCCGTCAAAAATGTCCCGGGGCATCTTTTGTTTCCCTGGAACTCTCACCTCTTCTTCTTTCCATCCTCAACCACACCAACCAACCACTTTTCCTGCCTGACACCCCCCTCTTACTTCCATGCACATGTGAAAATGACTTCCTTATATGGTAAAAACTCTACGTCATGTATCTTACATGACATAATTGTGCTCCCCAGTGTAAATTGGGGAGGTCAATTCCTCCATCCTGCAGCCCCTGCTTACCTGTCAGCAATGTCCCCGAACACCAGCGCTCCGACCAGTACCCCCAGCATGAAGGTGGGTTGGCACAGCTTGGCCAGCCACTCTTTCTCGCACACCAAGTCCCAGTCCGTCACGATGCTTTGGTGGATTTCAGTGTGGTCGTAAACAAAGTTCCCATCGCAGGCCTTCACTGTTTTGTTGCCATCAAAGTCGTAGGTGAAGTATTTTGGGTTGATGCGCAGGGCGCTGTGGCACTGGCTGAGCTCCCACTGTTCACCTGCAGTGGTCCTCACCACCAAGGGCCCAGTCCCCATCTTGAAGACCGGCAAGATGTCTTCCAGGCTGGATCCCGTCAGGTTGGCGTACAGGACATCGGTGATGTTGCCGGGCGCATTGCACACAAAGTTTGGCGTCTGCACTAAGAAGACAGAGGCCAGGTAGTGGATGCCACAGGTGATGGCCTGGAAGACTGCAGCAAAGTACAGACATGCCTGAAATCTGAAAAGAAAGAAAAGGGTTTGAAACTATGCTGAAAGGAGAGCTGAAGAGGAGATGGGAGATAACAACTTATTGTACACATCCATATAAAGCTCGGCCGAGCTTTGTTAACAATGTAGGGATTAGAAAACAAGTCAACACCATAAACTGCCTTGATGTTATAAAAATGTTGAGACAAGTTGGAAAAGTGAAAATATCTCACCCATCATCTTCATTTTGAAATGTGAGTTTTTCATTTTTAGCTACAATACAAAACTCTACACACAAGTTCCTCTGAGGTGAAGACTCAGCCATAAGGATCTCAGGAATCTCTTTTTCTTTTTAATTGTCCAAAAGCATTCTGCACAAGTCAGGAAATATAAATGTAATGTAAATGTGATCTAATATAATAAGCTTATATTACCCCAGTGTTGTTTTAAAAAAAAAAACGTGTTTGTTTCATGGAATAAAATGAAATCGTTGAGAAGTTTCTACTCCAAAGCTTCCCAACTGGCTATTGATGATAGCAGCGCAACAGAAACGAATTAATTCACAAAACAAATCGCACGTGATACTTTAGTAAGTCGTGTACCTTTTGAAATGTCCGAGCTCGTCGAATATTCTCTCCACGCTCATTTTCTAACGGTGGGTCTGCGCGTCGCTGCCTCTCCGACGCTCACCACTAAATGATAAGCTGTGGCTTTAACGGAGCGGACAGGGGATAGGAGGGGCGCGCGGACACACGCGCACACGCGCACACACGCGCACACATACTTGTAACTACGAAATCAATGAAGGGGAAACCCGTTTTGGCTAGAGATGATGTTGATTTGGAACGTCGCGGAGAATATAGCAAAATAAACATTTTTTTATTATTTGATGTGAATTAAGTTTATTCTGGCCAACGTGTTCTCTGACATCTGGACATTGAGCGTTGACAGGAGCAACCTGCTCAATGCCAATGAAACAAGCGGCTGCTGTAAACATGCCCGGCGTTTACAACTTAAATGGAGCGGTAATGAGCTGCTGAGTTCATAACCATCACAAGGTCACATCTCTAAACCAACAATAAGCTGCATCAAAACTTCAAGAAATGATAAGAATGTTAGGGGTCTGGGTTTTTCATTGTAGAGACATGGCAAGAGGGACCCACATATGTACCTTTACAACTCGGCACCAAGATATCAGAAAGAAAACATTTTGATTAAGATTTCTGTATTATGATCTTCTTGTTGACGTTGCCATACATCTAAATAAATGTGTGGATGAGAGCAAACTCCTTTTGTTTTTAAAAATGCTGCCCATTATTTTCTTCAAAGGCGATAATGTTATTGTCTGTGAAACATCAGATTATAGAGATTATACAGTTATCTTGCTTTGTCCAACGTATAGTCCAAACCCCAAAAAGATTCATGACAAGGAAACGCAGCAATATCTCAAATTTGAGAAGATGGAATCATAATATATTTGGCATTCATCCCTGTTTGAATATAAATAGTCTTCAAGGGAAAATCCAACTTTTTCTGACCCTTTATGCGACACATCTTTAGCCAGAATGTACAGCACAAGCCTCACGTGTGTGTGTGCATGTCAGTGTGCATTTGAATCTCTGCAACATTTGTGTTAAGTTTAATGAAATATCCAGTTAAGGGCCACCGTCTGCACCACATTTATCATCATCATTTATGATCTCAGCCTACTCTTCTATGCACCAGATATTAGACAAATCCCCCATAACTCAGGCTAATTCCTGACACGAAGACCCCCTTGTGAACTCCAGGCCAATCTCTGTGTCTTTGTACGTGTTCAGCCTTTGATTAATGATTGATATGTGCTGTAGTTGAGGCTGTATTGACTTAATGCACTTCGCCTCGGCTGGATTCAGCAGGACGACAAACGGGGACAGTGTTTGCTTTTGCCATCTGCTCTTCGTCCGATGGGAACTAGTCAAACAGTGGAGGTGTAATAGAAATAGGTAATTGATGCAGACTGACTAATTTATAATTAGTGTGCACGTTTGAAATTAGTATTGAGTCTCCTTTTCAATATTCAACTAATCATTCTGCAGCCCTTTATGGCCTCCAAATTGCATTTTATTTAGTATGCCAAAAGGTTGAATGTCACAGGAAATGTATTGGGAGGAGATAAAATAATAGGAGATAAAAATAGATTAATTTACGACCCATAAATCAGACAGGAGCTGTCATCTTCCTCATGTAAGGTGTTAGAGACAAACTTTAAAATCATGTAAGTTGTTTGTTTTTTACAGGTTATACAGCTTATAGCTAAATGGTATATATAATATATGGGCTATATCAGTAATTCTATATTAAGGATAAGTATCACAGTGTGTGCTGTTGACAGTGGACTCATGATCCCTGGAGTTTGATCCATGTTTTGAAGAACTGCATCTTGACACAACTTCATGTGGACTTTAACCTCTTTCTCTCTCTCTTCTCACTGACCCAGCCCCTTTTTCCACTGTTCACCTCCAGACTTTTGTAAGGTATTGAGAGGCTCTGATACAACTTCATGCAGTATGATCACTGAGGATTAAAAGTGCGTATGGTCGTTGAGGGGTAAGCGGTTGCTTTTCTGCTGTATTGCTTGATGAAGGTGTGGAAGGAAGAAGCTTCGAACGGTGAAAAGACTACAAGACGGTTTTGATGAGTTTGATTTTGTTTTGGATGAGCTTTTGAAAAAGTTTTTCTGAGGATCAGAGTCTGGCTGGAGTTTGAGAAGAGCATATTATATATTATAATATTATAATAATTGTCCAAATCCCTTTTGATTTGATCTATTACTGTATATATTCACTTGAACATGCATCACATATTATCATGTCAGAAAAGGGGAAAGACATTTGCATGACAAACCACAGCAGGTAACTCCCACCTGCATGTATAGCCTGCATTCTTTATCTTGAATTTCTAAACCTAACAAGGGATTTTCTAATCTGTAAAGCTCACCTCGCATCTTTATATCGCCTTTAATCACACATTCACCAACATATGTGAGCCAATTCTGGGTGAACACTTTTCTTATTGTAGGTTTGGTGTTCATTGTCTTGGCGTTCCCTCCACTCCTAATTCCCAGGATGCTCAATTTACTTCTTGTCCTGACTCTCAAACTCCTTTTTTTTGTACTAAGTATAGGTATTAACAGCTGATCTATCTGGCTATCAATATTTCTAAAAATGTCTATGCTACTACGACCATTTTTAACACCTGTGTGTAATTGTTTGGGTCATATCAATGGTTTGATTCATATCCACATTTCAAAGATTGTTCTGCCAATCCAATAAATATGTTTTGTCATCAAAATCAAACAGTAGCCTGCCCTTCAGGTTATTTGGTTAATGGGTCGATTTCCCAGCATGCCTCTGCATGACCTCTGTTTGATCTTTGCACAGACTTCTGTGAACAAAGAGGAGCTGTGGCTCAAGTTAACTTGACCTAGGCTGTTGAACCTTATTTTGGTAGAGGAAGAGAGGAGAGGAGAGGAAACATGTCTTGCGTTCAATGTTCCATGTGGCAGCGGCTTTTGGCCAAATCCTGAAAAATCATTGCAATATGTGGAACGCCGAGAGGAAAACATCTCCTACGTTCAACATGAAAAAGCTACAACATGAACATAGTTAATTTCTGTGGATGATACACAATATGTGTCTGACATTTGAAGTATTTTATTTATTATTTTCAGGATAAAAGATTTCTTTGTGTGCGGGAACACAACAGAAAAAGTAATGCATATTAACCTTCTGGCATACACTGAGCTCACATGCACAGATGTGTAAAAACACAGAACCTGAACGACCGTATCACGGCTCTTCTTATGGAAATAATTTCTGCATGAATCTTGAGTCATGCAGAACATGCTGCATTCTTTCTTAATCCGGTCATAGTGTTCAGTACCATGCAGCTCAATTACCATTTGACCTACATCACTTCAGGCATTCACAGACTCACATTGTGTTGTAATTCATCCCATATGAAGGTGATGAGTGTAGAAGACTGGCCACTGGGGGGGCAGTAGAGATTGTCCTGCTATGATCCTGCTTTGAGCTTTCAGGACTGACAGTTGTGAAAAGACTTGATTGATTTCTTCTAATCGTCTTGAATTGATACACTAGATGTCATTTTTGGTAATTTATACTGTTTTACTCTCAGAAATCATATACAGTACTTTTAAATTATTTAAAACAAATTACTTTTCAAAAGCTAATTTACAAGAAAGCAAAAATCAGTCGACTAATTCTCAGGTTTTGACCCAAACTCATCACAGTTTATTATTATAATGCCAACAAGACTATTCAGCATGCCAAATGCATGCTGAATATCTTTTAGAATGTGTTTCACCATGTCACGATGTTTTGAGGTATTTTCATTGTCCCCAACCCAAATTGATTGAGGAGCTGATCAGAAGATACCAGTCCAATGCATATTCCTATGCTTGCATTAGGTATTCTTTTTACTCCAAAGAGGGCAGTAGAGAGCTAATTATAAGTCAATATCCAATCATACGATTTTGTCATTGATTCTGAACAGCAGAAAGAAGGCAGACATATTATTATCCTGCATTGATTTTCTTAGATTTTAGGCATGTAAAGATGCTCTGAAGCCAGAGCGATGCTTTTCTTCATCCAAAATGTGGATTAACTTTGGATAGCCCGAAAAAGCCTTCAATAACATATTTAATAAACGGGCTGCCCAAGAAGGAGTGCTGATTATTTATTGTTTATAAATAATGACGTTCGTGCTCTGTGGAGGGGAATAAATGACAAAGTAGTGGAAGCAACTTGAGAAGACAATGAGGTCACACATTCATTTTGGAGAATTATTGCCAAAGAAAATAAAACACACTAATTAGTTACAGTACATTTCTGATTGGTGTTAGTAGCAGGATAATAATGTATCAACTACAGGAGTAATTAAATACTGCAATGTCTTTAGTACGGTAAATGAAAACTTTAAAATTTAAACATCGGTCAGAAGCTGATCCGTGAAATAAAAATGTTTGTGGGGAGAAAAAAATGCAAATCAATAAACAGAGTGGCACATCAAATATTATTTGCCATTTTTATACATTTTGCAGCCTAAAAAGAAAAGTACGCAAATCAAGGCTGCGCTGTCCTGATTGGCTAACGCGCCAACTTGTTGCAGATCCAGAGGGACCTGCACGGGCCGGGGTGCTGGCCCTGCCCATGTCTAGAGTTACACAGTAACCCGAGAGTCTGCTGGGCGGGAGGCAACAGGGAGGGAGCAGAGCGATGTGTGTGTGATATGAGCCTGACAGAAAGGAAAAGAAAGCAATTAAAGGGGTGTGTGTGTGTGTGTGTGTGTGTGTGTGTGTGTGTGTGTGTGTGTGTGTGTGTGTGTGTGTGTGTGTGTGTGTGTGTGTGTGTGTTTAGGAAAAGGGGGACTTGAGAGCGTGAGGAGGGAGTTCCCAAAGTTTTCAAGAGGGCGGCACACATTGTACTTTTGAATCTCTTTGCCGAGCCTCATGACACACACTCGCATGCACAAAATACATTCAGGTTCATTCATGTCGGCTCACAAGTGTGCAGCGGTTCCTGAGCAGAGGTGTCCTTGACATGTGTGTTTCATTAAGTTACTGCTCGGGGTCTTATGGTGGACTTTGGACCTGAAGGGAAGGAGGAGGGCCGGACGAGAAGAGAAGAGAAGAGAAGAGAACAACAGCTCTTTGACAAGAGGGAGAGGAAGAATGAGATGGCAACAGCAAAGGGAAAAACAAACGTGATGGACTGAGGCCAGAGAGACAGAAAGGACCAACCAGTGGATGGATATGGGCAGAGAGTGTCTCACCCGGGGGTTGCTGCTGCGTTTGGGTGTTCTGCTCACTGCTGTGTGTGTGTGCGTTCATGTTTTCCTGGAGACGAGTTGGCGGGGAGCACCTGCTCCCTTGGGACGTCCCACCCAGTCTAGTCAGCACTTGGGCCAACAAAGCAGAACCAAGGCCGAGGCAGAGGAGCAGGAGAGAAGCATTAAAAGGAGAATCTCTTATGTTCGAACACTAAAGAAGGACAGCCAAGCCAGGAAGAGGGACGAAGACGGAGAGGAGCCGCCACTCCGCCCACACAGAAAGGTATGTTCGATAACCCATCAACTTTTGAGTTCTTAATTGCAGCTATTAAGATTCTTGTAAGGTTATCTGGTGGTAAATCAGTGTAGTAGAAGACAGAGAGGCTCAGTAAGGGGCTTTCACTCCATCTGAGTCACTGGCTTAAAGTAATCCCAAGAGGGTGATGAAGGAAGAACAGGCAGCACAATCAATGCATGTTTAATGAGAACGTCTGAAATGCTTCTCAACTGCTGAAGTTGACACAGAGTTTTACACTGTCACTTGTTTTTTATTTTTTTTTAAAGATGAGTACAATTTAAACAGGTGTAAGTTCATCCCAAAATACAAATCAAGGCGAGAAAACCCTCTGTATCGGTGTAACATCGATAAAGAGTCAAGTCGAACAAAGAGCCTTTCAGATGCAATGCCTGTTGGATTAAACACACACAGACACACACACACACACACACACACACACACACACACACACACACACACACACACACACACACACGCTGTACTCTAAAGGGGCTCGACCTTTAACCTGCAAAGGCTGTGTTAAAGCACTGGCCTCACAAAACACCCACTTTAAGTCTCTTCATGCCTTTTATTTTTTCTCTTTGATTTATCTCAGCCATGAGCTCGAACCTCTGTTTTGTCATTTGATCTCTCCATCCATCCATCTCCCTTTTATTCCCTTTCACTTCCATTGTCCCTCAACCCTCCCACCAACCCACACACACAATCTGTCTTTCCTTGACATTCTTCTCTCTTTCAATCCCCTATTTCCTCTCCTCTACTGAATCTTCTTTCCGTTACTTTGCGGCATGAAATGCTCGTCTTTAAATCTTTAATGACTTAAACCAATGAGTCTGAGGAGCAACGGCGCTGCGTTTTAAAATCACTGCAAGGCTATTATGCCACATCGAGGGATGGGCACTTGTGTGCCATCAATATTACATACCACCATATGCTCAAAACTAAATTTGTCACATAAGTTGCCCTGAAGGGGCCCTGATGAAATTTATGTGTCATATGCTACAGCCGTTTAACTCTCCCGGCCTCTCGTTCTACCTACACCCTTTCTCGCTTTAGGCTCTCATCTCGAAGACCACTGTAGCTCTATCGCTCTGTCATGTTACCTTGTCCCCGATCTTTGTGCTCTCATCCTCTCTTGATTTTTTTTTTTTCTGTCTCATTTTTAAACTTCAGCCTCGCCTCACACTTCTAACCCATATTTCTCTAAGATTGTATCTCCTCCTTTAACTTTTTTCTCTCTCTTTCTCTCTCTCCTTCCCGGGTGCTCACTAGCTCACAGCCTGCTCTCTCCTCTCGGCACATATTAATGCTTCGCAGATGAAATAAGGGGCCGGGAAGCAGGACAGTTGCTCTGCAAGGAAGATGACGAGGACGCCTGCAGTGACCTTGATGAATAGCAATGGAGAGATTCAAGAGAACAATCTTAGAGAAGCTCAGTTATCACTGACAACGTGACAAAATTACATTTATAGCCTGAAATTACCTCTAAGAGGCTGTGTCCATGATGCCGTGCTATGCACTCATTGATTTTACAGAATTTCTGGGTTATATCAATGGGTTGGAGTTGCTGTATAAATGAGAGGGTCTGCAGTCCTTCTCCCAGACCAGCTGTTTGGCACGCCATTAAAAAGGTATTTCATCAGTTTAGGCCAAAAGTGATCACACAGTTTCAATCGCAACATGCGTCATTTCATGTTTCTGTTTGCCTGCCATGATGTTTGGCGTGTTAACCACAGTGTACCTGTTTCTGCTGTCAACACACTGTAAAAAGACCTAAGTGTTATGTTCCAGCGGAGCATAAACAGAAACTGGTAGCTGCATCTCAACATTATCTATTTATGAGCTGCTGTAAAACTGAATCAGACCGGTGGAACGTTTTGCAACAGGCAGGATGACCACAGCTACCGTGAATGTGTTGCATTCCCAGGAGGGAAATCTTCCTTAATGCATCTCATATTGTGTTTTACATTTGTTAGAAATTGTGAGCATGAACGGTGAGGTAATGATGGTCTTCAAGAAGTGACCACATCGATATTGATTGACAGTAGGTGATGAAATGGAATAACTCATCTTTGATTGGATAGTTAGGTTGCCATGGAAATATCACAATAGTTGTTCACAATTACAACCCTAATTTTATCAATCAATTTGCTCAAAGTGGAACTTCAGTGACTACAAATATAAAAAAACAACCACTGGCTAGATATAAAACCCCAATAATGAATAAACCACCTGCAAATAAATGAACGTTAATATGCTAAACGTTAAAACATATAGAGAAAATATACAAGTACTATTAAGCCTAAAAATATATTTTTGACATTGAATACAGCAGTATTCCAAAAAACTACTTCAAAGACCATTTATTATTATTATTTATTTTGTTTTGTGGTTGGAGACTACATTCTTGTTATAAAGAAAGGCTGATTAGATTTTTTCACCTGTTTATGGTTTCATATTAAAATTGAGAATATCCAGACTGAGAGACAAATAAAACTGCACACCAACATAACATTTTCTCTTTCACATTATGCTTGATTAATGTCATTTTTATTGCATAACAACGACTAACTTCACAGTGACACAGCTTCACAAACACAACACCAGCTGCTCTGTTATCTCTGCTGCAGTTTGAACATCAGCCTTTTTTTACTTTGAGAAAAGAAAAATCATAAAAAAAGGCATTCAAGAAACTGTAGATGTGTGACAGGACAGACTGTTGCTGACAAATAATTTCTTACTTAATAGCGGGAGAGACGCAGAGAGAGAGAGAGCTTAAGGGACTGTTTTAGTAATAACCAATAAAGGAAATCTAATATCTTAGCTGTCAGGCATCCACATGAACACACATCCTCTTTAATCATTTACCTCTCGCAGCCTTTCTTCCCCACTGGGGAAACCAGGACAGGGATGACTTGTTAAATTATACACAGACGTGAAATGTGTTGGGCCACACAACAGCGGCAATGATGAAGGGAGAGCAGATAGAGGAGGGCAGGAGCAGCATGCACTGATGACTCAGCCTCCTGACTTTATCACAGCCATAAACAGACCGAAGTCACACTGACGCACTCCAGCGCTTTTCTATCTCTCCTGCTGGAAAATACTAAAAGCTTCGAAAAAGACAAGTGGCTGCCGGCAGCTTCAAAAGTCTCCAGAAGTAACCAGATGCCGCCGTATGCTACTTTGCATGACTGTGCCTGCTGCACTGCCATTGGTGGGAGCGGAAGTGCTGCTATTACCCTGTTTGGATAAGAGAAGCAAGTACCAAAGATGAATATTCTGAATTGTTCTGCGAATCAGTGCCTAGAATAAATGCCGCAGGCTGGCAGAGTTGACTGAGACGAGTTATTCTGAGATGAGGCTGGGTCATCTTTCTTCAAAGAACTCTCCGACCACCTGGGCCAGAATGAACTCATGTCTCTCATTGCTGGTCTCTCAAGGTGCTGGAGTTAATAAAAGCTGCAGTGAAATCCACACAGACTCAGATCTTAATATTTACTGGCTTCAAGCCTCCCAGCAGATAGATATGGAAGAAATGGTACGATATGAAAATGTTTTTTAAATCTGGTCACAGAAAGGCAATTGATGAACAACGGGAGGGGGCCAAGGGGGAAGAATGATGAAAGAATGCATATCTCTAATAGGTGACGTTGCACTGTCAGACATTGCAACGGAAGGTGTTCCCCTGGACAGCGACTTGCATGAACCTGCGTGTGAAGATGCATGTGAAGAACCATTCGTCTGTCTCTGCCAATTTCAGGTTGCCGTCTGAAGACTCACTCTCTTGCAAGAGCCTGACCCGGGTTACACTTAGTCACTGACTTTATCATATACAGATACAAATTAACCTTGAATTAGTGCATAACTTAATTCAATGTGCACCTTGTGATGTTCATGTTGATATTGTAGTGTTGAGCAATAGCCTCAATTGCACATTTTGAATTATATTTAATTCAAATTGCAGAGCCAAATAGGATAATATCAATATATTATAAAGTGTAGTTTTTATTGGATTTTCGAACACAAAATTACTTAAAGGAAAAGTCCATGACTGAAAAACGTAGGCATGGATAACAGCAGACTAATTGCACATGATGTCTATGACAAGTCTGCACAACTTGTAAATGGTGCACAGTTCTCCTAAATCACTCGTATAAACCATTAAAGAACGGATCTGTTAGAACGGGTGGTTTTTGCACGAGGCCCAGTATGTTCAGGTCGTAGCTTGGAAGTGATTTCATCTCCAGATTTGTGTTGAAATGATTTCATAATATTAAACTGTGACACACGTCTACAGCCCTTTCATTGCTCTCCACAGCATCCCACCTCACAGTGGCGCCTCTGTGGATGTGTGAGCACACTACAGGAATGCTGTCCTAAACTCACTCAGAGGTTTCTCCCAGATAGGCCAGCTGCCATTCACATGTCACATGCACTCCACATCAAAGCCCGCAGTCAGGCGGCACACAGATCACAGCAGAGAAGCAAAGTGGAACCACGCTGCCTCTCAGTTTTAGAAGATTTTAGAACATGAAACACAAAGACAGCTCTTTGAAATGATCTTCCAGTGATGAAAAGGTAATCTGTGCAACCCCATGCAATACTGACCTTTTTATCTTTATTTTATTTTTTTTAAATGAAAGTAATCCAGCAGAGGGGAATTCAATAAACACAGTTATGGCATTTGAGGTGTCTCTCTCACTCTGTTTGGATAAAACAGAATACTTAATGAATTAATTGATTAATTGATTGAGAGCAGCCTGCACTTTAAATCACATTATTTCTGTTAATTAGATGCGACACAAGTTATTTTATCCACGAGGAAAGTATGAATTACTTTTGTTCAAATAGACATTGATGTGATTCCAAATACTTTGTGCCTGAGCGTTGATTGGTTCAGTGTTAAAGCCAGAACAGAAAGGGCCACGTTGTGCTGCCACTCAGTATTGAACCCCCGGTGGAATTTCTAATGCAGAAACCCGGTGACCTTGGTCACGTCGTGGAAAGCTGAAAGACCTCGGCTCAACGGAGGAAGAGGAAGAGAGAGAAGAATTTGAAGGTCGCCTTCTGTAATCCCAAAGGTGTGACTGCAGTCAGTTCTCAGGCGTCTTTAACCTCTGGCTGCGTGATCGGGGGAACCAGTGAGTCACAAGAAATCAAGGGCTTGGATGCTGACATGTCACCAGGGTCACACTCAACTCTCTGCTCTTGAGCTCAAAGTGTAATCTATTACAAACAGCGCCCGGTGCCGCTGCTGTCCCAACGTGGGTTATTGTAGTGACTGATTCATGGCATTTTGTAAAAATAACATTTATATAAGCAAAAACAGGTTTGTTTACTCACCACATAGTCAATTATTTTGTCAGTGAAGCTGTCACTGAATTTCTTATAATATATAAATGGAATGGAACAGTTCAACATTTTGGGAAATTTGCTTTCTTGCAAAGACTATGATGAGAACAATGATACCACCAAATTAAGCTCATTGTACAAATGTTTTAAGGTGGTTTGAAATTGCCACACAGGGTACTGTAGAATGCAAAACTTGCAGAGCATCTTTTTATTGACAACAAGTGCAAACTAACCAGCGAGAAATGAAGGTTTCCAGGCCCCTTGAAGGTAGCTTACATGTACATGGTGTTATAACTCCATGCAGATGAAATACATATGTTTAGACATACAAGCCCCTTGATTTCCAACATTTTAGGATCATATAACCGCAATGCACACACCACCCACCCCTGTGGGGGTAAACCGCTCTACACAGGCACACAGCTTTGCTTGCTCAATGCTAGATTAGTAATTAAGTCCAACCAAGGAAAAAAAGCCAGACCTGGGATCCTTGCCAAGTTATGAGGGAGAAGAAGCACAAAGAGACCTTTCAGATAATCAATCACTCCTTCTCTGCAAAGTTACATTAATATGACTATTCAATCGCCTTGGGCGAGGGTTTGCTCACTATTTTAAACAAGAGAAACAGCTGAGAATGTATCTGGCGCTGAGAAGATATTACTACTTTTATTCTATAAGTAGGAACATTATGGACCTGAAATCAATCTTTTTTTTATTTAAACGTAAAACTCGGCTGAGAAAAAGCGTCTGAGGCCAATGTTGAGACCTGAAAGCGTCTGATCCCTTCTTTTAAATGTAGATCCATACAAGCCCTGCCTCAAACAAGAAGATCCAAACCATATGTTGCAGATGGAGAAACAGAAGCCACTTAATGCTCTAAATGTTATGGACTGAACAAACAGTGGGTCCGTTGTGAGCGCTGACTTGTCTCGGACAAAGACGCCCACTGAAGGGGGGAAAAGTCAGTGTCAAACTGTCAAGTCCAGAGTCTCGATCTCACAATACTCCCCTCAGACACGGACGCCTTGTCTGGAACATTCCACAAACTTCTCAGTCTCCCTCCCAGCTGATATGAATGAGTGCACTGACCTCTAAAATAGCTGGCTCCCATCTTTACCACTCAATTTCACTGCCCCCATCCATGTACATACCCATGCACTCAAACGCACCACGAATACCTGCTAGGAGCAAATGTCACTTTGTGTGCCACCAAAAAGCCTGCGGTTTGTTTGTGCAGCAGAAATCCATTTCAGAGGACACGCACCACAGCTCCATGTGTCTGGTTACAAAGACAACAGACAGCACTCAGCAACAGACGGGGCCAGTGAACATCAGGGACAATTGCTTGAAAAGCTTGTCGTTGGAAATAATATTTCTGCCTTTCTGTCTCTCACTCGGTATATATCGACTTGATAGCTGATACTTAGTGTTAATGAGATTGGAAAACATATGGAGAGGAAGAGAAGAGAAGGGAGATTCAATTAGAAAGACAAACACAAGTGGGGAGCTTGTGAAAACACCACCGCTCAGTCATATTATACATAGTAATGTTAGCAGGATTCTAATCTCACAAAGCAAACAGGAAAACCGACAATTATGCTATGACAAGCCTTGAATATACGACCCCCTTGCCATATCAATGTATTGCCGTTTTCATATTTAGATTTTAATTTATGTGTAAGAAACAAACTGACAAATTGGCAAGCAAAAGTAAAATGATGCTGATTTTCCTGCTCCGTCTCAGGAAATGAATGTCATCTGGCGCTCAGCGAGCCCGTTCTGCTCTTCCCAACCTGACATCAAACACAGATCTCATATCTGGGATGCTGCCCAGGAAGGCAGGCACACACTTGCGTAGATTGACTCATACACTCAGACACACACATGCAGGTTTTAACTAAGCCTGCTAACAATAAGACTCCATCTGTCTGGGAAGATGCCGGCCAAGAGGGCCACGATTCAAACGCGACACGAGCAAATCAGGCAGCGTCGTGTCATCAACTTCAATCACCTTTTGTCCGAGTTGCATCACCTAACCATTTCAATCCGTGTTGTGATGAATAGGAGGAGCATCTGTGTATGCCTGGATGCATTTATGAATTTGCTACTTGATTGGGTCTTAGCAGTCACGACGTGTCCTTCCCTGATTCATCATCAGCCTCGATTACTGATCGACTACCAACATGGATAATGAATTACAGGCGTTGCTTACCTTTTTGTCTCTACTAGCAGCTGCTGTGCAGTTAAATTCTGCATTTCATAATGCTAGTACTGCCTACATGCAGAGAAAGCACGGATGTTTGAGATTTTGGTTTTGAGGACGGAAATGCAGATAGATAGATAGATAGATAGATAGATAGATAGATAGATAGATAGATAGATAGATAGATAGATAGATAGATAGATAGATAGATAGATAGATAGATAGATAGATAGATAGATAGATAGATAGATAGATAGATAGATAGATAGATAGATAGATTTATTCCCAAGGGTATATTTGTTTGTCACAGTAGCAAGTAAAAAATAAAAGACAATGAAAAACACTCAATAAATACAACAAAACAGCAGAGCGTATTAAATTAGTAAATTAAACAATAAAGAAGTGCAAAAATGCAAAGTATATGCAGTGTATATTGAAAATATAAATCATGATATTCGTTGTATATTCTTATATTCTTGTCTATGAAACATGTTCAGGTTACTTAAGGTCAGAATAACAGATCATGAAGCTGTAGATGTCCCTGGGAAACAGTTGTCTGTCTAGACTAGATACACTCGCCACAACACTCAGCATGTTATTATTATGTTAGACCAGGTGCAGTGGGACTGGCCATGGACGCCCCAGTCTTGTGAGACAAGGAGAGGACATGTGTCTTTCCTCCTCCTTGAAGGGTTAGAGCCAATTAAATGTTAGGATGATGCGATGAAACCTGTGATGAAAATCTGTGTAGAAAACAGCCGAACATCCGGTTGTGGTGGAAGTTTGTTTGGTTTCCAACCTGCGTGTTGACGAAACGACTCCCTGCTCTTGCAATTGCAGCGCTTATACTTTGCTTGTGACCAGAGAAATAAATCTACCAAAATGAGAGAAGTTGTTCGGCTGAATTCTTCCGGAGTTTCTACCAGGCATCCAATTTGGATTACGCTAACAATATGAGGTGTATATAAGAATGAACAGTGACTAGCTAAACAACAAAAGCAGTGCAAAGGCTATTGATGTTGATGTTGAATCAATTGACAGAGGATCTGGCAAGAGGTGATTTATTGTACAGTCTAATAGTATTGTGAAGTTCCCAAATAAACTGTGAATGGACAAAAGCATGAATGCTCTCTCACCTGGCAGAGCTACGAGGGTGACAACAGACAACAACGAAACCGAGGGGAAGTTAGTGAGCGACGTGTGTCGTAAACTTTCATTTGAAAGAAAGTATTTTATATTTTAAAGTAAATTAGATGTGATAGAGGTAGAGCAAGATCTGCAGCCTTGTAAGAGTATAGAGGAAGATCTTAAGTACACAGCGCAACCTTTTATTTATAAAGAGTACAATAATACTGTATGTAGTATGCAGCCAATCTGCTTCCTGTTTACACCCACATGCCCAGTGATAGGAATAGTCATGTAATATTCCCTTTCAGGCGTGTTAGTGGACAAAAATCAATTCTAAAACGCCGCTGAGACCGGACTGGTGGATGGAGATTGTTATCATTTTAGAACACCATGTGCTTTTGTGCAACCGTTATCTTATGCATTTAAGTTTCATCCAACTCATAAAGTGTCCTCTTACCTGACATTGAGTTGTCTGTCACGGTACTTCTTATGAAATTCAAGGCGCTGATATGGTTCCCTCGGTTCCGCACAGTATATTGAGGATGTTTGTGAAGATGCACCTGGAACAAAAAAAGCATGAAAAACGAAATGTTCTGCATTGGCAAGACGGTGCCATGTAGGCGATGGCTTAAAGTGCTGAGTGAGAATGGGCTCGCGCAGGTCTTCGATCCGCTTTGATTTACGACATGTGGGCAGATAGTGCTGCTACCAAGTTGTGTGTAGAATGAGGAATGAGAGAGTGTGTGTGTGTGTGTGTGTGTGTGTGTGTGTGAGTGTGTGAGAGAGTGTGAGAGAGTGTGAGTGTGTTGTAATGTAACACAGAGTTCGACACATTACTGCAAAGCCTCAATGTCAAATAATATTTAGAGGTTAATTCAACTCCACCACTTTACAATAAACGTGGATAGTTGCAGTCATTTTACATCTCTCTCTCTCTCTCTCTCTCATAAATGCATACCAGATGTGGGTTTGTCGGATGCCTTTGAGACTGAGGCTAAACTCTTCTGAGATTACTGCCTTTATTAAAAAAGATCAGCGTAATCCTCCGCTTTAATTCTGTTATACCCTCTCTGTCTCTCGCTGTACTCTGGTGAGCTGGGATTGGCCAGCGAGCCAGGCCTGCCGGAGGAATAGAGATGACACTGCAGGAAACCGAGGCAGATGGGTCGGATCCAACCGCCAGTCTCCCCAATCTACCAGATTAGTCCGAACGATAGAGCTCAGTATGGCAGATTCTTTGTGATTATCCTGTTTACGATCATACACGCTGTCAGTATCAATCCTTTCAATATATACAGTTTTTACCAACTGATATAACATAATATGTATTCACTGAGACCTATCTTTTAAATACCCAGAAAGCAGCAGGTGGATTATCAGGTGTGATCTGACCACTAGATTAAACCTGAACTCTTTTGCTGTGCAAACATTGTATATAGCCTCCCTACAGCCAGTCCACAACAATGAGTGTAAAATCTAATCATCGTCTTTTGTTGTTATCAATTCAACTCAATTTAACTCAAAGTATGTTGCATCTAATACATATTTCCAGTGACAGATAAATAGAAGGAGGAAAAGAGAGAATGAAAGCAGGATGAATCATTTCTGGCTGATGCAATGTGTGGGATCTCAGCTCCATGTCCAGTCATACTATTCAGCATCCATTATCATGTCAATGTAACTATACACAGAGTCTAAAAAATAACATCATGATGTAAGTGCAAGTAGTGACTGCTCTGTGATTTATGATTATATTGAGCGTCAATGTGGTAGATATGTGGCCTATTTATTCTTCTTTTTCTAGCCAATTTGTATGGCCAGTTATCAAGTATTAACTATGAGGTTAAATAGCCAATAATTGTACACCTGTCTGTTAATGCAGTTATAGGTATTAAGTAGGTTTTATTTCCTAATAACAAAAAATACTGGTAAATTACTTTTGCCTTTATGATAAAAGTTATGTTAAACCAAAGTGCCAAAAAAAAAAATTAATCTTGCATCATTGTTCCCTGAAACGCGTTAGCACAGCTCCTATGAAGCACACATCCCTGATAAAGTCCCTTAACTGGTTCACAGACTCCTAATCAGAAGGAGGCTAATGTGAATCAGCCACCTGCTGTTTCATTAAACCTCAACCTCTCTGTCTGCCCACTTGACCATGGCATGACTTGACCTTCGTCTGGCACAGTTGTACTATTCCCTTTTTGCCCGAGCTGTCAGGAAAATATAGCCTGTCAGGGAGCATATGAAACTTCAAGACACTCCATAGTGTTAAAATAATATTCCACAGCCGGCTGAACTGAAAGCTTTGACCTCTCGACTGCACAGCATGATGGTATAGCTCAGAAGCGCTTGCAGTAATTGTGAAAAAAGCAAAATGAGCAGCAGGTCTGACACTCAGACACTCCTGGCACTCTGCCACCAGACGGGCCACCTCGGCTGCACTCAGTCTGTGGACTCTTGGTTTCCAAATGGGCCGACACAGCTCACCTGTGGCTCCTATGAGACATTTGATTCATCAAAAGCGCTGCTTGTGTCCTCTGAGATGCTCTGACCACACAGGCATCGATTGTTATTTAGGTGTAGAACTCTTCTTCTTCCTTCCCAATGAGGTAGATTTCCTCTTCTGTTTACAAGGCCATCTCCCCCTCTACTTACCTTCTTCTCACCCTCTCTCATTGTTCTGGCAGACCGTCCTTTTCTTGTTTCATCCAGTCATCTCTTGTCCACCCATCCATCCTCTTCTCCCCAGGGGATTTTTCATGCTTGGCCTGGCTGCTCACTTCTTTCACACCAGGCTGAGAGGCACTAACACGTCCAGCTCCATGAAGACATGCAGGCCATGCAGAAAGGCCCCATAACAGAGCGGTCAAAAGGGGGGCAAGGAGGATATGAAAAAAAAGAATCATACTTTATAAATCCCAAAGAAATAAAATGAAAAGCAAAGTGCATCAGGATGAAAGAATGATAGAAGACAATTCAGTTACATGTGTACCCCTGGTGTTATTCTAATAACTGTGTCTGCATTAAGTCATCTTATTATTTAACCGAGAGTTCATCTGCTGTCAGTGATCACACTTCAAGTGACACTTCAACTCACGTCGATGCTCACAGTTCAAGTGGCATGTCGAACCCGTTCAGGTCTCAGATTGTTGCCTTTGAACTAAAAAATAAACCTTCCACAACGTCTAAAGTTCACACACATTTTACTCCAACTGCTTCCAATACTTCCACTGAAGCCAACACCTCAACTAACAACTGATGTTATGACAGCAACAGATTTCAGTTTGTACACTTGAACTGACACTCGTTTCTTTCAGGACCTCCACTTCAACTGCTCCTTCAAATTAAATGAATCTCTCGTCTCTTAAACAGACATTTCAACTCATTTCCAGGCCTGCAGGCAAACTGAGCTTTGTTAATGATCATCTGCAAGAGCACAAACACTTATTTTTTGGAAACTTTGCCTGTTTTTTACTAAATCTTTAATCATCAGCACTTCCATTTTAACTGCCATTTCAACTTCTTTCAGTATACATCCTTTTCAAATGATTAGGTTTACATTTTCAGCATCAAGCACACACACGTTTCCTTCAGAAAACGACGCATTCTCCAATGTCACACCAACTTAATCAGTCATTTTAATTTTCCATTAATCCATTCATGTCACGGCAACTACCTGAAATGCTTATGCCGAGGCGGTTGCTCTATATAATGTCATGGGATGAAGGGCTAAACAGCCGAGGCTCTACAGATGATGAGTGATGTTCTGTGTGTTTGTTATTAACACTGCTTACCTCTGCTGTCCCTGAGGCGCTGATGACTTGTTGTTGCTTGACTGAACATGGGGCTTAACACTAATCTCATCACCGCTAAGTGAGGATTCAGCAGTTCGTAGGAGCTCACAGACATGTATAGTTTAATGCAGGCATAGACACAAACTAAATATCTATATTGGATCTCAGTTTTTTGCACATGCAGCACAAAAATAATTGTGGTTAGATAAAGGTTGGATTTATTTTTCACCAAATAACCTCACATGAAGAAAAATAATTGCAGCCCGCGAGGAGAACAGACATAGATTGAGTTGAGTTGTACGAGTTTGACGACTGCTTTCCAGTAAAGTCTTAAACTAGAAACCTTGGATTACGTTGCCAAAATATGCCAATATTTCCATTTCTTCTCTGCCATGAAGTTCTGTATGAATGTGTGTGCATTTGACCCGCTCTTGTCCTTTCCCTCTCCACTTGTTGTCCCTAATAAATCCCACCTTGTGCACGGAAAACTCCCTGTGACTCCATTGTCCCGGATATCTGCCCCCTGATCAGCAGTCCTGTCCCAACCTGTGGCTGATGTATGGGCCTGATAGCTGAGCTGTGCAGTAAGGACTTGCTAGTTGAAAAGGGCAGTTAGTAGACAGGTAGATGTTATTTGTTTAAATAACAGACCAACATGCAATCTTTCCATCCCTGTAAAACTCTCCTGGCCTCACCGCTGCATTTTTGGACCAGTGTTGCAGTTTTCTTTTTTGCTATGAGATCTGAATAAAAATATGATGGAGAAAGTGTGGAGGCATAGTCATCGGTCAAAAATCAGAGGAGAGTGTTGCAAATTAATGATGATGCAATAAAATGAAATATCTATACAATAATTTGATTGGTCTCTCTGTTGTGTGGCGAGGGTCAACGAGAGCATTAAGTTGTGCTGATTTGTCCAAAGTAAGTGGGGAGATGTAAGGCCTGTTTATGCAACGCTCAAATCAGGAAAATCAAACTGCAAACAATACCTAGAGAAAGAAACCCACCTGTGCACATCAATCACCCTATTTTTCCTGCACGGTGATTATGTTGATCATCACCGATGCAATTATTTTAGAGAGAGAGAGACAGAAAGAGAGAGAGAGAGAGAGAGAGAGAGAGAAAAACAATGACAAGAGAGAAACGAGACGCAGAGTGCAGAAGCCAGAGGAGGAAAGACAGAAAAGGAAATAGAGGGACGACATGATGGAGAGGGGAGGGGAAGAATTAAAGCCCGGCGAGCATTCAGATGTTTTGACACGCCACAAATCGATTAAAGGCTGAAAGCCAAACAGTGAATTGTGTTGCGAGGACCCAACACTGCAGCCATTAAAGGGACAGCTGGTTCTCCGTGTCGGCAGATCCAGCATCAGCAACACATTATGGTGCTGCCATAGATAATGTATGAGCAGATTGCTGTGAGTGTATGTGCATGTCCATATACAGTAAGTGCATATATATTACTTTTTAGGAGTTCACAAGTGTGTGGCGGTACATGTGCAGTGAGGAGGAAAAGACAGCCCTCTCGTAGAAAATGGATTCGTAGACAATCATTGCATGGTTTCAGATCTATACGTAGTGAAGATTTATGATGTGTGTACGTTGAAGCGCACAGAAAAGAGAGAGAGAGAGAGAGAGAGAGAGAGAGACATGGAAACATGGGTGTGAATTCCAACACAAGATTATTTTTCAAAACAGACCAGTTGTCCCATAGTGCCCGATACAGATTGCTCACCAGATGTGCCCACAGCATCGAGCAAACCCAAACATGATTTGCTTCGCAAAGCCAAAAGATGATCTGTGTGAAACCATTGAAAATATGAAACTGCAGTGCCCATGAAATACTGACGAAGGCAGGAGCGTCCCAGGAAGTGAAATCACCCAGGATCTTTTTTTACCTGGGTGCTAATGAAATTTAGGTCACGTGTTTGACCCTCAGAACTTATTGTGCAGGCAGCAAATGCATCATTATGTGTCACCCCTGTAAGGGGAGACAGAAAGAAATGAACCAGGCCAGATGTTTCTCGGGCCCTCTTCTTCTTCTCCTCTCTCCATCTCTAATCATAAACAGACACATTCCTGTAGAAATGAAGCAGGCTGTAAAGCGGAGCTCTGCCAGGTTTCAGGAATGTAATCACACCGCAGCACTGAGCTGCTATAGCCGACTGATTGTGAAGGAAGTCTTATTTTTCCACTGTTGAAACACAGCCAGACTTTTTACATTTGATTTTTCTTTCACCTCTACCTTGCACCGCAGAATGCATGAGACTAAATGGCAGCCGCATTTTTACTAAAATAACAATGGAAATAAACTTAAGCAGCTTATTTGTCACTAACACACAGGTGGGGGAAAGAATATCTTCCACTGAGCACATTGTGACCTAGTTCCATCAATATACACAAGTGGGTTACAATACCTGGAAGAATAAAGCTCCCTTTGTTGCTGTCCTTGTACTGGATTTCTTTGATTGGCCTACTTTGACGTTGATTCATTTTTCGATTGTCGTGCTCTTGTTGTTTGTTAATAATCACGCCCGTGTGTGTGCGCTTCCCTACAGACTCCTCGCTGGCACATAGACTTGAAGCCCTGGGCCGGTGAGAGTCATTCTCTGGAGGAAGAAGCTAAAAGGTTCCTCAACTACATCACAACACCCCAAGTGAGTCATCGGTGTTTGGATTCGCACTATTTAAAGCTCCAGTTGTATATACCGACTTCATTTATTTCATGTATTTGTCAGGGACCATGTATAATATTAAAAATAAATGTTGTCACTTGCAGTGATGGAACGTAACTGCAGTAAGTGTATTTCCTATCACTGCTGACTGCCCGAATAAAGTACAACAAATAGGAACAGTACCATCGGATATGGAAGATTTGCAGAGCAGATATGAAGATGCGACAGTATTATGAAAGTGTGAAACAGAAAACAGGATTGTTGGTGTCTTGGCACTGTTAACACTGCTGATTTTATGCAAAGATAATATGAAAAAGTCTTCTATGGTACAAAAATAATATTTTTTTGACAAAAGCTGTAAATTCAGTTTGTCATAACTGTTTAATTCTTGGCCTACGAGTCCCTGGTTGCTCAGTTTTTACCTTGTGGTGTCTTTTTTGTTTGTCTGTATTTTTATTTTGTGATATTGGCTGTACTTGATGCTTTGCTACACGTTATTTTCCATCAGGGAACACAACATCTTGACCTTTTGCTGCTTTAACCTAAGGTGAACTAAACATTGTAACCAGAGGCATTAATGTAGCATTATGACTATAGTTTTAAGCCACATAATCAGAGTAGTTGTTGCTATTGAAGGCCAGGTAGTGCATTATCTTGACAGTTCTATGTTCTGTATATCAGAGCGAGACGTTATCTATCAGCCAATGACTGAGCTGCACTGGCACCTCTTTCACATTCAGCTCAGTCGTCTTGCTCGACAGCACACACATAATTCATTACTCTATTGATTACCATACAGATGAAACTCAGAGCCCCTCTATTCATACTTAATCAATGAGATGTTGTGGTGTGTTTGTTGGTTCATGCCAGTATTAAATTACTACAAATCGATTAAGATGTTCAGTATCATGATTTAAGAAATATTGAGGGATTGAGAAAGCCTGTAATTCGGCGTCCTTGTCCTCATTGGGAAGGTAATGCAAAGACACAGTTTCATTTTCACTGTCCAAAACATAGACGGATGTGCTACTGTTTTTATTGTAAAGAAATTGGTTTGGGGATAAATCGGCAACTTATCTTCTTCCCCTCAAACAATATAACGAGAACACAGAGTACCCAACTCTAAATGATGAAGCAAGCGTTCTATATCTTTTACAGCAGACATTCAGCTCCTCATAAGGAGTTAGCCTTGGTGTGTGTGTGTGTGTGTGTGTGTGTGTGTGTGTGTGTGTGTGTGTGTGTGTGTGTGTGTGTGTGTGTGTGTGTGTGTGAGTGTGTGTGAGAGAGAGAGAGAGGGAGAGACAAGGACAAGAACAGAGAGAAAGGGATGGTCTGAGTATTTGTGTGTATGTGTGTGTTTGTGGGGAGCTGTTGAAGGGAACTGTCCATCATACACACTGACAGGAAAGGGTGGAGGGAGTTGGAGGGGGCAGAGCAGCATCCTCAGCTGTAATGCTGACTGACACAGTGCCTGGTGGAGCTGCTACTCAGAGAGATGGCCTGCGACACAACTGCCCAATCAATAGGAGTCAGTGTATCTTGCATGCATGCCTCCGCACACACAGATAAGAGGAAGTGTTTCAATAATAGTATTTTTTAACAACAACAAACATGTAATTTGGGATTATTTTGTATTAGCTTAAAAACAATAAGTAGTTAGTGTTCATGTATTATCATGTGTGCTCAAAGGTACATTTTTACAGCTAAGTGCTATAAATAATCAAGAGTGATTTTGCATTTCATTGCACACTGTGCATTGTGTGAATACTTTCAGCTGGAACACATTAACAATGACAACCATAATGAAGCGTGTTACAAATGGATTTAAATGCATGACTGTGCCACCCACATGTACGGTACAAGTATTGTGCCTTTTTTATCAAATACACATCAGGTGGCCCTGCACTTAACTCAGCTGGTCCCATTCTGACCTGTCACTGAACACTGTTTAGAGGGGACCTGGTTCAGATCTGTGAAAAACCTACAAGAAGACTAGTCATGTGGGTCCATTGAGATAAGCATTGGAGTCTCATGCACCAGCACCTGTTGGTGAGTAGGGATCAGATGGTGGTTGAGGCAAAAACCTAGACGTGGAAGGAGTTCAGGAAGGCTGTGGAGAACATCTGGCCAACCGTCAGATGACTCAGGAGAACTGTTGAGCAATGTGGATTCGGACCTGGTGGTGGAACACTGCACCAGCTCTTTAGCCTTGCAAGATTAGTAGAGCGGTCATGGTCGTTTGCATATCCAGACCACGTGTGTTTTGAGAACTTGGAGAAGGCTTACAGGGTTGTGTACAGGGTATTGAGCAAGTTGCTATGAGCCAACCATTCCTTATATAACACGAGTGAGAGCTGCTTCTTATTCTCCATAAGTCAAACACATTTTCAGTGGGTGTTAGACAGTGACAGTAACCCAGACGGATTGCTCCCTCTGGGTTCGGAGTGAGTTGCTACCACAAGAAGTTAAAGTGTCTTTGAGCCTTGTGCACAAATAAGGGTAAAATAAATGGGAGATCAATATGCAGATTGGTGCAGCATCAGCGGTAATGCTGGTGTTGCACCAGACTGAGCTGAGCCTGAAGCAGAGCTTTTGTTTTAGCAGCCGATCTTCATTCCAACCCTCACCTCTGGTCATGAACCTTGGGTAGTGACCAAAGAATGAGGTTGCAGGTACAAATAACACAAATTAATATCCTCTATAGCTTTGCTGGGCTCGACCTTAGAGGTTAAGGAGCTCAGACATCTCGAGGTAAATTGGAGTAGAGTCGCCGCTCGTTTGAATTAAAAGGAGCATTCTGATCCGGGTGGCTCGTGGGCACCTTCCTCTGGAGGTTTTCCAAATAACAGAAGACCCCGGGGATGACCCGATAACACGCTGTAGAGATTATATCTCATCTGGCTGGGAAAAGCCCCGGGATGTCCCAGGAGGAGCCAAAAAACATTGCAGAGGATAGGGACACCTGGATGACCTTGTTTGGCCAGAGCAAGGACTCGGTGCTTAAAATCAAACTCACTTCACAAGCGAAAGTTTCAAATGTCATTTTTATGTTAACAGTAGATGTCTTCATAAGAGGCTGGCATACAGTGCTATTTGTTCCCTGACAACAGAATACTTTATTATTATTATTTATTGCGTTTTTGCTTAACCTAAGCAAACTCGGTAAATTGTAAGTGTAATACACACTAAGTGATAATAAAAATAATGCTCACAGAAATGTATACGCATCATACTTACACTAGAATGGTTTACAGTAGAACCATAGATTTATGTTTCATATAATTATGTCTGAGCCAATATTGTTCTTCCTCTGCAAACTGACTTTCTGCCACAGACGGAGCTTAAAGAAATTAGACATCAAACATTTGAGCAGCAGCTCCTCTACTAAAGCTTAGTCGCTTGTTAAACTGCAGATATATGTACACACAAGCAACACACTGACATGTATGCACATGTTTACTCTCTGTATGTATGTAGTTTATGCAGGTGCATATTTTACCAAAATCTCCTCCTTGTTTGTCATCATTCTTTCACTCTCTCGCTCTACTGCTGAGAGACTTGGCAGTGCTGCTGAGGCATCGGCCCCAGCTGTGCATCATGATGAATAGTATGGAGAACGTTGTTCAACACGGAGGCCCAAACACACACGAGCCCAGGGTCAAAGTCAGTAGCCGCCTCCAGTGATTTATAGCATCTGTGTTAAGATATTTTGAGGAAAAGATGTTCCTCACATAAGGACTGTTCAGAGAGTATATGCAAAGCTGCCACTCTGCTTTTAAATGCTGGTGGGATTGTTTAAACGTACTAGAACGTCATTCATTGCTTATTTTTTTTCTGATTTTAAGACAAGTAACAACATAACAATATACGCCTGAAGAGAAACTCTGGTTCTCAATATCGGAACTGGCTGTTATGATGTGTTTCTATGTGTTTAGGTGTCGTGTGCATCGTTGGCCGGTGAGGAAGCGGCTCAGGAGGGGACCCCAGGAGCCTGGGCTGCATGTCTGGACCCCAAATACAGCCTGACCCACAGAATACAAGGCAAACACTGCAGGGTGTACTCTTTTGGGTGCGTACAGACACACACTCACATACGCCATCCACTGAATACATTAATTCCTGTACAAGTTCAACCTTTATTCTAACACCTAACCCTAACTGTAATCACGTGTACAAAAAAGCTATACGTTCTGTGCATTAGCTTTGAGACAAGAGGTCATGTAATGTATCTGTAGAGCAAGGGGATTGTTCCCATCATTCATTTTCAGACAGCCAGTGAGTTATCTGCAGAGCATCTGGCTCTGTGACAGGCTGTGATATATCTAGTCACAATTGCCGCCGTTGTCATTTCACTCATGACGAATTTCGTCTGAGAGGAGAAATTCTGGGGTTTATCTCACTATCTCTTCAAAGAATGAAGTCTATTTCCCACAAAATAGAAAAGGAGTATATCTGTCGGCACGTTCCCTGTTGGCTTTGTCTTATTATGTCTTTCAATGACTAATTGGTCATTGAGCCTATATTTATTCGGGATCTGTTTTTCTTTGTGCCATGAATCACTTAGGTTTCTATTTTTTTGTGTATTCTGGGCAATTTGATTTGAAAAACACTGTAATAAGAGTAAAGATAATCCTCTGTCTGCTTCAACTGTACCTCCACCCGGAACGTCACGTGCTCTCCACCTCTGCTTCCTCTCCTTGAGTGGCAAGTAATCTTGAATGGAGTCAGCCAGGCCACCGAGGTATTTGACCTTCTTTAGATTGGAGTCAATCACTCCCAGTTGGCTTTGCGTCCTGGATCAGCTCGGCACGGTTTCTTCCCTGCCGGGCCTCCACTGTGCCGAGGTGCTGCAGGTTTTTTTCTGCAGGAGAAGAGGGAGTTTATTAATTTGACTGTTGAAAGACAGCACAGGTGTCCTAGCATCAAGGGAGGCGGGGTACATATACTGATGTGGGAGGAACGGAGATGGGGGATGCTGCTGCTGTTTATGACTTTCTGCCTCTCTATGGTGGGGGTTAGGGGTCAAATGGAGGCATGGGAGAAAAACATATCTGATATCCTCTGGCTGACTGATGGGAAGTCACCCATGCAGGAAAGCTACATGGACATTCACCAAAAGTAAAAAGAATATTATGCGTGCAAATATTTTAACATTTGACCTGAATACCAGCTTAGAAAAAAGTGACTCACAGCCCTATTTTTTTTTTACGTCAGCAAAAGCCACATTACCATTTTTCCCTTCTGTCTAACTGATCCCTTAAGACCCCCGCAGGGAATTCAATTCACGCTTAGTTGACCCTCAACTCTGGCTCACACAATACAACAGTGGGTTGACATAAAAAAAATAAAAATTCTGTGAAGAATAGACATTTAAATAAATGTCCAAAGAGCCCAGTTAGTACCGTAGATTAACAAGATAAAGCGCTCTCTCAAGTTCCACTTTTCTGGATACGTCAAGAGATCTTCTCCTTCCCTTGTCCCTTATCTGACCTAGATTCATGGTACACACACACACACACACACACACAGACTTCATGGTCATACTCTTGAATCTATGCCAGGTATGCTGAGTATCCTATTCTCAGGAGAACGCTGCTCTGCTGTACAGGAGACCTACAATTCCCTCCGAAAGTCCACTGCTGCACATCACACCGGCTTTAAAAGAAATGTCAAATACTATGCAGTGTGTGAGTTCACTGTTAAACTCAGTGCGTTAGGACCACTGAGTACAGTCGTGTGTGTACTCTTGTGTGCATATTACGCGTGTTTTTGTGAGTGTGTGTGCGGTTGGTACGCCTCATTTGCATGCAGTTTAACGAGCCGTGGACGGCTGTGCCTGGGCAGGATGAGCAGCTGTTCTCTGATTGGTCCGTCACGTGGTGGTGGATGGGGGCTGCAGGATGTTTTTCCACATGAAAGACCAGCCATCCACCTTTCACCTCTCGTACCGTATCTTACCTCTCTCATCCTCCTTCTTCCTCCTCTTTCAATCTTTTTTGATCGCACGTTATTTTTTCTCCTGATGAAGTAACAGAGCAGATGCTGATTGGAACAAAGGAACGTCTGAGCGGATGAATCATCCATTGTCATAAAGAAACACCCAGATTCTGGCCAATCAAAGCAGGCATTAAAACCTGTGCATTCAGTCTGCTGCACCATATAGCACAGTATAGTGGCTCCAGAAGACGCCGCTTTGTTCTCTTTTGCTGAAGTGCCCCCCGAAGAAGAATTTTTAGTGAGATTATTAATTATTGTGTCAGAGGCGTTCCAAGCTTTCATTCAGTGAGGGAGGATGTTTTTGTCTTCAATGTTTAAATTCATGTATTTCAGTAACTGAGCTAAGTGTAGGTGTATCTTTGACAGACGCCAAGGCTACGCAGTACCTTAATTTAGTTTTGAGATTATGCTATTGTGTGTGTGTGTGTGTGTGTGTGTGTGTGTGTGTCCTCAAAGGTAGCAATAGAGGATTTCGGAAATGCAAAACAAATATGTATATGCTTTGACAAAAACTAAGTTTGAGATAACTTGAACAGCGTCAAAATGTCCTGAACAGTGGAGCATATGTGGCAACCTCTCGCACTGCACTAGAATATGAAAGTTATTTTTGTTTTAGGACGACTTTGTGGTAACCAAATAGATCTTCTCACAGGTGTGATTAGTGATAACAATAATAACTAGTATCATTTGAAAGAGGTCCAGTCATGAGCACTTTGCCTGCAGTCTGTCGGCCATGGAGCAAAACTAAAATGTATCCAGTAGCACACCACTTATGAATCACAGCAACGTGTGATGAAGGAAGGGGAATAGGAGCATGGCGGAGAAAGAGAGAGCAAGGGTGGAGAGTCAGACACTCACACTGAGAATGTCTGGTATTTGACACAAAGGGAACATCAATTAGAGAAGATCCAGCTGTGAAGGTACAAGGAGAATTTGAAAGAGAAAGAGACGAGACAGCACATAGCTTCCCAGACCACCCAGCCTGTGTTAACCGGTCTCGCCTCATCCGGAGACTGTTGACGCGATAGTTCGGTGCGAGGACAGGCGGCCTACCGGCTCTGTTTATCGGATTTACAATCCATTGGGTGTTTGTCACCCATCTCACACACACTCCACATCTGGTCGCCCTGATGTTCTAGCTACCGCTCTAGAACTCTGTCGTCTCACGAGAGAGGATATTACAGCTAGAGGAGGCCCTTCTTTTTCAGGCCTGTCACCCAGAATAGCTTCTGGTGCAGTGTGCACCCCACTCCTCCATGCGTAACCCCCCTGACAGTAGTGTAGTGTCACTGCAGTGATTCCTAACACTCCACCAGAGAGAATGGGGGAACTCTCAGGGAAGTATATGAAATATTTAGTGCGGCAAAAAAGAGACGTCTAGTTGCATCTCAATCTCTCTCATATGCGCATCTTTTATCTCCCTGCGAGTGGGATACATGGGGAGACCCGGTGACTCATCTGTAAAAGACATGTACTGTGAAATGTACTCCCTCTGCCGCAATTACAGAATACAGCCGCAGCACCAACTAGACACGAGGGAATGCGGAGACAGCGACCGAGGAAGGAAGAAAAGGAGAAAATTGCAGAATTAAAGTAGGGAGGGGCGAGATAAAGAGAGAATAGCAGTCAAAGAGGGAGTGGGAAAGTGAGGGAGGCACATCAAAGAGGGAAATACAGGGAAATGTGTCTACTTTTTCAAAATGAGGAAGCAAGTCTCCTCTTGGTTCTTTATTTCTTGGCTTTTAAGTAGGCAGGTGAAGTCAGGGTCACCGTGACGGTGAGGCGTTTGGTATGCAGCTTGTCTGTATTTATGTCTCCGAGTGAGATTTTATGAGAATTCAGTATTTCAATATCCATATATGTGACATCGTGCTGAGGTTTCTCCACAATAAGACCACTTTGTGCCATAAACCCTGTTTCTTTATGTCACAAAGAAGATATTGTTTTGTATTACAATACATTCACAGTTTGAGCTCAGTTTACAATGGAATATAAGAGGACGCCCTCTTACTGTTTAGTGCTCGTAAGCCATTGGTCTTGGTGCTATCAAATGGTATGATGGGAAAGTGGATGACTGTATTTTAAGTTTACAATCCATTCATTAGATTTTCCATTAAATCGGACACACTCCCAAACACTGAAATGCATCAGATCTCCTTTGTAACATACTAGTGTTAGCATTTAGCTCAACATGGTGCTCAGCAGGCCTTGTGGATGAATGTGTACATGAATCTAAACCAGGCAACATTTTGATTTATTCATGGCCTATTTGATCATCACACCATACATATGTTGGCTTGTGCCATGAAAGTGTTTTACCCGATTGTCTTGTGCTGTGGGCTGCAGGTTGGGTGTGGATGATCGGTCCCTGGAGCGATCTCTCGCACGGGCAGGATGTGAGGTCCACTGCTTTGATCCCAGCCTGAAGCAGCCTCACCTGCAGCAGGCGGAAATGTGGCATCACCGGCTCTCTGTAGACTGGAGGGATCCTAACCCGGCCGTTGTTGCCAAGCGTCAGTTCGCCAACACCAAGAAGCTGGCCACCATCCTAAATGACTTTGGACACAGACAGGTAAGCGGCAAAGTCAGGACAAAGGCTCTGGCTATACAGTTGTGAAGTATTCTGTTATTAAAAACACCTGGAAGCACGTGAAAGTGACTTTTCTTCCTCAGAGAGAGGTTTCACTTACATGCTGCGAGCATGCAGACATCAGCCCCTTACAGCCCATCATGATTCATTCTTCTGTTCTGCGTCAGGCTCCAGGTGGATAAACACACATATGTAATTTGGTTTTCCTCCTTTAAATATTATCATACTGAATGCTGCGTCTTCAAATCCCCCCCGGGATTGTGTTCCACCTCATCAGATAGGGATCTGCATGCAAGATCGATCATATATACACACACACACACACACACACACACACCAAGCCCCCTGGTAGCATGCATACTAATAAACACTGTTTTAGATCCAACGAGCATGCCTGTTTAGGAAGAGGCTGAGTGATTATTCAAGGTCAAAGAAGCCAAGCTTCTGTTTTCTTCTTCCATTTTTCCAGAGGACATATGTGTGCTGTTGTTTGTGCCCTGCTGTCTTCCTTGGTTAATACTCACATTTGGAGTTGCCAAAGTCAGAAATATTCGAATCCTACAAATAGGGATTTAAATTCATTAAGGTTTATTGTCCCCAGAGGTTGGATCCTAATGTTTTTGCTGACCCCGTGACCTTTTGTTGAGCTCCACCACTAATACAAGGTTAAAAACTTTACTTGTATCCAAAGATGTCAGTCTAACGGCCATGAAATCGCCACCTGCGAGACCAACTCAAGACTATGCTTTACTAGTTTTCAGCTCCACTACCTTTATGCAGCTAGGAATAAAACAGTTGTCATGATTTAGTTCGGTCAGCTACTAAAGGACTGCGAATAGGACTTTAAACTTTTTGTAATGATTTGCTCCAGAGAAAGGTGCTAAACATAATGAATACATTTTTATTTTTGACCTGTCCATATATGAACAGGTAAATCAAAACAAATCTAAATCAGCTACTGGTGCAAACATGCTGCTCAATGAGGTGTTTCTTACATAAGTTTGAAACCTTTTCGAGAGCCAAAAGCCAAGCATAATGGCTCATTCAAGAGACTTGGAAAGATATTAAGATCTTCTGATTGTGTGACAAGATATGAAGAAATAACCGTTGGCGTTTATGTATGTGTTTATGTGGGTGCGTTTGCACACCATCCTGTTTTCAAGATGACAGTGTCCACCTGTTTTAAATGCAAAGCCACGCGCACATCCTTGTAATGAGGTTTTAATGCAAGTACACAGTGAGCCGGAGGAGCAGGAAGCAGCAGCAGCAGAGCGGTTTCTTCTCAGAGGCTCTCACCCAGCCTCTGTGAGCAATACAGTCACTTGGAAAAGTCCAAATATGCATTTTTGCAGCATTTCTCATTTGTGTTCGTTAAAAACGACTTAGATGACTTGAGCTTTGGTGAACAGCTGACACCACACGGACAAATGTCAGGTGCAGGAAATCACATCTCATTTATGGAAAGAAAATGCATATTGGCCTCTTTTGGTAAGTGGAAAATACAACAGCATCAGCACTGGCAGCGGCACTACTTAATTAAATGAGGTACCGCCAAATTACAAGAGGTAGAAAACAAGCACAACACACTTCCATCTTTATAACCTTTTAATTTCCTGAACAAAGGACCCAATCCTGCAGTCACGGTTATAATTTAATGGAGCCAATCACTTGACACTAATGGATACATGTGCTGCCACTTGTGCAGCTGCACTGGAGCGCAGCAGTGCTTTGAACTTAGCGCTAACATCAGCATGCTAACACACTAATGTTTCACAGTTATGTTTATGTTTACAATATTGTAATTCAATGCTAAGATATGCTGATTGGCACTAAACACAAAGTACACTGGATGCTGATGGAAATGTCCTCCATTTGGCTGGTATCTGGTCATAAACCAAAGTATTGGACAAATTAGAATTTTGCACCTGGTGATGGTGCTAGATAAAAGTTTGGGGATGACCAAAGTTATTGTAATTTATCTCAAAGGAAAGTCAGCTAAAAATGTCATGACGATCAATTGAATAGCTGTTGCTCAAAACCACAAATATCAATTTGCTGGTGCCGCTGGAGGAAACCTTGAATGTCTGTAACAAACAATGTGTAGAATTCATTTAATGAATTGATGATACTCCATTTTTTGGTCTTACAATTTTCTGTCATGAAATTGGTGAAAGCATCTTTATCTGAGGCTTTAGCTACGGTGATCTGCACAGGAAGTAAGCACACAATAAAAAGCTTAAATAGAATACACAGGCGAGTGTACAGACAGCTTATACTGTTTACTGTCTGTCGAGTTGCCTCGAAGGCTCTGGATGGCAAAGTTGCTGTTAAGGTCCTTCCAAAAGCACAGTCAGCAAATATCGCGGATGGGTAATGGGCCCCACCAATTTTTCAGCCAAAATTGCGAATGCTTTTTCTCTCACATTAAATCCTCATTCGCAAGGTCTATTTGAAAAATTTAAAAAGCTATAAAATACAGAAGACCCTTGTGAAGATAGATAATAAGGCCATATATGTGTTAGTGGTATATTGGTTTATGATAATACACATACAAAAGAAAAAAAAGTAAAAAGATGTATTTTTTTTAAGAAAAATTATGTTAAAAGTTAATCTTTATTACCTTACACATCAATGTGAACACTTTTTAAATTACTATAAAATAGCTCAATGTTGTAGGAGTATCTGTGCGAAGTTTGGCTTTGATTGGGTGAAGTTAAGTATTTTTCAGTCCCAGAGGCTAAACCCAAAAGCACCAAAATTGGGGCGGATGGGGCCTATATGGTTAAATGTCCTCATTTGTGATCTGCTCTCTTGTGGCAGGCTCACTAAAGAAAGCATACAAAACATAATAATAATAAAGGTCACATACGCTGCAATGTTGGTCTCTCTGCTTTACAAGTGAGAAGAGTTGACTCATTGTGACGAGACCAAATTGTGTGGAACAAAAAGAGACTTTAAATAAGAGTCTTGTTAAGCTAGGATCTGCTCACCATGAAATAAACACATTTCCGGCCAATTAACAAGTCAAAGTGTAAACTTCCATTTAAAGTAATTTTCTCAAATCAGAAAACTTGTTTGTTTACAAAAACTCAGACTTTTCATCAAAAGAGTGTCTAAATTAAAATGTGTCCCAAAATGCTGCCTAATCCTGAGGATGCTTTACTGAAATAATTACTGTGTGTATTTTGAGCACATACTGTGTGCAGCACTTAGAGGAGAGGACATATTTACCCATTGGGTAAGAAGACTGTTTGCAGCACTCTGACATGAATTCCTCAGCAGTGCAGAGACATTGTGCATTCAATATTATTCAGAGTATATACAGGGGGGCTGATCAGCTATATTATTGTAGAGAGTGCAATTTCGACAGTGGTTGTTTTTGAATTCATCAGAATTTTCACAACACAATTACAGCGTCTTTTTGCAGTTCAAAATGAGCTTAACGCAGACAAGTTTTGTTTGTTCCATTGTCTTTCTGTGTTTTGCTTTGATCCATTTGTCTCTGCCTTATGTGAAGTGTCTTTGAGTGTTGAAAAAAGCTCTATACAAAATAAAAATATTATTATTATTATAAGTCCATGCTGTCCGTGGGAGCCTATTTTACAGTATGTTCATCAAAATAAAAACCCTCTGAATGCTCATTTGGGGAAATAACCTACATACATATACATACGCATATACATGTCACACAGTCATTACTTTCAATAAACACAGTGGGAAACAGATAGCATGGCTAAATCCAAAAGTAAATAAATAAAATCACCATTTCTTGGCTTCAGTATCTGCCGGGTGGTTTTACAACTGCTCTCTGTCAAGAACTAGAGGGCTGCAGGAATGAGTCCAAAACACAGAAGAGAGTTGGCCTGGACACACTTCTGGTTCCCTGGTGTCAGAACCAATGAGGCATTGGTGAGACGCCTGAAATAAAGTCTGTAGTTCACGCAGGCTTCAGAGATTTTAATGTTTTGTTCTACGATATGAAATACGACAGTAAATATGCCGCTCATGAATTTTGAAGCTTTTACATGTTTTAAAAAAAGGCGTCTGCGAACAAGAGCCTAAATGAGATTACATAACATCATAATGCCGACTAATCTGTCTTTCCAGCCTCGTTGTGCACACTCTCACTCATGTGGCCGCGGTGCAGATCATCTACAGCCTAATGCAGCTGTAACTTTTTTGTCATGAGAACTAGTGTGATGCTAACTTTCGGGTTGACCTAAAAACAAATACATCATCACTTCAGCATAACACTTCATAAAACCAATTGCTATTGTTACACTTGGTTTTTGTAAGAATAAATGTTACATTGTATGTTATGTTTTGGTAATAATTGACATTTAGAGATGCTAGAAGTTTTTTTTAGTAAGATTTGGACAAAGCTAGCTGCTGACTCAAACTATTCCTTTAAAAAGGAGATGAACGTCAGCCAAAATGTCTTTTTGACATAAAACATGTGACTTTGCTCTCCAACCACAAGGTTCAGGACCACGTGTGGCCTCTTCCCAAAGCTCCAACGCCTCATGGACTTCACTCACACCCACCAGGAGCCTTGCCAGGGCGTGCACCTTAATATTTAAAGCATTGGTTGAGGGGCCGTTAAGGCAGACAGGCAATTTATGTGAAAAAAAAAATGGAAAAAAAGCGAGACGATTGAAGCCGCATGCTCTAAAATAACATCCAATAATGAGAAATGCACACAAACAGCATGACACATAATACAACCCACTCTCCTCGGAGACAAAGTTGATACATCACCTCTTGATGATGCCATATCATTTTCCTTCAGGAGGTTTCTGTCCAATTAAGCGACATATCTCTGCCCGCGGGGAGGAGCGAGGACAACATTTGGAGTCGTCCTCCACAGATTCTGCTTTTTGAGAATTTCAGAGGCTTGTTCACTAATGAGGGCTGGGAATTCTGTCGCGTCACCAAAGGCATCAGTTGTAAAGGAATTTCCTGGTCACTTTAATACTCGTGCTGTCAGATGATGTTCTCAGTTTAGTCGCAGATATGAGAGCGTTTCCCACAATTAAAAAAAAAAGACGGAGCACTATGAATTTCCTGTGGCTGCTATCTCATGTTATCTCTAATGTAATAATCCTTGACACCACATTCCCCCAGGCCTCTTTCTGATTGTCTTGTAATCTAAATCTCTCCTCAGGTCTTATCGCTACTTATTTAGTGACTAGATTGGACTCAAACTAGACTTTTAAAGACATAAAGGTCAGACGATGGACATCTTTAGTGATCCAGAAGACTTAGAGGAATCCCAAGATCCTGAGGATGTGCATTAAACTTCGGGCATGCACAAGTCTCCTCACATGAATATGACCTAAGGGTGCTATTAACATTCATCTTATGAAGCATTTCCTCTCTGCTCCCACACAGCAAGCCTTGTCAGGCTGCTCTCTCGCTCAATCCATCATCAACAAAGCTGAAGCAAGAACAAAGGCCAAGCTTTGCTTCCCCCTTTTTTTTTTTTTTTTTTTTTTACCTTTAATAGCTTTTGCGTTCAATAATTACACAGTTTAGTGTCATTCCAGGGTTATAAGAGAACTAATGTATTACCTGAAGAAGAATAAACCTCCAATGTGTTTTTCCCCCCTCTTTTAGGTGGATGTACTGAAGGCAGACATGGAGAGCGCCGAGTGGAAGATTTTGGAGAACCTGGTCCTGGAAGGAGTTCTGGACTCCGTGGGTCAGCTGCTGCTGGAGCTTCACCTTCACTGGGCGGGCTTCGAGGTGGGCGGCGACGACCCCTCCGTGGTGCGGTACTGGTTCAGCCTGCTGAAGGAGCTCGAGCGCGCAAACTTCCGCCTCTTCCACGTCAACAGCGACCCGGCCAAACCTCACCTCTTTCTGCACAAGAACGTCCTGAACGCCAGCAGCGCTTACACCCTGAGCTGGGTGAACACGGAGTGGAAGCCTTGAGGGAAGCCGGACTGAAGCGTTATCTCGGCTGGAACAGACTCTGAATGGAAATGCACGTTTTCTTCAACATGGAGCTTTTAAATCAAAGCACACATTTCTGTGTGCACAGCTGTGTCTCCCCCCCACCCACCCAACAGACTTATCTTATCTTGCCTCTAACCTTTTCTGCAAAGCCGGAATCCGTGCTCCTGCTTATCCTCCTGCTCTTCCTCTCCCGGCCTGTAATAACCTCAGCCGTGTAGAGGGCCAGAGGAACTGGCCTCCAGAGGCTCTGTGTTCTACCTCAGAGTGGCGGTGTTGTTGGCTGCAGGTCAACTTCGAGTCACAGAGGCCTCCGTCCTTCATGGTCCCGTCGGAGCTCGGCTCACCGCCAGTCATCCCACTTGATATTAGACATTTGCAGATTACAATAGTCGGCACAAATCGCTCAACAGAACATGAATTAAAAGAAATGCAGTGATGTGTCTGGATTTGTTCAGTGATTGTTGGATCTAGGAAGGAGGATGTGGGCAAGTGTGGGAATAAGACAAAAAAAAAGAAAAGCTTTACTCTAATTGTTTTTTTTAATAATAAAAACCATTGAGATCCACACAAAGAAGCATTTTGTGAAGCTGTCAGTTATTCTCCTCCTCCAGTTTCCTTCTGTTGTTCAACTTGGCCGTGCTCCACTAGATCTGCTGAACCAGAACTTTACTAACCAACGTATCTGAAAACAGCACGGGGCTGACGATTAAATGATTCCAAAATGATCCAATAACAGTTCAGAACATTAATATAGCAGCAAACTATTATCTATGTGAAGATGTATCTGCCCGAGTCGAGAATTATTTCCCTCTGTGTGTTGCTAGCCAAGCTTCTCCTTGATTAGTTGACATCGGCCGGCCCGTTCCAATGCTTTCACGCAGCAATAACAATAACATTACAACTTACATGAGGTCATGGAAGTCGTCCGTATACAGGTCCTATATAAAGAGGACTCGCATGAGGTCACGAAAGTCATCCGTATACAGGTCCTATATAAAGAGGACTCACATGAGGTCACGGAAGTCGTCCGTATACAGGTCCTATATAAAGAGGACTCACATGAGGTCACGGAAGTCGTCCGTATACAGGTCCTATATAAAGAGGACTCACATGAGGTCACGGAAGTCGTCCGTATACAGGTCCTATATAAAGAGGACTCACATGAGGTCACGGAAGTCGTCCGTATACAGGTCCTATATTAAGAGGACTCACATGAGGTCACGAAAGTTGTCCGTATACAGTAAAGAAATGACTGATTTATCTTAAAATGCAGGACCTTTACTTTGAAATATCTACTAATTGGTACAGTAAAACTGTTTGATTGCTAGTGTAGGGGAAGTCAGAGATGTCCTGAACACATCTGTATCAGCCATTTCCTGGAACTCTAGGGGAAAGTATATTTACAGCACCTCAAATAATGAGAAATAAGCTTTATGAACATACAAAAGCAGTACTTTTATTTGTTATAAACTGTTACAATTTAGTACAATAAATGTTTTAGATTTTTAGCAAAATGTTGAAAATGATCTATTTGTATATCTATAAAGATATCAAATCTGTTCAGTTTTTACTTTTATATGTTAGTAGTAACATTAATGTTTACCGTGAATGTCAGTATATAGGTGCACTGAAATTTCAGTGTCTTCTGAGTTGACTACGGAGATCCGAGTGTCGGCTTAGTTGATCGCAGTAGAAAGTAACAAGATAAATACCATTTCTCCCAATTTTGTGTTGAACTATGGGTGAAGAAACACTTTTTGAGAAACCAATGCGTCACTTTCTTTTGAGGTCAAATTTACAGAATGTTTATTTCCACAATAGGATGGTCACACAATTGAAAATTACAAATCGTTACCAAGGATTACAGAGGTACACCACACAGAAAATTTGACATTGAAATAACAAAACACATTTAAAAAAATTACACGGTTCTCCTCTAATATGCCGTTTGCATTAGAAACTATTTTAAAAATGTGTGTGTGTGGTCATCTTTGTACAGATAATACATGTTTACTCTCACGGCGGGATACAAAAATACATTGCTACAATAGGACTGGATACCAGTCCTGTGGCGTTCACTTTGTATTTCACAAAACCTAAATGGGACCACCAGTCCCTTTCCATCTCTCCACAGTGAACCAGTTCAGTTCTTCCCACTATCTCCCAGAAGCCTCTCCCCGGACAGACACACACATACAGGACAGATCTAGTCCCAGAGTTTGATTTGTCCATCCCAACCGCAGGTGATGACCTTGGAGGTTTCGTGCGGATGCCAGAGGGCGCTGATGCACACCTTGTCGTGAGCCTTGATCCGGTGGTAAAGCTTGGTGGTCTTCCAATCCCAGATGTTCAGCTTTCCATCCGCATCTCCTGACACCACATAGCTGGAACAAAAGGAAGCCGTCAAGACAAAAAAAAAGGATGGATGGATATGGATTTGCATTTTGCTAAAAATTACTTCCCTCTCCACTTCACCTGCCAAAAGGTGTGATTATTTGGTATTTAGTCTAACCAGGAGTTACAGTGTTGCTATGGATACTAAAAGATGGTTGGAGCATCTACTCACATATGTGGGTGGCAGATGAGAAGAGGGTAGAAACAGGATTTAAAGGACGGTTTTGGCTAAAATTAGGTTTCTGGACTGGCCCAGTTAGCTCTCCATGTGGAACTTACACATGATTAGATAATCTGAATTTCCACAGCTCTTCCCCAACCTGAGGCCTTTTAGAGGACAGTGGGTATCTGTATAATAAGCTCACCGTAACACTGTCCACTCAGTGAGACCGGCCTGAACCGGTTCTCAAAGAAACGGATGAAGCACTGCCAATTCAGTTTTCAATTCTGTCGCATATTTTTCCTTCATCAGCTCAAAACAAACCAACTATTCTAAACTATTATTCGGCTGTGAGATTCTCAGCTGCCTACTAATCCCCTACAAAGTAAAGGCTTACCTCATGTCTGGGGAGAAGTCCACTTGGCAGGCGTAGCCAGCCACCATGTGGCCTTTGAAGACTTTCTTCTTGTTCAGTCTGAAGCGGTTTTGGGCTCCAAAGATCAGAATCTGGTTGTCCATCGACTGGCACGCTAGCCATTTACCTGGAAACAAGGAAACAGCATGAAGCTAACTGCTAATCTTAAGTGGTGCTTGAAAGTAATTAGGAAATAACCATTTAAAAAAATCTATTTAAGAATTATTGTATCCAAAGTGGAGATGCAGTCAAAAGGTTCAAGGCCTATAAAGTAGGACAGCGGTAATCATTTCAACACGCCAACATCTAAGCTTGAAAGACCGTCACAACAAGTTTAAAGTGCCCATTAGCTTGCAAGTTTGTCTCATTAGCATAATTATGTACAGACAAATGTTTACAAACAGCCACTGTGGCTTCTTGATGCCGCTTGCCACTGCTGTTAGTATGCGCTCAACCTGATCCGGTGCTACATCAAATGTTACAGGTACACAGCATTTGGTGGAAATACACCTCATGGACACAGAAATCAAACAAAAATGTGTAAATTTAAGTTTGAGAGGACGACACTCTGCAAACTCATAATTCTGCCATCATTAAAATGAAAAGATCGAGGCAATTTAATAAATTAAAAAAAAAACGAGCGACTGCTCTCCTGAGATCTCCTTTACAGAGCGCTGCAGCCTCTGACACCGCTGCAGCCTCAAAGTCACTGCACAGTGATAACAGGCGGCGCTTCAGTGTCGACGCATTACACGACTCACTGCACCTCTTCAAAGGAAACATGATGGAAGTTATTAATGTGGTGTGAGAACAAGATCTAGTCTTGGAGTGTGTGTCCTCTTTTTACATCCTCCCTCACAAAACAAATTAAAAAGACACTTGTCCACAAACGTCAAATGCAATACACGCAGGAGAATAAAAACAACTTGGCAGAGTTCAGCAGCTCTGTCTCTTTCGTTGAGAAACGGGGAAGAGGCGAAAAGAGAGAGGCTGTGGCTGCGATGCCAAAGGGGGGCTGGGTGCCATTTAGGCACGAGAGTGGGCTCCCACTGTGAGAGCATTCATTATTTACACGCTCAAGAGAAACAAACCATGTTGGCACAAATAAGAACGCTGCCCAAGAAAGAGACCAGGGAGAGGATGAAAGGGAGAAATCAAAGTAGGAAGAGAGGGAAGGAACAGACGACGGGTTTGATGGAAGCTGAAGCCGATGCAGTGCAACAGGGGGCGACTGTGGCTCAGTGGGTAGCGACTTTCAATCAGAGGGTCGGTGGTTCGATCCCCGGCTCCGCTAGTCCATGTCGTTGTGTCCTTGAGTGTGTCCACTCACGTCAAAGAAAACCTTAAATTCAGCTGTCCAGTAATATTGTGAATGTATTGTAAAAACACCAAGTGGTAGCCGTGTGGTGAGCTACTTCATATTTACCGTACAGATATGAGAGTGGCATCTACGCAGTTAACTGAAAGTGAATAGGCATATTATCGGAAATGTCAAACTATTGGTATAGTTTATATAAAAGCTTTCATTTGCCGTTCTCCTATATTATTCTCGAAAATGTCTAAAGATTTTATTTGTGCATTTGCTGATGGAGGAGAACTTCTTTTCATCTCAAGCTCGTACATCAACAGAGAAGAATCACTGAAATAAAAGCAACCAGCTGTTTGTTTTTTTAGCCAGTGCAGCTTCCCTCATCCTTCTGTGACATGTCATTAATTTAAACTGCTGGCGCTCTACAGTTCACTCCCTCACAGTGCTGTGCAGTAAGGCGACGTTATAGTGTTTTAACAGAGCTTAATGGGCCGTCTGTGACAGCTGGCTTCCCCAGAGCAAACAAAGGATTGGAGATGGATCAGGCTTTATATAGCCAATGTCTATCCATCTATTACCAATGCCAGGAGTGGGCCTGATCCTGATGACTGCATCAGGACATCGCCACACATACATTTACTGGGAAGACACAGAGCCTGCCTTGTTTTTAATCTTTTGAGCGATGACCAACATTGGAAGGTATGAAACTGAATCAATTCCAATCTGGCAATATGGCTTCATGCTCCCCAAAGTATTCGGCCCCGTGTCCCCGGGAGTGTTTTGCCGTGATGTGCCTACTCACCGTTGGGAGACAGCGTCACAGCTGGCATTGAGTGCATACTGGGCTCAGCGATGTACTTGAAGTCCACAGGGATGTCCCTGAAAAAGGAAAAAAGCACTGTGAGAACACTTGAAGATGGGTTAACTGCTGGAGGGGAGGTCAGCCCGTGCAGCCTCAAAGCACAAACAACTCAGAAGAAAAACATGCACCAAGCTGAAGTTTGTTTATGATTGCAGATGCTTACGTCGTCTCAAAATTGCTTGTTACTGAAGAGAAAACAGCTATGATGAGAAATTAGGCCAGATCACCGCTCTGAAAGGATCCTTTGATGCTCCACCACCGACTGTACCGCCATCCAATTATTTATTAATCCTCCCCAACCCTCCTTATGCACCGCTCTGTCTGCTTTTGGAGAGATAGGAACCTGGGCTTGTTGATCTTAAGGAGTCTGCACAAGGTCATTCAAATCTCTGCTGTTTGCCTGCCACGATGACAGTTTCCTCTTTTTCCTCTATAACAACCGACCCGTGACACTTTTTGCAAACTAAAGAAATGACTGTGACTAATATGTCTTCCTGCCTTCAAACTGTGAGCGCCTGCATCAAGTAAGTGCCCTGTTCTCATCGTGCCTTCTGCTTAAACTAAAGCCCTGCACAGTCTCAGATGAGAACCAGCTGGTGCAAAGTGAGACCAAAGATGGGCTTCAAATAACTCAAGACTGGAGTTTATTGAGAAATGCAACTTGTACACATAAACTAATTTATGTGCACACACACAAAATCAGACATTAAAGTAGAGCTTGGGTTTGTCAGAACAAATGTCTGCAGACACGCCAAGCTAAACTTGGAAAAGAAAACAAAAGCCATCAGATCTCTCCCTCTGAGCTCCAGAAATAACCAGTGTGAATGTTCGGTTGTCTGGAGAGCGACGGGAGGAGAAAGGAAAACAGACGACAATCTACACACTGGGGATATTCATGAAAAATAGATGATTGGTTGTCGTTTATGGTATTTCCCATCGATCATGATAAGGGACTATGACAATAACCAGCACTATTTTCTGTATATTTTTATGTGAACTTTAGTTTCTCAGGCATGATATCATGCAGAGAGGTTGAGGTTACGCTGTGTAATCAGCCTGCAGAAGAAAAAAAACAACAAAAATAAGAACATTTCTGAGCTTCTCGAGGGGAAAAAAACAGACGGTCTTTGTTTGGTAATTTGAACTAAAGTGAAAAGAGGATATCACAAAACAATCACTATTGACAAAAGAGAAAATGCACTCTTTTTTTATTATATATAAATGATTGCCAACGTTCTGCCTTGGCAGAGTCATTACTGACCAAATATTTACATAATGTTATATTTGGCTTGGCTGGGAGTTTCAGGAACATGATGAAAGTCAGGCTGGAGAGAAATTGAGTACTTGGATGACATAGCAGACATACCAACAATGTCCTTTGCTTCGTCTCCGCCACTTCTTAATCTTTCATGAAATTATTTCCCCCCGATCCATAATCATCCCAAATGTCCCTTCAAGCCCGGTTACGTCGCTCTCTGACGGATGTCTTTGTGATCAAGTGCTAATTCTCCCCGTTGGCACAGCTCATATTGATTGTAATCCTCCTGCAACACATAAAGCAACTCTCTGCTCCCCGATGATGAACCTCTGCGACAGACAGAGTGGTCTCTCCAGAAAACTTGAGCATTTGTGTTAAAATAAGGATGGCATTGGAATAACGGGAAGGCATTCGCAAAGTGTTGTGAATTACTTGTAGATTTGCTGCCTCGAAAATCTTAATCCCAAACAAGCATCTGGCCGCTCTCTATTTCTATTCCGGAGATACGAGACGGTTGTGTTAAGTTCAGCCTGATGTAGCAGCTCTCACAAGAGGGGTTAGCGAAAGCTGAGACCCAGGTGTTATCCGTGGGAGCAAGAGGGACAGTAAAGCCACTCTCTGGCCGAGCATACCACTTGCCCGTTTGCTCCCACGCTCCACTGAAAAAGTTCATGGGAAAAAAAGAAAAGAAAACTACACAAATGGTCGTCCTTGAGTTAAAAGCACCCTCTTTCAAAAGCTTCCTTTTTCAGCTGGTCTTCAAATATTCATCATCTTTGAGCAATAAATACTAGAGTTGTCCTCACCACAGGACCCCTGGCTAATCTGCAAGTCACTCCTGAGCCCTTCATACACACACACACACACACACACTCACACAACTTTATTCGGTTTGATTCGGTGCTTCAGAGCAAATATTTAATTTCCAATAGTCTTCACATTAATAACAATAATAAAAGTCCCCCCTTGTTAGTGCTGCATGAACTCCTCCCTACAGTATTATTGGATGTGTTTTATTGACGAAATGCTAACAAAGCGCCACTAATAAGGTGATAAACTTTTGATACCCTTTAAATTCTTCCCAATAAAAGTTATCAAAAGCCAGTATTATGAAGCAGCTAAATCAGGAAATGTTGGGTCGCAGGAGAGAAACTAAACTTCAAGCTAACAACATTTGGTTATAAACAGCAGCAGATAGAGCTGAACACGGGGTCTCTCTCTCTCTCTAGGATTTCACACAGTCATGAGTTGCCCACACTACACACTCGTTTGAGGAGAAGGTTAATTTCAGACGTGACCCGACAAGTCCCGGTGCTAAAACCGGTAATGCAGCATGGCTTGACTCGTCATAGCTTAAAGAGCTGATGGAAAAGCCCTGTTGGTGGTCTCTCGTTTGGGCAAAAACTGCTAAAAGCAAATAAGCTTGTGCAAAACAGCAAAGATGATTTTGTTAAAAGCACAAGTTAGATTTTTGCAATTTCATTCGACTTTAAAAAAGGAAAATTTGTTTTTCACTTTATCCAACCTGCCAGTCATCCCAGCGCATCTCCCATCCAATAATTTGATGTGTGGAACCGTTTCAAGATGCTCATTTATGAAAATATATAATTGGCAACATGGGCCAGGCTCACAGAAAGAAACTGCTGGAGCATTGTCAACATACAATGTTGGCTCCGGGGGGGGAAAGAAACCTCCAGTGCAACAGATGCATGTAAAGCAGGCACATTATGGCAGAGGCCATAACTCTAAGATTAGCAGGGCAGCTGGGTGAGCTTTGTCAAAGAAAGCCGTCTGGAGTTTTTAGAAGAGCCGATACACTGATGATAGTGTTTGTCTTTTTCATATTCTTACCATTGATGAATTTCAGCCAAATACAACAGCCGTCTCACTAAATATCGGGGGTTTTGTGCATTGCTCAAAAAGGTACAACACAGAAGAAATACAATGCGATCAATTCAAAACACTGCGTTCATATCTCAGGCTTTGGTTTGTACTTACCACTCCCAAACCCGAAGACTCTTGTCGTCCGATGTGCTCACAAACCGACGGTTCTCGTCAACGAAGGTGATGGTGTTGACGGCTCCCAGGTGACGGTCGTACTCCTGAACAACCTCACCGGTCCTGATGTCCCACTGAGGGAGGGACACAGACAGAGGAGGTAAACACATTTATCTCTGACGAGGCAAGCCAAAATAAAGTGAATTAATTAAATGGAGTCACAAAATCCCATCAAACTGGTTTCACTGCACATTTACACACTATTGTGGAGTGCTGATTTACCAAAACAAACAATTTTTCTTACTTCAGTGGAACTAAATTCGAAAGAAAAGTAATTTGGCAGAGTCACTGAAGAGCAATTTGAAATTTTGCAGTGGAGTGATGACACCGATTAGCTACCAAACAAAGGGTTTATTTGGAAAACATTATGCACGCATTCAAATGGAAAGGAATCACATAGCAACGGACACCAGCTTCCAAATGAAAAGGATGCATTTCTTTCCAAACTAATTTAACATCCAATTCAATTTATGCCCCCTTTTTTGTGGTTAATGTAGCTTTCGGCTGCTCACAGGAGCAGCCATCTGTTCTCAAAACCCTGAAGGGAGCTGCATGATTTAGTACTAACCCTCATTATTGTGCCAGACATTGTGATAGTGACTACTGTTCATCAGAACAATTAGGCGACAAACTGTGTGCCCGTTACATCAACATGTTGACATTTATTTAATTAAATGACGACTCCAAGAGTAAAACGTTAGTCCCAAACTTGATAATTAGGAATGGTGGAAATATAATACATTTTTTGCAAATCGGATGACAATCTTTCAAATGTTCATCTGTAGTTCAGGGTTACTTGATTGAGAGATATCATGGTTATGGATATCCTTCTTTTAACACAGAGTGTTCCCTTTGCCTCTCTTCCACCCAAACGCTACCCATGATTAATGACTTGCTCTAATCCTGTCAGCCACTGAACCTCGAGCCACGAGCACACCAGCGCCGGAGGAGGAGAAGGCAGTTTATTTCATGCTCCTGTGAGCGCAGGGGGAATGCACAGAAATGCACGTATGCATCTGCCTGGTCAAGAGGGAAAACCACATGACGTGATGGTGTGAGCGGAATTGAAGTACTTGCAATGCGGCACATGACGACTTTACCTGAACGATCTTCTTATCGGACATGCCGGCCACGAAGAGGCTCTGTTTTTCCTCGTCGGGGTTGAACTTGACGCAGTACGGTACCTTCCTGTTGGTGAAGCGGGAGATGCACTGGCCTGTGGAGGGGGGAACAATGAAGGTCAGAGCGCCATAATAATCCTCAGTGGCTTCTCAAGAGCGGTACACACAAGTTGTCTCATAATTAGGGACACAGGTGACAACTTTTGATACCGCGTGCTCTGTCCCTGCAGGCAGTGACGGCTCAGACATAACAGACATTTCAATGTTTCTCTATTCATTCAGCGGAGGTGCCACCAACACTGCTGGAGGTGAGGGAAGAGGCAATTAGAAATGAATGCAACACCAAGAAGCCCTTTAGATAACTATAGATGCTTTTCACTGGCATAATTTCTGAATTACATCTAGTGATGAACTGGGGCAAATCTAGAATTGAATATTAATACTTACACCATACACATCCCTATTATGTACCACAGAAGAAAAGAAACAACTGTTGCAGACTAAAAAACTCAACATCTGGTGGGAACAAATCATAAGGGTGTAGTCAGTTAACTAACAAAAATATTTGGATGATGTGGCTCCAAAGGGCATCCATTACAACAAGTGGGGGATTCAACTCTTTTCTGCCCTCTGCTGGATTGGCAACCTTGTGTTGAGAGGGTGGAATTGAGATGAGCAATGGGGAAAGACAAGAGGGAACCATGAGGCACCAGTGAGATCAGGGACTCGCATCGACACATAGATTATTAGCCATTTGGTTACATTGAGTTATTTATAGATATGACAGATTAATTACTAATTTAATGGTGTGTTCAACTTCGCAGCATCTCTTAAATGAGGCAGGGCTACATTGAAGGTAGCATTCATTTAAAACAATTCCTGTTCTGAAATAAGAAATGAAATACCATCACACAAACAGTGACGAATGTCGTCCCTGATACAGATATGGATACAGCAGTTGGACAGCATTTGATAAGTATAACTCAGCTGTTTTGTGAAGTGTCCCTATGTCAGCCCTACAAAAGATTATATTTATAAAGACATGGTTTGTAGTGCTGTGGAATTGTGCAACTAGACATAATAAATCATAAAAACATCATATTGGGTTTATTTGGGGACCAATGTTGAATTGACTGCTGTATTAAAAGGATTTGGGATCATAAAAAATACAAATATTTCAAAGCAATTGACAATTTTCATTGTTGATGAATCTGCAGTTAATTATTCTTGATTAACTGCTTATTATATGAAAGGTTAGAAAATAGTGACCAGCACATCTGAAACAATATCACAATCTGAAACTAGGAAATGTTGAATAATTATCAAAATGAAGGCAAGTGGGTGTACAATTAAATAGTCTGTGTAAATGCCAAATGAGTAACAACTTGGCAGAAATGTATTTTTGACCTTCTGGAAACACGCTTGCTCTGCAGAGAAATGTTTGATTAAAAAAAAAAAAAATGACAGAAGGAAAATGAGGTCTCTGCTGTTATTCACAGTTATCGGATGTTTGCGAGATCAAGGTTAAACATGATTGCACCGCAGAGGGTTATTATGACCTCCCATACACACTGTTGCCGAGGCACTAAAATAGACCGTAGAAGTGAGTACATCTCCCATGATCCAGTCATTTTGAAGAATTAACAACAATAAGCTACGTGCATAACTTTAGAAAAGAGTCTGTTGACATCAGCGAGGTAGAGCCTACCTGTTTCAGTGTCCCAGAGTTTCAGGTAACGGTCATAGGCAGCGCTGAGGAACTTCGTCCCACTGTTGTTGTAGCAAATGTCTCGCACGGCTTTGCTGTGACCTAGCATAAGCAAAGGAAATGTACACATATTACAAACAAATAAAAAACAAACGTACGAAAGACTAATTCAATATGGCCCCTACGATTGTTACCCAGCTGCCTTCCTTTGAAAGCCAATTTATTTGAGGAATGTAAAATCTGGTTAAGCAAAATAAGGGATGTTGAGGAAGAAAGATGATGAGGGCTGTGGGAGACGAGGGAAATGGAATCTTAAAAATGGGCTCAGAGAGGAAAGAGGATGAGAAAGAAAGAAATTACATGCTCCATCTGTCTTTTCAACTGTTCTCCACCTTTCGATTCAGAATCCTAATCTATGCAACCCCTTCGGCTTTTCTCATGCAGTGCAGGTGATGCGAGCTCCCCGTGGGCTCAGCGCACACAGACGCCTCCCTTGTTAAAACTGTCTTTTATCTGGGGTACATTGTTTCCACAGCGATAACAGAGCTGACTGAGGCTAAGTGCTCGCTTGCTCCAACACTGCTTGCAGGCAGACCAAATGGCAATAGAGCTGCTGCAGAGAGCCTTTTGGTGTAAGTCAGTGTGAAGTGGAAAACACAGACACACAAACTACTGAAAGCTGGGCACACATGTTGCTTAAATATGCAGTTTGTCCCAGGCTTTATTCACACATGAAGATGCACACACAATGCTATGCATGCTTATCATGCACATCCCCCAGCCAATGCATGCTGCTTAACTGTTCTTTTTTACTCGATAATTACATTGTATGGTTTCACTGCAGACAGCAACCAACATTGCAATACATTTAGAAGATAAATACATCAAAGAGGGGAAAAGCAGTGAAGAAAGCTTCATATTTAGGGCTGCAACTGATTATATTCATTGTCAATTTATCCTTCGATAGTTCACTCAAACAAGAAGTTGTTTGCTTTATAAAATGTAATATGACAATTGGCGTGCCAAAAGCCCACAATGACAATCCTCCAACGGTCCACAACATAAAGCAATAGTTTTTCTCTCTATGACAATGACTTATATATTAATTATTAATATTAATCAATAATCAAAATAGTTGGCAATTAATTTAATAGTTGACAACAAATCGATGAATTCCTGCAGCTCTATTCATATTGTAAAACACATTAGGTGTACTTTCTAAAGACCTGAAAGTCATCCATCACAACACATCCGCAAACAAATAAATAAAATGCAACACCTCAGAGAACAAAAAAATAAAGGAAACCCAACAGAATAATGTATTATACTGTTGTGGTACACAACTGAATAAACCAGACAGCAGATAATGGAACTGAGGGCACAGCAACATTGTGTAAATCTAATACACTCTAAAACACAGCCATATACTTATCCAAACCTCCTATAAGAAAAAAAAATGAATATCGTCATCTGAATCTCTGCTGCTGCTCCACTCGCTCGCTGTCAGTTTATTCCTGAACTGTCTTCTCTCTTGCTGTATGCCAGCTCCTCTCCGTGTCTTGTGCCCTCCCGTGCCCCTTGTTCCATTCGGCCCCTGGGCTGCTGAATTATGCATATTCGGTGAAGGCGCTGACAAGCAGAACCACGGCTGCAAACAATCTCTATTCAGACAACGTGCTGTCTCAGGGAAGAGCATAAGTGACCTGAACACATTAGCTAAACCCCCCAGACCCCATCTCGTCTAAAAAAAAAAAAAATCCCTTTACTTTCTGTCAATGGTCAGCAGACGGGTCATTAGTGTTGTCGAGCTGCTGCTGTGCATTTCCCTAACGGCTGCATGCATTCTGGACCGTAAGCACATTTCATGTCAGCATGTTTGCTGATGATACGTTGTGGTTTATAAAATGGCTTTCCTGAAATTCTGTTCCAATTTCATACAATTATTAACATTTATCAAATCAAAAATGTAATATCACTTACCAATAAATGTCCGTACACACCTCCTCTCACCGTACACCTCCCACAGCTGTGGAGAGAAAGAGATTAACTACAAGTGAACACAGATTTGCAATGGCTCATACTATGTTAAATAAAGCCAGCATAAAAAAATGCATGAGGTTGATTAGAGGTTAGCTTTGAATCTTCTCAAAAGCAGTGCTGTACAATAAAACATTCAAACTCACAGCTGACATGTTACCAGTGAATCATAAATTAATCAAACTGAATCTTTCAAAAACACAATAGTGGTCATACATTCATTCATTAGCTTCTGTGTTGTCTTTCATGGCACCAAACTGGGATTATTTACCTTGATTTTACAGTCCATGGAGGAGGAGAGCAGAAGATGACCAGAGCTAGGAAATAGTCTGATGGCACTGACACCCTGGAAAACATAGACAGGAGAAGTTAATATGTATTTCCCCTGATCACGGTAACCATTAGTACAGGTCCAAGCACACATGCCGTTTGGCAATAACCTTTTACACATAAAGCTTGCACTACATTTTTGGGTAGCCTTGTGAGGCACAATCTGTAAACTCTTACTACAAACAGCATGTTTTACAGTGCAGAGTGGAACATGTGTGCGTTAACAAGCATTTCCAAAAATATATATACATCTGAGGATAATCAAATCATAAAATATATATTTAGATATCTAAGAATCTATGTGTGTCTGCTAATTGATATAGAAAATTAAAATTAAATCAGTTCTTAAGGAGATACATCAGCAGATTCATAATACTCAGGGCAGATAAGTGTGTGCAGACCATGCTGCCGCTGTAATAGTTAGAGAAAGTATCATGACTTTCAAGTTGCCAAACTTTTTCCAAAAAATTTCATAAAACTTTGGAGACACCGTATGGGCCATCCTCCATCTATTATCTTGACATCAGCACTTCCCCACGCTTATTATCTTTTCAAACCTCTTTGTATTTCAAATGAGAGTCTGAAGGCTGTAACTTCCTGCACAAAGCGGATAGGAGCCAATTTAAAACTTGAGTGATTTCTCTCTCCCTGAAGCACACCGGCAGATCTGAAGCTTGAATCAGATCTCTCTTGGAATAACCCAGTGTTTGCCTTTATATTTGAATTACAATGAAGATATTTTGAATGAGACAGAATAATATGGGATTTGTCAGGGACGAGCAGCTCGTATACAACTGTGTTATCATTTTATTCAAAAGCACTCAGGATGTTTTTACTGACTTCCTCACAAATTCTAACAAGGGCTGCATAATGGAATTCTTTCTTTTTTTACACAAACACCTACGCTCATTTTGCACTTCAGAATCATTTTAAACCTATAATACTTACCATCTGCAGAGCTTGCATGAATAATACAGCAGCCAGATGTATTAACTGGCAATTCATGTGAATTCATGTAAAAGGGCAAAAGAAAAAAATCAATGTCCTTCCCACTGACCTTGGTGTGTCCAGACCAGACGTGAATCTGTTTCTTAGGCAGGTAACACTTGTCTGGAGCATCTGCGGAGCGCAGGTTGATACCCACATCCTGAGGGACGTGGAGGTAGGACCTGCCCTGGTAATCATACATGTCTTTAACTGAGGAAAGAACAAAAGGACACAAAATAATATAAAAAACAATCCTGTAGCATTTGGATATACGTTTTCAAAGCATGCAGAACTGTCAGCTGCCCTCAGTCGACAAGAAATCCTTAAATACTGAAAAAGAAGCTTCATCTGCCGAGGAAGATTATGTGATACGATCAAACTCAACTAAACTTTCCATCTACATTTTTAATCCAACTGGTCCTTGAAAATTGACATCCAATCTCAAAAGAAATACTGTGTATTTGTTTGTGTACCTTTTACGCACAATACAAACTATGATTTCAAGCTTCAGTAAATTATTTAAATGAGTGTGATTCACGTGTCTAAAAACAAAATAAGAGCGGTCCGCAGTACCATGGAGAACGGTTTTCTCTTCAGCAGGAGCCTCTTCCTCGTTCTTTCCCTTCTTCTGCCGTTTGGCTGTGATCTCATCCAGCTCCTTCTGCTCTTCCTGTAAAACAGAATTAAGCACAATCCAATAATTAGCAAACACATTTTCTCTGAGAGAAGAGGTTTGAGTGGGTGGGTGGGGCCACTGCTCATGCATGAGGCAAAATTACAACGGTGATTTAGAACTAAAACAAAAAGCATTAACGATAGATTAGCCATATTAGTGACAGCCAATGTATCTGTCATATTGCCAAACAGTAATCCTTACGGTCTAAATTTGGACGATGATGATGTTGGTTAATAATGGAGATGGGACAATTTCAAACATTCATTCAGAATATTTGATATAATATATTGAACACAGTATTACCTCTGATGGTTTGGCCGAATCTTTCTCATCTAGATATTTTGCCCATGGTCCAAGGAAGTTGTCCATATCTCCTGCATCTCCACCTTTGATCTTTTTCCTTTTCTCTGTCTTCTTCTGTCCGGTCTCAAATACAGTTAGCCCTAAACGAAGAGGCAGTAGACATCATACTTCCGAAACTTTCTTAAACAATACTTCATGCAATATAAGACCTAATAAACAAAGTCAGACAAACAACTGGAATCAAGGTGTGATGATGGTTTACCTTTATTTTTCTCAGCCTCATCCACTGCGCCAATGTAGCTAATAGAGGACACCTGGTGTGTGTCAACAGATGGATCTAAAGCATAACCTATCAGCAGAGTGGGGAGAGTTGTAAAACGGTCAAATTCAGGGGAACAAAGGAGGAACAGGAATGCTTTGACTGCATAATTTAAATCCACCACACAGATCACAGATGAGCTTACCATAGGTATGGAAGGTCCTCCTTTGCTGTTCAAACATAAAGTCGTTGAGGTGAGCAGGTTCTGCATAGCCAGATAACATGTTTCTGGGGGCAGCCATCTGCTGGCTTTTAAATGGGTTTATTGGCCCAAACTAAGAGGAAGAAATAGAAAATTATGAATAACACTTAAATTAACTTTGATTTTGGATACATTCATTCTGCTACTTTGATCAATTTATAATTTTATGCATTCATGATTCTTTGAGAGACAGGTGGCCAGCTGGTCCTGTCCAGCGTTGACAGCCTTGTGGAGGTCAAGCTATGCAAGACTCCAAGATACGCTGGCACTCTGCTATTAAGAAGAGACCAAATTATCCACACACAAAAAACTATTTTTATTTTGTTAAGACTGATATGTGTCTGTCTGCGATGGAAATGGGAATTAAGACATCTATGCTGGAATTTTTTTAATTATGAACACTGTAACAGTATATTTTGAGATCACACATAAGCGCAGAAATTGGGGATATGGTCAGGAAGGGATGCCCTAATCCATGCCCTCATCACCTCCAGAATTGATTATTGCAATAGTATTCTTTATGGCACATCATCCAAAATCCTTAATAAACTTCAATACATACAGAACTCTGCTGCTCACCCACTCCCGCGACCACATCACCCCTGTTCTCCAGAACCTCCACTGGCTCCCTGTCCTACAACGGATCCATTACAAAATCCTTCTCCTCACTCATAAAGCACTCCATAATCAGGCCCCCTCCTACCTCACCGACCTGCTCCACCACCACAATCCATCCCGTCAACTCCGCTCCTCTGATGCCAACCTCCTATCCATCCCCCATAGGACCAAGCACCGGACATGGGGTGACAGAGCCTTCTCCATAGCTGCCCCCTCCCCCTGGAACTCTCTCCCCAAACTCATTAGAGACTGCACTGACCTTTCCATATTCAAATCACAAATCAAAACCCATCTCTTCAGAACTGCTTTTACATTACATTTTACATTACATTTCATTTAGCTGACGCTTTTATCCAAAGCGACTTACAATAAGTGCATTCTACCGTTTACAACAAGAATCAGAACAAGAATCACGAAGGTACAATTTCGACAAAAAGTTCAACTACAAAGTGCTATCAGTAAGAGCCATTTCAGTGCTACTAAAGTGCTACTTCCTTTATTCAAGGTATAGTCGGAAAAGATGTGTTTTTAGTTTGCGACGGAAGATGTAGAGACTTTCTGCTGTTCTGATGTCAATGGGGAGCTCATTCCACCATCGAGGAGCCAGGACAGTGTGTGATGTGTGTAATGTGTGATTGTGTGCTCTATGTTCTTATTTTTTGTATGTATTTTATTCGTTTTATTGTTTAGCTTATAGGATGATTTTAAAATGTTATGTTAAGTGCCTTTGAGTATTTTGAAAAGCGCTATATAAATTAAATGTATTATTATTAATTATTTTTATAGCGAATTGTCTTTTTCTTTCACAAAATAATCAAAAAGTACTGATAAGAGTATTGAGATGGAACCGAACAGATATGCAGTATCGATAAAATCCTAACACTATCCATAGTGTCAGTTTATCTAATCAGGTGATGACTTGTCATTTAATCACATATAAATACAGGAGTGTTATTTATTCTTCTCTTACCAGGAAAGACCACCTGTGATGGAAATAACTCCAACAACATCCACATCAGATAAGACTTGAGGGGAAAAGTCAGTAGTATGTTTGTGTTATTTTAATTTTATTTCTGAAGTTACTCACTCCACAAAACATAATTTCAGTAAATACCTTTAAAGTCTTACTTATTTTTGATGAGTACTTCTACTGCAAAGTCACAGCTGGTTGGTATGGATATAAAAAAGTATCACTTAGGAAATTACCTCAATGGTATAAAAAAAAAAAAGGTTACATCTGAGGAAGTTACTATATCAACTCACAAGAAATGATTGAGAATGATATGACTGCTAATGTGGGAGTGATTGCAGAGCAACTAGCCTTGGAGGCATTCATCATTTAATTAATTCTACTAAAGTAAGAAGTATCAGGTAAGCCTTTTAAACCAGGAAACATTTAGTGAACAACAAGCCTCATTGTGTTATATGGCGCTATATATGTCACTCAGTGATTCTAAAACTTACCTCTGGTGCAAACAAGGTTTCAAATGTGGGGTTAAAGGTGACTTCTTTCAATGAAGGGTCCAGGTGTGTGCCAGTCTCAACAGCCTCCTAAAGAAAGGTAAGATGCACAAATCAGAGAACAGACTCTCACCGTTTGACTCACAGCACAATACATAATGTTATATAGAATAATAAAAATAAAATAAAAATGAAGACCACATCGATAATGTGTGTTTTTCTAAATGATTTGCCAACTAGTTGGTTGTTCTTTGACATCACGTTCAAATGTTAGCTAGCGAGCTAATACAACATCCTCCTTCTCGACACGCAGTTTCCCGCTAAACCCTCTTACTTTTGTTCGGTAACGTTAAAAATGGTTAACTCAACACACTAAGTAATTAACTACTTATGTTGTACCTCCCGCTATCAGATCAAACCGTACGTCTCCCGTTAAATACGTTTAACGTTAAATCAAAGAGCGGATTCACATGATCCAACTTTAACAATGTCACGTTAAGCTAACGTCGGTTAGCCTGGTTAGCTTACCTTAACGGCGACCTCCGGAGCAGAATTAAGAACAGCCACAGTCATCGTGGGAACAGAATTCAGAGGTTTAAGGTGAGCCGTGGCGTCCGGGTCCATCGGGTCCACTTTCTCAGCCCCGGTTTGAGACGTTGACTCGTTTTCCGAATCCGAGTCGCTACCGTACGAAACGAGGGAATCCACGATGGCAGACATCTTGGATGTTGTGAATTAGCCGGAAGCAGGAGGACTAGACTTCCGTTGTGACGTGAAAACGCTACTACACTTATGGGATGGTATTAAATGACCGTAAAATATATATACAGTATGCATTTTATGATTTTAAGAGTAACGTTACATTTACAAATGAATTTGTATATACAATTAGACAGTAATTATGTAGTTGTAACGTTACTCAGAATTCGACATAACGTGCCATAATGTCAGACATAATAATAGAGCTGAAAGGCTTAGTCAAAATAAGCTGTGTGTGCGTGTGCGTGTGTATTTATACGAATTGAATATCCAAGCGCCCCATAATCTACACCTATGGTGGTCAGTATTGTCCTTGACCTTTAGGTAATTCATTGTGTAATGTAGTCTATATGATCATCAAATCATTGCGCAGGGGATCGATTAATTGTGTAACTTTATGATTTGTATGTACAGTGAGGGTTGGAATAATCACATCAATCGAATATCTCAAATGGATTAGACGTCACAAAATGACGGTCTGAGATAACTAGCCATTACAACGAGCGTGCACGTTCTCCAGCGAGCCTCCCGCGAGCACAGCAGCAGTTGCATGTAACGAGCTCTCTCGCGCCCCAACAATAGAGTGGTAAGTACCATTATCGCCGGTTATAACGGGGACATTTTCTTGCGAATAAACGTCCGTTCACACTCGTTACTTCGGAGAGAACGTCTTTGTCGCATATGAGCAAAACTAACGGATGCTATTTTGCAAGGAAACTTGTTGTTTAGCTTGACTTGGACCAGGTGTGATGCCAATTCCTCCAATATCTACCCCGAGATTCCCTTTGGAAAAAAGGTGGCTGGATTCTTCTCCTCCGCCGCCGCCTCTTCCACCAGGAGTACGTTTGATATCAGAGACAGTACAATCATGGATCCAATCCCGGGGATTTAAATTCTTGGACACAGTGGCACGCTCTGCTGTTCAGTGAGGATGGGAAGAATATAAAAAAGGAATTTTTTTTAAAGAAACGTATCAGGTAATTATTGGCGCAATTTGTATCGAAGTCGCAGCCTTTCAACTTCAAAATGTGACTTTAGGAAGGTTACGTGGACGTTATTGCATCTTAGCACAGCAGCAAAGAAGTGCCTTTTAAAACCGAATCACCATGTTGTAAGATTACACTTTGAGGTTAACCCGGAGCTGCTCGACTGATAACGGTCTCGGTAATTCAACACTGCCTGGCCATCTCTGGCTACCCCATTAACCCAGTACACACAGGTGACAAATGTGGCAGGGTTGACAACGTCAGGGCTCCAAAGTGGTACTTTAAAAAAAAAAATAATTAAAGGTTAAAAGTGAATAGTATGTTGAGCAATAATTAATGAACGAGGCATTTGTAACGGGACCGTTACATTGCAAAGCTCCACATCTGCAGGAGCTCGCGCGCCAGCGTCTTGACATCTTCAGTCCGAGGAATATCTCGTTGGTGAGAAACCCGGAGAGCAAATATTTGCCCCTGCTAATTATCTAACGGTTTAGAAACATGCCACATATGTCACTTTTTTTAATGTGCGTTTCAAATTGTCTTTTTCGGGTTGTGGAGTTGCAGGTTTGGTACAGTGTGAGCAGGCGAACCGCTGGCAGCAGCGCGACGTGATTTAATTTCCCCACATTGACTTGCCTCAGAGAAGATCTGGGGTCTGTTCCAGCCAAGCCTGGTTTGCAGTCATGGGGGATGGTAGCCTTCAGCCCAGTGAAAATCGTGCTTTGTGAAATTCGAAACCTTCTTTGTACTACTTCAAGTGCAGTGAGAAACGGGGACACAGTGTCTGATCAGCATTCATATTTGGCGAGGGCTTGGGAGATTTTCGTGGCATTGTACGAGACCAGCTCCTGAGGTGTGTGTGGTGGATACTGACCATCTTTTCTGCAGCCTGTCCATTTAAACCTAACCTAAGGAGAGAGACTTAGGATGCTGCAGAAAAGACTTTTGTCTACAGTAAAACGCAAGCAGACAATTTCACGGCTTGCCCCTCAAAGTATAGTAAAGTTGTGTAAGAGAGAGCGAAAGCAGCTTGCAGTGGAAATCTGTGTTAAGTTCTGCAGTTGGTGATGAATGAAATATCGGCTGCAGTGCCATTGATAAAAGTCTGTTACACGCTGAGTTGGCTGCTGCTTCTGACAGTACCAGTGGGGTCTGTTTGTACCTCTGATGCATTGTAATTACATTAAAATGTAGGCCTAACAATAATACACAAGAGACACAACGCGGGTTGCAGTGACTGCATGTGATGTGCACGAGCTGAGGGATTTTATTTATTTGATTACTTTATAATGCTGTTAAACAATTGGATCTATATTGTCTCTAAAGAGCAAAGTCTTTAAGTCTAGACAGCGGACACCATATCAATAACAACGAACAGAAAGAGCTGACTCTTAAAAACTAAAATTAGCCACGTACACCTACACTGTCTGGACCACGGTTCAATGAAACGTAGGGAGAACATATTTCTTGATTTGATTAGAGGTCACATTAGATAACTTAATTTAAATCCTGAACATTTTGATACATGTAATCTGTAATACACGTGTACCCTTTCCAGTTAAACCAAGATTATTCATGTAGAAAATATACAGGAGTATGTGAAAGCAGCTCCAACTCCTTGGACATAATAGCCCTCGCAGCTGTTAGTTTGGATCCCACCGTTGCAGATTGATAAATCTATCACATGACTAAGTGGAAGCTGTATGCCAGATTTCACAACCGTTGAGAGGAATATAATATATGTGTGCATAATAGAAGCAGTGATCAACATCACTGTGGCTCAGCTGTGAGTGGGTGAATGCTGAAGTATGCCTGCTGTAGCCTCAAACCTTTTGTTGGAGGCAAGTTCTCTCGCAAGAGGGTTACCTCCTGTGGTTTTGTTTTTTTGCGTGGTATATTTTTAAGCTTGCAGGGAAACATTAAACAAAGGTGAAAAGTAGCAGAGTTTGCGGGGCGGGGGGTCTATCCACATAACCTGCTCTTTGATACATGAATCTAAACAGTGCTCGGTTTACCTGACAAATGGCCTTACCTACAGGTGTGTTCCCAAAATAGAGCAGAACATTTTGCCATTGTTTTATCTGATGCTGTGAACCCTTTGCTGCGAGGGATGGCATTCCTGCACAGTTTGCCGTTTGCTTGTGTTTTTCTCTGGATTTCAGAGGCCCCCGTGATGGAAGAGCTTTGGCACGCCTCCCGCGGAGGCTTTTGGACCTCTCTTATTTGTTGACATTGCTCTGATCCTTTGCCAGTCTTTGGCTTTCTCATGCTAGCAAGAAGAATATCTCTCTCTCTTTCTCTCTCTGTGTAGCTCTCTTTTGTTTTTCTCAGCAGAGGTGGCGAGGGGTGATTGGAATACACACAGAATAACATAGGGCATAATGAAAGAGAGTGTAGAGAAAGGCAAGAGATGAGAGTAACATAAGGGGTGGCTGCCTCGTATGAGGTGGGAAGAAGGTGGGCTAGGAATACTGGGAAAGACAGAGAGAGAAAATGCGTGTGTGTGTGTGTGTGTGTGTGTGTGTGTGTGGAATGCCCCTTTGCGTGCCATTTAGTGAGACCATAGACAGACCTCCTATCTCTCAGCTGTTAGGATGCTCCAGAGGCTCCAACACAGAGCCGCTATTGTTCTTCCTCTTGGCCAGGCCCACATCTCTATAATACTGCCTCTGTGCCTGGTCTGAACTGGTCTGACAGAGGGACACCAGGGCTCAGTTAGCCGGTCTGACTGGCGCTCCTTGTGTCTTACTGCCACCGCCTCCACCGCCTCCTTCCATGTTTTGTGCGTGTATCTGTCCATCCTTCGTAGGGACTTTATGTCAGAGATTACACTCACTATTCTGTGTCTTTTCCTCTTTCTTGCATGTACTACTGCTCTTCTCTTTCAACTCCAGGGATAGGAGTTGTCATCGTGGGCCTAACACAAGCACAACAGGCTCTGTCTTATAGCAGCATCTGATTTTTATTTTATATCTTGCTTTGAAACAATGGTAAAACAATATTTTCGAACAGATATTAATATTGGGTTGTTTTCTGCATATCATTACGCTATCACACAGAAAGGTATTGCACTATCTCTACTACCTTTTTACTTCTTCACACTCTCCCTGTCGTGCCCGGTCACTTTTTACCCACCTAATCTCTTCTCTCGTCTCTCTTATAGTTGCCACGTGGGCTTTTTCAGCCTCTCTGCTTCATCCTCTCACCGTCACCCAGGGGAGGAGAGGGCGTTGACAGGGTCTCTCAGTGAGTTGACGGGATATCTCTGAAATAGACCTGTCTGGCTCTGCCAAAAGGGTAAAAACACAAAAGCCCCATCTGAGTTTAGAGCCGCCCCTATTCAACTGCGGGAACTGAGCTACATCTAAAGCTGCCTTCTTCTATCGTTTTTGTCCTCCCCCTCTTGCTCTCTCTCTCTCGTCAAAAGTGCAGCTAGCAGTCATTTTCCTCGTCTCCTCGTCACTTGCGTTGTATTTGCGTTGTCTGTTTGCCTCCATATATTTACAGCAAGTCCCTCAGCCACCGTAATGCAACAGCTCTGCTGCCAACTAGTTAGTCCACGACTGCTGCATTTGAATACATGCAGGAGTGCTGTCATCCACTACATTAGACTTTAGGCTCGGATGACTTTTCAAAGGATTTGTCTTGCTTTTGTGATGTTCAGCTTGGCATTTTGTATGTGCCAATTGCAGCTTGTCAAAACGGTATGCCAACCTCCCCAGCTTTAAAAATACATGTATTTGTTTAGGCTGAGCAGTTTAAAGTCACTATAGTCTAAATGTGGTTTCGAGCAGTTAGCTTAACACACTGAGAAAACAGAAGATAAGAAGGGAAAAACGGTTGAATATTGACTTTAAATATTGTTAACAGACGACTCTTTCCCAGCGGTCTCAGGGGGTTTTCTTGCTCACTGAATAAAGAAGCCCTAACAATTCATCAGTTCGTAATAGCCAGGTATTTGGGAAATGAAACACCACGGTGTCCACGGTGGCCTATTCTCTCAGCTGTAAGCCAAAATGAGCTTCACAATGGGATGAACTATGGACTGTTGAGGCCCCTCCCCAGGTGTCATGTGTATGTTTGGATGGTAAATGTAGTCTGATACCTCTCTCAGCACAATGTAGCCGTGGTCTCTTCCAAGAGTGAATTGGACACAAAGCTCCCCTCAGTAGCTGTTGGCCCGAGCTCTGACAGTGTGTGTTTGTGTGTTTACAATGTCCATGGTTCGGGTTTTCTTAGTGTTTATATTAGCAAAACAATGTAATGTCCCTGCACTTGTAGGTCACAGTGTATTTCTGTCCTATGCATAATCTAGCTCTAAATGTCGCCAACTGAGATCAAAATGATCTCTGCAGCTGTACTCAGAGAGCATTCGTATATTTGTCTAGATCTGAATATGCAAAATTAAGCAAACCAGTGAACTTCACCATGATGGGCAGAACAACATACAGTGTATTTCTTTGTTTCCCTGTCACTCCCTTTCTTTGAATATCTACGCTCTCCTTTACTCTCCATTGATTTTCATCCTCCTTGTTTCAGTCTGCATGTTTCTCTGATGGGGTCTTATTGAGCTGGAATGACCACGGCACTGGTCGTGGTGGTGGTGTGTGATGATTGATGGAGGCTAGAGAAATGGGAGGCGATGCCCATTTATTCAGTCCGCAGCTTGGATCCCTCGTGTCAGAACGGAGACGTCCGTATTCAATTACAGACACGCTGCATTTTCATTAGGATTTTTATAAGCACACATTCTTCTTCTCAGTTCCTCTCCTTGCCCTGGTTAGGAGTACAAAGAATAGCAAGCAAGACGTCGAGAGGGGAAGACAGTGAAGGATTAGAGACAAGAACAAAGTAGAAAATAAAAGATGCAACAGGGTTTGGTTTCGGGCACATAATCAATTCGTACCACACAATTATTTCTGCTTTATATCTAGCTCAAGACTGCTGTTGCAGTTCACACACTTGCTCCTATTTTCTTTGTCAGGTTTGTCTACCAGAGACAGTCTCAGAAAAACAGAAACAGAAACGTTATAAATAGCCTTTACAAGAAGGACAAGACCAAGGCCGCGGCTTATAAAGGGATGCTAAAGGGAACAGAGTGCTGAGAAAAGAGAAGGGGAGCACAAGGGGAAGTAGCCTTTCAGCGTCCCAGTGTGTTTGTCCACAATTTTACAGCAGGGGTGCTTATGCACACAGACCACTGCTGCCTTCAATTAGGAGCCAATATTTGGCTGTTCGTTTACAGCTCACAGCGAGGATCCAGTTCCACTTTGCAATCGTGTGAGGCCTCAATCACAAGGCTCGTCTGATTTGTGCTGGATGAAAGCCCAGCAGGGGCCGCGAGCGTACCCTTCTCTTCCATTTCAGATGATCGGAAGTGGAGGCCAGCTCGCCTTCCTTTTGTCTTTTGATGGTTAGCGGGAAATGCCAAATGCACTTAAATCCTCAGCGAGATAACCCCTCTAAACAGTCTTACTCGGCAATCACTTCTTCAATGGTATTGATGATCATCATGCAGCAATGCGGGCAGTTCACCAGAACAAATCAGAGGTCAGATAGAGGTGAGGAAATTACTACTGGTGAGAGAAGTATCTGCTAAAAATAGACATTGAGTAGAGGGAGGTTGTGGTTCAGTGAAATGGATAATGCTGTCGTCTTCCTCTTCCATTCAGTGCTGTGAGGAAATGTAAAGTCATGTGGGTGTTCGTTGTTTGTGCTTATCTACTCTCAAGGCTTTCTAAACAATGTTAAAATGTCAATATGACAAAGCCAATCTCTAACATGAAGCTATGGGAAATCATGTGAGACAGAGCAGTCCTTGACTTATTTATTTATTTATTTATAGACATGCTCACAGCTTGGTGTGTGCCTACTGCCTAGGCTCTTATTATATAACATGATAATAATACATGTGCACTCTGTTACGTTGATACATGAGTTCTGTCTATAGATAACGGTCATTTTTCTTTTCTTTGACAGTGGCCAAAGGTATTATCTTTTTGTCCTTGATGTGGAGCAGTGTGTGCATTAGTGTGTGGCGGTGCTCATGTGTATATGCAGAAGCTTACATATATATCTTCTTTAGCGTTTGTACTGTAAATGGAAAACGGACTAACAGCTCTTAAAGCCCAGTGCTGTGGTAGAGAGAATGTAACGCTGACAATTAATTAAGTGTGTACTTGCTGAAATATATAATGTTTGTTCAAGGTCTCATATCATTATTATGTCAATGTGTAGGGTAGATTGTGGTCAAACACAAAAATGTGATTCTCTATAATTGAGAAATGTTGTTTGGGTTTGTTTGATAATTCCATTGCTGTCTAACTTTATCACTTCAGTACATTATTTATGCATTCACATATACTTGGTTTCTCAATGGCATTTCCATGGGGGGAGAGGGAGGTGGGATTTCTCATCAGTCTACAATAACATGTTTGGTATTGCTGGAAATTAGAAATTCCAAGCTTTCTAAATCCCCTAAACGCACAGCGATTGCTCTGTGGGCTCATGGATGTGGAAGATTGCCAAAAGATCTGGTTAATAGGCTATGCCGATCCACAAAAAATAAAAATAAACACATGCACACACACACGCACACACGAGAGGGAGGGCCAACCCGGGGACCGTGGGGACTATGATTGCGCTGCTTTGTATTTTCTTCTGCATCGCTCCAGCCCTCGATCCCTGGTAAATCCAGCAGCATACTCCCACACTTTCACCTGTTATTTGCACAGTCCATCTATCAGTGCATGAGGAGAGGTGCACTTCACTGTCTACATGTAAGGTGCATGTAGTCAGATGATGAGTGTGTTGCCAGTGCGCCTGTTTGATGAATAATACAGACATCTCTCGGGACAGACTCTGAAATAGAAACGAGGAGAAAAGGGCTCAGCCAACGTGCTACAGATGTGCAATGTCCATCCTAAAGGGTGGCGAATGAAAAGACACTTCATATGGTGCAATTGTTTTGTTCCAACTAGAATCTATACCCCAAAAATGCACAATTAATATGGGAAGTGGATAACACAATTAAGATGTCAACATTTACTTAAAGTGTGTGTACTCAACACACACGTCCCATGGTGAGCTGTGAACGTATCAGCAGGAATGCCATGCACAGCAGCAGATGGACTGCATTAATAACGAGGCTTTAGTTTGGCAGGTAATGTTATTCAGAGCTTCTTTGGGTCCTTTAGCGAACCAAGATACCAAGAGGAAGTGTGGGGATAAGGAGCCGGGGTGTCTCTGATCTTTAGATTAGGTTAACAGTTTCAATTTATCCCAATACTCCCCCTTTGCAAACTGTAAATTATAGCTTATGATATATTATATAAAGGAAGATGTTATTAGGTGTATGCATGAAATTGTTATCTCCTGCAAAAAAGAGTAACATTCCTTGTATGTGCACACACATATGGCCAAAACAGATCATTTTCTTGATACTGATATTATGACTTAATCAGCCCGAGCTGGCTAAATGCCAGATCAGTGTTGGGAGTTAAACAAGCTTGGCGTGAGCTGCTTGGAGGAAAACCATCCTCCTCCAGCTGAACATTAAAGCAGCAGCCCACATGGGTCCACACAGTGTTGTGGGACAAGGTCAAAAGGTCATTTCATTATTGTGTGTGGTTATATAAATGTAAGTGCCAACTTGAGGCAACAGTCTGGTTTGCATAGCTTCGCCTCAGGAGGACAGATAGGTGCTGACAGACAGGCCTGGCCTCACCGCTGGGACCGCTGCTGCCGCAAAGCCTCTTCTTTTTCAGTCTCACCCTCCATTATTCTTTACCTTCTGTCTCTCTCCCCTCTTCCACTGTCTGTTCCTTACGCGTCGATGTGCCACAGTCTTCCTCCCTACGTCCTACTTTGCATCAGCTGGAGCTGCAAATCAGTGCAGACTGCTTCCGCTGAGGCCAATGAAGACTGGCAGTTTTGTGGTCAACATCATGTCTTAGTTGGGCATCGGCCGTGCGTGGGGCTCGACCGTGAGTTTTAATGCAGATCTGCAGAGAGTTCAGACAAAGGTAACGGTACAGCAGGAGGAGGAAGGCTAGATGTTGCCTGGAGCTCCTAGTTAAATTTTCCAAATGCAGTCTACATAGAGAAAATCTGCGCTGATTCATCTTTAGCAAGTCATGCCTTTCCATTTCGTCCCAGTTGACTAAGAGCCGCATTGTAGTGCACACTTAAAGATATGTTTCCATATTGCCATTGAATTCCAATCCAATGTATTTATTCTAATAGAGTAGCTGACCTTATTGCTGTCATCGACAGTTACAGACGTTATTCTGTTTTGCTTTCGTAAACCTCGTAGCTTTGGGTTACTTTTCAATCCGTTATATCCTGTGTTAACTTAGTTATCTCGACATCTCATCCCATGCAAATCCCTCAAACTGATCTTACTGAAGAGTTTCAGAAAACAGGACCACACTTGTTTTCCAGAGCTCAGAAATTACTTAAAAGTTTCCTGGAGTTTGAGTGGGCCGAAGTAGTTATCGATAGGAGTGCTGAGTCATGCACAGGCAAACTGTTTAATATCTCCATCTGATCAGTATCTGGAGCTACTTCAGTACTTGTGAGATGAAGGGCTCTCCTGTGTGGGGAACAGGAAGAGGTGGACTATGAGCAAGCCGAGTAGGTGTTTATCTAATTGCAGCAGGACTGAGAGAGCTCTCGGCTGCGGAGCGTCGCAACTGTGACTGACATGGGCATGGTGACTCAGATACACACACACACACACACACACACACACACACACACACACATTCAGGGGTTCAGTGATGAGGGAGACGACAGACAAGCCAAAGTCTGACTGACCAGGAAAGATAACAAGGAATCGTGTGGGAGCAGTGATAACGATTGCTGTGGATTCTGTCTCTTCTCTCACACACACACACACACACCAGCCACACTTCATACTGAAGGGAGAGCTAGGGGCTTGAAATATGCCCACTGATAAGAAGAAAAAATAGAGGCAACCAAGGGGAGAGAATAGGGGAGCGAGGGAGGCTTTGTAGCTACAGGAAGAATTGGACTTCCCTTTCAAGATGTTGGAGACGAGCAGAGAGCCGCACAATGCCCGGTGAAAGACAAACGTATGAGGGAGAAAAGGCACCGAGAGGTGCCATTGTCTCTATCACCTCGGCCCCATTGTCACCCGTATCGCCTTCGCCAGAGACGAGGCACAGCATTGGCTTGATCTAACGATCAAATCCTTATCTGTGTGTGCGGGGGTGTTAGCTGTGTAGAGGGAAGGGCGTATTGTGTCTCGATTGTGATCCTCTGGACTCACAAACATCTAAATATAGCAGATTGAATCATGCAGACACCTTAAGTAACGGTCTGCCTCAGTTTTGAAAAGCTCATCTCGCTGCGGAAAGAAAATCTGCCTCGCAGGCACCATGTCTTCAGCATTTTTCAATATAATGTCAGAGTAAGTGGAGGGTCAAGGCCTTAATTGAGTCAATCTTCTACAGTGCTGTTAATACAAGCCTATTAGACCACATGTAGTCTTCTTTAACCCCGTTGCTGTGCAGAGGTTCATTCTTTCCTGCTCACCGCGGCTCTCTTTCCATTTGCATGCAGAATGTTTACCCACCCTTTCGCCTAGCAGTGGCATTTTAAGCTGTCAGGACTATGTGTGGGTGCACGGAGTGGAGGGTGCTGACATGTCATGAGACACAGGTCACGTGATGCCAGCAGCTGACCTTTTGACCCCTCATGAGCATGCCGTTTCTATAGAGGGAAAATGGCCATGAGGATAGGAACCAACCAACCGCTGCTTGCTCGCCTGCCACTATGGCATCACTTTGCTTCAGTGTGTGTGTGTGTGTGTGTGTGTGTGTTGGCAAAAAGATGTAATTTGTAGAATTTGCTATTTTTAAACTTATTTAATGTAAAGCTAGATGATATTTCAGTTTTGCATTAACTTACCACAGATATTTTTGGTATTTGTGTATATGACACAAGTTTGTTTTTCAATTGTAAAATGTCTTGTTAAATACATTTCATGATCACAACCAAATCTAAGGGATCCTTACCAAAAAACGCCTCATATTTCGGTAATAGAGTATAAACTCCCCACTCTCATAACCTGCCCTTTACATTTCTATATCAATGGGCTACAATGTACAGTATATTAGGTTCTGACTCTTGACATGCTTGCTTGTACATTAAACGTTTGTCTCATTAGACGTGGCTGTAGTAGTTGAACCGGTCCAGTGGTCAGTGCTGCTGCTGTCCTGTACCTCCTGGCACCGCCTCAGGCCTCCTTACGGGAAGGGCACCTTCACTAACCACCGCCACCCTGGTCTGCCAGCACTTTGTCCCCAGAATCATCTTTATGCACCGACACAGACTGTGACATCGCCCACAAACTCCAGAGACGGCTTATGAGAGGTTTGCACAGCTGCCTTGGGCGCTGTGTGATCGGCCCAATTTATACCGCAAATCCTCCCCGCTTCCCCTCTTGTCTCTCTTCCTCACATATCCACCTCTCAGCTGCTGCCAAGTTCAGTCAATGGTTGTGAATGGGTTGTTTAATCAGTTGTTGGGGTGTAATTGAGCCTGTTCTATCAGCATTGTTTTATAGATGTTTCTCGGTGGGGGCCGTGTGCTTCATGCATACATTTTTGGTTGGATAGTTTCAGTGTGCAGAAATGTGGAAAGTTTAATTTCAAAATGAGATTTCAGCTGGAGGGGATGGAAGTGATGTTGCTGTTTTTAAAGCATTGGACCCTTTCTTGGTTGACAAATTGACAGACTGAAACTTTTTAATTCAAATTGTTCTGTCTCCTGAGGCACTGGTTGATTTAAATTGATAAAAAGAGTCCTCATTTATCAAGTTTTGAGTAAATTACAAGTAGGATAGAGACAGAAGCGAATCAATAACTGCCAGTTACGATTAAAAGTGACCAGGGTATGGTCAGCACCTTTTTTGAAGTGATATATTTAACAGCCCCCCCCTCCCTCCACTCCCTCCTGTGTTTACACATTTTCAGTGAGGCAGTGATGCACGAGAGACTGAAATACACTTTGCCTCCAAGCTATATCTCCACACTTTAAAACCACTCTTCTTCTCGTTCTCTTACCATGACGTATTCCTAGATGGAGATCAAAGGAAATAAAAGAAGAACAATCGCAAATCCACAGCAGGCTGAACTTGCACTTTCTAACCGGAACTACGTGATTTGACAGGGAATTACAAAACTGAAAAGGTGAGTGCTTAAAGGGCACTTCAGATGTGGGAAAGTAGGGTGCCATATCTTTACACTCAGCGTGTAATTGCCTTTGACATGTTGCCCTCTGGGATATACAGCAGTCAGATTGTGTGATTGTGTGAATCAGTACATCACAGTGCACTGCACAGTACGATTCACAGTGCCTACTGTATTGCAATATACTGAAGCATTGCGGTATGGATGAGGTATCCGCTCCTTCTCCCCAATAGAAAGCCTCTCTTGTTTGTTATCGTAACACAGAGCCTCTGGCGTGGACATTGACGTCAATGGCAGAAGATGTTACTCACGCTGCTTTTTGATATTTCTTTAA